>OX235265.1:81935186-83135186 GCA_944472135.2 Trichobilharzia regenti | reverse complement strand
CAAACGATATGAAATAGAATGTTCACTTATACATAGTATTCTGTTGCTAATGTAGTATTGAACTGATGGAGTAATATTCCGACTCTAGCAACAAACAGAATGTTCAAACAGATATCTTGTATTCTGTTGCTAATGCTGAATCGAAGTGTGGAAATATGTGAGAATAATATTCCGTTGGTATGTGGTGAGAGCAGGCTGCTAGCCGATTGGTTGGAACTAATCTACGTTAATGTCTAGGTCACAAATATGGGCCGTGAGAAAATATGAACAAGGCTGTTTCAACAACCAATCATAAGACTGTGTTTGTCTGCTTAACTTCCGAGAAACAACCAATCAGAAGACTGCCTTTTTCTGCTTGCATAAGCCTTATTAATGCATATAAAATATATATAAATACGTGTTGATTTTCATAATAAAACGATCTGTTGCTTCGCCCTTGTCTTCTGTTGTTACATTTGGTGTCGCTGCCTCCAGAAAGTGAAGATCCCGTGGCCAGCTGCGTTTGAAGAAGGAGACATACGGATGTTCTTACTCGACTTCGAGGCCGTCGCTGAGCTGGTGGGTGTCAAGGAGCAGGCGGCGAAGGCAGTTGTCCTGGGGACGCTGTTGAGAGGCCGAGCGAAGGCTGCATATGACAGCGTAGACAGGTCAAATGGCACAGCGTCTTGGAAGAAATTGGTTGAACGACTAGTGTCCGAGTTTGACAGCGAAACAGACAGACAGCTAGCAATGCAGCAGTTCCGGTCAACGAAGCTGGGACCTGATGGAGACCCGCTAGTGTTGGCGGTGAAACTGACGAATCTACTTAGACGCGCGCTTCCCACTTTGGATGAAGAATCAGAAGCGCAGTTACTGTCTTCCCAATTCATCGAGAGTGTCCCAGACCACATTTCTCAGCGATTAAAACTGGTTAACTCAACGCAGCCGATGGATATTAGTGAGCTGGCGAAGGTGACCAGACAGCTGCTGAGCACAACGGTAGCCGCTATAGACCAACCAAAACCAAACGAATATGAGCAGAAAATTGAAGCATTGCAGCGGGAAGTGGTGGCGTTAAAGTTGGCTGATAGAAAAGACCGATGTTTTGAATGCGGTAAGCCGAGACACTGGAGAAGATACTGCCCAGAAAGGCGAAAAAGAAAAAGTTTCAGACGGTATAATACTTGTTCTTTCTCTCGTATGAAACTAGACTTAGTGGGGGCTATTGAGAAAGGGGCTCTGTATTCGAAGTTGCGAGTGAATGATCGAGAAGTAGTATGTTTGATAGATACAGGGGCGGCCGTGTCGTTAATAGATAAAAATTTATGTAAGAGTGTTAGTCCGTGTTCATTGACAGTACAAACAGTAGGCGAGCATGTGTTGCGTATCACGGGTAGATCGAACTGTACGGTCGTTGTTGGCCAAAAAGAATGTTACTCTGTTGGGACATAAAGTGGGAAATGGTGAGATTAAACCACTGCCGGAGAAAATTTTGACGATTAAAACGATTCCAGCCCCGAATTCAAAGAGAAAACTGAGACAATTCTTGGGTAGAGCAGCGTTTTATAGTCGCTTCGTGAAGAACTTCAATGAGATAGCAGCCCCTCTATACAGGCTACTAGGTGAGCCAAAGTTTGTTTGGTCGGAAGAATCGCAGAGGACATTCGACAGAATTAAACAGCTGCTCGACCACCAACAAATGACGCTAAAACTACCTGTACCAGGAAGACAGTTCACAGTGTGCACAGATGCCAGTGACTACGCTATAGGTGCGGTCCTAAGACAGGACGAGGGAATCGTTGAGTATGCCAGTAGGGTTTTGACCCTCACAGAGAGAAAGTATTCAACGATAGAGAAAGAATGTTTAGCAATGGTATGGGCAGTCGACAAATGGAGACCTTATTTACTCGGCCGGCGGTTCCACATCGAAACTGATCATAAGCCGCTACAATTTTTGAAGACAGCGAGAGACCCACGGGGGAAGTTGTCACGGTGGATGTTGCGTCTTCAGGAGTACGATTTTACGATCTCACACGTTCCTGGAAGTGAAAATGTCTTGGCAGATTTGTTATCGAGACCAGAAGATGAGTCTGAGTTGCCCGAGGTCGCTTACGGAGTGCATGCAGTAGAACAAGACCCACTAAGACTTGCACGTAGGCAGAGGTTGGACGATACGCTGAATACAGTAATACAGGTGATCACCAACGGAATAGAAGTGGATCAAACTACGGCGAGTAAGGAGCTAACCACACTACTCAGACAGAGGGATCGACTCAGAGTGAATGCCTACGGGACTCTGACCTGGCGAGAGAACGACGGAAGCTGGCTGGCTGTCATACCTCAATCGTCGCGCCACGACATGATAGAAGAATGTCACCAGCTAGCGCATACAGGCGTGGCCAGAACGACCGACCTCCTAAGACAAAGTATGTACTGGCCAGGTATGAGAGAAGACGTAGCAAGATACGTACTTGGATGTCCACGGTGCCAGCTGATGAAAGGTGACCGGTATATACGACCACCACTTCAGTCGATTCCAGTTACCGCGATAGGTGACTTGTGGTCCGTAGATGTCATGGGTCCATTTCCTCAGACATCCAATGGTAATCAGTACCTCTTGGTGATGACGGAACACGCGACACGATGGGTAGACGCCGTAGCAATCCCAGACCAACGTGCAAGAACCGTGACAGATGCAGTAGTTAGACACATTGTTGCAGACCACGGCGTACCGAAGACAATACTGACAGACCAAGGTCCCTGTTTCGAGAGTGAAGAGTTTACTTCCCGTTTGCAACAGCTGGGCATCAAGAGGATCAGAACGACCCCATACCATCCACAAACGAATGGCCTAACGGAGAGAAACAACCGTACACTGAAGGAGTGGCTGGCCTCGAAGGGCGGGAACTGGGAAACGGAGCTTCCACTGATTTTACTAACACATCGGGCTACCACTCAGGAAACAACGAAGAAGTCACCCTTCCAACTGATGTATGGTAGAAAACCACGATTACCGGTACACAATGAGACCTGGCCCATGCACCAAAAGTGGAGTACGACGAAATTAAAAGCAGAGAGGAAAGAGGCAGTCAAGAATGTAATACGGAAGCAGCGCAGTGATGTCACGAAGTCTCAGATGAAAGAAAGGACGCAGTGCATTACCTTTGCAGTCGGGGACCAAGTGAAGTGTAGAGACAGGAGATATACAGTTGGAGGCGGGCTAGGTTCACGGAAACTCCTTCCAAAGTGGGAAGGACCATACACAATCACAAAAAGACGGGGTCAAGTATATACCATCCGAAGAGGTGATAAACAGAAACGAGTTAACGCCAGTCAGCTCCAAAGATGGGTACAGTGGGACAAGCCGGTCAGTAACAATCCTCAACTAGAGGATGTAGCACCCAGAAGGTCGGAACGTCTGCGCACGAAGCTATTTGACGGGGGGACGAGTGTGGTGAGAGCAGGCTGCTAGCCGATTGGTTGGCACTAATCTACGTTAATGTCTAGGTCACTAATATGGGCCGTGAGAAAATATGAACAAGGCTGTTTCAACAACCAATCACAGCAAACTTAAATGTGGACAAATATGATTCGCAGATAGATGGCTCTACTTTCCGAGAAATATCGAAAACAACCAATCATAAGACTGTGTTTGTCTGCTTAACTTCCGAGAAACAACCAATCAGAAGACTGCCTTTTTCTGCTTGCATAAGCCTTATTAATGCATATAAAATATATATAAATACGTGTTGATTTTCGTAATAAAACGATCTGTTGCCAGTCCTTGTCTTCTGTTGTTACAGGTACACATTGTCTGTATCACACCACCACACTATGCTGCTCTCGTAACGCAAAGGATGCATTTTAATAGTACGTCACATATAATAAAGAAACAGGTATTAATAAAGATTTTGTGAATGGATATTATTAAGTGTTTTGCGGTGGATATCCTAAATTTCTATTTAGTTTAAGTGCGCTTGGATTTTCTATGTAACCCAATCAACAATTAAGAGCATATTTGATTGAATTCGAGATTGACGATGTCTGGGTATTTAATTAGAATTCAATTCGTGGGTGGTGACTAGCAGTGGAATCTACAATGCGCATTTCGTCCTGTTTGGGACTCGTCAACTGGATATACCTGCATTTCCCAGTGAGTGATGATGTTCCCACTGAAGCTCGAACCCAATACCCATAGTTTCAATCGCTAGTGGGAACACCTTCACTCAATGGGACATGCAGGCACGTCCAGCTGACGAGTCCCAGATAGGATGAGATGCGTGTTATCCTGGATTCCACTGCTAGTCACCATCCACAAATTAAATTCTAATTAAGAACATATTCTTTCCCAGAAAGTGTCAGAACATAGTTTCCATCTGTCTAACATATTCGCTGATCTACACACTCACTGCGATGAAATATATTTTAGAAAAATTCCGAAGAATAATAGGGATTGTGACTTATGATTACCCTGGAAAAATGAGCTCTATGCTGAATAATAATTTTTATTGCAAGATAGCAGAATAAAAGCTTTAGATTTGTTTTAGGTGATTATTGTGTCTGACAAAGCAAGACATTTAGAGAAACTGTTTCATTTTATTTCCCTGAACACTCAGATTATGGTGGTTGGTGACTAGCAGTGGAATCCAGGATGTAAATTTCATCTTATTTTGGACTCATGAGCTAGTGGATGGGTCTACATTCCTCAGTGGGAGTGGTGGTGTTCCCAATGAGGTTCAAACCCAGTACCCGATGTTTCAAACACCAAAGCGTTATCCACTAGACCACTTGTATTTTTAGTATCCCCTCGGGTTCCGAGTGGAACATTTCCTTCTATTTGCTGCTGTCCTCTTCACCTAGGTCAATGAATGACCATAATCTCTCATCTCCGCCAACTCATACGATATCCCCCATGTCACCCTCGCACCGATGACTCACTAGTCACTTCCCACTGAGATTCAACTCGAGCTATGGTCTGGCAATGGCGCGATGTCATTCGACGGTCTCCTCAACGTATCCCCGATCCATCTCCATTTTCTTTTACATATTTTTTGAGTTATCAGCCATCGGTTGGTTTGTTCCCAGACAGAGTAGCTAATTCTTTCTGACTGGCCGGCTATCTGATCTTCAGTATAGAGCCAGTGAAGTCGGTAGTTGCTGATAAAAGTCTAACTTCTTGGAAATGCTTTCCGTGACTGACACGCAATGCAAGCTTCTGACCTGTATAGAAGAACTGACTGACTGACTTCACATATGTATTGAAAGTCAGAATCTTGTTCTTTATGCTGAGAGCAGAAGATTTCCAGACTGGCTTCCGGGTGATGAACGCGTGTCTTGCCTCTCTCATTCTGGCTGGCTAGCTAACTTTGACATATTGATCCGTTCCTCCAGCCTGTAGTTGAAACGATGCTTCCTAACTGGATAAGTGGAGGAAGTAACCTCTGTCAAATCTCTCCAGTTGGTGGTGATTGGTGCTGGTTGTTGTTACTGTTGCTGGTTTGCTGGTTGGTAATCTTCATCACGTCCGTCTTCTCTATGTTCACCTGGAGTCCAATCTTTGCTGCGGGCTTCTTCTGCCAGTTTGTTGGCTTTCACTTCAAGTCTTCGAGTTTGTATGACATTAAACATATATCATCCACACGCGAAATCCATATCTTCTAAAGTCTTCTTATCGGTGGTCCAGCGTATTCCTGTCTCCTGTTTCCCAACGCACAGTCTTCCACGTAATCCAGTCCACCAAATTTAGGAATATAATCGGTAATATTAGGCAGCCAGCTTTATCTTACACCTGTATTCAATTCAAAAGATTCACTGAGTCTTCTTTTGAGAAAATCCAAGGTGAATCAAATTATAACGGTTACCAGTTGTACAAGAGGCGGTCATCGCGTATCAAGTGGTCTAGTGGATAACACTTTGAAGTTTGAAACGATGACTAATGGGTTCAAGCCTCAACAGGAATACCACCATTCACTGGGGGAGTTCAGGTACATCCAGACAATGAGTACTAAACAGGACGAATTGTGCATGCATCAGATTTTATTGCTCGTCACAATTAACCAAAAATAACTTCACATTAATCCTTAGACACTCTGGAAGCATGTGTACTAGGTAGGAGCTGACATATCAACATAGATATCTTCAAACTAGCATTATCCTACACAGCCTAACATCGATTTATAGGTGAATAATTCTGGTATGTACTCGTCGAGTAGTTAATAGTCCTGACGCGGAAAGAGGGAAATCAGAAGACCACCAAGTTTACGATGATACTTGTATTTTCCAGACAAGGAAAATAAATGTCACACAAGAGTGTGGGTAAAATGGTACGTAGTGTACGAAACGTGGGAACAATTATGAACAAGTATACAGTACAAGAGTATATATGAAAATGGCTAATACACATGAACCAATAGGGTAACGTCTTACCATGATTGGTTGTAATGTCATGCGATAACAAGGTCATACATTGTTTATTTAGTTAATGGACAGACAAAAGCATATTGTCAGTCATAATGAAAAATCAATCCATATACACATAGCAAAATGTAACAGACTGTTAAAAACAAAACACACATCATGTGGGTACATATCAAATTCCAATAAACTAATTTGCAGTACATCCAAATAAAGGAATTGAATATCAAGTTTGATTATGGATTAATAACATTTATGGAATCATTGAAAACCAGCAGGGTGGACTAGACAACTGTTTCGTCTTAGTCTGAGATTCATCGGCAGTACGCACCCACCGCTAAGACTCGAACGCAGGACCTTCAGGTTAAAAGGGAACCTCGTAGTTCATTCAGCCATACTGAAAGATAACTCAATGTCCCATGAATCCTAACTCCCACAAATTCGTGATTTTAGCGCCATCATCAGCCAATGTCATCGGCGAGTATTTGTCTTCACGCCTGATCTGGTGGCCCCTACTGTTTAATTAGCTTTCCCTGTAACCAGGAGGTCGTGGTTTCGAACCCCGGTGGTGGTTGCATACTGATGATGAGTCCCAAACTAGGACGAAGTAGATGTGTAGTACTCCAGTACTGATTTTCAATGATTCTCTAACTGATATCAATCTAGGATCATACTTCAAACAAATCAAATCCCTACACATTAACTCTCGAACAAAAATGTTAAGTACTAAGATTTTTGCCCAGTGATTCATTGTTAATAGGATTACTGTGAGGAGATATATAAGCTGACATTATTTCGTGTTTCACAGGTCCTTTATTTATGATGCCAAATAACTCCAGGTGAAAATATAAATTCCATCTTTGTAACGGGTAAGGGGGAAGAATTTGGTAACGGAATGACTAGTTTGAAACTCGATATACACGTATAAGCAAAATTATTATTATTATTTTTATTATTTCCTTTAATTCCTAGAGGAACATAGGGCTTCAGCCGAACGTCTCCATTGCATTCGGTTCTCTACTGACGTTTTCACCTGGCTCCAAGTCCGACCACATGCTTTCATCTCCTCTTCACATGACCTCCTCCAAGTCACCCAACCCTCTCACTGACGGCCAACTCGCCGCTTCCCTTTCGGCTTGGTTCCACTCGAGCAATTGCTTGTCTAGTGATGTCACTTGATGGTTAGTTTTCTCAGAGTTTGGCCTGTCCATCTCCATTTTTTCCTGCTTATTTGTTGCACAATCGGTTCCTGCTGGGCTGGTTGATTCTCTCATTGACAGAGATCCCTCCCTGTTTCCGATCTTTTCTGGCCAGCCATTTGATCTTGAATGAAGCATTGAGCGAAGACAGCTGTTGATGAAGGTCTGTAGTTTTTTCGAAGTGCTCTTTATGACTCGCCAAGTCTCTGAACCATCCGTATGGTAAGTAGCACTGACTGACTTCACATTGGAGTTGAAAATCCGGACCTTATTTTTCATGTTCATGCTGAGTTCTGTTGACCTCCACACAGACTTGAGAGTAATGAAAGCTTGTCTTGCTTTCTCAATCCTCGCTCCTTTGATATCCTCGTCAGTCCCGTCCGCCTATAGTTGAAACTATGCTTCTCAGGTAGGTAGTAAAGTAGGTAAAGGAGTTTGCTTCTTCCAGATTCCTCCCGTTTATCCTGGTTGTTGTATGTTATTCTTGTTGCTGTTGATGTTGGCCAGAAATCTTCATCACCTCTGTTTTCTCTATGTTTACCTGAAGTCCTATCTGTGATGCTTCTTCTGCCAGCTTGTTGCTTTTCATTTGCATATCTTCCAGTTTGTGAGAAATCAGACATGTATCGTCGGCGAAGTCCAGATCATCCAAGTTCTTGTTTTGTGTGGGTCCATTTTATGCCTGTTTCCTCATTGCCCTCTGTTTGTCGCATTATTCATTCTACTGCAGTCAAGAAATATGTCTACCAAATAGACGTAAAATCATTATTTGCATATATCTTTGGTATTGTACTGGTTGGTCTTCCACATTCTTCTTCTTCTTTTTTGTCTGCCTGTCTTGTTTTATTCGTTACTTATCAGGCATCGTTCATTAAATCCATCTCTTCACCATTCGATATTCTTGACGCCGATGTACACATTTATATCTGCGTCAATATACTACTTATAAGTCATATCGGTAGCACACGCCATACCTTAACACACACATACTCATATAAAGTATAATTCAGCAATGGATTTTTCCCTTTTTTTAGTATTGAACGCTAAAAGAAAGATGGGATTTATGTATTTAAATTATTTTTCTATCAACTTTTTAAATTATCCATCCCACTAGAAAGATGTGTTCTGCGACAAATTTCTGCAAAAATCAGATTTCTTCCCCATTTTATTAATGTAAAACCATGCATAAACAAGTACACACACACACGCAGAGGGTACTGTGTTTTAGGATGCTTAGAAAATTTCAATTGATTGAATGTATTTATCATTATTATTATCGTTATTAGTGTTTAAGAATAATAATAATAATAATAATAATAATAATAATAATAATAATCATAATCATACTAGTAAGTTATAAATAAGGTTAGCTTCAGGTCACAAAAAATTGTTTCAACCGAGAATCCACTCATCTGATTGGACAATTTTACATTGACCAATCATTTATTTCATCTTAAATAGATTTTCAACATGTTTCAAGGACACAGAGCAATAAAAAAATACAATAGAAAATGAGAGAGAGAGTATAGAAAGGTAAGCGTATTAACCAATCATATTATAGAGGGTAGGCTGCAACGATATTTTATCTATTTCGCCATCACATCCATCCATGCTCAATACCACTGATGTGTGTCTTTCATCAATGGCTTTCTCTACTGTAATTTGACCAGTAGTAATAGTAGTTATGCCTTCTAATGAAAACGATCGAAAATTGTATTAATTAATGCTTAGTAAATACATGTATGTATGCATGCAGTTCGCTCGAAAAATACTGAACATGTCACAAGAATCACATGGTACAATTACTACCGGATTTTTGTCATCATAATTTAAGGTCACTCACTTTACGTGTATGTCCATCTTTCTCTCTCTTTCTCTCTTTCAAGAAGAAGAGTTATTTCGAAAGCATGTGTATACAAACTGGAAATATATAGATTCATGAATAATCACCCCATCGAGACATTAATGATGAAAGTAAAACGTGTAGTTCGTTCAGAGAAGTAGTTCTTTAGGGCGAATTCATTCTCCTCTTAAGCTGAACATTCGCATCTACACTTTGATTGGACACTAGTAAGTAGTGTGATGTGTCTAGTCCTTTCTTTGGTGCTGACTGAATTCCATCAGTCAGGTTTGCGATGTGGCTACCATTCTAGATAGCTTGCCATCACAGTACATATTGATTTGACGATATTAGAAGGTTAGAGGCAGCCGGCCACAGGAAGCCTTGCTCGACCTAGGTTTAGTGCTAGGTGACACTTACCAGTTAGCAAGGCGTATCTGCAGTCGTCGACTGAGATGGTTTGGACATCACCTTCCTCGACAACAGGAAATGTTAGCTGATATAGGGTCAGGCTGGAAAAGAGCTAGCGGCGGTCAAACCAAAGCATGGCCTCATCGGTCAATAAAATCCACAACAGTTAGTTCCCGGCCGATAACTGCTACCTTGTCGTGGTGGTCGGGCTTGAATACCGCAATGACCCAACAAGCTGAACTGACTGGGACTCTGTCTCTACAGGTCCTACCATGTCAGGGAGGTTTTCTGGATAGCGGTTAAACTAAAAGCAGTTACCATGGGGTACATGGGCTCCAGTTTCCAATCGGATCAAATGGCGTATGAACCCATATGGGTCACCGGCAACCATGGGAATGCAGCTCCTGACGCTGCTCCGCTGCCTTGCGGATTAGACTCCAAGTCAAAGGCTCGGGGGTGGTCCCTTAATAAAACCACCTGCTTCGGTCTGGGCGCCCGGGCAGTATCTCAGCCCGCACACAATGAATGAATTAAAGCAACGAACTCTCATTGAAACTCAACGCGCGCTAGTAAAAATGATTCCAAGCAATATTGATCCCTCAAGCAACTTATTTCCTACCTACTTACTTTTATTTTTATACATAGTTTCCTGTATTTTACCTTTGCTAACCTTGGCTTCTTAACCTTCGACAGCCTTTCGCCTTTGTCGAGATTCCCAGCCTATCCGTGTCGTTTCGAGATGTTAGTGAGTAGTCCTCAAAATGGTTGTTCCCAATGTGACATCTAACATAGATATCCTGAAACCGCGTGCCGCGTTCAAGCTGGCTACCTACAATGTTCGGACGCTGATGCAAATCGGACAACAGGCAGGGTTGGCAAGAACTTTGGAAAGCCTCGCTATCGATGTCTGCTGCATTTCGGAGACCCGCATTCAAGATCCCAGTGAAGTGCTTCGACTATCCTCTCCATCTGGAAGTTCTAGTAGTATGTACCACCTGCGCTTATCCGGGGACCCTGTGGCGTCGGCATCCGGCGTAGCTGGTGTCGGTGTCGCACTGAGCGCTAGAGCCGAAGCTGCACTGCTCGACTGGATTCCCATTAACAGTCGTTTATGTGCTGTGAGGCTGGAAGGTTATACGAAAGTAAGGAGTAGTAGGCCAGATAGGCGGTGTCTATTTGTTGTCTCTGCCTATGCACCGACGGATTGCAGCCCGGATGCAATGAAGGATGAGTTTTACTACCAACTGAGCGATCTCTTGAAACAGGCGGGTCGGAGGGATATCGTAGTGCTGGCTGGGGACTTGAATGCACAGGTCGGGCGTCTAAGCTCAGAGGAGAATCGTCTAGGTGGTCAGTGGGGACTACATGGTCGCAGGTCAGATAATGGGGACCGTCTTCTGCAGCTTTGCGCGGATCACAACCTATTTCTAGCCAGCACCAACTTCCGGCACAGCCATCGCCGTAGCGCTACCTGGCGTCCTCCCTCTGCGAAGCAAGCTTGGACTCAGATTGATCATATTGCGGTCAGTTTCCGGTGGCGAGGATGCATACAAGACTGTCGCTCCTTCTGGAGCACATGCCTGGACTCCGATCATGCGTTAGTGTGTGCCAAGTTCGTCTTGCGATTTGGTGGGGTTCGTAAAAGCCGTCGTCTAAGCGTTGATGTGAGCAAACTAGTAGCACCTGCTACTTCTTTGAAATATCAGAATGAGTTAAAAACAATGCTTGCCAGCAACCCCCCAAGTAGTATAGATGAACATTGGCTTCATGTGCAAGGTGCCATGCAAAAGGCGAATGCTCCGCTAACAACCACTGGGTTTCTGCGAGTTCCTTGCAACTCCTGGATGAACGCCGGTCCATTCCGGCTGGCAGCGAATACAACAATCAGCGAAAGGCGCTCACGCGCAAGATTAGACAGTGTTTACGTAAGGACCGCGAAGCCTGGTGGTCAGAACGTGCGTGTGAGATGGAGTCAGCTGCTGCATCTGGCAACAGTCGGAAGCTGTTCCAACTCATACGAGCCACCGGCAGCAAGAAACAAGGTGTCAGCGAGACGGTCTGTGAGGCAGATGGCACTCCAATTACCAGCCTGAAAAGACGCCTGGAACGCTGGGCAGAGCACTTCGGGAAGCAGTTCAGCTGGCCACCAGCTTCAGTGTCTACTATCATTAGCCCGAGTGCTCCTTGGTCGGTTAGTACCGACCCACCCACCGAAGCGGAGGTCCGTAAGGAACTCCAAGTTCTGAAACGCCATAAGGCGCCCGGCCCAGACAAATTACCCCCGGCTCTTTTTAAAGATGGTGGCGAGACTCTCACAATGGCTCTAACTGGGTTGTTCAGGAAGGTGTGGGAGACAGAGAGTGTACCATCAATGTGGAACGAAGCCATTATCGTCCCCATCTTTAAAAAGGGTCGACGTAATTCGTGTGACAATCATAGGGGTATCAGTCTGTTACCAGTCGCGTCTAAAATATTGGCTGCTGTCTTGCTTCGCAGACTGTGCAAAATACGTGAAGGATTGATTCGCGAAGAGCAGGCTGGGTTTCGTTCAGGTCGTGGATGCATTGATCATGTGTTCACCCTTCGTCAGTTGTTGGAACACCGCCACACGTATTGCAGGCCAACGATCGTTGTGTTTCTTGATATTAGGGCTGCCTTCGATTCGTTGGACAGAACTGTGCTCTGGAACTGTCTGTTAGAGAGAGGTGTACCTGAGAAATTTGTTAACATCTTGAAAGCCCTATACAGAAACACCTCAGGTAGAGTGAGGGCATACAACCAACTATCACCACTGTTCCCAACCAACAGTGGGGTTAGACAGGGTTGCCCAATCTCTCCATTTCTCTTTAACTTTGCCATCGATGACATTCTGGAGTCAGCTCTGAAGGATGTGCGTGAAGGTGGTGTAGATCTGCTACCTGGAGATAGACTTTTCGACCTCGAGTATGCAGACGATATCGTCTTACTGTGCGATAGCATGCAGGCTGCCCAAATCGCACTTAATCAGTTGGCGATCAGTGTCTGTAAGTATGGTATGTGCTTTGCGCCGTCTAAGTGCAAAGTACTGTTACAAGATTGGCAGGAGCCTGTACCTGCACTCACTCTTGCGGGTGAACCGCTTGAAGTTGTTGATAAGTTTGTGTACCTGGGTAGTTGTGTGAGTGCTGGCGGAGGGGTGACGGATGAGATTTCCAACCGTATAATGAAGGCTAGGGTGGCATACATCAACTTGAGCCACCTATGGCGCCGTCGCGACGTTAGCCTGGCTGTCAAAGGTCGGGTATACAATGCTTCGGTGCGGGCTGCCTGCTCTACGCCTGTGAAACCTGGCCTCTCCGAGCTGAGGATGTGCGGCGACTCTGCGTGTTCGATCACCGCTGTCTCCGCAGGATTGCTTGCGTTCGATGGCATCATCGCGTGAGTAATTCTGAGGTTCGGCGGCGTGTGTTTGAACACAGTGGAGATCACCATTCATTGAATGTCGTCATCTGGAAACACCGGCTCCGGTGGCTTGGACATGTGCTGCGAATGTCACCCCAGAGGCTTCCGTACAGGTCTCTGTTCGCTAGCCCTGGGACGGGATGGAAAAGGCGGAGAGGTGGTCAGTCCATGACGTGGCGTCGTGGGATGAAGGATTTTTGTGCTAGATTAGCATCGGTTGGTGTGTCACGACTCCCTGGTTGGGGTCCGAGAGATAGCTCAAATCGATGGCTCGAAATATGGCCAAGAATCGTAATCAGTGGCGAATGTGTTGCGATTTCCTTCTTTCTTCCCTTCCCGATGATAGTCAACGAACACTGTTTGAACTTGTTAAGCATGACTGTTTTCCTTCCAGATGAAGTTCTTTTTCCGTTCTCTACTTATATATATATATATATTTCTTTTCCTTCCTTTTTTTTTTTTGATCTATGTTGTTTTATTATTATTGTGTGGCGCATCTTTCTTGGTGCCATATTGTACCAAGTTTTTTTATGCGTCTAAATAAATAAATAAGTAATAAATACAACAGTTAGTTTAGACCAGTCACGTAGGAAGGTGTAGACTTCCTGACTGGTTGGGGTCCTCGGGACGGTAAAAACCAATGAAGGCTGGAAACAATCGGTGATATGGCTCAGAATCGTTCTCAATGGCTGGCTGGTGCAGATGCATACGCTCCTTGTGACTTATGATTTCCAATGAAACTATATTGTTCTTCGTTATTACTATTCCTTTGTCTCACACCTCTGTTTACTGTCTTTATTATGTATTTCTTCTACTTTCTTCTCTTGCTTTGTGTGGTAGATGGAGTGTGGTGAGTTGAACTGGTGCACATCGGTGCAAAGTTCTATGTTGAAAACAGACAGACAGACAGACAGATCTGCAACCGTGAAGGAACTCATTTCTCTTCTGAGATTCGAATCTACGTGACTCAGTGCTCCAGTCAGTCAAAGACATTACCACTGAGCTATTCAGACTCGCGATTGACCTCCTTCCTATAGAACCGTATTGGGTATTTTTCAGTGGACATTATTGGCAACCGACACGAAATCTAGGTCCAGTAAAAGGCTGCCTGTGGCCGATTGCTTCCAACTGTCTAATATCAAGATCTAATAGGTAACTATCGAAAGCTTGTGATAACGAAATCCCCATAAATATACCAAATGAGAAGTAAAAATAAAATCAGAAATTCCTAGTCACTGGAATTATTTTGTGTTTTTAATATGGCTGATAAATAAAAACTAAATGACAATGAAAAACAGGAAAAACTGAAACAGTCATTCACTAATCATTCTCACTCAGTTAGTTATATGTAAGTTTTTATCGATTAAGTTTAAAATGAGAATGAGAATGACTGAATGAATGAATGAAATGGATTCCTATAATCACAATTAGATATTTTCTTATAGTGAGTAAAAAAAATACCACATCGAAAAGCTTTGATAAACAATAATGAGTGAAGCTGAACCACTGATGAAGAGTCTCATACTGGAACGAAACAACCAACTGTCCAGTACTCCCTGATTTTTAATACTTCTTTAACTAAAGTCATTTCATGATAAATATAGAAAGCAGTCAAATCTTTGCAAACAAGTTTTTGAAATTTAATCTGGTACACACTCATTAGTGACTGACTACAGGATGTAGTTATAAGAAGGGTAAAGTTCAACAATAGCGTCCCAGAAGTGCGAACGCATGAGTGACCTTCAACCGACCAATCATAAAAATCAGGAATGTTTGCTTAAAAAATGATGTATATTCACAAGAAAATGCTTGAAAATGCACTGATCAGGTCGTCTTTCTCTGACATGGCTTAAAAATACCTCCCAGTTATATCAAGGAGTATGAGTTGCTAAGTTAGACTAGTTTCTGTACATGTTGTATTCACTGAGACGACTGAAGATTAACCGTTTTTATGAATCGTTTATCTCCCTCATCCTGCTTGCAGTCTTCCACAAAAGTCCTCGGTTGAATTATTATGGTTTCCAGCAAGAGGATAAGCGACTGCTTGCCAGGAAACATGGATAATAAAACAAATTAAAATAAATGATATCAATGATATAAGAATACAACTTGTGCACTGTGATAGAGTATAATTCCATTATGGGTAAATTTTTATGGGTAAATTTTGTTTTGATAAAGTCTCACAGCGTTATACAGTAATGTTTACTGATGACGTTTCGAGCACAATTTATTGCTCATAATCATATCAAGGTAATCACACGACTTCCTAAATTCATTTATATAGTTCCATTGTTTTTCTCTTGATTTTCACTTGATTTGATTGGTAATAGTATTTTCCATATTTCAGGTATGAGTGACGGGTCATTCCTATTGCATGTGTCGGGTGTAGACTCAATGAACAAGGATTCAGTAATCAACCTCTCTCTCCACCTACCCAGATTACTTTTTAGAATTTTAACCCTCTCCCACCCTATTGTGTGGTTGTGTGTTAGCGCATGCATTGCAATTGCTGAGCTTTTTTCTAAATTATTTATCTTCTCGGGGTTGATTACTGAATCCTTGTTCATCGAGTCTACATCCAACACATGCAATAGGAATGACTCGTCACTCATACCTGAAATATGGAAAATACTATTACCAATCAAATCAAGTGAAAATCAAGAGAAAAACAATGGAACTATATAAATGAATTTAGGAAGTCGTGTGATTACCTTGATATGATTATGAGCAATAAATTGTGCTCGAAACGTCATCAGTAAACATTACTGTATAACGCTGTGAGACTTTATCAAAACAAAATTTACCCATAATGGAATTACACTCTACCACAGTGCACAAGTTTTATTCTTATATCAATGGGTAAATTTTTGTTTTGATAAAGTCTCAGAGTGTTATAAAGTAATGTTTACTGATGACCACGTTTCGAGAACAATTTATTGCTCATAATCATATCAAGGTACTCACACGACTTCCTAAATTCATTTATATAGTGAAAAATAATGGTGTGGTGACAGCAGACTGCTAGCCAATTGGTAGACACTAATTTACATCAATGTCTAGGTCGCTAATATTGGCTGTGAGAAAATATGAACAAGACTGATTCAACAATCAATCACAGCAGACTTAACGTGGACAAATACGATTCGCAGATATATGGCTTAACTTTTTGAGAAACCAGCCACAAGCAGTACAGAATAACCTTGAGCAAGAATCAATCAATCAACCAATCAGAAGACTGTGTTTGTTTGCTTGAATAAGCTGTAATAATGTACATGAAATATATATAGAAATACGTGCTGATTTCCTTAATAAACTATCTGTTGCGTGGCCCTTGTCTTCTGTTGTTACCATGGAACTATGTAAATGAAGTTAGGAAGTCGTGTGAGTACCTTGATATGATTATGAGCAATAAATTGTGCTCGAAACGTGGTCATCAGTAAACACTACTGTATGACACTGTGAGACTTTATCAAAACAATAAATGACATCAACTATAAATCTATCCTTAATCGTAACCATAAGCTTAATCCTGACCCTAACTTTTACCTTAGCCTTGATCCTAACCCTAATCATAACTCTTATTCAAACCATAATTCTAACCCTAATACTAATTATAACCCTGACGCTAACCCTAACCCCAATATTTAACTTCACCCTAATCCTAACTCTAACGGGCTATTAACACATTGTCCGAACAGTACTTAAAAACGTGGTCTTGGTGAATAGCGTTGATATTTCAGCTATGATAATGACAGATGCCGTTGGCCAACGACTAGCATGCGTTCAAGGTCATTGGAGTGTTCACACTCCTGGGACCCTATTGTTGAACTTCACCATCAGAAGTTCATATGGGAAATCGTCACCAGTGGGATGTATATGAAAAAAATAGTACTCACCAAGGAATCTGGCTGGCTGGAAGTTGTGCTTATATCAAGGAATTGGCAGAAGTCAGATTTCATCGGTCACTGGATTTCTTTCCCGGTGGTCAAATTTTCGCAAAGCTGACTGATAGAATTCAATCTGTACCAAACAAAGGACTAGAGACACATTAGACTAGTTACTAACTAATAATAAATAATTTTTCCTTCACGTTCCCAGTGGAACATAGGGCTCCAAGCTAGTGACTTGAAGTTTCTGTAGCAGTGTTTATTTTTACAGGATGGGGTTGGTAACCTCATGCCCAACCTTACCTCTTTACCAGCATTATTTCTGGCTTAGCGAGGTAAAGGAGTGCGTCTGTGGCCGGGGATAGAACCCCAGACCATGTGCGTTGTCGGCGAGCGTCCTAACCGATGTGCCACCGACGCACAAACTAGTGTTCAATTAAAATATCAAACCCTTGATATAGGGGAACAGGAGATTAACTTGGATGCTTCTGCGCACGATGTTTATCAAAGAACCTATACATTGATAAAGTATCTCATTCTTATAATTAACACTGTTGTAGCGTAACAACAGAAGGCAAAGGCCAGGCAACAGATCGTTTATTTAGGAAATCAACACATATTTATAGATTTGAAAGGCTTTTCAAATGAAGGTGAACTCTATGATAATGGTAATTATGTTCTAGAAAATTTACCACGCCATGTGACGTATAATCTAGAAGGAGATATGGAAGTGGAGATAAAAAATGGAAGGTGGTATAAAGGCCAAAATTAATGAATGGAGATCCAGGGAGCACAGACGCACTATTTACCCTGAGATAACTAATTACAGTAACCGGTGTTCGTTTCACGCAAAATTATTATTTATTATTATTGTTCCCTTGGGTTCATAGTGGAACATAGGGCTTCAACTACACGTCTCCACTTGCTGCCTTCTGTCTTCTGCTGTACTTTTCACCTGCATCCATGTTTGTCCATACTGTTTCAACTGACTCCTCTTCACACGATCTCCTCCATGTCACCCTTGCACTGACGTCCCACTCGCCGCGTGCTTCCCTTTCGGCCTGTTTCCGCTTGAGCAATGGCATGACGCGCGCGCGATGTCACCCAGTGGCCTCCTCAGTGAGTGAGTGTCCAATCCATCCATCTCCACTTTCTCCTGCATATCTGTTAGGCAACTGGTTCTTGTTTTGTTTGTTTGTTCCTAGCTATAGTTTCTTGTTGGTGATTCTTTCCGGCCCAACCCAGCCATCTGATCTTGAGTATAGATCCAGTGAAGACAGTGGTTGGTTGATAAAGGTCTGCAACAGGCTGTTGGTTGGAGATTTTCTTTGTGACCCGCCCGCCAACTTTCTCATCCGTATAGAATAACTGACTGACTTGACGTGTGTATTGAAAATCCGACTGAATTTTGTCGTTGATGTTGGCTGAGTGACGAAGATTAGTTTTCCAGATTGGTTTCAGGTTGATGAATGTGTTTCTCGCTAGCCTTCCCGATTCTCGCTCGATTTGACATCCTCGTCCGTTCCTAATGCCTGTAGTTGAGACAATGCTCCCTAGATAAGTGAGTGAATGAATGAATGAAGTAACCTCTTTCACATCCCTCCCGTTGATATTGATTGGCGCTGGATTTTGTTGCTGTTGTTCTTGGTTGGTTGGTTATTTTCATAACCTCCGTCTTGTCTATGTTCACTTGGAGTCCTATCTTCTCTGGCTGCCTGCTTCGCTGGCTGGCTCCATACCGAAGATCAAATGGCCAGCCGGCCAGAAAGAATAAGCATTAAGAAACGCTGGCTAGGAACAAACCAACAGGCGAGAACCGATGGCTCAACAAATATGTAGGAGAAAATGGAGTTAGATCGGGCATATATTGAGGAGACCGTCGAATTACATCGCCCGCAATTCAGGCTATCACTCGAATGACATCTCAATGGGAAGGGAGTAGTAATTCGTCGGTGCTGGGGTGACTTGGAGGAGATCGTGTGACTTGGAGGAGAGGAGAGATTGTGGGCAACCATGGTCCAAGGTGAAGAGGACGGCGGAAAATAGGACAGAATAGAAATGTGTTGTTGAAACCCTATGTCCCACTTGGAACTCATAGGGAATAATAATAATAGTAATAATAATAATAATTCTTTTGAAATGTAATCTGTCTATACTATTGATTCACTGTAATTTAATTAATAACAAAAGCTTTATGCTGAACAGTATTCATAAAATGTAAGGATTTTCAGAGGAGTTCATTGCATGATAACTTCCCTTCTTACAATAACTTCAAACAAAATATTGATTGACAGTATATCCTGTGACACTATGCTCACTTAGCTCAAGCACAAACCATTCCATTATGATATATCTGCTTTGTCTCCTTCAAGAAATCCATCCACGATATCTAGTTGAAAGCCAACTGTAAGATGTTCAGAAGTACATTTTGAGACCCAATGACATAACTGAAGAACAGTTATCTCACATATTATAACACGTTACTACCCACAATCAGGCATCGTTCCTCAATGTCATTAGGAACTTGCGAATCAGAAGCTTATGAACATTATAAATACAGACAAGAGTAGAAAATACCATCAGCAGAGGTCATATCTTAATCGGTTAAAACAAAGCGAAAAAGAAAAAATATATACAACAGAGAGAGATGGCAGTTTTTTGGTGGCACAAGTTAAAATTAGGCCGCCAATATTATCAACAGCATTAATGCCGTTAATAGCAATAATTCTTTAATTATTATGGTCGTATAAATGTAGAAACTGATGACGAATTTATCGAAAAAATACTGTTATACCATATAAGGAGGGGACATCTGAGATCCCACGTAGGATTCTTAATAAAGTAGGAATTAGGGTGGCATTCAAACCTGCAAACTCACTCAGGTAGGACAAGCTCTGTAGGCTAAAGGACCCAATGAAACAAAATAATATAATTTACAAAATACCCTGCAATGATTGTGAGTGAGGTGAACTACATAGGTCAAACTAGTAGGTCGGGTTTAGTTACATTGTCGGGACATAAGAATTTACCTAAAGTAAGAATGGTTGACCCCGAGAAGATAAGTAATTTTAAAAAAGCTCAACAATCACACCACATGCATTAACACATAACCACACAATAGGATGGGAGGGAGAGGGTTAAGATTCTAAGAAGTAATCTATGTAGGTGGAGAGAAAGATTGATTACTGAATCCTGGTTCATTGAGTCTACACCCAACACAACAAATGCAACAGAAATGACTCAATGCAAATACCAGAAATATTGAAGATATTATTACCACCAGTCAGTCAAATCAGAGGAGGATAATAAATAATCTCAAAATTCTATTTTAATTCAAACACATCACAACATTCTAACAAGTTGCTTATTATAGCTATAAAAATACTCGTCTTATTTCCCATCTGATTGTATTTGATCAATAACACTCATATTATTATTATTATTTCTGAATGTACATTATCACATATTGATTTTTATTCAAATGTCTAACCATCAATTTCACTTATGTATATAAATGAAGGAAAAAGTTGTATGAGTGACTTAAGATGATTATGAGTGGCAATAATTTGTGCTCGAAATATGGTCATCAGTTAATATTACTGTGTAACACTGTGTGACTTATCAAAATATAATCTTATATATGTCGAAACCAAGTTCACTTTTAACGGTTTGAAAAAATTTGGGCATTGGGTATATGATATTCATTATAATAAAGGTTTTTGTATTTCCCAATGATATGAGATTTTGTAAATTCCGGTTTAATAATACTTTGATAAAGCTATTAGCAGCAGCATTAAATAGCGAAACGTCACTAAAAACAGAAATATCGTCTTGTTTTTCATTCATTGGGAAATACAGAAAACCTTTCAAGTGATGGTTTGTAGGGATTTGTTTGGTTTCAGGATTTCATCATGAGCTGACATTAGTTAGAGAACCATTGGAAAACCTGGGAGTACTGGACAGCTGTTTCGTCCTAGTTTGGGACTCTTCATCAGTACGCACCCACCGGGATTTGGACCCAGGACCTTCCGGACCATTGGATCAGGTCCCAGTGGCTTAATGGTATATGAGCTCGCCTTGTAACCGGAAGGTCCTGGGTCCGAATCCCGGTGGGTGCGTACTGATGAAGAGTCCCAAACTAGGACGAAACAGCTGTCCAGTACTCTCAGGTTTTCCAATGGTTCTCTAACTAATGTCAGCTCATGATGAAATCCTGAAACAAAAACCTTTGTTATATAATGAAAATAAAATCTTATCTATAATGCTCATTAATCAGTCATTTAAAATTTTTAATGAGCATCTTCAATCAATTAAAATGCTGATTTTTATCTAACTACATAAAGCTTTACGCTTAATTTAGGATCTGGACTAGGCATCTCACTGCTTACTTACACTGTTAAGCACTTCAGCGACAGTAATAGAACTGAAGACTTATGAACATACGGATGAATACTCCTTTTTGATAAAAGTCAGCATGCCATGGAGTGTTACTATGTAAAATGTATTATTTCTCACGCATATTGTGGCTTATTGTGTATGTGACCAATTCATCTTCTTTTGTCTCAACCTTGATCTTTGTCAGATCACCAACCAATCAGAATAGAAATTTCTAGCCAATAAGAACAACCCAACTTTATTATGGTAAAGACAATAAGTAAGATCATATCTTGTTTCCTAAAATATACAATAATACAATATGTTACAGTCAAAGATCAGCCTTTGTCTTTTGATATTTGTGTGACTCAGTGAATCGGATGGTACAATGGACAAATAGACGACGTATTAGCCTATCAGTCGTAGTTCATTACCGTTATAGTAATTAACAGGCGTAGACATAACAAAGTAGAGATGGTCTATTCACTTCAGTTCAGTTCAATTCAGTTATAACAAATTAGCAACGGAATTATAACACTTTACAGTCTTTACAATGACTTTTTGTATTCATTCAACCTGCTGAAAAGTCATAGTTGTAATAAGGAGAGACTGTAATTTTTCAGTTCCATAAGGGGTGTAAGAAATACCAAAATAGAGATGCAAAGCAGCTACAGACGCTAAAACAATGTATTACAATAGCAACAAAAACAGCAGTTGAATGCAAACTACAATACACTGAATAAAAGAGGTAAAGAAGATTGCCAGGAAAGACAAAACAAAATATTATGAAGCCATGGCAAGTGAAGTAGAACAAGCTGCAGTGCAGGCAAAAGAAAACTCGCAACACTACCAAACAAGTAGGTTCCTATTGGGGAAAGGTTCAATACAAATTAAGCCAGTGAGGAATGACAATGGAAAGTCAATCACTAAAGAGGTGGAGCAAAGGAAACACTGGACTGACTTCTAAATCGACCACCACCCAATTATACCAACAGCGGAAGCAGAACTACCAGTGGACATCAACCCCCCAACGATGACAGAAGTCCTGAATGCAATCAAGATGCTAAAAGCTGGAAGAGAAGCAGGACCAGATGGAATCCCTGCAGAAGCATTGAAAATGGACCCAGAGACAACAGCGGACTTGATGACACCACCACTGGAGAAGGTGTAGAAAGAGGGAAAGGTACCAGAGGATTCGAAGAAAGGATGCTTATTCAAACTGCGAAAGAAAGGAGACTTAAGCCAATGTAAAAACTGGCGCGGAATTATGCTCCTGTCCATCCCAAGCAAAATACTAAGCCGCATCATCCTGGAGAGAATCAAACACGGCAATCTGGATGAAAAACTTCAACCGGAACAGGCTGGATTCAGGAGAAACAAGTCATGTATTGATCAAATCGCCACACCACGAATCATCACTGAAGAGAGAGCTTGGAATGGCAGTCACCCCTCTATCTCAACTTCATCGACTTTGAAAAGGTCTTCGACAGCACAGCATCGATCGAGAGGTGATTTGGAAACTACTTCGCTACTACGGGGTGCCATCAACAATTATACATCTCATCCAACAATTGTAGGACAATGCTGCATTCCAAGTAATCCACAACGGGAGACTTACGGAATCCTTCAAAGTGAAGATGGGAGTAAGACAAGCTGGCTGTCTACTATCTTTAATGATTTTGCTGATTGCGGTAGATTGGATAATGCGACAGACAGCGAGCAGCCAGGAAGTAGGCACAAAATGGATATCCACGAAAAACTTGGAGGATCTAGACTTCGCCGATAATACATATCGGCGATATGCAAATGAAAGGCATTAAGTTGGCAGAAGAAGCATCCAGAGGAGATAGAGGTGATGAAGGTTCCTGATCAACAGCAAAAGTGACAACAACAGACGACAATCAGCCAGCATAAATAGGAGAAATCTGAAAGAAGCAACCACCTTTACCTACCCACCTGGGAAGCGTCGTTTCAACTACAGGCGGAACTGACGAGGATTTCAAAGCAAGAATCGGAAAAGCAAGACAAGCTTTCATTACTCTTAAGTCTGTGTGGAGGTCAACAGAACTCAGCATCAAAAATAAGATCCGGATTTTCAACTCCAATGTGAAGTCAGTACTACTTACAACACTGATCACAGACTTGGCGCTGTGTCATAAAGAGCACCTCAAACAAACCGCAGACCTTCATCAACAGCTGTCTAAGCTCAATACTTAAAATAAGATGGCCGGCCAGAAAAGATCAGCAACAGGGAGGAATCTGTCGAGGGGAACCAACCACCCCAGCAGGAACTGATTATGCAACAAATAATCAGGAAGAAATGGAGGTGCATTAGCCATGTGGGCAGACTTGGAGCCAGGTGAAAACGTTAGCAGAGAACCGAACGCAATGCAAACATTTGGCTAAAACACTATGTTCCTCTAGGAATTAAAGGAAATAATAATAAAATTGTTATGAATAATGAGTTATAAGAGAATCCAGCTACTCACAATAAAAGTTAAGTCCACTTTACACGAATTTTAGAAATGAAATCCAGAAATATAAATCCACATTTTATATTTCAACAGTTTATTCTTCATTGTAGATTTGCCAACTAGGCTATTGAATCTGTCATTTTCAAAGGATGCAACCGAATAATTAGTATGGTGACCAGACAGCTGTAGAGAAACAGAAGAGTAAATCAAAGCTAAGATGTGTATATTTTCCTTTTTGTCGCGGATGATGTATACTCGAAATAGCTTGTACCGATCAGTTAAACAAAGATTTGATTCAGATAACGGGTACTATTCACAATGTTCAAAAAATCTTTTCGGATTCTGAAACTTTGACAATGTTGTTCACACACTTTTAAAAATAAAACAATTCAGACTTAGTGGAAAATGATATGAAGTCTGCCGGGTTTGGAGTAAGGACAAATACTTGCCGTTGATGACATTGTCTGGGTTCCAGTGATTGGATGATCCACGAACTGGAAGGTCCTAGGTTCGAACTTCGATGGGCGACCACTGACGATAAATACCAAATTAGGGTGAAACAGCTTCCCTTTACTCCATGCTGGTTTTCGAATGGTTCTCTAACTGGATATCAATCCGTGGTCAAACTTGAAACAAACCAACTCTTCAAAATGATATTCTCCATTTATGAGACAACTTCATCACGTGAGGAGAAAGAGAGAGGGAGAGAGAGAGAGAAAGGAAAGCTGTTATCTTATTACACTGGCAGTGCAATCTAAAGCAAGTTACTCATCTGATGATATTTGATGATTGGAGGCAGTCGGCCACTGGAAGCCTTGCTTGACTTAGATTTCATGCTAGTTAGCACTGGTCAGCAAGGCGCATCTCAGAAGGGACATGAGTTCCTTCAAGGTTGCAGATACACTTTGGTGACTGGTAAGTGCCAACTAGCACGAAATATAAGTCAAGCAAAGCTTCCTGTGGCCGATTACCTCCAACAATTTAACATCAACAATTCAAAGTGAACCATGATGGTGAGATACCTAGAATGGTGGCCAGATTTCAAATCTGACTGATAGAATTCAGTTTGCACCAAAGATAGGAATAAACACATTACACAAGCTACTTACGAGTGTCCAAATGAAGTTATTCATTTCTAAGGAACTTACGGATTTAACGCTTAAATAGAACAGAAATGTAATGAATGAGAATCAGTTGACTTGCCGGTAATTTTATGTTGACTTCACGGTGAAGTTCACCAATAGTGTCCCAGGAGTGTGAACGCTCCAGTGACCTTGAACGCATGATAATTGTTGGCTAACGGCATCTGTCATTATCATGGCTGAAATATCAAGGCTATTCACCGACTTAGGAGCAAATTTCACTGTTCGGACAATGTGTTAATAGCTCGTTAGAGTTAGGTTTAGGGTGAAGTTAAGTATTTGGGTTAGGGTTAGGATCAGGGTTATAATTAGCATTAGGGTTAGAATCACGGTTTGGATAAAGGTTATGATTAAGGTTAGTGTTAGTGTTAGGGTCAGGATTAAGCTTATGATTACGATTAGGGATAGATTTATAGTTGATGTCATTTAGTTTAATTTGTTTTATTATCCACTTTTTCCTGGTAGGTAGTCGTCTGTCCTCTTTCTGGAAACCATAATAATTCAATCGAGGACTTTTGTGGAAGACTGCAAGCAGGATGAGAGAGATAAACGACTCATAAAAACAGTTTATCTGTAGTCATCTCGGTGAATACATGTACAGAAACTAGTCCTCGTTATAACTAGGACGTATTTTTAAGCTATGTCAAGAAAGATAACCTGTTTAGTGTGTTTTCAAGCAATTTCTTGTGAATATACATCATTTTTGTGCAAAATTTTTAAGTTTTTTTGAGTTTTTTTTAAGTTTTTGATTACAGCTTGATTCCACACCTTATTTTCGGTACAAGTGTGGAATTTTCAGTATGTGACATCGGTAGCCCAAATTTTGCAGGCCGACCACTGATATCAGGTGTGCGTCGACAGGAGATCGAATCCCGGACCATGTGCATGGTCGGCGAGAGTCCTAACCACTGTGGCACCGACGCACATAAATTATACCACATTGTGGTAACCAAAAATCGGTCTGTGTCAAGTGGAGGAGGACCTCGTTTATATGATTGGTCGGCTGGAGGTCACTTGTGCATTCGCGCTCCTGGAACGCTATTGTTAAACTTTGCCGACTTCACAATCGTAAAAGGTTCTACTTTGCACTTTGGGGCCAGGTCAACGAATTCTCGAGCTTAGAGAATAAAAAAAATAAGCATCAAAACATTCATCCATAAACAAAGTAGTGAAGTCTTAGTTTTCTACAAAGAGAAGAGAATGAGCTTGCTCATCACACATCCATTTTTATATACACATGAATTCTTTGTCTGACATGATGAAGAAATTAGTCTAGACAATATATTCTGTCAAAAATATATTTTATATTCCCTCCTCATAAAGGTTAAAAATATCATCATTATCATCAAGACTTTTGATGTTTTCAGTTTCAAAATGTAATTTGAATTTCGCTAATTTGAATTAGAACTGCATTCTCCAATGTGCAATATTGAAAACTATAAGTGTCTATTAATTCAGACTAATGTAAAGCAAATATTTAAATTAGCACTATGTTACTCATTTGTTTGTTTATTTTAATGTTAAATTATCAGTGTTTAAAGCTTCTCAAGTGGTAAATTATGTATTCAAGTATTGTTTTGTAAGGGATTTGATTGATTGGTTACAGGATTTCATTATGAGCTGACATTTGGTTAGAGAACCATTGGAAAACCTGAGACTGTTGGACAGCCGTTCCAGCATACTTTGGGACTCTTCATCATTACGCACCCACCTCACTGGGGTTCGAACCTAGGACCTTCCGGTTACAAGGCGAGCTCGTATACCATTAAGCCACTGGGACCCGATCAAATGGCCCTTGAATTCCAACTTCTGACAATTTACGAAATAGCTCCACCACTAGCCAATGTCTTCGGAGAGTATTTGTCCTTACACCCGACCTGCCGTACCCTACTGGTCATGATATATATATATGTATGGTTTTTAAGAGACTATATCCAGTGAGGAAATCGGATCAAAGGTGTGAATACATGAAATTATAATAGTATATAAGATATACCACATGAGGCCTTCAACCTAATGTTTCGTACTAGTTGGTGCTCACCAATCAGCAACGCGTATCTGCAACTTTGAAGGACCTCATGTCATCCAGTGCTGCAGTCAGTTAGAGACGTTACCACTGAGCTATTCGGGCTCGTGATTGACCTTCTGTAGGACTGTATTGGATACTTCTATCCGACACTAGTAACTAATGTGACGTGTCTGGTCCTTTCTTTGGTGCTAACTGAATTCTGCCAATCAGGTTTGTAATGCGGCTACCATTCTAGGTATCTCGCCGTAACGGTGCACATTGATTTGCTGATATATTAGATGGTTGGAGACAATTGGCAGGAAATAATAGTATGAAATGCAATTAAAATATTTGTGATTATAATCATAGTTAAATACCAAGTGTCAAGTGGCACAAAAATTAATGTCACCTTTAGAATAATTCATAATATGTATGGGTATTGGAAAGGGATATATAATTATAGGATTAGTAGGCTAACATAAAATGTTTCACAACATGGTGTGACACTTGTAATATATATCCATATAATATGTGTGTTTTGTTTGACAGTCTGATATATTTTGCATGTATATATGGATCGATATTCCATTATAATTAGCCAATCATGTTAAGACTGTCTATTGATTTGTTCACTTTGAATATTCGCTCACACACTTGTGTTCACACACTTGTTCGGACATTCATATTTTGCTCTCACACGCTTGTGTGACATTTTGATTCTCCTGGTGTTTTGGAAAATAGAAGTATCATCGCAAACCTAGTGGTCTTCTGATTTCCGTCCTTTTTGCGTCAGGACTATTAAATTCTCGACCAGTACATAAGAATAATTTGGCGACGAGTACATAATAACTTGATAAGATAGAATTCAGTATTGTAAAAATGTTTTGGATTTAGAATGACAAATGGGACAAGCGGAAACAATTTAAAGTAAGAATAGCAATAATAATCGTAGTAATGAGGCAAAGGTACATAGATTAATTAAATAAATCAAATAAATTCCTCTACGGCCAGGGCAGAAGTAGTGATTGTGTATCCTTCTCTTGTACACAAATTTCTGGTTTAAATTCATGAATGGACAAGGCCTCCGTTGTCTTTGGCAGTCTATAACGAAAAGAACGCGGGAATTTAGCATGGATTCGATAGATGATCTTAAAATCATGGTAAGGGTTGGTAGAGTGATAGGAGTCGATCAGGTGTTCTAGAATAGAGCTTCACACACACTTCCTTTCTCCCTTGTAAAACCATGCTGCAATATGTTCGCGTATCCGGTCGGGGAAGCATTGTCTGGCTACGGCAAATGTACCTTGCTTCACGAGAGCAGGTGAACTGATAGATGCCCATGAAGGCGGCCAGACGAGAGAGCTGATCTTTCACAGAGATGGAGAACCACTTGCCGCTGGTGAACGTCACTTGTAATTTTGCTGCAAAGAACGTTTAACTGACTGCTTTAGAGAGACAGTTTTTGAGCATATCTGAAGCTTCATCAGTAGTGTCAAACTAGGACGAGACAGCTGTCCAGTACTCCCGGCTGGTTTTCCAATGCTTCTCTAACTGATGTCAGCTTATGATGAAATCCTCCAAACAGTCAAAATTTAATACCTATTATATAGTTGGCCAGAGCAAAGAAAGGAACTGTACAAATTTTTGTTTATGGGACATACGTATTTGGCTTGTTCAGATGAATTCCGATCGCCTTTGATGCATGCGTAAAAATAGTACTCGTAGACCATGCAAGAAGTTGGATAAAATGAGATAAATGTTTTTTTAAAAGCTTCGTTAGAGTTAACTTGACGTCCATTACCGATGATGAGATGAGCTTCTAGTATTGAGCTGTGTATAGCTTCACTCGAATATTTGCCAAAATCAAAATGGAAGGTATTCAGAAATTCAACAATGAACTTGTCTGATCGTATGTCCAATATACAACTAGCAGTGCAGGAGCAGTTAAACTGGGAAATAAATATAGAAGAGGTGAGACAGAAGAGTTTGTTGTTACTATTTTCAAACATCAACCAATACTCAGTGTAGAGCTGATGATAAGGAATTACTTGAAAATGAATGCATATTACTTTTGCTCAATTTGTTGTCTTTTTTCTAGATGTCTATGTAAGTGGGAATTTTCAGAAGAATGGATACTGAACAAGGAGTACTCTTTTCGATAACCTCTTCATCATCAGGTTCTACAGTTATGTATACATTACAGTGAATGAATGAATGAATGAATTAGTGTTATGAACAACATAAATGTTGCTGTTTAAATAACATCCAATCAATAACAATATTGATAGATTAAAGCTCAATAGGATCAACATAACACCAAACTGAATATCAGAAAAATTAGGAAAGATAATATTACATATTCATGAATTTATAGTCTCTACTGAAGACTGGCCACTGCAGTAGTAGTGGCTATCTGGACTTGATTCTGTTGAACACAGAGCACCGGTTGTTTGAGGCGAATTAAAATAGCCTCTGCAGTTTGGAACATGCAGTGCTTCGATGATTTTGGCAATTTATTAGGCACCCGGTAGATTATGATAGAGAAGGATTCTTCCACGCTAGCTGGCTAGTTTTGTGGCCGGCCGGTTTGCACCAGATGGTCCAATATCGAACTGATAGTGGTTTTAACTACACCTTTAGTTAGCCATAGTGGGAGATGTTCTCGAGTGAGCACGAAAAATCAACTTCCTAGAGCGGCAGTCAATATAACTCGCTCCACAAACAGCGCAGTTGAATTAGTAGATACAATTTGAAGTGGCTATCTAATCTAGGTACTTCATCTTTCAGTCGAGGTAGCACCATCGATCGTGTAGAGAATAATACGTGTAGTTCGCCGGCACTAAAAGTTCTTTGAACTGATTTTCATTATCTCCTCGCAATTATCTCACTTGGTATGTCCATCGCCCTTGAATTGCAGTTGTATATAAAGAGGCGTTTTGTTTACAGATAGTGAGTAGTCCTTTTCCGCCGCTTTCTTTGTCATCTATTTCTTGATAAATTTTTCGGGATTTTTATCGATCAAAGTATGATTTACAATGCTTAATTGACCTTTAATTACTTCTTCTGAACATATATATATATATTTGAGATTCAATAAAAATGTTTCGAAGATTCTGGGTATATTTACACAAATAGAATCTTACAAGTGTTGAAAAAAATGTTGATTCTTATTTTGTACGAATGAATTGATTGTTTTTATTTTTTTCATTTGAAGGTCAAGTTTAGAGTTGTACTTTGCAAGTTTTGGTTTAGTAATGCTAAAATCTTTTCAGTTAACTTCTCCTTAACAAAAATAGAAATCAAGAAAGAAGAAAATTGTTAAAATAAGGCATCTATATTTAAAAGTGTACCTCTCGTAGAAACGGTTAACTACATATGTGAACAAGTGTATGATGAGTCGACAAAATATCGTCATCCCAACGGAAATCCTAAAACCATTATTATTATTGTTTAGATGTACCATGAATTTAAATTTCAAATTTGATGGAATAATTCACAGACAAGTGGACAGAGTGGTGATGGGCTCCTCACTGGGTATGATTTTGTGAAACTTCTCTCGAAGTAAACAACAAAATCCACAACTGAACAACCTTATCAGAAAATTCCCATTTTTTTTGCAGGCATACGGATGAAAATCATTTCGACAGGGACTCAATGATAACTGAATTCAATGAAGTACATTCCACTATGAAATTAACATGAGAAGAGGAATGAATCCCTGAATTGAATGGCCCTCCCAGATGTCCTCATTACAAGAAAGCCAGATGGTAGTATAAGGAGAAATTTGCATGAGAAAAGTACATGGACAGGACAACATACACATTTACACAGCTTCGTTCTTCTCCACTACAAAAGAAGTTCAGTAAAGACACTCATCCACAGGGTCATAGCTACATGCTCAGAAGAGGTAACTGAAGACGAACTATAAGGACTGTATATGATACTTTGAGTGAAAATAGCTAACCAGACAAATTCATCAGGAAACACATGACATAGAAAGCGGAAATCGACTATTCTCCATCTATATGTAAGCAGACTATATATAAAATTGCAATTCGTGAGCGATACACCTAGTGAAATAATTTCTTTCAATGCTGGTCAACTACAAGTCTTACTTTCTACAAGTCTGCTTTCATGACCGATGGTGAATCGCCAACTAAAAGATGAAGCAATTAGACTGGCTAGGTACCTCTTCTTGTATCTACCAATTCATTTGAGCTACGTTTGGAGCGAGTCATATTGACCGTTGATCTGGGGACTTGATTTTCCGTGCTCTCTCGCAAACACCTACCAGTATGGCTTGCTAAAGGTGTAGTAAAAACCATCAACAGTTCAATATTTGACCACCTGGTCCAAAATGATCGGCCACAACGCCAGCCAGCACTGAACAATCCTTCTCTTTCATCTACCAGGTACCAAATAAATTGCCAAAAACTTTTAGGTAACGCATGGGCCAAACAACAGAGGCTATCGCGATTTGCGTGAAACAACCAGTGTTTTATGTGCACAAGAAATAGGTCCAGCCACTACTACTCCTCTGGCCTTCAGGAGAGGCTATAAATTCGTGAATATATATTTTTATTAGTTCTCCTAATTTGCCTGTTTGTTATACAGTGTGTATTGTTATGTTGATGCTATTGAACTGTAATCTTATTATTATTGATTCGATGTTATTTAAACAACACTAATGCTGTTAATAACACCAATTCATTCAGTATCATGTGTATATAACTGTCGAACCTGATGATGAAGTTATCGAAAAGAGCATTCTTTGTTCAGTATCCACTATTTTGGAAAATAAAGTAGGCTATTCCGGTAGTTGTAATATTAGCGTAACGAATCAAATTTATTGGGTTTCAATCTGTACGCAAGAAGCTTATCTATATGTTCTACTGTATAGCCAATAAAACTCCATTGAAGCAAGCGCTATCACAAAAGGTTCCAAAATCAAGGAAAAGATGATTAATCTCCAATATTTTAGCGATACTATTCAACAACAACATAATATCATCATCAAAATTCAAATTTACCTCAACAGTGCCGTGATGCAGCCCTGGCTATACAGGCATTGTACGTTTGTAAATACCAAAAACAAGTACTGTAAGACAAAATTAGTTAACCAAAGTTGAACTGTAAAAAGGTACCTAAGAATCAAGAGGAATATTTCAAACAGAGTTGTATCAAAGGCTTTGTCGACAGGAATCATACACCAAGGTTTCCAGGGGACAGTCCCGGGTCAAAAGGGCCTCCATTCACTCAAACAAACTCATACTGTTAATTTACTATAATTTGGTTTGTAGGGGTTAGTTATGTTTTTACGAGTTGATCACGGATTGAAATCAGTTAGGGAACCATTGAAAACCAGTACTGGGGTACTGGACAGCTGTTTCATCCTAGTCTGGGAACCATTAGAAATACGCACCCACTGGGATTCAAACCCAGGACCTTCTGGTTACAAGGCGACTTGGTGCTTCTAGTGGTAAGCCGTGACCAGTAGGGTGCAGCAGGTTGAAGGTGTGAGGCAGTAACTCATCGAAGAAGAAGACATTGAGAAGTGGTCGCTCTATGTCATGAATTGGCTATTGGATTGGGTCTTAGTGGCTTAATGGTCCACAAGATCTCTTGCCTTGTAACCAGAAGGTCACAGGTTCGAACCACAGTGAGGCGGGTGCGTAGTGATGAAGAGTCCAAAACTAGGACGGAGGAAATAACAGGTTTTCCAACGGTCCTCTAAGTGATGTCGTCACATGATGAAATCCTCCAGCCAGTTAAAGATTAGACAACGACAGACGCAAATAGTGAAGGTCTAAATCAACATGTAGTATGAACATGTTTAATCAATGATACCATGTCTACGAGAATAGCGTATAAAAATTACAGAGTTAGTTGAAATGTCTAAATAAGCACAAATATTCCAAATAGATCCTCCAGGTGGGATTTTTTCAAACAATGTGTCCATTACACTTAAAGAGGAAAAAAGTGAAAATTATTCCCATTATTATTATATCCTTTAATTCCTAGAGGAAAATAGGGCTTCAGCTGAGCATCTCCATTGCCTTCGGTTTTCTGCCAACGTTTTCACCCCGCTCCAAGTCTACCCACACGCTTTCATCTCCTCTTCACATGACCTCCTCCAAGTCACCCACCATCGCACTGACGACCAACTCGCCGCTTCCCTTTCGGCCTGGTTCCACTCGAGCGATCGCTTGTCTAGTAATGTCATTTGATGGTTTGTTTTCTCAGAGTATGGCCAATCCACTAACTCCATTTCTTCCTGCGGATTTGTTTCACAATCGGTTCCTGCTGGGCTGGTTGGTTCGCTCATTGCCAGAAATTCCTCCCTGTTTCTGATCTTTTCTGGCCGGCCATCTGATCTTGAGCGAAGACAGATGTTGATAAAAGTCTGTAGTTTGTTTGAGGTGCTCTTCATGACACAGCGCCAAGTCTCTGATCCGTATGATAAGTAGCACTGACTTCACATTGGAGTTGAAAATCCGGATCTTATTTTCATTTTCACGCTGATTTCTGTTGACCTCCACATAGATTTGAGAGTAATGAAAGCTTGTCTTGCTTTCTCGATACTCGCTGCTTTGATGTCCTCGTCAGTTCCGTTCACCTGTAGTTGAAACTATGCTTCCCAGGTAGGCGGGTAGGTGAAGGAGGTTGTTTCTTTCAGGTTCCTCCCATTTATGCTGATTGTTGTCTGTTGTCGTTGTTACTATTGGTGTTGCCTATGAATCTTCATCACCTCTGTTTTATCTATGTTCACCTTAAGTACCTCCTATCTTCTCTGGATGCTTCTCCTACCAACTTGTTGCTTTTCACTTGCATATCTTCCAGTTTGTGGGAAATCAGACATATATCATCGGCGAAGTCAAGATCCGCTGAGTTTTATGTGTGGTTTCGTTGTATGCCTGTTTCCTCACAGCCCACCGCTGTCTGTCACATTGACCAATCTACTGCAATCAGGAAAATAATTGAAGATAGTAGGCAGCTAGCCTTGTTTTACTCCCGTCTTCTCTTCTTCGGAGGATCCCGTAAGTTTCCCGTTGTGGATTACTTGGGATGCAGCATTGTCCTACAATTGTTGGATGAGATGTATAATTGTTGATGGCACCCCATAGTAGCGAAGTAGTTGCCAAAAAGTGAAAATGGAGAGTAAGTAATGATATTCCATTTGAATACTTTTATATTATTGCACTCTTGACAATAACTAGTAGCATACTGCTTTTCCGTGAATATTGATCAGTGCATGGGGATAATTCTTTAGGAAAATCCCTCCTCAACGATACAATTACAACACTGATACCAATTTGGATGCATTAATCAATTTCGTAGTTATTTTTCTCTTTTCTCCTAGACTGTGTATCATTGTTTTGACGTTTGAATATCACCTATTGACCTGTTTAATCTCTAATGCTTTTAATGCTTCTCTTTGGAGTTGTGCGATGATGATGTTGGTAATATGTGTTGTTTTACGCCCGCGATTTTGTTTGAGTGAATCAAGGTGATTCCAACCTTGAAATGTCTGTAAGAATTGTGTGGTGCTTGATTGTTGTTGATATAATTTTGATCCCCCTCTGTTTGGAAATGTTCTACCTGATTCTCAGGTACTTCTTGAGGTGGATTTGATTGAAATCATTCTGCTGTATAGTACTTGTTTTATATTCGAGAATCTATTGGATTTGTATAGCTGCCATGAGAGAGAGTACTGCTATACCACTCAATACTTCGCTGTGTCCTCCTTTACGGCTAGCTGTGAGACGTGTCCATAAAAAGTGGGGAACAAGAAAAGGCTAGCTGTCTGTGATCATAGGTATCTGTGTTCTATCTCCCGTGTTAAGTAGTAAAACAAGATGAGCAATATTGAGGTTAGACAGCTATCGAGTGTTAGGTAAGGAGGGGATATCAGTCAACGATGTTTAGAAGTTATATCGATTGAGATGGTTAGGACATGTGTTACGCATGCATCTCTAACCATCGCATTCCTCCATAGGCAATGTTAGCTGACGTAGCATGAAGTTTGAAAAGAGCTAGTGAGTGGTGGTCAAATCACAATGTGGAATCACCCAATGAAATCCAATAACAGTTAGTTTGAACCAATCACCTGTGGAGGTGTACACTGGCTTCCTGGTTGGAATCCTCGGGATGGTAAGAACCAACGACTGATGGAAGCAATCGGTAGTGTGGCTCGAAATCTTTCTCATCGGAGCAGATACATTAACCTTTTGTGATTTATAATATCCAATACAATTCTGTTGTTCTTCGATATTACTACTGTTTCTGCCTCACAATTGTGTTTATCTCTTTCTCTCTTTTGAATCTCTTCTCTTGCTTTGTATGCTTCTTAGAGGAAGAGTGGTAACTCGAAATTCTACACATCTCTGCAAAGTTCTACGTCAAAATCATTCAGTATGTTTGTCATAGTGGCACTGTTGAGGTAATGTTATATTTATATAATCGTTGAATAGTACCTCAGATTACATTGCAAACAAGTGTCCTCTTTATATCATTGGGGCATTTTGTGATTGTGAGTAACTCAAGGAAGTTCTGGTTAGAACCGTAGAGATAGATTTCCTGGGTTCAAAGTACAACATATCACTTGTGGTTGTTACAATCAGAACTACTTAAACAAGGAATGGAATAATGTGCTGTGCACTCTTTTTGACAGCTACATCTCAGCAGGTGTTAAGAAAGGGATTATGTATGTATATATATATCCTCTAGTGGTTCTACATTTTTTTGTCAAATTGATGCTTAACTGCAATTTTTAGTGTAAATGAGACACACGTTTTGCTCTTATCTGATACTGAACAGTTAAAATTGTTTTCTTTTTATTTATTGTTTTTGATTACAGCTTAATTTCACACCCTATTTTTGGTACAAGTATGGAATTTTCAGCATGGATATCGGTAGCCCGAATTTCGCAGGCCGACCATAGATATCAGGTGTGCGTCGGCAGGGGATCGAACTTCGGGCCATGTGCATGGTCGGCGAGAGTTCTGACCACTGTGCCACCGACGCACATGACTCGTTAAATTAAAATTTTATGTTTAGTAGAGAATGGTAGCAAAGTGCACCTATGAACTCAAAGGATTCGACGCTTTATATCACTCAGAGAAGTAATCAGAAACAGCATGATTTAACTCTTGGTGGTTAAGTGGTAAAATACTTGCCAGCCACATACATGGTCTAGACTGGATTTCCCACTGATTTATACCTAAACCTTGCCTAGTCAGCTTAACCATGAGAAAGAAGGAAAGATGAGGATGAGACTAACATCCTCATTCTGTAAAAGCAATATCACCACCATTCCTGCGTCTTCAAAGCTCAAAGCTTGAAACCTTTCATCGCATTCAGAATAAAAAGAATAAGAAGAAATTATATTGCCTCATTGCCTTTTAAGCCTGTGAGTAGCTTTCTGTATGACAGTCTAGGCAAAAGCTACAAATTATTACTGTAAACTAAACCATAACATTTCAGGTGTTGGTTTGCAGTAATTTGATCGCCTTCAGGATTTCATCATAAACTGTTATATTGCTGCTGCTGAGTGGTTAATAGCAGTTTTCCCCGTCGCCAAATTGTTATGTACTCGTCGCTAATTTATTGCTATGTACTGGTCGAGAATATAATAGTCCTGACGCAAGAAGGCGGAAATCAGAAGACCACTAGGTTTGCGATGATACTTCTATTTTCCCAAACACAAGGAGAATGCAAAAGTGGTATCACACCAAAAGTAAGTAAGTAAGTCACACAAATTGTGAATACGAAATATATATGAATGTCCAGACAAGGGTGTGAACAAATCAATAGACAGTCTTAACATGAATGGCTAATTATAATGAAGTATCGATCCATATATACATAGCGAAACATAGCAGACATGTCAACAACTACACATAATATGGATATATGTCACCAAGCAACGGACTGTCAACAAACGCTCATATTATATATAATATAATATAAGGAGAATATACATTGTTAAAGGAGACAAGTTCATACAAGAGAAATGGTCACAGACTAAGCGAGCAAACAGAAAGAGAGATCACCATACACACATATATATATATATATATATATATATATATATATATATATATATATATATATATATATATATATATATATATATATATATATATATATATATATATATATATATGGATACATATCATAAACTGACATCGGTTAGATCATCGAATTCGAAATCTGCAGTTTTGTCGAAAGATCACCAAGTAGCATCCACAAACTTGATGAAGAATGAGTCTATTGTTATTCTCCAACCTGACAAAGGATCAGGTGTTGTGATAATGGATAAAGATAATTATGTGAAAAAAGTGGAATCATTTATGAATGACTCATCAACATTTCGAAGTGATCCATCGAAGAAAGATAAAACCGAATCCATGAAAAGACGGATTACAAAGAAGCTAAGAAAATTGTTGAAGAAAAGAAGTTGATTGACAACAACATATACAACGAACTGAAGCCGAAGGGATCCAGATTGCCTTACCTGTACGGCTTACCAAAGATGCATAAGCCTGACATCCCTATGAGACCAATATTATCTGTGTATCAATCGTCGTGTCTCAAAGTAGCTAGGGGGCTAGGAGAAACGTTAAAACCAATCCGTGGTAAATTAGCAGTCTACAGCTTGAAAGATACCTTCCAATTCGCTAAACATTTAGAGAATCTAAGCATCTTAAATAAATTTATTGTGTCCTTCGACGTGTTTTCACTGTTTTCAAAGATCCCATTGAAAGAAACAATACAAATTATATGTCAACATGCTGAACTTCTTCCTTTGCCCAAGAACGAACTCAAACAACTTTTACTTATGTGCACCAAAGACGGACAGTTATAGTCCAAAAACACTCTGTACGGCCAAATTGACGGAGTCGCCATGGGAAGCCCCCTGGGTCCGACTCTGGCAGATATTTTTATGGGTAGTCTAGAACAAACAAGGGGGAAATCTGCAATCAGTCAGACTAACTTCTATATCAGGTATGTCGGTGACACTCTCGTTATTTGTAATTCTTTCAATAATGCATCTCAAGTATTAAAAGTCTTGAACAGCGCTTATCCTAATAATAAGTTTAAAATGGAGTATGAAAAAGAGGAGAAGTTTCATTTTCTTGACCTGGGTATCCAACGAGATACATACACAGAAAGAAGACCTGGAGGACGGTTTATCCTTACTTCAAAAGCTCCTGCCCTATAAGTTATATAAAGGGATTTGTGAGAACATTATTTCATTGTGTAAGGAAACTGTGTTCAAAAGATAAGAATGAGAAAGAGATATCTATCCATTGTGGAGAAATGCCTATGCGACAACGGTTACCCACAAAAGTTCACCGACAAGTATGGGAGACGTCATGTTGAAAAAGTGAAAAGCAGCACAGTAGAGATAAATAAAGCCTATCTTTCTGCAGCTTGCATTCAAAGGTGATGATACTGCTAGTAGAATAAGATGCAGACTGAACGCTGACCTGAAAAGAACATATCCAGTCGCCAAGCTTGCATGTGCTCATCAAACAACTAGTTGTTTGAGACAATCATAAGTAGACAGAAGACAAGTAGTTCAGCGAAGAGTCTCTTTTCGACGAATTCATTTTCATAGCTATTATTATTATTGTATCCTTTAGTTCCTAGAGGAACATAGGGCTTCAGCTGCGCACCTCCATTGCCTTCGGTTTTCTGACAACGTTTTCACCCCGCTCCAGGTCTATCCACATGCTTTCATCTCCTCCTCGCATGACCTCCTCCAAGTCACCCTTGGACGACCAACTCGCCGCCTCCCTTTCGGGTTCCACTCGAGGGCTTGTCTAGTGATGTCACTTGATGGTTTCCTCAGCGTATGGCCAATCCATCTCCATTTCTTTCTGCCTATTTGTTTCACAATCGGTTCCTGATTGGTTCGCTCCCAGAGATCCCTGTTGCTGATCTTTTCTGGCCATCTGATCTTGAGTATTGAGCGGAGACAGTTGTTAATGAAGGTTTGAAGTTTGTTTGAGATGCTCTTTATGACTCGCCAAGTCTCTGATCCGTATAGTAGCACTGACTTCACATTGGAGTTGAAAATCCGGATCTTATTTTTGATGCTGATTGCTGTTGACCTCCACACAGATTTGAGAGTAATGAAAGCTTGTCTTGCTTTTCCGATTCTGGCTTTGATGTCCTCGTCAGTTCCGCCTGTAGTTGAGACGATGCTTCCCAGGTAGGTGAAGGAGGTTGTTTCTTTCAGGTTCTTCCCATTTATGCTTATTGTGGTCTGTTGGTGTTGTTGATGTTGGCTAGGAATCTTCATCATCTCTGTTTTATCTATGTTCACGTGAAGTCCTATCTTTGATGCTTCTTCTGCCAACTTGTTACTTTTCACTTGCATATCTTCCAGTTTATGGGAAATCAGACATATATCATCGGCGAAATCCAGATCCTCCAAGTCTTTTGTGTCAGTCCATTTTATGCCTGTTCCCTCGTTGGTTGCCGTTGTCTGTCGCATTATCCAATCAATTGCAATCAGGAAGATCATTGGTGATAGTAGACAGCCTTGCCTCACTCCCGTCCTCACTTCGAAGGCTTCCGTAAGTTTCCCGTTGTGGATTACTTGGAATGCAGCATTGTCGTATAACTGTTGGATGAGGTGTATAATTGTCGATGGGACCCCGTAGTAGCGAAGTAGTTTCCAAATGACCTCTCGATCGACGCTGTCGAAGGCCTTTTCAAAGTCGATGAAGTTGAGATAGAGAGGTGACTGCCATTCCAAGCTTTGTTCAATGATGATCCGTAGAGTGGCGATTTGATCAATACATGATTTGTTTCTCCTGAATCCAGCCTGTTCCGGACGAAGTTTTTCATCCAGGGCTTGTTTGATTCTCTCCAGGATGATGCGACTTAGTATCTTGCTTGGAATGGACAGAAGCATAATTCCACGCCAGTTTTTACATTGACTTAAGTCTCCTTTCTTTGGAAGTTTGAATAAGTAACCGTTCTTCCAATCCTCGGGTACTTTGCCCTCTTTCCACACCTTCTCCAGCAGTGGTGTCATCAAGTCCGCTGTTGTCTCTGGGTCTATTTTCAAAGCCTCTGCTGGGATTCCATCTGGTCCCGGTGTTTTCCCAGCTTTAAGCATCTTGATTGCATTCAGGACTTCTGATTTCGTCGGGGGGTCAGTGTTCACTGGTAGTTCTGCTTCCGTTGTTGGTATTCATAGCTGTACAATCGCATATATATATGGTTATTTTGTGTGTGTGTGTATACATTAAATTTGTCAAACGAAAATACAATTAGTAAGTTCAGATGAATTGGATGTTGATAAGAGGATAGCAACAAAAGTGATGAGTAGTCAAAAACGATTGTTAAAGAGGAGTAAGTTCAGGTGAATTGGATGTTCATATAAGAGGATAGTAACAAAAGTGATGAGTTGTCAAAATCGATTGTTAAATAAGAGTTACGTAATGGCATGAATAGTTTGATGAATGAGTTGTGCTCAAAGGGTGTACATGGAAACAAAATAATATACAGAATTACACAAGGGTTTTAAGTTAGAAAAATAAGCATACAAACACAAATAAGGTCAAATCAAACAAACAAAGAAAAGTTAGGTCAAATCAAAGGAGTAGTTACCATGCGAGTAGAAGTGGTTGGATAATTTTCTTTTGTATGCATAGTCCTGGTTCCTCCAACTGGATGGCTAGGGCTTCTGCGATGCAAAGAAGACGGAATCGTACTGTCTTTGGAAGGTTGTTCTTCACTTTGTAGATTACTTTGAAGGAGGAGTTCGTTGAGATGGAATGACCAGTATTGACGAGATGTTCGATTATTGCACTCCTTATATGGCCATTATTTCCTTTCTGTAGCCACGCTGGATAGTGTTCTTTGACCCTTTTAGACAGCATGCGCGTTGAACGACCGATGTACCTGGCTCCACAGCAACAGGTGAACTGATATATACACATAGAAGTGGTCATGTGCGGAATCTTGTCCTTTGGGTTTCTGCAGATCAGCGGGCGACTGGAGAACACTATTCTTAATGTTGCCGCAGTGGTCAAATACCCACCTCATGTTACCTCCAACTGTGTCTACCAATTTACATGTACGTGCCAAAGCACAAACACTGGAAGAACAGAGAGAAGGGTTAGTGTCTGAATTTATGAACACATACCAAAGAACCTGAGACTGAAAGGTCCGAAAGCACTAAACAGTGCGATTGTTGGTCATCTATTGGACACTGGTCATATTGTAGACAACCTGAATTCGTTCAAAATAATCAACAGGCAAAAGAAACTTAGCTTGCTACACTTTGCTGAAGCAATTGCCATGAAACGACTTAAACCAAATCTATGTAGGAAGAAAGAGACAGTGGTGAATCTTTCACTGCTCTGGTAATAACATAAAATATACAACTTTCATGAGTCACCCTTTTCTTGTTTAGAAAACTCTGCTCTTTCATGTAAACATGACTCACCCTACCTTATCTCTTTTCTTTCTTTTTTTCTATTGGCTATTAGATAAGACATTTTCTTTAGTTACGTAATCTACTTTTTGTTGTGCTCTATCTAGCTAAACCTTGTTTATACATATATATATATATATATATATATATATATATATATATATATATATATATACGCAACTCTGCTTTTTGTTTCCAATGTTAATTGTCTAATTATTCTATAAATAGTCAGTGTCCGTAACTCTTAATTAGTTAAATCATTCCGGAATAATGTTACTTTGTGATCGTGGAAAAGTATCTTCAAATCTTTAGTGTGGTTCATATTTTTTATCGTTCAGGTTGTAACCACTTGAGACGAATCCTCAAAATAATAAAAGATGAGCTCATATAATCCTGATACAATGGTTGTTCTTGCTTTGTTGAAACCCGGGAGTACTGGACAACTGTTTCGTCTGCCCAATTTATAACTCTTCAAAAGTACGCGCCCACTGAGGTCCGAACCCAGGACCTTCTGGTTATAAGGTGAGCTAGTAGACTGTTAACCCACTGGGTAGCGATCCAATAGTCCATGAATTCTAACTTTCAGCAGTTTATGATATGGCGCGACCACTAGCTAATGTCCTCGGAGAATATTCGTCCTCACATTCCACCTGCTGTGTCCGAGTAAGTCGTGTGATTACCGTGATATGATTATGAGTGGCAACAAATTGTGCTTGGAACCTCGTCATCAGTAAACATTACTGTATAACACTGTGAGACATAATGGAATTACTGGAGAGCACTGTCCTTCACTACTAGAAACATTTTATGACCTGAATGAGGCCTTTATTGTTTTTACCTCCTGAAAACAATATTTACTAGCAGATACAATTATATCATTCATCGAAAATTCAAAGAAGTTCACATTATGTTGAAGTTTGAACGGAACATGTTATCTACAAGGATAATAAAAGCCTTGTAGACAAAACACATAGATTAAACAAGTCAACCATAACCATAATCATTCATCTAGGCTGTAAATCTTTTGATGTTTATTATGATTATTATTGTTCCCTTGGGTTCCTAGTGGAACATAGGGCATCAACTACACGTCTCCACTTGCTGCCTTCTGTCTTCTGCTGTACTTTTCACCTGCATCCATGTTTGTCCATACTCTTTCAACCGACTCCTCTTCACACGATCTCCTCCATGTCACTCACCCTCGCACTGACGTCCCACTCGCCGCGTGCTTCCCTTTCGGCCTGGTCCCACTCGAGCAATGGCCTGACGCGCGCGCGATGTCACCCGGCAGCGGCCTCCTCAGTGAGCGAGTGTCCAACCCATCCATCTCAATTCACTTTCTCCTGCGTATCTGTTGGGCGACTGGTCCTTGTTTTGTTTGTTTGTTCCTAGCCATAGTTTCTTGTTGGTGATTCTTTCCGGCCCAACCCAGCCATCTGATCTTCAGTATAGATCCAGTGAAGACAGTGGTTGGTTGATAAAGGTCTGCAACAGGCTGTTGGTTGGAGATTTTCTTTGTGACCCGCCCGCCAACTTTCTCATCCGTATAGAATAACTGACTGACTTGACGTGTGTATTGAAAATCCGACTGAATTTTGTCGTTGATGTTGGCTGAGTGACGAAGATTAGTTTTCCAGATTGGTTTCAGGTTGATGAATGTGTTTCTCGCTAGCCTTCCCGATTCTTGCTCGATTTGACATCCTCGTCCGTTCCTAATGCCTGTAGTTGAGACAATGCTCCCTAGATAAGTGAGTGAATGAATGAATGAAGTAACCTCTTTCACATCCCTCCCGTTGATGGTGATTGGCGCTGGATTTTGTTGCTGTTGTTGTTGGTTGGTTGGTTATTTTCATAACCTCCGTCTTGTCTATGTTCACTCGGAGTCCTGTCTTCTCTGGCTGCTTCTTCGACCAGTTTGTCGGTTTTCGCTTGTAAGTCTTCGATTTTTGACAGTGACATCAAATATAAATCATCCACGCGCGAAATCCAGGTCTTCTAGGTTCTTCACGTTGGTCTGTCCAGGATATTACTGTCTTCTCGTTTCCCACAGTCTGACGCATAATCAAGTCCACCACAACTAGGAATATCATTGGTGATAATACGCAGGCAGCCTTATCTGACTCCTGTGCTTCCTCCGAACGCCTGGCTGAGTTTTCCGTTATGGATTACTTGACATGTTCCGTTGTCGTACAGTTGTTGAATAAGGTTGATGAATATTTGGGGCACGCCTTAGTACTCGAGTAGTTTCCAAATTACTTCACGGTCAACGCTGTCTGTTGAAGGCCTTCTCAAAGTCTACAAAGTTGAAGTAGAGGTTTGATTGCCATTCCATGCTTTGTTCTGTGATGATGATGCGTAGAGTTGCAATTTGGTCAGAATATGATTTGCCTTTCAAATCTTTTGATGAGTCTTCACTTAATAATAGTGACCTATGATGAAAATCGTCAAAATAAAACTTACTTAAATGAAGCACAAAACTACTTGTCTACTTATGTCTACAGTATTTGTAGGACTAAGAGCTGACTTTCAATATATATACTTGTGATTGTGGATGATTTATAGTTGGATCTTTAAGGCTCAATAGGCCTAAGATGCTAAGCAAAAGTTTCCAGTTTCTTTATCATAAATATTGAGTTATATATATATCTGACTTTTAAAAAATACCTATTTACATATTTCCTTATGTGATGAATAAATTTTTTGGAGTGATTACAATCTATCCTGTTCATGCGCGCTTAACTGAAATGGAAGCAAAACTGAAAAGATAGATAAAAAAAAGAAAGTAGAATGTAATTTTTACAGTGTATATGCAAATGAATGACCCCCATTTAATAGATGGTACGTCTAAGGTTAAATAAAAAAAAGAAAATTAACATCCATTTGATTCTTTCTTCCAGTGATTAAAACAAATTTTCGCGGGAAAAACACTGATTATTGAATGAATGGATTGTAAAACATTGAAACATATACACAAGTGTGTAACAACGGTCTGATTTCCCACAAACTGGAAGATATGCAAGTGAAAGGCAACAAGTTGGCGTCAGAAGAAGCATCAAAGATTGGACTTCAGGTGAACATAGATAAAACAGAGGTGATGAAGATTCATGGGCAACACTAATAGTAACAACGACAACAGAGAATAACCAGCATAAATGGGAGGAACCTGAGATAAATAACCTCCTTTACCTACCTACCTACCTGGGAAGCATCGTTTCAACTACAGACGGGCAGAAATGACGAGGATATCAAAGAAAGGATCGGGAAAGTAAAACAAGCTATCATTACTCTCAAGTCTGTGTGGAGGTCAACAGAACTCAGCATGAACATGAAAAATAAGATCCGGATTTTCAACTCCAATGTGAAGTCAGTGCTACTATTCGATTGGATCAGAGACTTGGCGCTGTGTCATGAAGAGCACCTCAAACAAACTACACACCTTCATCAACAGCTATCTCCACTCAACACTACTCAAGATCAGATGGCCGGCCAGAAAAGATCAGAAACAGGGAGGAATTTCTGGCAATGAACGAACCAACTCAGCAGGAACCGATTGTGCAACAAATCCGCAGGAAGAAATGGAGATAGATTGGCCATACTCTGAGAAAACAAACCATCAAGTGACATTACTAGACAAGCGATTGCTCGAGTGGAACCAAGCCGAAAGGGAAGCGGCGGGTTGGTCGTCAGTGTGAGGGTGACGTGGAGGGTTTCATGTGAAGAGGAGATGAAAGCATGTGGGCAGACTTGAAGCGGGGTGAAAAAGTTGGCAGAAAACCGAAGGCAATGGAGATGCTCAGCTGAAGCCCTATGTTCCTCTAGGAATTAAAGGATATTATATATATATATATATATATATATATATATATATACATATGACAACGGTTTATGTTGACTAGCTACAAGTTTCACAGTCAGTTTATGAGGTTTTTATCAGTGAGGAGGTAACTTTCAACACAACTGTACAAACACATAAAACCCCTCCAAAAATAACATTCTGAGTAGATAAAAACACACCTAACCTTATTCAAGAAGTAAAATTTAAATTCAAAAATCCTGATATCACAGATGGAGTTTACTCAAACTTACGGATATCTTTCGGTGGTACCCGATTAAAAATCTATTAAAAAGAGGGAGGTGTTAGGATGGAAAACCTATCACTGTCAGCCGTGAAGTCATAACTGGTGTCTGCAGTGACATGAAAACTTGAATGGAAACGTTTTGATTGATTTATATTAGGCTTGAATTTCCGAAGGTTTTCAAGGTCATATAACCAGTTAAATATTGAATATTTGTTTATGCCTTGAATTTCCGAGGATTTGTAGACTATGCATACACCCTGTATATTGAATAATGAAAGGTTTTGTCGTTGTTGTCGCGGATAAAAAATGGCTTTTGATTTGATCTCAGTGTGTGTGTGTGGGGGGGGGGGGAAGATTTTCATTTGGTCAGTTGGCTATAGCGTCGTGGTGTTTGGAGGCAGATTCTAGGCAAGTTAGAGGACAACCACAAGAACGGTAATACTCTGTTACAACACATTGGAAATAGAGATCACCTGTTTATTCAATAATGTAAGGTTTTCAAACATGTCCAGTTTGTAAATCTAGTTGAAAACTATTCACTTTTCATAGGTATTCACACTTAAAATTATCTGACTGACACGATGCCCCCCAAAAATATGTGTTATCTGTCTTTCAGCATAGATGAATTCATTGAATACTTGCAAATAAATGAGATATCATTTACAAGTTTAAACTATAAAATTATGACGTGTGCAATATTGGGGTATCAGACTATTGTTTACCCCTAAAAATATTGTTCTATGCCTTAAATTCCGTGTTCATCAGGTTCTACAGTTATATATACATAATAGTGAGTGAATGAGTCACGGTTATTAACAACATTAGTGTTGTTTAAATAACATCGAATCAATAGTAATAAGATTAATATCAATGGAATACAGTTCAATAGAATCGACATAACTCTACAGACTGAATGTCAGAAAAATTAGGAGAAATTATAATACAGTTTCATGAACTTATAATCTCCAGTGAAGGCCGGCCAGAGGAGTAGCAGTGGCTGAACTTACTTCTTTTCACACAAAGCACTGGTTGTTTCACGCGAATCCCGATAGCCTCGACTGTTTTGAGACTTTGGTACCCGGATGCTTGTGGCAATTTATTTGGTACCCGATAGATGATAGAGAAGGATTCTTCAGTATCGGCTGGCGTTGTGGCCAACTGGTTTGGACTAGGTGGTCTAATATCGAACTGTTGATGGTTTTACTGCACCCTTACTTAGCTATACTGGGAGATGTTCGCGAGAGAGCACGGAAAATCAAGCTCCTAGATCAATGGTCAATATAACTCGTTCCACAAGTAGTGCAGTTGAACTGGTAGATATAACAAGAGGTACCTAGCCAGTCCAGGTACTTCATCTTTCAGTTGACGAATCACCATCGGTCATGAAAGCAGACTTGTAGAAAGTAAGACTTGTAGTTTACCAGCATTGAAAGTTCTTCGATGAATGGATTTCCTTAACTTGTTAGAAATTATTTCACTAGGTGCATCGCCCTTGAATTGCAGTCGTATATATAAAGTCTTCTCATTTACAGATGGAGAATAGTCGATTTACGCTTTATTTGTCATGTGTTTGCTGGTGTAGTCCTTATAGTTCACCTCTAGTTACCTCTTCTGAGCATGTAGCTATGACCCTGTGGATGAGTGTCTTTACTGAACTTCTTTTGTAGTGGAGAGGAACGAAGCTGTGTAAATGTGTATATTGTCTTCTCCATGTGCTTTTCCTATGCAAATTTCTCCTTACACTACCATCTGGCTCTCTTGTAATGAAGACATCTAGGAGGGGCATTGAATTCAGGTATTCATTCCTCCCCTCATGTGAACTTCATAGTAGAATTTACTTCACTGAATTCAGTTATTATTGCGTCCATGTCGAAATGATTTTCACATAGAATATAGGTGTCATCCGTATACCTGCAAAAAAATGAGAATTTTCTGATAAGGTTGTTCAGTTGTGCATTTTGTTGTTTACTTCGAGAGAAGTTTCACAAAATTATACCCAGTGAGGAGCCCATCACCACTCTGTCCACTTGTCTGTGAAGTGTACCATCAAATTTGAAATTAACAATCATAGTGCACCTTAATAACAATTGTTTTAGTGTTTCTGTTGGGGTGACGATATTTTGTCGACTCGTCATACACTTGTTCACATATGTAGTTAACCGTTTCTACGAGAGGTACATTTGTGAATAAAGATCTTATGTCCAAAGAAATCATAGTTTTGTTCTTGATAATAATATGTTCGATTTTGTCTACGTATTCAAAGACATATTTGACGCTATATTTCACTATCTTATCATGCAAGGGTTTGCCAATATTTACTGACCATCTCACTAGTGCATGTTAGGGCAAGTTTTGCATATCAAGTTTTGACCTTAACGGTTCCCCCGGTTTATGTGCTTTATGTTGACCAGACAATCTTTGAGTGTACATGCCTGTTGGTTTGATTTCTTTATATAAACTTTGAGGAAATAACTGTCATTCCCCTTTTTAATATGGTCACTTCTATCGAGGAATATTACTCCGGACCATTTATCAGGCTTTGTGATTATCACTCTTTTGTCATTTATCAGTTTCTTTAGGTCTTCTCAGTGCTCCTTTGTCAAGAAACCTTTACGGTCGTATCTGATGTTTTTGTACTGATTAACAACAATTCACTAGACTACATTTGAAGCGTTCTAGTTCCAGTGTGGATGATGGAACTAGATCCTTTGTTTTACTAAGAAGGTTTTTAAATTCAATATCAGTATCTAAGGGATTGACTGTTTTCCGTCTATCACAAAATCTAATGCCAAGGAAAAGTACATCGAATTGAAGCTTATTTAATTCAACACTACTATAATTGTGGATGTACTTTAAGGATCTGCCAGAAATTTACTAGCCTCTGACTTGCTGTCAAGTCCTTACATAAGCTCTGTTTGCTTCTTCTGTGCTCTTCCTTCTTTGACTTGACTAACTTAGTCCATGAAAGGCGTTCTATAGTCTTTTGGCGGTTAAAATCATGACTAATAAGTGATAATAGATCGATATTTAGTTTGCTGATCGATTCTATTTGCTTAAATCCTTCTGTATATATATATATATATATATATATATATATATATATATATATAACTTCCTTTAATTCCTAGAGGAACATAGGGCTTCAGCCGAACATCTCCATTGCATTCGGTTTTCTGCTAACGTTTTCACCCCGCTCCATGTCTGCCCACATGCTTTCATCTCCTCTTCACATGACCTCCTCCAAGTCATCCCACCCTCTCACTGACTACCAACTCGCCGCTTTTCTTTCGGGCAATGGATTGTCTAGTGATATCACTTGATGGTTTGTTTTCTCAGAGTATGCCCAATCCATCAACTGCATTTCTTCCTGATTATTTGTAGCACAATCGGTTCCTGCTGGGCTGGTTGGTTCGCTCTTTGCCAGACACCAATCCCTGTTTCTGATCTTTTCTGGCCATCTGATCTTAGGTAGTATTGAGCGAAGACAGCTGTTGATGAAGGTGTGTAGTTTGTTTGAGATGCTCTTTATGACGCGCCAAGTCTTTGGAAGAAAGTATACTTACTTAAACTTCCAAAGAAAGTAGACTTAAGTCAAAGGAAGAACTGTCGCGGAATTATGCTCCTGTCCATTCCGAGCAAAATACTAGGCCTCATCATCCTGGAGAGAATCAAACACGCCATCCTGGATGAAAAACTTCGACCGAAACAGGCTGGATTCAGGAGAAACAAGTCATATATTGATCAAATCGCCACACTACGGATCATCATTGGACAAAGCTTGGAATGGCAGTCACTTCTCTATCTCAACTTCGTCGACTTTGAAAAGACCTTCAGCAGACAGCGCCAACCGAGAGGTGGTTTGGAAACTACTTCGCTACTATCGGGTGCCATCAACAATTATACATCTCATCCAACAATTGTAGGACAATGCTGCATTCCAAGTAATCCATAACGGGAGACTAACGGAATCCTTCGAAGTGAAGACAGGAGTAAGACAAGTTGGCTGACTACTATCTCCAATGATTTTGCTGATTGCGGTAGACTGGATAATGCGACACACAGTTAGCGGGCAGCGAGGAAACAGGCATAAAATGGACCCACACAAAACAAGAACTTGGATGATCTGGACTTCGCCGATGATATATGTCTAATTTCCCAGAAACTAGAAGATATGCAAGTAAAAGCAACAAGTTGGCATATATATATATATATATATATATATTGCGATATTATTATGACTGCTAATTTCGAACTGCTGATATGAGACAGTAAAATGTCTCTGTATTCAACGGTTTGTCTTCTTCTTTTCTTGCGTCACGTGTCAGTGATTTGTATTGCAGTGTTTGGTGCTGAGAATAGTGAGACTCACAATTCCACTAGTTAAGAAGTTCGTTAGCTCTAGAAACACCTTAACTGCTAGACTGTATTAACCGTCATATCTCTAATAACGGCACTGAAACTGAATAACCGCGTTACCGGGACAACAGCGTTTTATTATTCAAAATACAAGGCATTTATATACACATATATATACACCTACACATCCATGGAAATTTTAACCATAAATAAATAAATAATCAGTATATGATTGATTGTATGATCTTGAAGATCTTCCAAAAATCAATCAATCAGTCAATCAAAAACTGCCCAATCAGATTATCATGTCAGTGCATGCATCAGTCATAACTTCACAGCTAACCAAAAAAGATTGTCTGTTGTAACAATATTACAGGCGCAAACCTTTTGTTAGTCATGAGTAAATTACTACATGAAAGGATTCTACACACTGATATATATATATATATATATATATATATATATATATATATATATATATATATATATATATATATATATATAGGCATAATGCAAAATTATGTCAAACCATTCTACGTAATTCCTGTTTACATTTACAGATAAAAAAGGAATGCTCACTGAACAACACATTCGTGTTGCTCACCTAGTATATAATAGTTTTCTTGGTACAAATCGATTTTCTACACTTTTCACGATAATCACATGAGCCTGTTTACAAAGCGGTTGGTGTAACAGTGCAAAAATTGATCATTTCGACTCAATAATAATAATAATAATATACATTAGAGTCAGGGGCAGTGTTTTATATACCTTAATGTATTTGCTACTGGCAAGTATTTTTAAGTAGTATATGGAATGACGTCTTCTTTTTTTTCAAAAGTTGAGGAGTGGAGGAATAACGGATGAAGTTACAATTACAAAAAGTGAGAAAAACTCTAGTGGCGGCCTGCTTAAAACTTGTGCCACCGAAAAAAATCTGCCATTTCTCTATTGCATATATTTTCTCTTGTTCACTGTGATTTAATCGATTAAGTCGTGATCTCACCGAGGTTATGAAAATAACCAACCACCACCACCACCACCAACAACAACAACAGCAGTAGGAACATCCAGCGCCAATCACCATCAACGGGAAGGATGTGAAAGAGGTTACTTCACTCACTCACTTATCTAGGGAGCATTGTCTCAACTACAGGCATTAGGAACGGACGAGGATGTCAAATTGAGCGAGAATCGGGAAGGCTAGCAAGAAACACATTCATCAACCTGAAACCAATCTGGAAAACTAATCTTTGTCACTCAGCCAACATCAACAACAAAATTCGGTCGGATTTTCAATACAAACAACGTCAAGTCAGTCAGTTCTTCTATACGGATCAGAAAGTTGGCGGGCGGGTCACAAAGGATATTTCCAACCAACAGCCTGTTGCAGACCAGACCTTTATCAACCAACAACTGTCTTCACTGGATCTATACTGAAGATCAGATGGCTGGGTTGGGCCGGAAATAATCACCAACAAGAAACTATGGCTGGGAACAAACAAACAAAACAAGAACAAACCAATCGCCCAGCAACAACAAATATGCAGGAGAAAGTGAATTGAGATGGATTGGATACTCGCTGGCTGAGGAGGCCGCTGGGTGACATCGCGCGCGCGCGTCAGGCCATTCCTCGAGTGGAACCAGGCCGAAAGGGAAGCACGCTGCGAGTGGGACGTCGGCGCGAAGGTGAGTGACATGGAGGAGATCGTGTGAAGAGGAGTCGGTTGAAAGAGTATGGACAAACATGGATGCAGGTGAAACGTAGAGCAGAAGGAAGACAGAAGCAAGTGGATACGTGTAATTGAAGCCCTATATTCCACTAGGAACTCAAGGGAACAATAATAATAGTTATTCACCTCTAAAGAAATAGTAAACTTTACATGTTGTTTGTAAATTATTTATTTGTTATCGGGTTTACTGAAAAGCCAGGGTGGGAGTAGAAAGACAAACCGAAAAATAATCTGAAATCAGCGTGGGAATCTGCTGCACTCAGGATAAATGACAAGATCTGGAATTTCAACACAAATGTTGAGACTGTATTATCATTACTATTGTTCCGTTGGATTCTGAGTGGAACGCAGATCTTCAACAACACATCTCCACTTTTTCTCTATTTCCTGCTGTCCTGTTTAGCTCTGCCTGCGATTTCCCATAATCTCTTATGTGCTTTTTGAATGATCTCCTCCAGATCATCCTAGGACGAGTGGGTCACTTGTCTTCCACCATTCTGACTCTACTCAAGCGCCTGATGCGGTAGTCAGTACTTCGATATTAATTATTCAGGGACTTGGTAATTACGCAACAAAAACTCAAAACAAACAGGCTATTGCAGACTTTTATCAACAGCTTCCCCCCCCTCACACTCTGGTCCTATACTCAAAATCAAATGGCCAGCTGGAAGGCATTGGCAACAAGGAGCTCTGGGAACGATCGAACCAAGAATCTAGTGCTCGATAAATATGCTGAAGACAAACACGTCAGTGAGATCGTTGAATGACACCGTATGCCAGACCCTAGGTTGTACCTAAATGGATATGGACCCACTGGTGATGTAGAGGCGGTCGTATAAGCAGGAGATGATAACTTATGAACCATCGTTACCCTTCTTCTTCTTCATAAAAGAAGTTATTATTTTTAAGAAAAATACCTAAAGTCAATAAAAAGATAAACATAGTTTAAGTCCCTTTTCGTGGAGCTGACATCAGTTAGAGAACCAATGGAAAACCAGCTGGGAGTACTGGACAGCTGTTTCCTCCGTCCTAGTTTTGACTCTTCATCAGTACGCAGCCACACCACACTGGGGTTCGAACCCAGGACCTTCTAGTTATAAGGCTAGCGAGCTCGTAGACCATTAAGCCACTGGGACCCGATCCAATGGTTCTTGAATTCTAACTTCTGACAATTCGCGACACAGCGCAACCATTTCGCAATGTCTCATCTTCGACCTGCTGTACCCTACTGGTCATGGCTTCCCACTAGAACTCCCCACTAGAATCCCTACAAAAACAATACTTGAAAATAACTGCTTAACTTTTGGATTCAAGACAGCTAGTTACTAGATAGAGTAAGACGTTAATGCAATGAAAACAATTTCAAAGATGACATTCAGTAAGGGACGCTGTAATAATGCAAAAAAAACCGAACCATCAGATGTGTGCCAGCCATCGTCGTACCAGCATGTCTCAGTGGGTTTTATTTTTAATGATAATAATTATTGCATTCAGGTTTTGGTTTTCAGGGATTTGACAGATGTCAAGAAAGAGAAGACTATTGAAAATCAAGGACTACTGGAATTCAGTTTCATCCTTGTCCGAGACTGGCTGTTTAGCAGTACGCCACCTGATTGAAAACCAAAATTTGAAAATTAATCTGGGGACCACTGGTTACTAACTATAGAATGAAGTTGACGCATTTTGGTGGATGATGACTTGAAGTCGAATCCAGGATGCATATTTCGTCCCTTACCTGAACTCGTCATCTGGATTTGCCTGCATTCTCCAGCAAGCGATGATGGTGTTCTCACTGAGATTCAAAACCAATACTCATCGTCTCATGCACCAAAGCATTTTCCAATAGATCATATGGGCCATCATAGCTAGTTGTGAACGGAGGTGCACACAAACAGGACGAAATGGGAATCTTGCATTCCACTGATACTCACCTTCAACCAAAAATTACTGAAAGTTAATCCTCGGACACCATTGAAGAATCCATATAAGAAGACGAAATGTTAAACGAGGCTGAACACTTCAGGGATAATCAGTCAACAGGAAAATTAAAATTGCAATAAAAACAAATACCGCAGAATCAAGTTAACTAAAGTAGTTCTAGTGAGAAGTCATGTGACCAGTGGATTCCACCAATTTGGGTATGTGGGCAAATAACTCCTGCTGATGGCATCATTATTATTATTTTCTTTAATTCCTAGAAGAACATAGGCCTTCACCCACAGGTCTTCATTGCGATGGGCTCTCTGCTATAGTTTTCACCTGACTCCAAGTCTGCCCACATGTTTTCATCTCCTCTTCACATGACCTCCTCCAAGTCATTCTCGCGCTGACGTCCAACTCGTCGATTCCCTTCCAGGTTCCACTCGAGCGATGCTATGTCGAGTGATGTCACTTGATGGTTTGTTTTCTCAGAGTATGGCCTGTCCACCTCCATTTCTTCCTGATTATTTGTTGCACAATCGGTAAAGGAGGTTTTATCTTTCAGGTTCTTCCCATTTATGCTGATTGTTTTCTGTTTTTGTTGTTGCTGTCAATTTTGGTATTCCCCAGGAATCTTCATCACCGCTGTTTTATCTATGCTCATCTGAGGTCCTATCTTCCTTGGACGCTTCTTCTGCCAACTTGTTACTTTTCACTTGCATATCTTCCAGTTTGTGGGAAATCAGACATATATCATCGACGAAGTCCAGATCATCCAAGTTCTTGTTTTGTGTGGGTCCATTTTATGCCTGTTTCCTCATTGCCCGCTGTTTGTCGTATTATCCAATCTACTGCAATCAGCAAACTCATTGGAGATAGTAGTCAGCCAGCTTGTCTTACTCCCGTCTTCTCTTCTTCGAAGGATTCCGTAAGTCTCCCGTTGTGGATTGCTTGGAATGCAGCATTGTCGTACAACTGTTGGATGAGGTGTATAATTGTCGGCGGAACCCCGTAGTAGAGAGGTAGTTTCCAAATCACCTCTCGATTGACCCTATGCTGTCGAAGGCCTTTTCAAAGTCGATGAAGTTGAGATAGAGAAGTGACTGCCATTCCAAAATTTGTCCAATGATGATCCGTAGTGCGGTGATTTGATGTGATAGGGAAGCTCTTTGTTAGTTACTGGCTGTTTCGATACCGCACCGGCAACTTTCGGTTGGTTACACAAGGGACGCTTGCAGATTATTCACAACTACATTGGGATCCAATCCAATTAAATGGCCAGTTTATGATTTCTAACATTTTTGGCCAACTCGTGATTTTCATTAAGTTGACTTACCATCTTCAAATGACATTAATTTTGTTAAATATGCTGACGACCTGACTGTATCTCTTTGCCTGTCAAATGTCAAAGTGACTGCTACAAACTAAACGGCTTTTTATCAGAAATCAGTCAGTGGTCCAAAGAAAACGGTATTACCTTAAATCCCTCTAAATGTCAAACAGTCGATTTCACCTTTAGGCATAAATATGACTGACCTAAACAAACTGGTTAGGACTCACGAGGTGTGCAACATAGATGGATAACACTGAAATAGACACCAAGTCGGAAATTAAATATCTTGGCGTCATTCTATCTTCTGATCTTTCCTGGTCGTGTGATCATATCTGGATGATTTTATTATGTACTCGTCGCCAAATTATTGTTATGTACTGGTCGAGAATTTAATAGTTCTGACGCAAGAAAGACGGAAATCAGAAGACCACTAGGTTTGCGATGATACTTCTATTTTCCAAAACACCAGGAGAATCGAAATGTCACGCAAGAGTGTGAGAGCAAAATATAAGAATGTCCGAACAAGTGTGTGAACACAAGTGTGTGAGCGAATATTCAAAATGAACAAATCAATAGACAGTCTTAACATGATTGGCTAACTATAATGGAGTATCGATCCATATATACATGCAAAATATATCAGACTGTCAAACAAACACACATATTATATGGATACATGTCACCAAGATCAGACTGTTAAATAAACACACATATTATATGGATATATATATCAGATTTCTAAGAAAATATTCCGTCTTCCCTTCTACATCAAGAAGTTAAGAAATTCTGGAATAACCCACCCAACCCTTACTCTTACGATTCGTTAACTCTTGCATCCTGCCTATTATTCTCTATTGTTACCCCTTAGTTTTCCAGGGCTACTGAAGAATGACTATATCTTATTACGTAGGATGTTAAGGGTTGTCAGCAGGGTAAGCGACGTTCCACTTAACCAGCTTGTAATATTCTGGTTGACAGGTGTATAGACTCATGCGAAAAATGTTCAAAATCTATTCTAACTAACTCACACCACCACCCTCTTCATTCACAACTCTCCCCTTGTATCTCATCAGTCAGAACCAGAAGCCTATATAGAAAACTATATGCTCGGACTACCAAGTACAAAAACCCAACTCAACCATACCCTACTTAGCTAGCTAGTGTTCTGTGCGATAAAGAAAGCATTAGGCGTGATACCTATAACTTCTTAAATAGTCAATAGAATAACTGGATCTCGTATTTCCAACTCATATCATTTATAAGTACAACGTTTTCTTTCTTTCTTTTCCTTTTCACTATTTGTGTTATGTGCTGCTTTGTTTCTCTCTTCCTTACAAACTCTATTCATAACATTCTTCTTCGTTCTTTCACACTCTGTATATCTCGACCTTTCGTTACCGCTTACACCAGTAAATATGCTAGTAGCATCTACTTTTCTAACACCTTCAAACACTCTGTTCAATTTTGGCTTTATTACCGACATTCCAGTATGTTGATATCAAAATTAACTGTGACTACCCTTATTCTATGTAGAATTGTATCTATTGATAATGTACAAACTGGATGGAATACTGTAGTGAAATGCTGAGAATTCCATTCTGTATCACAAGTACTGTTTTGGAATAAAGGAAATTATTACTATTTTTTCTCCGAGTGGGTTTATTTAATTGTGGAGCTTTCGTTGTCCTTCTGGACAACATATTCAGCGCAGGTTTTAGTGTGAAATAAACTTATTTGAATTCTGAATGTATAATAGTATTGTATCTTTTGATTTGCAACCTTTATCGTGATTGGTTGATAATTTACTTCTCTATGGGTCGTTTTTCTCGTCTTGGAATTTGATCTTTTGGTCATGTGGTTTATCTTTTATTAGTTGGTAAATTTGGTCTATAGTAATGTGTTTGGTTACAAGATTTCATCATGTGCTGACATTGGTTAGAGAACCATTGGAAAACCTGGGAATACTGGACTGCTGTTTCTTCCCAGTCTGGGACTTTTCAGCAGTACTCACCCACTGGGGTTCGAACCCAGTACCTTCTGATTACAATGGTCTACGAGCTTGTTTTGTAAGCAGAAGGTCCTGGGTTCTAACCTCGGTGGGTACGTACTGATGAAGAGTTTCAAACTAGGACGAAACAGATATCCAGTATTCCCAGGTTTTCCAATGATTTTGTAACCAGTGTCAGCTCATGATGAAATTCTGTAACCAATCAACCAAATCCCTACAAACCAATACTTGAGTAATGTGTTTATTATTCGCTGATTCATTCGAGCGTTATGCTTCAAGAAATTCCCTAGCATTTTTGGTGAATCGCAGTCAAATTAGTGTCCGTAATTATGTACATGCATCGATATGAGGAAATACATATCCTGCTTTTCTACAGCTAATTTATTTCCCTGGTTTCGGACACAAAGGGAACTTGACCACTAGCCAGTATCATCGACAGGTATTTGTTCCCACTCCTGAAATGGTGGACACCACTGGTCACATCTTCTCATCAGGACTCCGGAAAACTTTGTCATGTAGCCAATCGGTCACTAGCGAGCATCATATTAATTTCCAACAGTTAGATGGTAGGGATGGATTTGTTTCAAGTTTGATTGACGCGGATTAACACCAGTTAGAGAAGCATTAAAGATCAACAGGCAGAGTACTGGACAACTGTTTCGCCATAACATGGAACTCTTCATCAGCACACACACACGCCCACTAGGATTCGAAACAAGGACTTTCCAGATACAGGCCAAGTGGTGTCCACGTCGGGGGTGACGACAAATACTCGCTGATAACGACATTGGCTAGTGATCGTGCTAAACTCGCAAACTGATGAAAGTTAGAATTCATGGGCCACTCGATCCAGTTTCAGTTTGGCTAAATGGTCCCTTGTAACCGCGAGGTTTACGGTCCAGTCGTCCATCTTAGTTTTTCAATGGTTCTTTAAATAATATCAAAAATTGAATCTTATATTCATTATTATTATTGTTCCCTTGAGTTCCTAGTGGAACATAGGACTTCAACTGCACGTCTCAACTTGCTTCTGTCTTCCTTCTGCTCTACCTTTCACCTGCATCCATGTTTGTCCATACTCTTTCAACCGACTCCTCTTCACACGATCTCCTCCATGTCACTCACCCTTGCACTGACGTCCCACTCACCGCGTGCTTCCCTTTCGGCCTGGTTCCACTCGAACAATGGCCTGACGCGCGCGCGATGTCACCCGGCGGCGGCCTCCTCAGTGAGCGAGTATCCAATCCATCTCAATCCACTTTCTCCTGCATATTTGTTGTTGTTGTTGGGCGATTGGTTCGTTCTTGTTTTGTTTGTTTGTTCCCAGCCATAGTTTCTTGTTGGTGATTCTTTCCGGCCCAACCCAGCCATCTGATCTTCAGTATAGATCCAGTGAAGACAGTTGTTGGTTGATAAAGGTCTGCAATTTCATGCATACATTCGAAGTAGATGGTTTATTTTAATCAAGTATATGATCAAGGAAGTTTAAGTGATTATCGTGCTTTCTCAAACGACTCATGATTCATTCTTAATCTAAGAATCAATTTGATTTGGGCTGACAATATCAGGCATACAACTAAGTCATTTAAAAGACACAGGATTACAAGTTGAACTAAGATTTGAATACATGGTGGTTTACTGTCGGGCGTGATATTTAATGTTGAGCAGTTCTCTCGTACAACATGGTCAATAATAATAATCATTAATATTCGATTTCAGGATTGATTACGGACTAACTTCAGTTAGAGAACGACTGAAAACTAAAAAGCACTAGATAGCTGTTTTGTCTCTATCATTCGGGACTCTTCATCAGTACTCACCCATAGTGGATTTAACCCATGAATTTGCGGTCACACTGTGGAACCTCGTAGACCATTCAGCCGCTGACACGGCCTTTCTGTGATCGGTGATTTTAGTCAGCCAATGTCATCAGCGGCAGTCACCTCTCTATCTCAACTTCATCGACTTTGAAAAGGCATTCGACAGCATAGGGTCAATCGAGAGGTGATTTGGAAACTACCTCTCTACTACGGGGTTCCGCCGACAATTATACACCTCATCCAACAGTTGTACGACAATGCTGCATTCCAAGCAATCCACAACGGGAGACTTACGGAATCCTTCGAAGAAGAGAAGACGGGAGTAAGACAAGCTGGCTGACTACTATCTCCAATGAGTTTGCTGATTGCAGTAGATTGGATAATACGACAAACAGCGGGCAATGAGGAAACAGGCATAAAATGGACCCACACAAAACAAGAACTTGGATGATCTGGACTTCGTCGATGATATATGTCTGATTTCCCACAAACTGGAAGATATGCAAGTGAAAAGTAACAAGTTGGCAGAAGAAGCGTCCAAGGAAGATAGGACCTCAGATGAGCATAGATAAAACAGAGGTGATGAAGATTCCTGATCAACAGCAACAACAACAACAGACAGCAATCAGCATAAATGGGAGGAACCTGAAAGAAACAACCCCATTTACCTATCTACCTACCTACCTGGGAAGCATCAACTCAACTACAGGCGGACGGGACTGACGAGGATATCAAAGTAGCAAGGATCGGGAAAGCAAGACAAGCTTTCATTACTCTCAAGTCTGTGTGGAAGTCAACAGAACTCAGCATGAACATGAAAAATAAGATCCGGATTTTCAACTCCAATGTGAAGTCAGTCAGTGCTACTCACTATACGGATCAGAGACTTGGCGCTGTGTCATGAAGAGCACCTCAAACAAACTTCAGACCTTCATTAACAGCTGTCTTCGCTCAATACTACCTAAGATCAGATGGCCAGAAAAGATCAGAAACAGGGATTGGTGTCTGGCAAAGAGCGAACCAACCAGCCCAGCAGGAACCGATTGTGCAACAAATAATCAGGAAGAAATGCAGTTGATGGATTGGCCATACTCTGAGAAAAGAAACCATCAAGTGACATCACTAGGCAAGCGATTGCTCGAGTGGAACCCGAAAGGGAAGCGGCGAGTTGGTCTTCAATGTGAGGGTGACATGGAGGAGGTCATGTGAAGCGGAGATGAAAGCATGTGGGCAGACTTGGAGCGGGGTGAAAGAGTTGACAGAAAACCGAAGGCAATGGAGATGCGCAGCTGAAGCCCCATAATGATAAATAATCACATCAACCATCACTGTCCACGTAGATTAGTAAACGAATAAGATATTAAAATATATGCATAATAATGAAAGTATAATTTTATGAAAAATCGAATACGCCACAATCACTGCAACCACTGACAACAAATGTCATCATCAATTGACTACTGCGTCTTTCTGTCTATCTGTCTGTGTGTGTGTGTGAGTGTATGCATGGGGCTATTTTTTAATTGTCTTTGTGTTTTCAACTTCGATGAAATCGATTAGACTGAATTATTAATATTGTTGTTATTATTATTGACTTTCCGGTTGATGAATATACTTATATATATATGCGTATCTGTAAAAATTCTAGCCTTCTTTTTGTGATAAATCATAATGTGATTTAGAATATAGCAAATATACACTTAGAGATTTATATACATTTCATTTTTGTACTGAAGTTGTTTAATTATTATTGTTTTTTTTTAATTTTTACAGTAAGTAGTTAGTTAGTTGTGTATGGTAGTGTACACATATTGCTTTATTGACAATAATCGATTGAATTCTAAAATTAAAGACAACCTACATAGTGTGATGTGATGTGTGTGTGTGTTGTGTATGCCAGCGAATACACCAAAATGTGATAATAGTAATAATTTCTTTGTAAAGTGAAGTGAAGTGTAATGTAGTGAAGTAAATGAATGTTAAGTGTTAGTTAGTATTAGCCTAATTGGCTTGTTTAAAATCAGTTAAACAACTCTGGAATTTAATTTCATATATATAAATGTATAAAACAGATTTCTTTCCACTCACTCACTCACTCACCTACCTGCCTACCTACCTACCCATCCACTTAATAATAATAATAATCACAACAAAAGCAATCCTGTGTAATATCAATTTTATTTATATGTATTCGCTTGCATCTATCTATTTAGTCACTACAAAAGTAAATGAAAATTTATAAGCGGAAAATTTATTTATTTGATTTTATAACGGCTTACAAAACTCTGTGATCATTTGTTAATTGATGGCATGTGGCCTTGAAAATGTAATTTCTGTAGTAGAGGAAACATATGAGAATTATGATTATTTATTTTTCCTTTGGGTTCCGAGTAGAACTGCACAACTCCACATTGTCCTATTTCCTGCGGTCCTATTTTATTATTAGCTGGTGTCACAATTGTCCATAGTATCTGATCTCCTTCATAGCACCCTTTAAACATACTCGTCATACTCGTCGTTACTCATTCATCTTCCACTCGACCGACGGTTTGGCGTGAAATGTCATTCAACAGTCCCTTCGCAGTGTTTTCAATCCATTTCCATTTTCAAGGGTTGGTTTGTAGGGATTTGACTGGTTTCAGGATTTCATCATCAGCTGACCGATGAGATGCTCACTGGCGACTGGCCCTATTCAGGTAGGTAGTTACCTGGGAAGTCGTGACGAGTAGGGTGCAGCGGGTCGGGTGTGAGGACAAATACTCGCCGAAGACATTGGCTAGCGGTCGCGCTATGTCGTGAATTGGCAGAAGTTAGAATTCAAGGACCATTGGATCGGGTTCCACTGGCTTAATGGTATACGAGCTTACCTTGTAACCGGAAGGTCTTGGGTGCGAATTCCGGTGGGTGCGTACTGCTGGAGAGTCCCAAACTAGGCTGACAAAACAGCTGTCCAGTACTTCCAGTTGGTTTTCCAATGGTTCTCTAACTAATGTCAGCTCATGATGAAATCCTGAAACCATCGCCGTTTTCTTAGGAATATTTGTTGGACAACAGGTTCTTGAGTGAATTATTCTTGGAGTTTTGTGTTGTTGCGGAGCCAGTGAAAGTGGTTGGTAGCTGTTGACAAAAGTCTGCAGTAGCCTGTTGCAAATGTTTTTGATGATGCTGGCGTCAAGTTGCTGACACATACAGAAGCAGTGACTGACTTTCTGCTGGTGTTGAGGATCCGAATCTTGTTGTTTATGCTGAGGCGAAGTGCAGAAGATTTCTAAACTGGTTTCAGGTTGATGAAGGCGTCTCTTGCCTTTCCACATCTCGCTGGCTGGCTGGCTGGCTTGGACATCTTCATCCTTTCCCACTGGCCTGTAGTTGAAACGATATTTCATAGATAAGTGAAGGATGTGACCTCTTCCAAACTTCTTTCGTTGACAGTGTGATTGGTGTTGGTTGTTGACTCATTGGTTGGCTGGTTGTCTTCATCACCTCCGTCTTCTCTATGTTCACCTGGAGTGCTGTCTTCGCTGTCAGCCTCTTCAGCTAGTTTGTTGGTTTTCGCCTGTAGGTCTTCGACTTTGTGTGACACTAGACATATATCATCCATCCACACGCGAAATCCAGGTCTTCCAGATTCTTCTTATCGGTGGTCCAGCATAATCCTTTCTCCTCACTCCCTGTGCACAGTCTGATGCACAATCCAGTCCACTATAATTAAGAATATCATCGCTGATAATAGGCGGTCAGCCTTGTCTTCCTTCTGTATTCACCTCGAACGCCTCACTGAGTATCCCTTTGTGGATACGTGGCATTGTCATATAATCAACTGTTGAACGAGGTTGATAAAGACTTGAGAACTGCACTCCATAGTGTTGAAGTTGTCTCCAAATTACTTCTCGGTCAACGTTGTTTGTCGAAGGCCTTTTCGAAGTCGATGAAGTTGAGGTAGATAGACGTTTGACTTCCATTCTATATGCATTGTTCTGTTGATGACAATGCGTAGAGTTTCAATTTGATCAGCACATGATCAAACCTTTCCTGAAATCAGCTTGTTCCGGCGAGCTGGCGGAGTTCTGCACCCAGTACATCCTTTATTCTCTCCAGGATGATGAGACATAGTATTCTACTTGACGTTGACAAGAGCATGATTCCACGCCAATTCTCGTAGAGGCATTATTTGCCCTATGTTGGCTCCCTGATGAGGTAGCCAGCGTTTCATTCAGTCAGTAGTCACCTTCCTTTCGTTGCAAACCTTTTGTAATAATGGCAGGAGAACATCTACCACAGGATTTATGAATTCATAGGCTCGAAAGTGGTACCTGGAGTTCCCCAGTATCACACTAGTAAACTTCCAGTACACTGGCTATACCTGACTGATACACCGGCTTCTCCGATAGTTGTAACAGAACCTCTTTTCTACCATGACCAGAGTAACCACTTTTACCAAAATTTCGTTTTACTTTACTACCTCATTTCATAATTTCCTTTTATAATTGTGCTAGTTATCGCCTTACTTATTATTATCAAGTATTGGTTGGCAGGGATTTGATCGCTTACATGATTGATCATTAGCTGACCTCACTTAAACAACCGCTGGATTTCTTGTCTACACTGTTTCTTCTGCCAGTTTCTTGGTTTTTGCCTTTAATTCTTCGAGTTTTTGTGATATTAAACCATAAATCATCCGCAAAATTCAGCCTAGTTTAATAGCTCACTGTTTTTCTAACCGGTCCTAAGCCCGGGAAAAGAGGGAGGGTCGCGAGTTGGGCTAACGACCCTACCCTGGAAAATCAATCAAACTGCAATGGGAACTTCAGCGCACAATACAAATATTAAAATTATAATAAAAAACGAACTTATTCTTCTTTGGAATCGGAGAGCCGAAATGATGGGGTGGGGGCTGGTGAAAGCCTTCAGGAAGCCAGTCAGCCAGCTGATATATATTCTTTCGATAAAAAGCAAATAAAAAGATGGGAACGTGGAATGTTCGTACAATGTATTAAGTTGACTGGGAAGGCTGCCCAGTTTGCAAAAGAAATGAGCAAAATACTTCATGAAAATGCGCTAGGAATCTGCGACACCAGGTGGAATGGATGTGGAATTTATGTATGAGAAGACTAAGGTCAGTGCTTTGACTTTGAAAGAGCCTTCGACAGTGTCAATTGTTCTTGAAGTAAAATTTGGTGACTGTTTCAATAGTACAGAGTGCTACAAGAAAAATGATTTGCAGAAACCTCATTTCACAGCTAGCTATATGAAAATGTTGTATGCTAAGTAATTCAAATCAGAGATATTACTGAGGCATTTGAGGGAAAGATAGGAGAAATGCGCTGGCTGCTTACTTTCACCAACGATCTTTTTGATTGTTCGTTGCACGTTTCACGACTTCACTTCTGCTTTTGACTCTGTACCTAGATGTCTCTTGCTAAATAAGCTCTCGACGACACAAACTGAGTCCTGGGTCACTAACTGGTTGCATTCCTACCTTTCAGACAGAATGAAGTACACCGTATAAAAAGGTAAGTCCTCCTCTGCTTTGCTTACTGAAGCTGGTGTACCCCAAACTGCTGTACTCTCCCCACTTCTTTTTTCTTTCTTTCTACATGACTTAACATCTTCAAATGACATTAATTTTGCTAAATATGCTGACGACCTGACTGTATCTCTTTGCCTGTCAAATGTCAAAGTGACTGCTACAAACTAAACGGCTTTTTATCAGAAATCAGTCAGTGGTCCAAAGAAAACGGTATTACCTTAAATCCCTCTAAATGTCAAACAGTCGATTTCACCTTTAGGCATAAATATGATTGACCTAAACAAACTGGTTAGGACTCACGAGGTGTGCAACATAGATGGATAACACTGAAATAGACACCAAGTCGGAAATTAAATATCTTGGCGTCATTCCATCTTCTGATCATTCCTGGTCGTCTGATCATATCTGGATGATTTTATTATGTACTCGTCGCCAAATTATTGTTATGTACTGGTCGAGAATTTAATAGTCCTGACGCAAGAAAAGACGGAAATCAGAAGACCACTAGGTTAGCGATGATACTTCTATTTTCCAAAACACCAGGAGAATCAAAATGTCAAGCAAGAGTGTGAGAGCAAAATATAAGAATGTCCGAACAAGTGTGTGAACACAAGTGTGTGAGCGAATATTCAAAATGAACAAATCAACAGACAGTCTTAAGATGATTGGCTAATTATAATGGAATATCGATCCATATATACATGCAAAATATATCAGACTGTCAAACAAACACACATATTATATGGATACATGTCACCAAGAACAGACTGTTAAATAAACACACATATTATATGGATATATATACATCAGATTTCTAAGAAAATATTCCGTCTTCCCTTCTACATCAAGAAGTTAAGAAATTCTGGAATAACCCACCCAACCCTTACTCTTACGATTCGTTAACTCTTGCATCCTGCCTATTATTCTCTATCGTTACCCCTTAGTTTTCCAGGGCTACTGAAGAATGACTATATCTTATTACGTAGGATGTTAAGGGTTGTCAGCAGGGTAAGCGACGTTCCACTTAACCAGCTTGTAATATTCTGGTTGACAAGTGTATAGACTCATGCGAAAAATGTTCAAAATCCATTTAATCTAACTCACACCACCCTCTTCATTCACAATTCTCTCCTTCTATCTCATCAGTCAGAACTAGAAGCCTATATAGAAAACTAGATGCTCGGACTACCAAGTACAAAAACCCAACTCAACCATACCCTACTTAGCTAGCTAGTGTTCTGTGCGATAAAGAAAGCATTAGGCGTGATACCTATAACTTCTTAAATAGTCAATAGAATAACTGGATCTCGTATTTCCAACTCATATCATTTATAGGTACAACGTTTTCTTTCCTTCGTTTCCATTTCTCTCTCTGCCTTTCTCTGTTATGTGCTGTTTTGTTTCTCTCTTCCTTACAAACTCTATTCATAACATTCTTCTTCGTTCTTTCACACTCTGTATATCTCGACCAGTTTTGTTACCGCTTACACCAGTAAATATGCTAATAGTATCTACTTTTCTAACACCTTCAAACACTCTGTTCAATTTTGGCTTTGCTATCGACATGCCAGTATGTTGATATCAAAATTAACTGTGACTACCCTTATTCTATGTAGAATTTTATCTATTGATAATGTACAAACTGGATGGAATACTGTAGTGAAATGCTGAGAATTCCATTCTGTATCACAAGTACTGTTTTGGAATAATGCATTATTAGTAGTAGTATTATTGTTGTGGCTAACTGAGTCATGCAACAGATTATGGAAAGTGAGAGGATAAATGTAAACTGGATAGACGTGAAATGCTGGATGATCTGGACTTCGCAGATGATTTATGTTGTATGGTACAAAAAATGGAAGACTGACTAGCGGAAACCAACAATTTGGTAAATGAGGCAGGGAAGACAGGACTTTAGGAGATTATTGAAAGGACAAAAGTCATGAAGTTATCCGACAGAAAGAACAACAAACATCAGTCATCACTAACGAGGGAAATCTAGCCGGGGTAGGACTATCTCCAATACAAATGGCAGCACATATGAAGGTGTCAAAGCCAGTCAAGATCAGATCGAGAGATAGAGACAGGCATTCCCTATTCCGAAATAGTCAGTGTGGAGATAGATATACAGCCAGTACTGAACAAAAGAAACAAAACCCGAATATTCAACACTAATGTCAAGTCAATTAGTACTTCAATGTGGTTCCGAAACTCGGCACCAGCGTCATCTAAAATATTCTTAAGAGGCTATGTAGGCCTTACTTAGCACAGGCTTTCGCTCGATACTGGGTATATCATATGGTCGCTAGGAAAGTGTAAACTGACTACAATGAACTCTGGTAGTCAGAAAACCAGCTAATTAGTGATTAGGACTCTCGCCGACCATGCACATGGTCCTGGGTTCGATCCTATGCCGAACTACACCCGTATCTATAGTCGGCCTGCAAAATTTGGGTTACCGATATCCATGCTGAAAATTTCATACTTGTACCAAAAATACAGTGTGGAATCAAGCTGTAAATCAAAATAATCAAATTATCTACTATCCAACAAATATGCAGAAGGAAATGAAGAGAATTATTGGAATAGGCGAAGTTTTAATATGTAAGCCGAATGGGCAGCGACCGGTTGCACGTTGAAGAATGACATGATGAAGGCGATAATGTGAAGAGTAAGTGAAGGCTTATGAGATGTTGTGAATCCTGGTGAAAATGATGACGGAGAACTAAATGCAAAGAAGTGGAGTGACCAACTTCTGCTTTCCCCAGCCAATAACTGCTACCTTGACGTAGTTGTTGCGCCTGCATACCACAATGACCCAACAAGCTACACTGTCTGGAACTAATATTCCTGGAGATCCTAGCATGCCAGGAAGGTTTTTACGACAGAGAATAGACTAAAGGCAATTACCGACATAGTGAATGACTGTTTGCATTTTGCTGGGGAGGGGGGTTTGTGGACAGGGATGTAACAGCAGCAAGGTGTTTCTCTCAGATAGTAAACACGCCATCTATGGTACCTCTCCCTTCTGGAGTGTGTAAGGAGTTAGTAAAAGTTAATCCCAAAAATTATACATCCCGACATACGCTAAGATGGTCCATAGCCAGCGGTGTAACAACAGAAGACAAGGGCCAGGCAACAGATCGTTTTATTATGAAAATCAACACGTATTTATACATCTTTCAACTACATTATTATAGACAAGCGCAGTCATCTGATTGGTTGTTTAGGTAGACAAACGCAGGCTTCTGATTGGTTGTTTCGGGATTCCTTGACAAATAGAGTTCTCTCTGCGAATCATATTCTGCCACGTTAACTTTGCTGTGATTGGTTGTTGACTCAGGCTTGTTCATATTTTCTCACGGCCCATATTAGTGACCTAGACCTTAACGTAGATTAGTGCCAACCAATCGGCTAGCAGCCTGCTCTCACCACACTCGTCCCCCCGTCAAATACGTGCGACTGAAGTCGGCTTGATCTACTTGGTGCAGGCGTCATCGTTGGCTTGTCTCGCTGTATCCATTTCTGGAGCTCGCTGACGTTCACGCGCCTCTCATTGTTCGCCATTGCGACTGTGTCTGCGTAACCCCATCTCGAAGTGACCATATATGGTCCTTCCCACTTTGGAAACTGTTTGCCTGACCCTGTCGAACATTCGTCCATACTTCGGCCCACACCTTCATATGCTGCTTTCGCCCGACCTCCCAGCAGCGTCTCAAGTAGCAGCTCCATCGCTGACAGATCTTGAACGCCTCTCAACTGCGCAGAAGCCTTGAAGTCCTGCCCGAAGATCCATATGTCTCCATCAAAAACTGCAGGGTATAGGCTTTTCATTTGTCGGTAGGCAGCGACACCAAATGTAACAACAGAAGACAAGGGCCAGGCAACAGATCGTTTTATTATGAAAATCAACACGTATTTATACATCTTTCAACTACATTATTATAGACAAGCGCAGTCATCTGATTGGTTGTTTAGGTAGACAAACGCAGGCTTCTGATTGGTTGTTTCGGGATTCCTTGACAAATAGAGTTCTCTCTGCGAATCATATTCTGCCACGTTAACTTTGCTGTGATTGGTTGTTGACTCAGGCTTGTTCATATTTTCTCACGGCCCATATTAGTGACCTAGACCTTAACGTAGATTAGTGCCAACCAATCGGCTAGCAGCCTGCTCTCACCACAGCGGTAGGTTACTTATACGGAAACAACTCTACTAAAAACCAGTCCAAACAAGCCGTGTGTGACTAACCTCAAGTAATTGTCCTCTGGGCTTTGCGGTCACACCATACTAATTCTCTTTCTTTTTCAGGTACCAATGTAGAAAAACCTTCCATAGTGTGGGCACTCGCGAAGTGGCAAGTGTCCTACACATTTCCAAAAGCCCACAAAGCTCTCCTGGAATAGAGATGTGCTTCTGAAGCTCTGAGTTTTTTTTCGTTAAAAATGTGAGGGATGAATAATGCAAAATAAATAATGAGGTCAGTGTTCCCTAATGAATGTTTTTTTTTTGTTAGACTGTTTGTGATAATCCGAGTATAGCAGGTTGGCTTCAACATAAAAGTCAATCTGAACGAAGAATATTCTTTTCAATAATTTCGTCTCTTCAGGTTCTTACAATTATACAATATAATATTTGTGGTCGTTATAATAAAGATAGCCAGGTGTGCGGTGGATACATTTTTAACGTAGAATAACAGATTACCACTGATGGGGTGTCAAAATAAATAGTCATATTTGTGTGACAAACATGCTAGTTGGCTGAAATCGATTACCAAAATATTGTAAAACGGGAGACAATGGCGGTGATTAATCATAACAGAATTGTAGAGTGTGGGGTAGGAAAATTGACAAATCAGTTCAAGGTTATAAAAGGTATCAGGTGAGTGGCTAGTATAAAGTGGTCTGAGTTAAACAAGATATAGTAAGACTGGAATGAGAGGTTCATAGTGAGATAACGAATATGTGAAATGAAGAAACAGGTGGAGGCATATATTGAGAAAACAGATAATATCACTAATAATAAGTCCGTATAAATGAAAATTCGATAGTATTGAGGGAATGTTTGCATAAAGGGCATAAATTGTGACGAATAATAATAACTGTAATGATAATATTTATAATAATAAGCAAATTAAAAAGAAAAAAACAAAAAAACCAAGAGGGTAAAGGGGAAGGAGCACTCTTGGTGGGAAAAAAAATCTTCAATCCAAGGTTGGCCAAGTAGGAACAGCGTCTGGACGTGTTCCTTTTGGATACAAAGTTCCGGTTTAGTCGATCTTATTGCAACAGCTTCAGCTATGTGTAGGAGACGTAAGCGAACTGTACGTGATAACTACTTCGGAATTCGGTATATAACTCTGAACGCTGTGTTGACATCGATGCGATGTCCAGTATCGACCAGGTGTGACAGGATCGAGCTTTTTATGCACTTAATTTCCCCCCTGCTGAACCAAGCTGGTAAGTGTTCTCGAACCCGTAGACGAACCTGCCTAATCGTGCGCCCTATATAACTTGAACGACAGGAACAGTTGAAATGGTATATGCATGAAGAAGAGCTAAGGTTAGGTAAGGCATCTTTGAGTTGCTGGGTGAACATTGGACGGCTAGTGAAGGATAGACACAGACGTGCAGAATAGAAAGTTTTCTTGATCGTCCTGGTTAAACGTTGGGATAGAATCTCCGCAAGAGTATCTCCCTTGAATTGGAGACGTAAAAACAGAGGCTTTTTCAACATAAATGACCTGTTTTTGTAAAGTTTCCTTCCTTCCAATTAGATGCTAGCATGCCCAAATGTATTCACATTCCAGTAAACGGTGATAATCACATTAAAAACTACGTGCATTTAAAAACAAGAAAATAGTGCTCATATACTCACAAATGTATGCCACTACAACTTGTAAAAGTGAATATTGAAGCTTTGAAGGATAGATGGTTGCAATTACTGTTATCCCGGATTAAACTGTAAGAGTTTTAAAAATCAGGGGACTGAACCAGTATTGTAGCCAGACCTTAGTGCTACTGTAACAACAGAAGACAAGGGCCAGGCAACAGGTCGTTTATTTACGAAATCAACACATATTTATAGATTTTCATGTACATTATTATAGATTATTCTTAGCAGAAAAACACGCAGTCTTCTGATTGGTTGTTTCTCACTGAAAGTTAATCCGACATCTCTTTGTGGCTGTTTCTTGAATGTCAGATCATCTATACGCTAACTGTATCCGCCTACGCAAAGTCTGCTCTGACTGGTTGTTGAATCAGTCTTTGTTCTTATTTTTCTCACGACCAATACTGAGGACGTAAATTACTGTCTACCAATTCGGATAGCTGCCAGCTCTCAGCATAAACAAACTAATATGGAATTAGCTGACTGTAAGCCTGATAAACAGGGAGGGTTGATCATGAGGCTAGCAATGCCACCCCGTAAAAAATATAAAAAAAATAAAAAGCACCACCGCTAATGAAACTATGGTCGGCCTGCAAAATTTGGGCTACCGATATCCATGCTGAAAATTTCATACTTGTACCAAAAATACAGTGTGGAATCAAGCTGTTAAACCAAAAATCAAAATCAAAAAATCAAAAGTACAAGCTAGAAGCCTTATATACACCACCCATTGGGAACAAAAACAAATGATAAAAGTAGGCCGGTGTTATTATACACGAGTCTGAAATGCCATCACTTTATGTCGACAACTTCTATCTTGTCATAGTGATCGGGCTTGAATTTCTGAGTGACCCAACGAGATACAAGATGGAGGAGATTTATACTCCTGCAGGTCGTACCATGCCAAGAAGGTTGTTTGGATAGTGGTTAGACTATAAGCAGTTACTATGGGGTTGCAAACGGATCGAATGCCGTATGATTGTCTAGTGGTCACCGGCAGCCATGGGAACGTAGCTACTGTTTTTCTCATATGTTGTTTTGTCACTAGAGTGTAGCGTATCTTCTCAGTGCCATATTGTTGTACCAGCTTTTGTGTTTTAGACAAATAGATAAATTTTCAAGTATTGGTTTTATAGGGATTACCAGTAGGTTACAGCAGGTCGCACATGAGGCAGTAACTCATCGAAGAAGAAGAAGAAGACATTGCGCAATGGTCGCGCTATGTCGTGAATCGGCAGAAGTCAGACTTCATGGGCCGACTATTGGATCGGGTCCCAATGGCTCAATGGTCTACGAGTTAGCTTGCTAGCCTTGTAATCAGAAGGTCTTGGGTTCGAACCCCGGTGGGAGGATACTGATGAAGAGTTCCAAAGCAGGACGAAACATCTGGTTTTCCAATGGTTCTCTAACTGATGTCAGCTCATCATCAACTGAAATCCTCTATACAATCAAAGAAATAAATAAATAAATGCCGAGCGATATGTAAACATACTGTCCTCACACACACCACCACCACTCAGAAAGTGAGTAGTATAATTCTGTCAAGAAAGGCGAATAGAAAATTTCTAAAAATAAGAGAAGAAAAACAGTAGTCATTTAACACACAACCAATATAGCGCTGTCAAGTGCAATATAGGAAAATAAAGCAAAAAAAAGAACAAAACTTTTTCCCCACATATTGATTAATAACAGAAAAAATAGATATAATAATACTTACTTTACTAATGACGCGACCTTTGACCTAGATTAAGGACGAGTATTTCATCCCTAGATAGGGAAAACAAAATATTTGACCAATAGTATGCTTTCTTATTCAGTTTAGGAGACTGTTTTTTCTAAAAAAAAACTTTTCTATTTATCTCCTACTCAAAGGAGAAAAATAAAATAAAATTAGCAGTACCCAACCCACTTCCCTTCTTACTTCAACCAAGAAGTAATATTTTTAAAAATTGATTCATTTCGAATAGTAAAACAAGAGATTGATGATTATGAAGAATAAAATTAATCTGATGCCTTGATACAGGAAGTAAGCTGGAGTCCTATCCAGAAGTTGCCGCAAGTAGGCTCTACAAAGTCAGGTAAAAAAAAAACAGTTACTCGTCTAAAACATTCGTTATCGTGAATCGGTAGAAGTTGGAACTCATGGGCTATTGGATCGAGTCACAGTGGCTGAACAGTCTACTAGCTTGTCTTTTAACCAGAAGGTCCAATCCCAGGTTCGAATCCTGGAGGTGGAGAGTATTACTGAAGAGTCTTGAGCTGGGACAAAACAGCCGTCCAGAAATTCCTGGTTTTCTAATGTTTCGCTGACTGATGTCAAATCTCTGCAAACCAATACCTGACAATAAACTGTATTCGAAACATTATCTAGGGAATAATACTGTTTTCCCGTGTAGTTTATCTAACGATATACGCATATAATAGGGAAAATTATCTAGTTTCAGTTTTAACGCAATCAGCATAAATGGAAGGGACATGAAAGAAATCGCCTCCTTCACCTACCCGCCTACCTGGGGAGCATCGTTTCAAATACAAAAGGACGGCACTGACGAGGATATCTAAGCAAGGATCGAGAAATCAAGACAAGCTATCATTACCCTCAAGTGTGTGTGGAGGTCAACAGCACCCAACATGAAAAATGAGATCCAGATTTTCAACTCCAATGTGAAGTCAGTGCTACTTACTACACGGATGGTTCAGAGATTTGGCGCGTCATGAAGAGCACCTCAAACAAACTACACACCTTCATCAATAGCTGTCTTTTGCTCAATACTTCCCTCAAGATCAGATGGCCGGCCAGAAAAGATCAGAAACAGGAATTATTCTCTGGCAACGAGCGAACCAACAGGAACCGATTGTGAAACAAATCCGCAGGAAAAAATGGAGTTAGTGGATTGGCCATACTCCGAGTAAACCATCAAGTGACATCACTAGACAGGCCACTGCTCCAGCGGAAACAGGCCGAAAGGGAAGCGGCGAGTTGGTCGTCAGTGAGAGGGTGGGGTGACATGGAAGAGGTCATGTGAAGAAGAGATGAAAACATGTGGGCAGACTTGAAGGTAGGTGGAAACGTCAGCAGAGAAGCGGACGCAATGGAGACTTGGGCGGCTGAAGCCCTATGTTCCTCTAGGAATTAAAGGAAATAATAATATAATAATAATCAACGCAAACACCAGTTTTCTTGAGATTTGCAATTCTAATTGCTTGTGTTGATTGATAAGGCGGGCAGCTAACTGTTATTATTCCCTCAGGGTCCGAGTGGAACCCAAATGGCCTCAACACTACATCTCCGTCTTATTCGATTCTCTGAAGTTTTTCTTTTACCTGACTTCACAATGGCCCTTAAGCTGTGAGCTGCTACATGTCACAATCGAACCTATCCCGAACTGTTCGTTTCCCATTCGGGTTCCACACTCTACCAATTCACTGGGGCATGATGTGTCACCATTTGACAGTCTGCTCAGTGTGTGTGTGTGTTCACTCCATCTCCATTCCTTTCGGCAGATTTGTTGGGCAACCTGTTCTTGATTGGTTCGTCCTCGAAACTCCTTGCCGGTAATCCTTTCTGTTTGACCATATATTTATTCTTCAGTATCCAGCAAGTAAAGGTAGCTGATGACAAAAATCTGCAGTAGTCTACTGGAAAAGTTTCTGTCACATACCGAAGAGCTGACTATCTTGACATTCAAGTTAAATATCGCAAACTTGTTTCTTACTCTAAGTACCGTGGATTTTCACATTGATTGAGTTTTCCGATCTTGGTCACCTGTGCTGATTGCGCTTGTAATTGAAACGATGCTGCCTCGATAAGTGACAGTGATGGCCTCCTTTATATACCTACCTTTCGTTGATAGCAATTTGTGCTTGTTGTCATTTTGTTATTATTGCCTTGGGTGTCTTCACATTCATCATGTTTAGCCTTTTCAGTGTTGTTCATTTGAACTCCTGTCTACTTCTCTGTCAACTTGTTAGTTTTCTCTAAAAACTTCATGCACTTCTTACCATTAATAAACTTGAACAAAGTAAAAATAACAATTGTACAAGGATAATATGATCTCCTCTTTTATTATTTTGAGGATTCTTCTAAACTGGTTAAAACCTGAACGATAAAAAAATATGAATTACATTAAAGATTTGAACATACTTTTCCACGATCACAAGGAGTAATCTCGATGAAACTTTCGTTATTTGTAGTTCTTTTAATGATGCATCTCAAGTATTAAAAGTCTTGAACAGCGCTCATCCTAATAATAAGTTTACAATGGAGTATGCAAAAGAGGAGAAGTTTCATTTTCTTGACCTGGGTATCCAACGAGATACATACACAGAAAAGAGACCTGGAGGACCGTTTATCTTAATTTCAAAAGCTTCTGCCCTATAAGTTACATAAAGGGATTCGTGAGAACATTATTTCATTGTGTAAGGAAACTGTGTTCAAAAGATAAGAATGAGAAAGAGATATCTATCCATTGTGGAGAAATGCCTATGCGACAACGGTTACCCACAAAAGTTCATTGACAAGTATGGGAGACGTCATGATGAAAAAGTGAAAAGCAGCACAGTAGAGATAAATAAAGCCTATCTTTCTGCAGCTTGCATTCAAAGGCGATGATACTGCTAGTAGAATAAGATGCAGACTGAACGCTGACCTGAAAAGAACATATCCAATCGCCAAGCTTGCATGTGCTCATCAAACAACTAGTTGTTTGAGACAACCAAAAGTGGTCATATACCCACCTCATGTTACCTCCAACTGTGTCTACCAATTTACATGTACGTGCCAAAGCACATACAACGGAAAAACAGAGAGAAGGGTTAGTGTCCGAATTTATGAACACATACCAAAGAATCTGAGACTGAAAGGTCCGAAAGCACTAAACAGTGCGACTGCTGGTCATTTATTGGACACTGGTCATATTGTAGACAACCTGAATTCGTTCAAAATAATCAACAGGCAAAAGAAACCTAGCTTGCTACGCTTTGCTGAAGCAATTGCCATGAAACGACTTAAACCAAATCTATGTAGGTAGAAAGAGACAGTGGTGAATCTTGCACTGCCCTGGTAATAACATAAAATATACAACTTTCATGAGTCACCCTTTTCTTGTTTAGAAAACTCTACTCTTTCACCTAAACATGACCCACCCTACCTTGTTTCCTTTCTTTCCTTTTTTCTATCGGCTATTAGATAGGACGTTTTCTTTAGTTACGTAATCTACTTTTTGGTTATGCTCTTTCTAGCTCAACCTTATTTCTATACACACACACAGATATACGCAACTCTGCTTTTTTCCAAGCCTAATTGTCTAATTATTCTATAAATAGTCAGTGTTCGTAACTCTTAATTAGTTAAATCATTCCGGACTAATATTATTTTTACTTCCTACCAATTACTCTATGTGATTATGGAAAAGTATGTTCATATCTTTAATGTAATTCACATTTTTTATCGTCCAGGTTGTAACTAGTTGAGAAGAATCCTCGAAATAATAAGAGATGAGGTCATATTATCCTTGTACAATTGTTGTTCTTGCTTTGTTAGTTTTCACCTGTAGATGTTCGACTAATAATATCGCCCTACTGCTTCTTATTTTATTCGTGCTCTGTATGCAGTTCACAATAAAAATCAATACCTTTAGTTTAGAAGATTAATCGTTAAACTACACAATAATAGTTGAAACATCTAAATAAAGTTTAAATAACAACCATTTGACTTCACGCGTATTAAGTGAAATGCATTTTGCAATAAGATAGGAATCGTCTCACATCTGAATTTTATTCCAACAACCACCATAGGGTAAGTAGATCTGATGACTTAGAAGAATTTTCAGAATTTGAGATGATTTTAGAAGTGTTTTCTATCAAAATTTCATAATTATTAATTCAACAGCAATTTTCGATTAGTTGCCTGAAATCTTACAAGCTCAATGCTCTTAAGGTTCATTTACACGTATGTACAATTGTTATTTCAACTACAGGAGGAACTGACGAGGATATCAAAGCAGCGAGGATCGGGAAAGCAAGACAAGCTTTCATTACTCTTAAGTCCGTTTGGAGGTCAACAGCACTTAGCATGAAAATGAAAATTAGATCCGGATTTTCAACTCCAATGTGAAGTCAGTGCTACTTACTACACGGATGAGACACTTGATGCGTCATGAAGAGCACCTCGAACAAACTACACACCTTCACTCAATACTCAAGATCAGATGGCCGGTCAGAAAAGATCAGAAACAGGGATTGGTGTCTGGCAATAAGCGAACCAACCAGCCCAGCAGGAACCGATTGTGAAACAAATATACAGGAGTGAATGGAGATGGATTGGTCATACTCTGAGGAAACAAGCCATCAAGTGACATCACTAGACAAGCCATCACTCGAGTGGAAACAGGCCGAAAGGGAAGCGGCGAGTTGGTCGTCAGTGAGAGGGTGGGGTGACATGGAGGAAGTCATATGAAGAAGAGATGAGAGCATGTGGGCAGACTTGGAGCCAGGTGAAAACTCTAGCAGAGAACAGGACGCAATGGAGACTTGGGAGGCTGACGCCCTATGTTCCTCTATGAATTAAAGGAAATAATAATAATACAGTTGTTATTTTAAAATAAATACTTGAGCTTCTTAGCAACTTGGAAGACTGACACACTAAACAGAGTCATAGCCTGCAGAGCAGTTAATAAATTCAACATAATATACTTCAGAAAAGAAGAGAGACGTAATGACGGTGTGATGGATGTAGACCTGCTTAAATCACTGAGCTTCCAGAATTTCCATTCATCAGAAAAACGACTAAACTCTTGTGTATTTGATTGGTTGGAGGATTTTATCATGAGCTGACATCAGTTAGAGAACCACTGGAAAACCAACTGGGAGTACTGGACAGCCGTATCGTCCAAGTCTTGGACTCTTCATCACTACACACCCACTACAGGGTTTAGAACTCAGGACCTTCTGGTTACAAAGCTAGCGAGCTGGTAGACCATTAAGCCACTGGGACCCAATTCAATAGCCAGTTCATGAATTCTAACTTCTTCCAATTCATGACATAGCGCGACCACTTAGTGCAATGTCTTCTTCTTCGATAAATTACTGCCTCACACCTTTACCCTGCTGTACCCTAGTGGTCACGGCTTCCCACACTAAAACCCCAGATTACCACCAGCCTGAATAGGATCACTCGCTAGTGAGCATCAGATCAATTTTTAACGCATTGGTTTTTTTAGAGATTTTGTTAGATTGTTTGGAGGATTTCTTATTTGTTTCAATCATGCCTTTATATCAAACTCGCGGGCATATTTAATTAGCTTTCAACGAGACGCTGTAAAAAAATTTTGAAGAAAATGAAGAAAACATGTTACAGAATTGGTTGTGTCTTCATATGCAACAAGACAACATCACATGATAAACTTCACATGTAAATTCTGTATGAAGACAACATATATTTTGGTACTAAAACGCTGGAAACTTTTGTATTATGTGTTCACAGATTTTCTGAAATAAACTCTTATTATTTACATTATTATTAGTATTATTATTATTATGGCAAATATGAGTTAAAGAACTAAGTTTAATCACTCCGAAATTCGATCATTTATGTATATCTGAAGCACTATGTATACATGTGCGACAGGAGAAGATAACAAACTTTGTAACGCAAGTATTTCTTACCAATCCCAAGACAAAAAGAGTTGCTTTCCTGGATGTCCTACTTACAAGAAAACCAGATGGTAGCATAAAAAAAAGAAATTTGCATAGAAAAAGTACTTGGACAGGACAATAGACACACATTTTCACAGCTTCGTTCCTATCAAGTACAAAAGAAATTGAGTGAAGACCCTTGGCCACAGGGTTAGTTAGAGCTATATGCTCAGAATAAGTAGTCGAAGATGAATTAGCCATTGTATATGATACTTTGGTCGAAAAAGAAAGCGATGAAAAAGGACTGCTCACTATCTGTTAACAAGAAGCCACTTTATATACGACTACAATTCATGGGTGATATACCAGGTGAGATAATTACGAGCAAATTAAGAAAATCAGTACAAAAAACTTTTAATTCTGGCGAACTACACGTATTATTCTCTACACGACGGATAGTACTACCTCGACTGAAAGATGAACTACCTAGACTAGACTAGCCACTTCGAATTGTATCTACCAATTCAACTGCACTTGTAGCGGAGAGAGTTATATTGGCCGTTGCTCTAGGGACTTGATTTTTCGTGCCCGCTCGAGATCATCTCTCACTATGGCTAAGTAAAGGTGTAGTTAAAACCATTAACAGTTCGATATCGGACCATCTGGTACAAACCGGCCGGCCACAAAGTCAGCCAGTGTGGAGGAATCCTTCTCCATCATCATCTACCGGGTGCCTAATAAATTGTCAAAATCATCGAAGCACCGCATGCTCCAAACAGCAGTGACTATTGCAATTCGCCTCAAACAACCAGTGTTCTGTGTTCAAAAGAAGCAACTCCAAACACCACTACCTCCCTGGCCAGTCTTCAGCAGAGACTGTAAACTCATGAATATGTAATATTATCTTTCCTAATTTTTCTGACATTCAGTTAGTGTTATGTTGATCCTATTGAGCTGTAATCTATCAATATTATTGATTCGATGTTATTTAAACAGCAACATTAATGTTGTTCATGACACTAATTCATTCATTCACTGTAATGTATACATAACTGTAGAATCTGATGATGAAGAGGTTATCGAAAAGAGAACTCTTTGTTCAGTATCCATTCTTTTGATCTTCCATGTTAGGCTACCTCTCCTCCTTCCTAATGTGTTTCTTTGTTGTCTTTTCGTGCCCCTCATGTTTTGACGCCATACTGGTCGATTTCCTCTCTTTGATGTCAGATCCATAATCTCTCCACTGTTTGGCATTTTTGTGCCAATGAACGTCTCTTTGCATACTACTGATAAATCCTGTCAGTAGTACACGCCCCAACACATGAATAGAAACTTGCACTACGATCAAAAAACATTATGTAGAATGTGCTTTTCAATTAATTTCATTCTGTTTCACTTGGTATTCTGAATCCTTATTATCTGTTGACTGTTTGACAGCAAATGATCTATATTTTATACATGGAGATTGATCATAAACTGAGTTTAGTTAGAGGACCGGAGGGTACCAGACTGCTATTTCATCCTGGTTTGAAACCTTCCAGCAGTACGCCCCCATTAACCCAACCAAGCATATCGAACCTACAGGCTTCAGGTTACAGGACGAACTCTTATACCATTGAGCCACTGCAACGGAATTTAATGGTCCATCAAGTCTAACTACTGCAAATAGGTGTTATATATATATAAACCAACCACAGCAGACTTTGCGTAAGCGGATACAATTTGCAGATAGATAATCTGAACTTCAATAAACGGCCACAAAGAGATGAAAGATTAACGTTCAAGAGAGAAACCACCAATCAAAAGACTGTGTTTGTTTGCTTACAATAATCTATAATAATGTGCATGAAAATCTATAAATATCTGTTGATTTCCCTAATAAACGATCCGTTGTCTGGCCTTTGCCTTCTGTTGTTACATTTAGTGTCGCTGATTACCGACAAATGGAAAGCCTATGCCCTACAGTTCTTGATGGAGACATATGCATCTTCGGGAAAGACTTCGAGGCTTCTGCGCAGTTGAGTGGAGATCAAGATCTGTCAGCGATGAGGCTGCTACTTGAGACGTTGCTGGAAGGTCAGGCGAAATACCAACGAATGTGCGACAGGGTCAGGCAAACAGTTTCCAAAGTGGGAAGGACCACATATGGTCACTTTCAGATAGGGTTATGCAGACACAATCACAACGGCAAACAAAGAGAAACAGGTGAACATCAGCGAGTGCTGCGATTCCAGACAGCAAGACAAACGAACAAAGCGCCTAGAAGCAAGAAGACCGGACCAACTCTAATCACAAGTCTTTGACGGGGGGACGAGTGTGGTGAGAGCTATCTGCAAGCCAAATTGGTAGACAGTAATTTACGTCCCCAGTATTGGTCGTGGGAAAAATAAGAACAAAGACTGATTCAACAACCAGTCAGAGCAGACTTTGCGTAGGCGGATACAGTTAGCGTATAGATGATCTGACATTCAAGAAACAGCCACAAAGAGATATCGGATTAACTTTCATTGAGAAACAAGCAATCAGAAGACTGCGTGTTTTTCTGCTAACAATAATCTATAATAATGTACATGAAAATCTATAAATGTGTTGATTTCGTAAATAAACGACCTGTTGCCTGGCCCTTGTCTTCTGATGTTATATATATATACGCGGGCTATCCCCAGCTAATGCCATTGGAGATTATTTGTCCTCACATCCTATTTGGTGGACCCCACTAGTTTTCTAATTTGAGTCAGTTTGCAATCCGTCCAATTCCTTCAAAATATAAATCACATTTTATGTGTTAAAATCAGTTCCTTTCTTTAATAACCAACCCTTTCTGTAATCCACCTACTCCTATCCTATCTCTCATCTAGTTATCATGTGTTGAGCGATTAGGCAGCAGAAACAAAAACCCAACATGTAAATATGAATAAAAGCTGAACAGTTTGGAAATAAATATTTCCACACACACACATTGTGAATAAATCGACTTTTCTTATTCATCATTTAGACGGAGGAGGAGTGATTTCTCAATTTTGAATATAATAAATATCGGATATATTTGCAGCATCACAGAACAATTTTGAGATGTTACGACAGTTTTCAACTATTGATGTTTGGCATATTGTTGACTAAGACTAACTCGACTAGTCCCTTTCCAGCAACATCCAAACCAACAACCGCTCATAACCTATTTTCCAACCCCACCGAACTGCTCACATCACCGACTGAGACTGACCAATGTCAACATAGAACTTTGAACAGAAATGCACCACTTCAACTAACCACCACCACCACCACACTCCATTGACGGCATATAGGATGACAAAAGATATGGAAAAAAAAAGAGATTCACAGGAAGGATAATAATTTATTGAAAAAAAGTCCCTAGACGTTTGAATCAAAAATACTCACCAGCATAAGCTAATGGAAATTATGCTGTATAGCGTGATCCTGATTGCTACAAACTACCAAAACTGAAATCATCAGTTTAAATTAGTGGCCTCAACAGACATAGAAGTGTTTATCCTTCAAACTTAGATTTAGTGTTTACGTTGTGAACATGAAATAACACCTGATTGGACACAACTTGTTCAACCTTGAGCTAACTGGCAACCAATCATAACAATTTATTCTCCACTGATCCAGCAGAATTTTCATGTGGCTGAGAATGAACAAACACGGTGTGCTTTTTAATAAACGTCCGTTACCCAATCTCTTATCTCCTTCTATTACCAAATGACCAGGAATTCCTTGCCGGATAAGTTTACTTGCTATAACATAACAAAAAGTGCCAATAACTGGGTGGCGTTTCGAGCGTGATTTATTGCCCATAAACATATCACAATGTGATTAACAGTCAGACACCGCCGCACTTGTTGGTCCCATGCCGTCTTCAGGTTAAAAAATAGCAAGTGTCAGCCCTATCAAGGAAAGTAAATTCATATATATATATATATACATATTTAGAAGATTAATTAATCGAAAGCATTGATGTTAGATTTTCGTCACCGACCACATCACTTGGAAAGATCACTGAAAACCAACTGGAAGCACACTGGACAGCCGAATCGTCCTATTCTGATACTCTTCATCAGTGCACACCAACCAAGATTCCGGCAGCTATCGAACCTATGACTGCCAACCAAGTTACCAGATCAAACGAGTTAACCATTCTATGGTCTCATAATGATCTTCCTAAATCATGCTATTTAGTGACGAAAATCTAACAATTGCGCTGTGTCGGTGGCACAGCGTTTATGACTCTCGCCGATCATGTACATGGTCCTGCCGACGCACACCTGATATCTATCGTCGGCCTGAAAAATTTAGGCTACCGATATCACATGCTGAAAATTCCATACGTGTACCAAAAAATACGGTGTGGAATCAAGGTGTAATCAAAAATAAATAAAATACCCACAAATCCTATAATTAATCACATCAATCTGCAGCTGCTCACTCATAACTGCTACTGTGGATGAATTTCTTGAAGCTGTTGTTGTAGTGGGAAATCATCACCAGTTGGGGTCTATCCCATATCAAGATGTGAAGTGAATGCCTACCGAAGGCATTGATATGAGGTAGGGTAGCACACTATTATAACAAGTTGACAAAGTTTTGAATTCAGTGGTCAGCCCAAATGGCTGCTGAATAGACGTTAACAACGAACATGGGGTCTCATTATCCTGTTGACGGGGGAGGGCACCGCTGAAGCTTCCCAATCTAAGACGAAACAATACCGATGATGACTAATGTGTCCGTTGTCACACACGACTCAATCTACATTGATATAGATACACATCGATGAAAGTACAAACAGAGCAGTACACAAAACAAAAACCCACTATCATCAAACGACTATACTATAGAGTATTGAGAACTCTACAGGATAAAAAGCCCCCAATTTTAAATTAAATATTATTCATTTACGCTTTAAAAAGTGAGAGAGAGAGAAAAAAATCCTTGTTATTAAAGAAGAAAACAAAATTACATCAGTATTAGTTATACAATAATAATATTAATAATAATAACAATATAATAAGGAAGGCTAGAGATAGTGTGTGTGTGTGAATGTGAGTGTATTATTTATTATAATCTAGCTCAAATTAAAAATAAAAAATTGTGGTAACCACCACACGTGTATATGTATATGTGTATATATGCTGTCGTCTGTACAAGTAGTATATAATACAAAGAGAAAAAATCACATGATTTCGCCACTACAACGTGAGTAGTTGTAATCGTAGTCGTAGTAGTAGTGGTAATAGAAACCTGAAGTGGGAAATTAGTACAGAATGAACTTCAAGAAGAACGAAGACAGAGACAGAGAGAGAGTAGAGGAGAGAGTGGGAGAGAGAGAAAATGCCAATTCGGTTCAAAGTACTCTATTTACATGTTGTTGTTGTTGGCTTTTGAAAAACCGAAAATATAAAATAAAATGAAAATAACAAGTATTAATTATATGTATATGTGTAATGATGAAAACTCAAAGATAATTCATTATTAATCAAATTCATATGTATATTATGTACACACACATCTGATGGATAGAGGAGAAAGAGAATATCAATCGGGAACTCCAAGACGTACGCATTCGCATACACACAGAGAGTTCCAGAAGTAAGCCGATCGATAATATGTATATGTATATAAAGCAATATATTATTATTATTATTTAACCCTAATTTAATTCAATTTCTGTTGAAAAACTGTTGAAGGAATGAATTCCTGACGTACAAGATGCTGTTTATTTGGCAGTAAATTCGAATATTCTGGCATAGAAGAAGAAGATAGATTGTTGCTGCTGTTGTTGTTAGTAAGATTTGAAGTTTGACCCGGACCTAACAACTGTGATAACATGACAGATGAGTAATGCGGAGAAGGCTGAACTACTGAACGAACAGGGCCACCCATACCACCTCCACCACCACCAACACCACAACCACCAGTGGTAGGATTTACAAATCCCATTGTAGAGGAAGCAGCAACAGAAGAAGGCATTGTAGGTGGATTATTTGTACAACGAGGGAGAGGGGCCATCATCTGTGGTGATATCATAGCATTAGGAGGCGGCTGAGGCGGAGGACATCGAGATATGTTGTTCGATACAGGAGATGAAGCAGAAGGAATCTGATTGGTTAACAATGGTTGAGGCAGATTTGTTTGACTCATAATATACCGTTGAGGTGAATTCGATGTTGGCTGTGTTGGTGATAAACTTGTACACGGAAGTCTATTGACTTGTTGTTGTTGTTGATGACAAGGCATAGAAAATTGTTGATGATTATTAGGCGGTTGTTGTTGTTGATTGAAATTTGGCGCTGTTATAACTTGACGAAAACGAGGTTGTTGTTGTTGTTGCATTTGTTGTTGCTGTACATGCATAGAAGAAGACCAAGATTGTGGTTGGGAATTGGCTATAATCGTCTGTTGCTGTTGTTGTGGTAGTGGTGGTTGAGGTTGTTGTTGTTGCTGAATTTGTGGATAAGAATATCTAGCTTGAGGTGGTAAAAGACGTGGACCAGGAACAGACTGAAGATTCTGTGATATCTGACATGTGGAATATGTATTATGTTGTTGCTGCTGTTGTTGTGGTTGTTGTTGTTGTTGGACTCCCATTGGACATGAATAAGGATTTGTCGTGTTAGATACAACACATCCAGACATTTGAGGTTGTTGTTGCTGTTGTTGTTGGAGCTGAATGTGCTGCATTTGTTGTTGCTGTTGGTGTTGTTGTTGCTGTTGTATCTGTTGTTGTTGTTGGTTATTCATGCTGTTCATATGAGATTGCTGCAAATACTGCCATGCTCTCAGATATTGCGGATTCGAATTTAACCAATTTGAAAACTGTAATGTAACAACAATATTAAGGAGAAGAAATAACAGATATATAAATGAACTGTAATCACATTGTGTAATCACAAACACCATTTTAACATTTTAAACTACTATTACTACTTATAAAAAACAACAACATGAATATTCCATTTGCTTTCCCAGTGGAACATACAGGAGCTTCAAGCTTGAGCTTTGAAGTTTCTGCAGCATTTCTGTGTTATTTTTACGCGGTTTGGGCGGGGGAGAGATGGGGGTTGCTAGGGGAATGATGCTCAGGAAGGCTTCGGGTGTGCTTTTGGAAGTATGTTTTGGCGGTTGTTACTTCCCGGCTGCTCACACCGCTGTGGAAGTTGATTAATTCTTCGGGTACCTCAAACAGAGAGAGTGTTGCGTGACCGCAGAGCCCATGGGACAACTGCTTGAGCCAGGCCGGTCACACACGACCTGTATGCACTGGTTTCTGAGATTGGCTCCGTATTAGTAAACTTACCGCCGGTTACGGACCACCGTAGGTGGGGTAAGTCAAGAGGCATAATTTTTGGGGTCAACCTTTTCTAACCCCGTCTCTCCGGAGTGGAGAGACAGCCCAGCTGACTGGCATGCTGGTCATCTGAGGGAAACACCTTACTGCTGTCACACCCCTATTCTCCATCAGTACGACTTCACCCTCAGACCTCCCCCCAGCATAGTGTGAAAAAATTCCCACACTATTCCGGTAACTGCTTTTAGTCTAATCGCTATCCTAACAACCTTCCTGGCATGGTATGACCTGCAGGAACATTGGTTGCAGCCAGTGTAGCTTGTTGGGTCATCACTATATGCAAGCCCGACCACCACGTCAAAGTAGCAGCAATCGGTCGGGTGGGGGTTGCTAACCTCACGCCCGATCGCGCATCCAACCTACCTACCTACCCTCTTTACCGGGTTAACATCCGGTTAATAGAGAGGTTTACACGTGAGAGTCGGTCGGCCAATCGAGATCCCCAGGCCACATGACAGGCGCTGTTGGCAAGCATTCCACCGCTGAACCATTACCACCCCGCCCACCGGCGTTATAACACAACATTTATATTAAAATATAAAAAACTGCTATGTGCAAATATGGAATGTAAAGCCTAAATTACACTCATTGCAAAACAATTTTGACCAAACAAGGAATTTACACATAAAATAACGATTAGTTCTACACACACAGAGAGAGAGAGAGAAAGAACTCAGCTTTGACCTAGGTTGAATAATTCTTTTGAAAAAAACACAACTCTGATTTGCTGTCACGAACAAGCAATGAAAAAAAGAAATCCGTAAAATCAAGTTGTATAGTATCAATCAGTAAAATATTTTTTTCTTGTATATAGCCAAGCTTATGTAAGGTGTGTGCGTGCGCCTGTATGTCAGAAAATAAGCCACAGTTCTAATAATTGATTCAACGGAAAAAAGGGACGCGTTTACACAGTTAATGAATAATTAAAAGTATTTAAAATTTACACAATGGTTAGACCAACGACTAAATTAACTTGTTTCGCACAATTTTCTCTTGTCTTTCATCATCTGCTGGTAACTAACTGACTAATGAATGGTACAGAGAGATTGGTGACAACATTTATCATCTAAGCACTACCAACAACAAATACAAACTTATTTTTTCACCTGTGAATGCTTTAGGTGTTTTATCTTTGTATTTCAACGGGTACGCATCCGGACAGGTTTGCATGGTATTTTGAGCGCCATCTCTTGTGCTATTGACATACACAGATTTTGAAATAATTAAATCTTTTCCTTCAATTAAATAACCTTAATATTTTATTATATCTGGCATAGCAGTTAAGACGCTCGCCGACCATGCACAAGATCCAGGGTTCGCACTCCTTTACGTCGCTAAGCCAGAAATAATGCTGGTAAAGAGGAAAGGTTGGGCATGAGGCTAGCAACTCCATCCTGTAAAATAAACACTGCTACAGTAACTCCAATTCACTAGCTTGAAGCCCTATGTTCCCACTGGGGAATGTGAAGGAAAAAAACTCATCAGAGAATATTACTAGATAAACAGTGTTCGGCTGATTTGCTTTCTCTGTGATCAGTACTTAAAACAAGTCCGACAGAGTATTGATTGGTTGGGACACTAGACATTTTTACGTGGTGGTGGGTGGGGGTTGCCAGCCGCACACTCACCCACCCAACCTACCCTCTTTACCGAGTTTACTTCCGGTTAATAAGGGTTTACGCGTAAGTCTGCCGGTCAGTCGAGATCCCCAGACCACGTGGGAGGCGTTGTCATTGGCGAGCTGATATAGTTTAGCTAGACAACAACAACAACCCAACCAATACCTTATAAAGTTTGTGCAATCTAATTTCAAAAACATACTGAATAGAATAACTACCAGAAATGTGAGTACCAAAAGTGAGTATTCATTGTATATCTCCCCACATCATGATTACTAAAGGTGTTACACTACGTTATAGAATGTGAAAGTCGAACATCATTACTTTGGACTGATTGCAATGATGCTCCCAAATCTTCTAGAAAAGATGGAATCAAACTGACTAGAATAGTCTGTAAAATTCTACACTGACAAAGAACTATTCAAAACTGAACTGAAGGTTCTGGGAAGAATTGAGAAGACTTGACTAACGCTGTATGTAGTGAAAGGAATGTTTAACAGTCAGCTGATACATGCCAAGCCATCACCAGGTAAAATATTAGAAGCAAAAAGTATTACTCTTGAACAAATGATCCTTTTCCTATCTTCCCTTGTGACTTAGGTTTAATGTTCCCCTTGTTAAATTCTATCTGTCTGTTTTAGACATAGAGCTTTTCACCGATGTGCAACAGTTCAAGTCGCCACACTCCCTCCATGTAGCACACAAAGCAAGAAAAGAAAGTAGAAGAAATGCATAATAGAGACAGTAAACAGAGGAGTGAGACAAAGGAATAGTAATAACGAAGAACGATATAGTTTCATTGGAAACCACAACTCACAAGGAGTGGATGCATCTGCGCCAGCCAGCCATTGACAACGATCACTGTGAGCCATATCACCAATCGTTTCCAGCCTTCATTGGTTTTCACCGTCCCGAGGACCCCGACCAGTCAGGAAGTCTACACCTTCCTACGTGACTGGCTTAAACTAACTGTTGTGGATTTCATTGACTGGTGAAGCCATATTGGTTTTGGTTTGACCACCGCTAGCTCTCTTCCAGCCTGATCGTATGTCAGCTAACATTTCCCATTGTCGAGGAAGGCGATGACTAGGCATACATGCGTAACACATGTCCTAACCATCTCAGTCGATGTAATTTCACAGCCTCGTCGATTGATTTCCCCCCCCACACACACACCCTGCCTACCTATCTACCGGGCGCTTGACGGACGCCTAACCTCAATATTGCTCACCTTATTATGCCACTTCACATGGGAGATAGAACGCAGGCACCTATGATCAAAGACAGCTAACCTTTTCATGTCCTCCACTCTCAATGGCCAGGTCTCACAGCCAGTCATGAAGGAGGACGGAGCGGACTGATGAGCAGTACACCCGCCCTTTGGTCGATAGCCAGGCGGATATCACGTCTACGCCAGAGACGGCGTAAACTGTCATATGCGAAAGTAGCCCTCTGTATCCCTACTGAGATTTCGTCAGAGATCAGCCCTTTGGCACTGGCTGATGGTACTTCCCAAATAAGTGAAGCGATCAACACGCTCCACCAACCACTTCACTCCCTATTTCTAAACTAGGAGAACCTAAACCTTGTTAAATTGATATGATATATAACGGATGAGTGATATACAGCCACTGGGTCCTGAGTGTAAAGCTCACTCTGCTACCCTCCAGCTTTGGTTGACTGGAAAGTATCAATCCGGCTGTGGTTCATAGGTTGGCAGGAAAAGGAGATTCACGAAAACGAGAATAAGCAGAAATGTGAAGGAGAAGAAAGAATACTAATAATGTTGAAAAACTTGATGGTTTAATCGATCTGGGAGATTTCACGAAGAGTGAAATCACCTGCACCATTGACAACCATATCGAACCATATCACTAATTGAATCCAGTCATCGGTTCTTAACATCCCGAGGACTTCAACCAAGAAGTCTACACCTTCCAATGTGGCTGGTTCGAACTAACTGCCAAAGATTACATGGAGTGCTTTAGGCATTTTCCAACCTCGCCCTATGTCAGCTAACATTCCCCCTTGGAGGAAAGCGATGATTAGTCATGCGTAACACAGCACATGTTTTAGCCATCTCAATCAATAAAGTTTCCACTCACAACCTCATTGATTGACTTCTCTTTCCTACCTAACACTTGACGCCTCCAACCTGAATATTACTCGAGCTATTATATGCCAACACCTAACATACACACACGCACACACGGGAGAAAGTATGAGATACGCAGATTACGCATAACATGTCCAAGAAGATTTAAGTGAGTTTTTCTTTGCACAGTAATTATTAAGTGGAAATTAACTGGACGGAATAAATTAAATAAGTGCTAAAAATTTGATTTATTTTAGAACAAACAAACGCACTAAATCAATACTGACTGGTTGAACTTTTCATATCAATAATAGTAAAAACAACAACAATAACAACAACAACAACAACACCGAGAACGATATTAATCAACTTAACAAATATAAAAATCGTTAAGTTTTCACATAACACTATCCTATTAGAACAACGTGTGTATGTATGTGTGCGCGCGTTAGTGTGTGTTTACTGTTAGATTATTACCAATCACTTAACACAATCTCATATTGCTCCATACATACATAAACATATAATGATGTAATGAATGATAATAATTTATGATAGCGGAAATTAAGTAGTATGTTTCACAACCACGTATTTTTTTCTCAAACATCTCAAACTAGTGAGTGTTAAAAGTTGGCTGTGTCATAAACCGGTACTGATAGAAGATATAAGAATCAAGATCAATAGATGGTGATGATAATAAAGAGTGTATTATTATTGATTGACTTTTCCAAAGTTGACACATATATCATTGTAAGGGGCATGAGATATATATACATATCCACTGGAGTCACACTTCACAACACAATTAACTAAGATTATATCCTATTATAATTCGGGAAACGACACTCTACCAAACAGCTAGGTACCTAATGGGCAAAAGTTCGACACAAATTAAGCCAGTGAAGGATGGCAATGGAAAGTCAATCACCAAAGAGGTGGAGCAACGAAAACACTGGGCTGAACACTTCAAAAGACTTCTAAATCGTCCGCCACCTACAACGTGCCCAACAATACCGACAACGGAAGCAGAACTACCAGTGAACATTGGTCCTCCGACAAAATCAGAAGTCCTGAAGGCAATCAAGATGATAAAAACTGAAAAAGCAGCAGAACCAGAGGGAACCCCAGCAGAGGTATTGAAAATGGAGCTAGATACACCAGCGGACTTGGTGACACCACTAGTGAAGAAGGTGTGAAAAGAGGGCAGGGTAGCTGGGGATTGGAAGAAAGGATACTTATTCAAACTGCGAAAGAAAAGAGACTTAAGTCAATACAAGAACAGGCGCGGAATTATGCTCCTGTCCATCCCAAGCAAAATACTAAGCCGCATCATCCTGGAGAGAATCAAACACGCCACCCTGGATGAAGAACTTCGACCGAAACAGGTTGGATTCAGGAGAAACAAGTCATGTATTGCTTCGCGTGTTACACGGAATGTGGCGACTTGAACTTCCGCACATTTGTGCAAAGTTCTATGTCGAAAACAGACAGACAGACAGACATGTATTGATCAAATTGCCACACTAAACAGACATTGGAATGACAGTCAGCTCTCTATCTCAACTTCATCGACTTTGAAAAGGCCTTCGACAGACAGTGTCGATCGAGAGGTGATTTGGAAACTACTTCGCTACTACGAGGTGCCGCCGACAATTATACACCTCATCCAACAGTTGACGACAATGCTGCATTCCAAGTAATCCACAACGAGAAACCTACGGAATCCTTCGAAGTGAGGACGGGAGTAAGACAAGACTGGCTGACTACTATCGCCAATGATCTTCCTGATTGCAGTAGATTGGATAATGCGACAGAAAACGGGCAATGAGGAAACAGGCATAAAATGGACCCACACAAAACACGAACTTGGATGATCTGGACTTTTCCGATGATATATGTCTGATTTCACACAAACTGGAAGATATGCAAGTGAAAAGCAACAAGTTGGCATAAGAAGCATCCAGAGAAGATAGGACTTCAGGTGAATACAGAGAAAACAGAGTTAGGTGGTGAAGATTCCTGGCCAACACCAACAACCACAACAACGGACAACAATTAGCCAGCATAAATGGGAGGAACCTGGAAAAAACAACCTCCTTTACATACCTGCCTACCTGGGAAGCATCGTTTCAAACAAACTACACACCTTCATCAATAGCTGTCTTTTGCTCAATACTTCCCTCAAGACCAGATGGCCGACCAGAAAAGATCAGAAACAGGAATTAGTCTCTGGCAACGAGCGAACCAACAGGAACCGATTGTGAAACAAATTCGCAGGAAGAAATGGAGTTAGTGGATTGATCATACTCTGAGGAAACCATCAAGTGAAATCACTAGACAAGCTATTGCTCGAGTGGAACCAGGCCGAAAGGGAAGCGGAGAGTTGGTCGTCAGTGAGAGGGTGGGGTGACTTGGAGGAGGTCATGTGAAGAGGAGATGAAAGCATACGGGCAGACTTGGAGCGGGGTGAAAACGTTAGCAGAGAACCAAACGCAATGGAGATGTTCGGCTGAAGCCCTATTTTCCTCTAGGAATTAAAGGAAATAGTAATAATAGTAATTCGGAAATCCTCGTGACAAAGACTGCTACCGATGACTGAATATTAAATGCTTATTAAGGAAATTCAGTTTAGAAAGGTATGTCTGTCTGGATTCAACATAGAACTTGGCACCGAAGTGCAGCAGTTCGAGTTGCCTAGAAAGGTATGAGTAAAACACCAGATACCATACCCTCAGAGAACGGTGAGCTTTACGTTGAGTTGTAGACCACAGATTCGAACACTTCAAATTACAAAGGGACAGAAGGAATACAGCAGAGTGTCAAAGTGTTTGATAACTCAGAATTATGATTCTAAAATCGTCTCATTCATGAATTACTGAATTGCGTACCGCTGTAACTGAGAAACTATCACAAATTATAAAATATTTCACACGTTTTATATTGTTCTTTCTAGTGACATTTCTTTGAAGTGGCCACAGCGATTGGATGGATTGATGTGAAGGCAGGAGTAACAGACAAGACTGTCTGCCTACTAATCATCACCGGGGTGATACTCCTAATTGTGATGGACTGGATTATGCGGAAAACCGTGAGTGGGGAGTGAGAAGGCAGGAATACCTTAGACTGATAACAAGATTGTAGATCTGGATTTCGCTGATGTCACGTAAACTCGAAGACCTACAGACGAAAATCAACAAACTGGAAGACAAAGCAGAAACATACAGAACACAGAGGTGATGAAGATAACCAACCGACAAGCATTAATCACCTTCAGCAGAAGAAATTTGAAGGAGATCGCCTCTTTCACTTATCTAGGCACGGATGAGGGTGTCAAAACCAGTCAGAATCGGAAAGGAAAGGCAGACCTTCATCAGTCTGAAAATCTTCTGCAATCAGCACTAACAACAAAATTCGGTCTTTCAACACCAATGTTAAGTCATTTACTCCGTCTATATTTTCTTCCTGATATTTGTAGTCCAAATAAAGGAAATGATACCAAAAAACAAGCTACTAAAAGGTCTTAAGGGTAATCAATTTGATCTCTAACGGATTTACTGTAAAATTATGAAAAGACTATCAGAACTGCGACAAACTGTGCGTTAACTTAATCAAAAAGTTTACCTCAGATGCTGGAGCGCCGCGTTGTCTCATTGTGGTGTACGCCTGTTGAACAATACGTAAATCCTCTGGTGATACTCCACATGGGACAATAACACCAGCATTCGGTGGAGTTACTGACCCCATGGATTGAGGAAGTAAGGATGATGGTGCAGGTGTGGACCGAACGACTGACGTGTTCTGTTGACTGGAACATACAGATGAGCCTTGCGGATATATAATATTACTGGATAGTGCAGACCCTGGCTGCCTCCAGTTTGCAGTGGGATTAGTTGCTGATGAAGAAGGCTGGTTAGGAGGTAAAAGAGTACCAGGATTTTGTCCATCAATAACCTGAGGATATGTTTGTGAAGGATGGCGTATAGGGACTTGTTGTTGTTGCTGCTTGTTGAAAGTGCAACTATTATGTTCAGCTTCTCCCAGAAACCGTTGACCTGGCATCATTTGTTGGGAGTATGGTGAATCAATATCCATAGAGGTTACACATGACTGATGTACAAACGGTTTAGGAGATGAGGTATCCATAAATGTTGAATTAGGTGGAAGCGATGGTCTGTTTATAACTGAATGTCCGGAAGAGGATGGATGTGATTGGAAATTGTGCTGAGAAACAACATAATTAGGTACCATGCTATTTGGCATACTCAGCTGAGGACGTTCTGGTACCTGTTGTCGTTGCTGTTGACTACTGAATGAAGCTAGGTGTTGAGGTGTAGACAAAGGAAGCCTATTTTGAGATTGATAGTTAAAACTCGTTCTACTGACATCCACATTGGCATTCATTAACTGATCTGTTTCTGAAGGCAATACAGATGGATTGTGAACACCTGTAGATTGAGGGAGATTTTGGACACAAGGGGAGGCTGATGTGGAAGCAATAGACGGTGATCTGGGAACAGATGGGCTAGGTACAATTCCCTTTGAAGGATGAACAGACTGTTGAGTATTTTGAAAAGATGAGCTCGGGGATGGAAAATTTGACTTTGTTGAGGAGATTGAATCGACGACTGACTTCTGGAGTGTGGAGAAGTAAGATTGTAAGAAGCAGTAGTCACAGTGGCAGATGCAAATGGAGATGATTGCATCGGTATAGACATAGGAGAAGATATACAGTCAGATGTTGAGGATTGAGAGCACTGCTGATAAGACTGAGATGGCGGAGGAGGAGTAGGTTGATGGTTAGGAGTCATACTGTTACACCGCTGCATAGTAGCCATTCGTCTACGAAGCATTTGTGTCTGTTTAAGACGTTGTTGTTTTTGTTGTTGCTTCATTTTGGCCTTCAGTTTAGGACAGAAAGGTACTAGACACTTTAATTCATGACAAGTTTTAGAATGATAACAGCATAAGTAGTAGATGAATCGACACACAGAACACTGATTCCGATCTGTTGAATGGACACGGAAATGCTGAATTTGATATTTCATTGTTTTACAAGCATATACACGACAGTTAGCATCACGACAATAGCAACTATGACCTAAAGCCTTTACCCAACGACTTAATTTATCTCTTCCAGACTCTTGGATAGCTGCATCATTATTCAATTCTTGCCCTTTGTTGCAATCATCCAGTCCAATGCCTATTTTAACCATAGGATGAGGATGATTCTCTGTTTCATAGCAACGTGGACATAAATCATACTCAATGCATTGTTTACAATGCCAAGGCGTTTCCAGCTGGGCACTACATACATTACACGTGTACATAAGAGGTTGACGATTTTCATTATGCAACTCGTATAACATCACTAGAGTGGAATACTTAGCCCGACGTAATGACGAAAACTCCAAGTGTTTTTCTCTGGCTTTCTCTAAAAATGCACCACGACATTCCATTAACTCTGAATTAATCAGGGGATCAGGATCTTTAATCGGTGGAAGAGATGCAACAGAATTTTGAGGATGTAATCGGATAACAAAAAAGTTCTCTTTGTGTTTTTCCATTATTTCATAGACGCGACGGGCAACTTCATTGGCAACATCCCCCGAACCGATACCACCTAGACGTTTTCGTTTACCCGTGATTGTAATAGATGCACTACGCTTAAGTTTACGTCTTTTTGCTTTTTTCTTGCCTGGATTTTCATCATTTTCTTTAGTTTGTACATTCTCCTTGGCTTCATCGTCATCATCGCCACCGCCTCCGCCACGAGCCAGTGCTTCTTGTTCTTGTTTTCTTTTGGCATTTTCCTCATCCATTTCCTATAGTAATAAACAAAGTAAGTATGCATGGAATGATATATATATATATATATATATATATATATATATATATATATTAACTACATTGCGAAATAACTTACTCAATTTATCAGAGAAATGTTTGAATTATGGGGGATTTTATGGGGATTTCTGACTAATCACAACTAATTACTAATTACAAGGGCGACAACAGTATGAGAATGGTCAATAAAAGATTAAGCGCAGCCCTATCTAGGACGTATCCTGCAGCGTTATTAGTCTCTCTATCCCCAACAACCTGCTCACTGGTGCAGTCAAAGATTAACAAGTACCCCTCACATGTTACCTCCAACTGTGTATACCAATTCACATGTATCTGCAGGAGCAGTTACATTGGAAGAACATAGAGGAGGGCCTACCAAGGAACCTCCAGTTAAAGGAATCGAATTGTTTAAGCTCTTCAATCACCAAACACCTGATTGACACAGGACACCGAGTAGATGTGCTGGAATCATTCAAAATAACAAAATTAACAGACAAAGTACCTCAAGTCTTCTCAGATTTGCTGAAGCTATAGCAATAAAACGATTGAAGTCTGATTTATGTGTCCAAAAAGAATCCGTTGATGGACTTCAATTACCCTGGTGACTCACCTCGTAGTATTTCTGTTTTCTAATTTTGTTAGCTTATCTTTTCACTCCACTCCCTCTCTTTATTGTTTTACGCTTGACTCTCTTAAGAGATAATTTTTCCTGGTCTTCTGAGTTCTGATCACTGTATTACATCATTAACTTCTCATCTGACTTCATGTGCACCGAAATTGTAAAATTTTGATCTTCTCTTATCTAATTATGTAACTATTGCTAATTGTCTTTTGTTACTGCCCCAACAACACAACTGTTAATTAGTTTCTTTTTTATGAGAAACTTCCCTCTAACAAGATATATATATATATATATCGTAACACTTTAGACACCTTGTAAATCGCATCGCCTTATTTCACTATGACGCTGTGACAATATGCTTGCTAATGGACAGAAGTTTGTTAAAATTTACACTTTTTGTTTCTATTTTATTAAAGAATTCAAGTTGGTCGCAGCTGATGATGAGAACCGACGACATAGAATGGATCCAGATTATTCTGCGCCAATGTTTCTTCTTTCTTTGTTCATAAGGGAATAATTGTATGAAATTCTAATTAAAACTGTTAGATTTTCGTCATCAACATCAGTTAGAAAGATCACTGAAAACCAACTGGAAGCACACTGGACAGCTGACTCGTCTCATTCTGGGACTCTTCAAAAGTGTACACCACCCAACATCCCGTTAACCATTGAACCTATGACTACCAACCAAACAGGTTACCAGACCAAACTCGTTAACCATTCCTATAATCTTTTTTTTATTTACGGCTTGATTCCACACTGTATTTTTGGTACAAGTATGGAATTTTCAGCGTGGATATCGGTAGCCCGAATTTCGCAGGCCAACCATAGATATCAGGTGTGCGCCGGCAGGGGATCGGCGAGAGTCCTAACCACAGTGCCACCGACGCACTTCTTCAATGATCTGCCTAACGGATGTTGTTTCGTGACGACAATCTAACAATTTTAATTTCCAGCTTAATGATGATGCCTACTGGATGGATTTCCTGTAGCCGCTGCTGCAGTGAGAAGTCGTCACCAGTGGGGTCTATCATGTTAAGGTGAAGTGGATTCTCATTGATGGCACTAGTGTGAGAGTAGCACCACATAACGAGCTGAAAAGGTTAGAGCTCAGGGGTTGTTGAATTCCATCCCAAGTGGCCAAGTGGTCGTTAACAACGAACTTGGTGGTCTCATAACCTGAAGGTCTCGGCTCGGAAACCTGGTGATGGAGCCGTGAGTAAGCACTGCCGAAGGCTCTCACCAAAATAGGGGGAAACAGCTTTTCAGTGCTACCAGCCGGTTTTCATTCAATAATCCCCCCTTTTAACTGATGTTGATTCGCGACGATTGTAAAGAAAATATTTAACATCACAATATATCAAGGCTGGGACTGCCTGCATTTTCCATTTGTGATATAGCTCAAAATCGTTTTCAACGGCTGGTGCAGATGCATTCACTCATAATGATTTATCATGTCATCCAATAAAAAAACTCTACTGTTCTTCTATATGGCTATCACATTTTGCCTCACAACACATCTGTTTATCATCTGTCTTTTCAACCTCTATTTATTCTCTTCTATTGCTTTGTGTGGTGCATGAGGGGAGAGTGGCAACTCGAAATGCTACACGTCTGTGCAAAGTTGTATATTGAAATCAGTCTGTCAACATTTTCAATGCATTGAAATTGACTTATCGCTCAAAAGAAGTCTATGGATTAAGGTTTTGAAACTACGTATCTTTTATTAATAGTTATCTGGGTGATTGTTAGGTGGTATTTTTTACCTCTCATATACACAACAACAAATGCAGTGTTCATCAAATCTGGAAATGGTTGCCCTGTTGTGCAACATCTATATTAAGAATATATCTGCATGTGATATAAGAAGTCTGCGTGTCTGTTTTCGACTTAGAACTTTGCACCGATGTGCAACAGTTCAAGTCGCCACACTCCCTCCATGTAGCACACAAAGCAAGAAAAGAAAGTAGAAGAAATGCATAATAGAGACAGTAAACAGAGGAGTGAGACAAAGGAATAGTAATAACGAAGAACGATATAGTTTCATTGGAAACCACAACTCACAAGGAGTGGATGCATCTGCGCCAGCCAGCCATTGACAACGATCACTGTGAGCCATATCACCAATCGTTTCCAGCCTTCATTGGTTTTCACCGTCCCGAGGACTCCGACCAGTCAGGAAGTCTACACCTTCCTACGTGACTGGCTTAAACTAACTGTTGTGGATTTCATTGACTGGTGAAGCCATATTGGTTTTGGTTTGACCACCGCTAGCTCTTTTCCAGCCTAACCCTATGTCAGCTAACATTTCCCATTGTCGAGGAAGGCGATGACTAGGCATACATGCGTAACACATGTCCTAACCATCTCAGTCGATGTAATTTCACAGCCTCGTCGATTGATTTCCCCCTCCACCCTGCCTACCTATCTACCGGGCGCTTGACGGACGCCTAACCTCAATATTGCTCACCTTATTATGCCACTTCACATGGGAGATAGAACGCAGGCACCTATGATCAAAGACAGATAACCTTTTCATGTCCTCCACTCTCAATGGCCAGGTCTCACAGCCAGTCATGAAGGAGGACGGAGCGGACTGATGAGCAGTACACCCGCCCTTTGGTCGATAGCCAGGTGGATATCACGTCTACGCCAGAGACGGCGTAAACTGTCATATGCGAAAGTAGCCCTCTGTATCCCTACTGAGATTTCGTCAGAGATCAGCCCTTTGCCACTGGCTGATGGTACTTTCCAAATAAGTGGAGCGATCAACATGCTCCACCAACCACTTCACTCCCTATTTCCAATCTAGGTGTCAGTATAGTCCAGTCCTGTAGCCACATCATCTTACATTTGGCGGGAGCGAATCATATGCCAAACATTTGTAGATTGCAGCTCAAGGTGTTCAGAAGGCTCTGCTGGATTTTGTCAGCGCCCTCGCCTAGAAAGACTATATCATCTGCATATTCTAAGTCGACGAGATTATTGCCTGGTAGCAAGTCAATCCCTGAGTCTCTGAAGTGAGTTAGGGTGAAGTCCATTAGTACATCTATGATGAAATGAAACAGAATCGCGGATAGTAGCATATATATATATCTGTCTGGATTCAACATAGAACTTGGAACCGAAGTGCAGCAGTTCGAGTTGCCACGTTCCAAATAGCACACAGAGGTAGACAAGAAGATGAGGGAAGAGAATTAATAGAGTTCCACAAGTATAAGAGTGAAACAGAATGGGTAATGGTAGAAAGGAATATGAAAGATTACAGAGATTGAATACATCTGCGCCATTGACAACGATTTTGAGCCATGTCACCTATTGTCTCCAGCCATTGATTCCTAGAGTCCCGAGGGCCCCAACCCGGGAGTCTGCATCTCCTTACCTGACTCAGTTTAACTGTCAAGGATTTCATGGATTGATGCCATGTTTTTGTTTGGCCACCACTGGCTCTTTTCCAACCTGAACCTATATCAGCTAACAATGCCCGTCGGGGGAGGCGGTGGTTAGGCATGCGCACCACGTGACCTAGCCATCTTAGTCTATGTAACTTTATAACCTCGTCGATTGATTTTCCCTCTTTGCCCAACACTCTACGCCTAACGTCAACATTACTTACCTTATTAAACCACCTAACGTGAGACAGAGATCGCAGACATCTATGATCGAAAGCAGTCAACCTTTTCATGTCTTCAACTCGTATTGGCCATGTTTCAGAGCCATAGAGAAGGACGGAGCGAACTGATGAGCAGTACACACGTCCTTTGCTTGGTTGATAACCGGATGTCACGCCTACGCCAGAGATGGTGTAAGTCAGCGAAAGCAGCTCGAGCTTTTCGGATCCGTGCTGAGATTTCATCGCCAATCAGTCCGTTGGTGCTGATACAACTTCCCAAGTAGGTGAAGTGGTCAACATGTTCTATCACTTCACTCCCTATCACTAAGTTATATATATATATATATATATATATATATATATATATATATATATAGTGGTATATATATATAAGATGATATAAGAAGACAATATTTATAACTACGGCCAAAAATTACCTTAAATATCTCTTCCAGTGTATTTGGCCAAAAATCTCCTTCAAAGTAGGCCAATTCAGCAGGAGAGATTAAATGCGATTCACTAGCATCTTGACAGATATCTTTGTAGTCGACTACAATACGTTCAAACAATGCCTTCTTCAGCATTTTTTGATACCATTCTTGTAATCGTTTAGGTTTTGGAATCTTTTGGTCTGGCGGATGCATATAGAAAATGTAATCATCCCCTTCACTAGGCGGACAAGCCCATATATGCGCCATTGTGAAACCAAGCAACTTTGCATAATGAATATAACCCACCAGCAATTCATGATATATCTCTGTACGATATTGTTTAGGCCGAAAAAAGTACACAGAATCAAGATACGCAACATAAACTCGTCTAGTATTAGGTAAAGGGCATTCTGAGCCATACTCTTGTACATGTAGACCAAAAAAACAGACTTCTTGACCATCAATTTCTTGAAATGCAAAAATAGCCTTTACTCTATACGGGAAAGACTCAGGCATTTCACCATTATCACAGAATCGAGTTTTCATGCCAGACTTGACTTCAACAGTTTTGTCGGCTGCAGCTAAAACCCGTATAATCACATCACCAGCATTCGCTTCTTTTTTCTTCAAAAAATCATTGACACGTTTTTCTAAAAAGTTGCTTAATTTACATGTGGCAAGTTTTTTCGCTGTAAAACGATTTTCTGCACGTTTTAATCCATAATTGACAATACAATGATTACAGATAAATCCATCAGGCCAAATTTCTTCAAGGTAGATAGCACAAACTTTATGCCATTTTCTGCCACAATGTTTGCAAAATACAAATGGTTCTTTTTCTTTGACATCATTTTTGCATTTTTCCATCAATCTTTTCTGGACATTCCTGAAAAACAGGAAAAATAAATAAAATACTTATTCACATATATATGAAAGATAATTCGCTACTACGAGGTGCCGCCGACAATTATACACCTCATCCAACAGTTGTACGACAATGCTGCATTCCAAGTAATCCACAACGAGAAACCTACGGAATCCTTCGAAGTGAGGACGGGAGTAAGACAAGACTGGCTGACTACTATCGCCAATGATCTTCCTGATTGCAGTAGATTGGATAATGCGACAGAAAACGGGCAATGAGGAAACAGGCATAAAATGGACTCACACAAAACAAGAACTTGGATGATCTGGACTTTTCCGATGGTATATGTCTGATTTCACACAAACTGGAAGATATGCAAGTGAAAAGCAACAAGTTAGCAAAAGAAACATCCAGAGAAGATAGGACTTCAGGTGAATACAGAGAAAACAGAGTTAGGTGGTGAAGATTCCTGGCCAACACCAACAACCACAACAACGGACAACAATCAGCCAGCATAAATGGGAGGAACCTGGAAAAAACAACCTCCTTTACATACCTGCCTACCTGGGAAGCATCGTTTCAACTACAGGCGGAAATGACAAGCATATTGAAGCAAGGATTGGGAAAGCAAGACAAGCTTTCATTACTCCCAAGTCTGTGTGGAACTCAACAGCACTCACCATCAAAAATAAGATCCGGATTTTCAACTCCAATGTGAAGTCGGTGCTACTATACGGATCAGAGACTTGGCGCTGTGTCATGAAGAGCACCTCAAACAAACCGCAGACCTTCATTAACAGCTGTCTTCGCTCGATACTACTCAAGACCAGATGGCCGGCCAGAAATGATCAGAAACAGGGAGGAATTTCCGGCAATGAACGAACCAACTCAGCAGGAACCGATTGTGCAACAAATAATCAGAAAGAAATGGAATTAGTGGATTGATCATACTCTGAGGAAACCATCAAGTGACATCACTAGACAAGCCATCACTCGAGTGAAACCCGAAAGGAAAGAGGCGAGTTGGTCGTCCAAGGGTGAGGGTGACTTTGAGGAGGTGATGTGAAGAGGAGATAAAAGCATGTGGGCAGACCTGGAGCCTGGTGAAAACTATAGCAGAGAGCCGAACGCAATGGAGACGTTCGGCTGAAGCCTTATGTTCCTCTAGGAATTAAAGAAAATAATAATATAATAATACGTATGAAAGAAGCATGACTTACACTGGACTACTGGAATCACTATCCAACGCTATCTGATCCATTGCTTCGTTGTAACATCTTTCACAGACTGTATAATTTTGTTCCAAAAGTCCCGGGGTTTGACCACTAGCATATAAATTAAAAAGAAAAATCTACAAAACTTACTCGCTTTTGTACACATAATACACCGCATCACGATATATTGTACAAAATTTCGGGGTTAAACAGGTCAGTGTAGGCGGTTGATAATAGTGTTCTCGACCACAGCAAAAGCCTAACGATTGCATCACAGGATCGATAATACTCTCGAAAGTTTCCGCCAACTAGAAAAACATATACATATTAAAGCAGGAATATGAAACTTACCCTTGTACACGTTTTATACACCTTTGAGGTCTTTTTATTATAAAGCCATGCATTGTTCAGCATTAACCAAAAGTCATCAACTATCTCCCAGGGATCTTTATATTCACGATCTTCTAATTTCTTTCTAATAGTCGATAAATCCATAGGGTCTGAAACTATTTGAGGATAATCATATATTTCTAGGAATTTCCAATCCACTGGAGTTAAAAACGGTTCAGCATCCTTTTCTTTACTAATTTTTGTTACAACTGGTAGAAAATACTGCAGTAATTCATTTGAATACCATATTCTTTTCCTGACAGGTTCTCGAGGAGCCTGAGGATCTACTTTCTTCTCATCAGTATTACTGGGTTCAGGTGTCTTTGAATCTGGTTCACTTTTTTCATCAGTTGTTGCTTTAGTATCCCCTTCAACAGTCTCTGTAGAAGCAACAGGGTTGTATTTTACTTCTGGTGAGTTTGAGTTCTGCTTATTATCTCTATCTTCTGAAGCCTCTACAAAACCAGAAGAATTCGATGAGTTTTCCGCAGAAATTTCTGTTTTGACTCCTTGTTGAATCTCTTCTTCACGCTTGGACACAATTTCTAGAGCATCTGAGAACTGGTCCTGATCACAAGAGTTTACCTTTGATGAACAACCATTTTCTGATGCTGTGGAATTTGTCGAATCTGATGATTGTGCAGTATTAGATGCCTCGCCATTCTGTAGGGGAGGACAGGCTTCTCGTAAACGACGCTTTTCTTTTAATTCTGAATGTATGTTGTGGTAGCGGAGAGCCATCGTTTTGAAGTATTCTTCAGTTGTTTTAGATTTCATAAAAACTTCTTTTTCCATTCGCTTAACATAGTCTAGAAATTGTTTCATTCTGGGATCACTATACGCCGTAGGATTTGCGGTTGGAAAAATTGATAAGGATATATCATTCACACTAAAAGAAAAATAACTTCAGGAAATAAGAACTTACAACTTCTTCATCGCTAACTCTCTTTGTTGATCTGTTATGCGACTTTCATTTAAAGGTACCCGACTAGCCTCACCATTTACCATAGGAACAGACTGTGATTCACAGGAACCAGCTACATGCGAATTCTTTTGAGATGGAAGTGGTGAGTCAGACGCTTTCATGCCATTCAACGATGGCAAATCATATTTTTGGTTCGAGCTGAGACCATTTTGAGAACAACTAATGTTGGATGACACTGATGATGATGACGATGATGATGACGATGATGATGTAGAATTCCCAGGAGGTTTTCTGATTGCTGAACAAACTTTGCATTCCATATCCCTACATGAACGGTAATGTCTCATTATGTATTTCGATGAGATACAATGTGGGACATTGCACTCTCTTTCTCGACTACAACTCTGTAAATGGGGTAACAAGCTTCGAATTTCACTACAATTCCTATCTACACAGTTTGTTACTAATCCTCTTCTTTCAAGGCGTTCACAATGATCAGCATGCAAAAGCAGTGCTAACTGCTGTTGCATAAGAATCATCTTAGTTTCTGTAGACAAACCTTGTGTTCGATCGGTTGTAGTTGAACTCTGCATGTTTACGCCAGCTATAAAAAAAAAAAATTCAATAATAGTGAGAAAATATCATGAGAAAGTTGATATGACTCAATGTATGCACTGAACATAAACTGTAAAATGTAAGATGCTGTTACAGGACTGGACTACGTCAACAACTAGCTTAGTGATAGGCAGTGAAGTGATAGAACATGTTGACCACTTCACCTATTTGGGAAGTTGTATCAGCACCAACGGACTGATTTGCGACGAAATCTCAGCACAGATCCAAAAAGCTCGAGCTGCTTTCGCTGACTTACACCATCTCTGACGTAGGCGTGACATCCGGCTATCAACCAAGGGACGTGTGCACTGCTCATCAGTTCGCTCCGTCCTTCTCTATGGCTCTGAAACATGGCCAATACGAGTTGAAGACATGAAAAGGTTGACTGCTTTCGATCATAGATGTCTGCGATCTCTGTCTCACGTTAGGTAGTTTAATAAGGTAAGTAATGTTGACGTTAGGCGTAGTGTTGGGCAAAGAGGGAAAATCAATCGACGAGGCTATAAAGTTACATAGATTGAGATGGCTAGGTCACGTGCTGCGCATGCCTGCCCAACCATCGCCTCCCCCGGCGGGCATTACTAGCTGATATAGGCGCAGGTTAGAAAAGAGTAAGTGGTGGCCAAACAAAAACATGGCCTCATCAATCCATGAAATCCTTGACAGTTAAACTGAGTCAGGTAGGGTAGGAGATGCAGACTTCCGGGTTGGGGCCCTCGGGACTCTAGGAATCAATGGCTGGAGACAATATGTGACATGGCTCAAAATCGTTGTCAATGGCGCAGATGTATTCAGTTTCTGTAATCTCTCATATTCCTTTTTACCATTACCCATTCTGTTTCACTCTTATACTTGTGGAACTCTATTAATTCTCTTCCCTCATCTTCTTGTCTACCTCTGTGTGCTATTTGGAACGTGGCAACTCGAACTGCTGCACTTCGGTTCCAAGTTCTATGTTGAATCCAGACAGATAGTATCCAAATCTATCAACAGAACTGCGGGAGTGTGATCACAAAGACAAAAGTAAAGATGAAATGCACACTTTTGAAATACTTGATAAAAGAGGAGAATACATTCTTTTTTTTAAAAACCTATAACATCATAATTATCGGTAGATTAAAAAACAACTGAGGCAATACGGTTTCGTCTTCTTTGTATCGCTGACGCTCTGGCCATTCACATAAAAAAACTGGAGCTGTGCATACAAAAGAGAATAATTACTGAACCACTTCTACTGTAATGGTAACAACTTTGTTGATTTTGATGACATAATTTTGTTTGTTCGCCTGGTCTTTAATTGCTTATAATTCTTCTTTTCATTTAGAACTCTTACGTAATCTGTCTGTCTGTCTGTTTTCGACATAGAACTTTGCACAAATGTGCGGAAGTTCAAGTCGCCACACTCCGTGTAGCACGCGAAGCAAGAGAAGAAAGTACAAGAAAAGCATAATAGAAACAGTGAGCAGAGGTGTGAGACAAAGGAGTAATAAATAAATACAAAACAGTTTCATTGAAGATCATAAGTCACAGGGAGTGGATGCATCTGCGCCACTGAGAACGATTTTGAGCCATGTCACCAATTGTTTCCAACCATAGATTTTTGCCGTCCCGAGGACCCCAGCCTGGAAGTCTACACCTTCCTACGTGGCTTAGACCAACTGTTGTGGATTTCATTGACTGATGCCAAGTTTTTGTTTGACCGCCGCTAGCTTTTTTCCAGCCTGACCCTATATCCGCTAACATAGCTCGTCGAGGGAGGCGATGACTTGGCATACGTAACACATGTCCTAACCATCTCAGTCGATGTAGCTTCACGACTTCGTCGATTGATTTCCCCTGTTTACCTAGAACTCTACGCCTAACCTCCATGTTGCTCACCTTACGTAATCTAGTGTATCTTGAGTAAAATTTAATTATCAAACTATTCATATGATTACACAACTTCTTTTTAACAACTATTTGTGATAACTCATCATCTTTGTTACTACCCCATTAATTTCATCAACACCTAATTTTCTTGACTGATTTTGTATTACGTAACTCCAACTACCAATCTTCACCTGTTTAGTTAAAATAACCATAACCAATTGTCTATTTTTGTTTGACAAACTTAATGCACACATACATACAAAATAACACATATGTATTTGCGATTGTACAGCTAAGAAAATGAATTCGCCGCCGAAAAGAGACTTTTCGCTGAACTACGTGTGTTTTTTCATTAATGCCTGGATGGGGACTATCCATGAGCTAAGGTTGTGCACACCAGAATAATTTATCATCGATATATGTCACTGAAGAACGAATGACTAGTGCAAACTAAGGAGTGACAATAATCAGTCAGATGATTTGTTACATTCATAATCTGTAGTCAGAAACACAAAAAACGTGCCGGAATAAAATACATTATTGATAATTTACTGCTCTTCAAACTCAAGGACGTGTTAAACCGATATTCTCTACAACAAATAAAAGTGCATCCACACACAGAAAAACTGAAAACTCTGACTGACCAATCAATAGAGAACTTATCAGAGTTTTACGGTTAGAAAAAGCAGACAAAATAAGGGAACAAGGACAGAATAATACTACGATAGACAAAGATGAATGAGGAGAATAATGAAATAAAAATTACTGAAACCTTTTAGCAACTGGAAGATAACAAAAAGTGAACAAGTTTGAACCAACTCGCTAGGATTTTGCAACCACTGATCCTTAGCACCCCAAGGACCTCAATCATCCAGTCTACACACACACACACACACGCCTACATAGCTCAGACCAAGAGTTAATGAATTCATGGATTGAAATCATTTTTGCACTGATCACTCTTAGCTCTTTTCTAAACTAATTCTGATTTAGTGAACACTTCATTCAAGAAGGCAACAGCTTCGCATGCGTAACACGTACTTTAGCCACTCAAATTGATGGAGCTTTACGACCTCATCAATCCAACTTTCCTTCTTTATCTAAGAATAAAGCAGACTCACTACTACCTAGCATGTTGCTGTATCAACAAAATCTGATGAAAAATGAATATGGTCAAGAACCTCTAATCTCTTTTTATTCTGATGGGAGCCAAACCAACTTGTCTCCTGGTCGAGCTTTTTTCAGCAAACAATTCACTTAGACGGATAAATGTTTTCAATGCAAGTGAGATTGGAAACTGACTCAAAAGTCAAATGTACTGCATTAACGTCACTACTATTATTTTTAAAGTAAAACTAGTATCTATAAATATTTCACATACGCCATCTAGTTTGCTTTAGAATAAATAATTACATTTCATTTCATTTCCTAATACTTACAGACCTGTTTCAACGGACAAGGTTTGTGAAGATAGGAAGTATCACTAGCCCCCACAGACTAGGAGTGACTCATTCCCAACTGCATGGGATTTAAATTGGTTGAATAACCCATTTGTTTTTCGGCTTATAAACAAGATCATTGAACTTTGATGAAAAACGATAGTAAATGTTTGACTAATGTGGTAACAGTGGAAATGAGCTAGGCACGCAGTGTTAACAGAGACATTTGAGTAGGACGTTAAACATAAATAAATTAGTCAATCTGCTATGCTTATTAGCGTTATAAAAGCAGGCTGGAGATAAACTAGACAATATTAAAACGCACAAATAAGGCAATTAAAAAATATTCACAGAAATGCACCAGTTTTCAGAAATAATAGAAAATAAATACATTTGTGCTACTACGAACTATTTTGACTTAGGCTACTTAGTCTTAGGCGAATATTCTTTTAATATTTAAGTATATCAAGTACTGCTTTTACGGACTGATATCAGTTAGACAACCATTGAAAACCAGCCAGGGAGCACTGGACAACTGTTTCATCCTAGTTTGGAAATCATCGGCAGTACGCACCAGCCGGGGTTCGAACCCAGGACCTCCCGATTACAAGGCAAGCTCGTATATCATTCAGCCATGGGGACCTTATTCAATGGCCCATGAATTCTAACTTCTACCAATTCGTGATTTAGCGCGACCCCAAGTACTCCACTATGGAAGCATAAATTCTGCATGATTTAGATTACCATTAGCATTTACATATATTAATTTCACTTCATTAAAACAATATGTGTAAAACTTGGGCACTGTGGTAGTAAGTAATTCCATATTAGTTTGTTTATTAAATGTATCACAGAGTGAAACAGTATTGTATACCAGTATACAATACTGTTTCACTCTGTGATACATTTAATAAACAAACTAATATGGAACTCACTTCATTAAGAAATCTTAAAGGAGGAATAGTGGCTCGTAAGGAGTAACACAATTCCCAACGGTGGCGTTTCACTTCATTTATCGAATTATATTCCTTAACCAACGCTCCCTGTGAACCCGAAAACGAATCACAAATAGGAACGAAACTAAGTGAGTGCTACAAAGTACTTATGACTAAGGGCACTTCATCACAATTCATGTCTCAGTAGTAGCGTGAATAACGGTAGTAAAATTACTCGCGCTGCACCATTCGAATTACGGAATTCTGATAAACATCACGCCGCTATATATATATATATATATATATATATATATATAAAGACGTACCAGATTGACCAAATTAAATGATTTGTAAAGCGGGGTAAGTAAACTACATAAATAAAATATGCAGAAAATCAGTAAATGATATGCCAACGCTTGAAACTGATAGGAGCAGCGTTTCGGCAACCATTTCCCCACTCGACGAACTAGATTCATGTGCAAAATCCTTATACTATGGAATTTTGAGACCAAACAACCTAAACAATTCTTCCAGATTACTAAAACAAGTACTGCTGGATAACATTACAGATTAGATTACAGGATTAAAGGAAGTCATAAATTAGTTAAACACTCGACAATAAAACGACTGAAAACAAGACGTTGGGCTTCCATTTGGCGAATTTACGGAGAGCCGTGTTACCAGAGCCTCTGTACTGAAGCTGAACGTGTACACAGACACTGTGGGTGAGTGCTACGATAGTTCCTATAATCTCGAGAATTGAATGTCAAGATTACGTTATTAGTTGAAAGCATTCAGACGGGTGATGTTGAAATCAGAGACACTGATTTTAATGGAAGTTGATTTTATATAACTTTTGTCCGGACAGACCCATCCAAAGACCAATAAGTCATACAGGTGGAGGAATGGAGATATACATTCCACAACATTTAAGAGTGAAGTCAACGGTGTCCGGTGAGCGAACGAACTTGTTGGACCAAACCCAGAAGTGAACGGTTATTACTCCAAGGTTTTCCGTGGCTCTTTAGACCATTTTAATTCATGATATAACTTTGAATCTTTGTATTGTCTGTCAGGTTGATATGGGCTACTACTAACAAAACTGGTGCGTTGGTGGTCCAGCGGTAGCATGCTTGTCAACCAAACACGTGGTCCGGGTTTCGATCCACGGCCGGCGTACACCGACACCTCCCCTAGCCAGTTGTAAGCGTGACAAAGAAGAAAAGGTGAGAGTGAGGCTAGCAAATCCATCCCGTAAAACCCAGTGCTACTGAGACTTCAAAACTCTAGCTTGAAGCCCTATCTTCCACTCGGAACACGAAGAAACAAAGTAAATAATAAAATAAAACTATCAAAAACTATCTTATCCAACGAATGAGCGGCATCTAAAGAAGGCTGTAATACTTTTGGACAATGAAATAAGATGGATTAGTATGCCCACGTAAGAGAATTTCACATGTACTTTAAAGAAACTCACGTATTGGAGGAGTCAATGTCTTATTTTTGTTCATGTTATAGTCATGAGCATTTGCTCACACAAGTGGTTGTTACAGGATTTTTGTCATGGACAGAGATACCTGACATTAGAAAACTGCGAAACGTCTCGAATATTAGAAATACCACCTACAATGTTTAAGAAACTGAATTCCTGATGTATTTGCGTAAAATAAAGTGTGTCGGTGAAATATCTTAGGATTTGATAGTTGCCCCGAGTTTCAGAGCTAATGAAAAATAATAAGCAATCCGACTTAGCTACCCATGCAATTATGTACGTAAAAATTAATTATGGACAAATATGGAAGCTATTCATACTGTGCAGTTCCTCGGATTTAAATAGGTGGAGACTTTGAAGTTAGGATCAAGTTAAGTGCCTGTGTTAGTGGGCTACGTATTTCCGAACGTAGATAACAAAGAGAACCTTAAACCTCGAGTCCTCATATCACGATCGCGAAACATTAATTTGGACTATAATGATTCTCCAGAGGATATATATTCTTCGTAAAGTAGATATAAACGACTATATTCAGTAAATCATAAATCTACATGAGATTTGTAAATCTATGCTAACTGTACTGGCTTGAATTCTGAATTAAGAATGGTAGGCTTATTTTATCAATTTATGAAACCTCAATGACCCGGACTCTAATGTAATATACAGTCTGGTACTAAATGGAATGAAGTTATTAACGCTGCGAATCTTTGTTAAAAACATTCTGAGTAACTGTGGCTGAACATAAAGAATAGACACCAAAGTCAAGTAGCCTTGAACTGACCAGTCAGATCACTCAGCAATACAAGTGGATGCTTTCCACAATTCTATTTGCAAGTTTCACCTTGATTCAGAGTTAACTTTACGGTAGGATTAAGGTAGGGTTATGATTAAGGTCAGGGTAAAACTTGTAAGGAAGATTAAGTAAAGCATTCATTTGTAATGCTAGGTGATCTAACTGGTTGGTTCATGCACACTCAACTTCGGTGTCTGCTCTCTGCTATTACAAAATTCTTTTTTATAATTACCATTAGCCACAACTCTGTATACATCCCTTAGTGTGCGTCGGTAGCACAGCGGTTAGCATGCTCGCCCACCATGCACATGGTCCGGGGTTCGATCCCCGGCCGACACACTCCTTTACCTCACTTATCCAGTAATAAGACTGGTAAGGAGGAAAGGTTGGGCATGGTGCTAGCAACCTCATCCTTTAAAAATAAATACTGCTACAGAAACTTCAAGCTGAAGGCTTGAAGCCCTATGTTCTACTGGGAACGTGAAGGAAATACAAAAAATAAAATGGTCAGTATACATTTTTGTGAGGACGTAAATGCATCCTTACTCATAACTGCAGTCACAGAATTGTATTGCTGACAAATGTGATACGCGAGTCTCATCACAATCAAGGCCATACAGTTTTATAATACAAGGACGTGAAAGGCAACACTCGTAAGTTATATTTTTCTACTACAGAACAAACACTTAAAATTAATGATGCATATGTGCATACAAAGTACGACAAAAAAATATGGTTTGTCAACCTCACTTAACGACTGCACATCATCATGAACATAAATGCTGTAGTTTGTAACGCCACATACATTTCGTAGTTCTACGGTAAATAGTCATGGACACATGTTTATGAACAGCGATTTCAGTTGACGACAGAAAACAGCTGCTTCAAGCTGCACCACTTAAATGAAGTGAAGTAGTCAAAGACATCACAGGGATGTAAGTGTGAATTGGATTTATGGGTAACCATGGAGTAGAAAATGAACATAAGTGTATTTATCCACTGGCGTCTTTATGTAGTGTGATATGAGTCCCAAATCAGGCCAGATGATCGTCAAATGCACACAAAGTGACTGGTAATTCTGAAGACTGGAATTTTATGGATTCAGTTCATTGATGATCAAAAAACATTAAAGTTGGTGGCTGCATGCGACGTCACTGAAGTATTTTGCCAAGATAGCCAGACCAAAAAAAGGAGAAGGTTCAAAGAAAAATAACGAAAAGTATATGGAATTCTATAATCCCTCCGACTGCTGTCGATGCAGGCTAAGCTAAGAGATGCTATGTGCCGTAAATGTTACAAACGTTATTATAAAACAAGCAACCATTTTACACAACATTCTTAAAAAGCTTCACAGATGAATATCCAACTTCTGTAAAGGACATAAATATAATAAATAGCCGTTTCGTATGGTGATTTTAAAAACCACTATTTGACTTGGTCTGAGAAAAATTCATACGACTGAGACTATCTAATGGATGAATACTATATTTTATCGCAGATGCATACGACTCATAAAATACATCACAACTATAAAAACTTGAAATACAACTTATTATCTATAAATCAAACATATTAGACTCATTTATGAATGTCTGGTACAAATTAAATAACAAGGCACAAAGAACATAAAAAACATAAGTACGAAACGTCTATTTCAGAACAACTTACATATTTTAAAAACAAGCGTCTAGTCTAAACCCATAAACATGAAGAATTACATCGAGGAAGGAACCAGTTGAAACACAAAATATGGCGGTCATTTTCACAAATCCCGCAACTCTGAGACCACTTTAAACAATGGTACCAATTTGAGCTCTACCGCGTAGGCACAACGTTATTGTATTCCTTGTGTATAGTACAGTTTTCCGAGGCTTTGTGCCACTTTAAGCCGGGAACGAATCCTCTCAACTATTTTCTGTGCCATTATTCCAGTTTGTATAGCTCTCTTGGTCGATGCAAACGAAGTGAAACAGGAGGGAAGAAAAGTGTGTTGACTGCCTTCTTCCATGTGTGATCTCTTGTTACCCACCTTACTTAAGTGCATCTTTGAATAAGAGCATGATTGCCAGTCTCCTTCCTTCAGCTGGTAGGTAAAGAAGGCAGTCTGTATGCCACGGTCGAATTCGCAAGAACATAAGGACTGCCCAAACTTGTGAGTTGGAATCGGGCCGAAATAACTCACCATCTAAAAATTTATTTGCACACAGGACTCTTTTGATTTTGCTCTTAAATATCATGAGATAAAAAGCCCCATGCCCTCACTACTATGACCAGTGACTACTAGCCTTCCAAGGGTCTGTTTCAAAATGAAGTGATATGAGGTCAGTTTCAACTTAAGCCAATGTTTCGCCGATTTCATAGATTCTATAGGCCATTGCTGAGTTTCTTCACACCTCTACGATGCATTTTTGCGCTGCGTAGAACCGTAGTGATCTTAGAAAGTGCGGAAGTGAAGCCAAACTGCAGTCATTACGCATTTGACATAGATATATGAGTATTAAACTGACCTTCAAAAAACCATTCCGGTGCCAATAAGAAGTGTGGTTATACTGACTGAATTATTAGCACTTTACAGACATTTGAATATGCATTGCCACACCACGTCAAGTTTCGTGAAAATTAATGTGTCTGCTAATATTATTATTGATAATTATTGTATTTATTCTCATGGTGCTGAGCATGTGGGGCGTCACTTTGCGGGCATCTTCAAATGGCTGCAAGCAATAAAACCATGTAATACGATCGTAGTTTACAAACGGCAGATTGGATATACTACACAAGTTTACAGGTAAATTGCATAAACAATAACCCCAATAGCTATAAACAGCCTTACTGTATAACACACTTAGATAAATGACAGAACACAGTTTTCATCTAACCTATGAATAGGATTTACATGAATACAGAGCCATGAAAGATAAGCGATAGTTAAAATAAAGGCATGCAGTGACTATAGGAATAAGCCCGGTTTCCTACGGAGATGCCATTTTGCACGTGGGAAGCCGATAGCCCGACAGAACATATGAGATCTTATTGTCCTCAATTAATACTGCACGCTGGTTGCCTTTCTCATCTGTGCCAGCTAGGCGATGTTCTGTTGATGGCAGGCTGTCGTATATCATTTATTGAATTCACATTTTTGTCAACCGTTAATCATTCTGATCAGCGATTGATCCCCTTGGGTCTGAACGCCGCACAATGGGAAAATCGAAGGTTCATATTATAATATGATGTAATGTACTGGGTCACAAGCCGGACTATTTCGCTGTGTTTTAAAAAATCTGCTCTCGGAACAATTTGGTCTTCTATTTTTGCCATTTGGACCTTGACGCGATTTTCAATTAGCACGCTACATTCACTCAGTTACATAAAACTCTTATATCTGTGGAACTTCATGCCAAGAAGTCTCGACAATTATTGTAGTCGTTTCCTTTCAAATAATCTGAATCTTATTGACTGATAATACCTGTAACTATCTGCTAGCCATTTTGCAACTGTCTGACACTGACAAATATCTAAAATTGTATATATTGATAGATTTATGTCTAAGTTGGCTCAACTCAGTGGGTCCATGATTTTTGTATCGTTTTTGTTAACTGTTTCTGACTGTAATACTACAGCTAAGGTTATTTTTTATTGTTGTCGTCGCTGCACTTCCTGTTGTGAATTATTTTCCTTTTGCTGCTGTTGTTGTAACTGCCTCATTCCTTGTTTTCTTGATTTTAAGGGGAGCAACACAAAAGGTCGCTTCTCTGCAAACTATATTTTAATGTAACAACCCCCTTCTCAGGCCTGAGGCTAGCAGTCTTAGCCTGTAAACAATGTTGCTACAGAAAATTCAGCACGGCGAATCTCCTTGCGCCAAAGGAAAAGTCTTTGTGGGGACATGGAACGTCCGCACCACGTACGAGATTGCAAAAGCTGCCCAGATCACAAACGAGATGAAACGATATGGAATTCAATTACTGGGAATACGTGAAAGCGGACGGTATGGGAATGGACTCACCAAATTGTCAACGGGTGGGTCAGTGATCTACTCCGATATCCCAGAAAACAACTACATGCCCACCGAGGGCGTGGCCATCATGATGTCGCCAATGGCGATGAGGGCCCCAATGCATTAGAGGGCGACCTCATCCAGGACAATGACCGCCAGATTCAACTCCAAAGGAAGGAAAGTGTCAGTTATACAATGCCATACGCCCAAAAACAACGCAGACCTCGAAAAGAAAGAAGAATTCTCCAGACAACTACAGGCAGCAATGGACAATACTCCAGCTGGTGACATTAAAATACTATTGGGAGACATGAACGACAATCTGTGGCCAGACAACGCGGGAACGGAACTCATCATGGGTAGAGAAGCTCTCGGAAAAATGAATGAAAATGGAGAACTCTTCGCCGACTTCCGCGCCTTCAGTGAACTAGCGAATGGCTGCAGCTTATACAGACACAAGGATACCCACAAGGCTACATGGGTGTCACCAGATGGGCGGACAAGAAACCAAACTGACTCCATCTCAATCTCAAGGAAGTGGACGCACAGCCTACTGGATACAAAAGTAAGAAGAGGAGCAGATGTTGGCTAAGAAGACTGTCTCATACAAAAGACAACAGGAGCTGCAGAAAGACCACAAGCCAACTTCAACACTCAAAAGCTGAAGGACCAGGACACAAAAACCATCTTCTGTTAATGTCCAGGACTAACTACGCTGGACTTCACACTGCCCTTGGAAGACTTTCAGGAACTATGCTCACTAACCAACGCAAATAACCAGAACACAAATTGGTGACCCAAGAACCGTTTATTCTTGCACCAATACAGAGCCAACCAATAGGTTATTTCACACAAAGTCTAAGAACAAGTGCCATAGCAATAAATCACAATAATACTTCTGACAGTTTTTCTCTGTCCTCTAACGAACAGCGAACGATGAAACGATGACTGCAGTATCGATAACTCCCATCAAAATATAGAGTTAGGTTTGAGCAAAAAACCATGAATTGATCCTTTAATCTTCAACTACATTGACATCTTCACTGTAAACATAAATCACAAAGCCGTGACCCAAATCCACGCTAGCGAAGGGGTCAGCGTTGACATGCAGTGGGATATCCTGAAAGCCCTTTGGAGTCAAACCTGCATGGACAAGAAATACACTTGGAGACTAACAAAGTAGAGGAGGATGGTGAAACAAAAGACTATCCAGTGCATCGGCGAGCAACAAAACATCAGTCGACTGCAAGCTACAACACACTGAACAAAAGAGTGAAGAGGAGTGCCAGGGAAGACAAAAGATGATATTATGAAGCTATGGCGATTGGAGCAGAACAAGCTGCAGGAAAAGGAGACCTAGCCACACTCTACCAAACAACTAGGCACCTATCGGGCAAAAGTTCGACACAAATTGAGCCAGCGAAGTACGACGATGGAAAGTCAATCACCAAAGAGGTGGAGCAAAGGAGACACTGGGCTGAACACTTCAAAAGACTTCTAAATCGACCGCCATCTACAACGCGCCCAATAACACCAACAGCGGAAGCAGAACTACCAGTGAACATTGATCCCCCGACAAAATCAGAAGTCCTGAGGGCAATCATGATGCTAAAAACTGAAAAAGCAGCAGGACCAGATTGAATACCTGCAGAAGCATTGAAAACGGACCCAGAGACAACGGAGAACCTGGTATGGCCACTACTGGAGAAGGTGTGAAAAGGGGGCCAAGTACCCGTAGGTTGGAAGAAAGGATACTTATTCAAACTGCGAAAGAAAAAAGAATTAAGTCAATGCAAGGACTGGCGCGAAATTATGTTCCTGTTCATCACAAGCAAAATACTAAGCCACGTCATCCTGGAGAGAATCAAACAAGCCTAGGATGAAAACCTTCGACTGGAACAGGCTGGATTCAGGAGAAACAAGTCATGCATCAATCAGAGGGCAAAAATACATATCATCATTGAACAGAACTTGGAATGGCAGTTACCCCTCTATCTCAACTTCATCGACTTTGAAAAGACCTTCAGCGGACTGCGTCGATCGAAAGGTAATTTGGCAGCTACTTCACTACTATGAGGTGTCATCGGCAATTATACATCTCACCCGACAGTTGTACGACAATGCTGCATGCCAAATAATCCACAACGGGAAACTTACGGAATCCTTCGAAGAAGTGAGTACGGGAGTAAAACGAGCTGGCTTCCTACTATAGCCAATGAACTTTCTAATTGCAGTAGACTAGATAATGCGACAGGAAGTGGCGAGCAGCGATAAAACAGGCTGCTAATGCAGTTGAAGATTGAACGATCAATTCATGGTTGTTTGCTCAAAACCAACTTCCCCAATTTTCGCGGAGGCATCAATACGACAGTCATCGTCTCATCGGTCGCTGTTCAGAAAGAAGTCAGTAGCAAACCGTCAGAAGTGATATTGTGATTTATTATTGTAATATTTGTTCACAAACCTTAGTAGAAATATTTTTTATATGTTGATGTTACAATAAAGAATTCTCAAGCGGCCAATCGGTGTTTTGGGTTTTGCGTCCGTTATTGCTAAGCGTTTCTGAAAAACTTCAAGGAACAGCGTGAGCCCGAGCGTAGCAAGAGCTGGGCATTGACGGTTTATGAGACGTGACTGACAGTTTCTGACGGTGGAAACAGATTCTGGCCGATTCAGATAGCTGGTAACAGTTTGGAAAGTTACCGTTCATCTCTCCTGGTGCCGGTCAAGTCCTCTTTGAACAAGCAATATCTGGAACTTTTTTGGAATTGGGTCAAGTTCAACAATGCCTGGGTCAAAGAAGGGACAGAGTGCCTTGGATGCAAACAGGAAAGTAAGTCATGGTGACTTGTCTGTTAATTGTAACGATGTGTCTGATGTTAAGCATGACATGGTTGATGTTACTGTTTCGCCGTTCAGGGATAATAGGAACATCAAACTCCCTAAATTTGAACCACGGTGTTTTGATGGAAACCCAGCTGATTATTTACAATTTGTAAAGGAGTTTGAGATCATGTTGAGTAGTTTTCTATTAAGTGATGAAATGAAATTGATGTATTTGATGAGGTATTGCACTGGAGATGCTGCAAGAGCTATACAGTGCTGTAAGTTTATGAAGCCAAAAGAGGGCTACGACGAGGCTATGAGCATATTACGTCAAAGGTTTGGAAGACCTTCGATGATTGCAGGGAAATTATTCGAGGCTGTTAAGGGTAATGGTGGTCAATTACAGGATGACTCCCAGGCACTCACTGAGTTTTTAGATAATTTGCTGATTTACAAGAATGGAATGATTTCGATGAATCGCATGAGTGACCTCAACTCGAGTTTTATACTAGAAGTAATAGCAAGACGTCTACCTACTCGACTGCAAAGGAAGTGGGTGAAGATAAGCTCCCGTATGGAGGATGAGGGTATCGAGCCAAAATTTGATGATATCCTGAAACTGGTAAATACTAGTGTCAATCAATCTATGAGCAAGTTTGCCAGTATATTGAATCTCACCCCTAGAATAGAGCAGTCTGAGAGCAAAACGCAATCATTGATGACGAATAGGCCTCAGAGAGGTGGATATCGAGAAGGCTCCATGATGTCTAGTAATGCATATAGACCTAGTGAGTGTAACAGGTTTCGTAGTACATCCTCAACAGATAAGTTGCAAGATGCAAGAGAAACACGGTTGTGTTTTACACGTTTGCAAGAGGTGCATACAGAAGTGAACTGTGAACCAGTGAGCAAGTTCAGTGATAAGCTAAATGTAAACTCCAGGCCTGACTCCGAATTGTGTGACGATAACGGTGCGGTGAAGAAGTCTGTAGTTGCAACTGGTAAGCCATTGTTGAATAGAGTGTCACAGAATAGAGTTGCTGCTTCAGAGTGCAGTTCTGACTCCACAAGTTTACAAGGTGTTACTAGTCAGAGTGAAGATATAAAACCTTTTAGGATTTGTGAGGAGGAACCAAAATTGTCTACTTCTGTTAATAAAGAGTTTGAAAATGATGAACTTGACGGTAAATTGAATATTTGTGATAATGATCATGATAGTGCAGATTTGTCTTTGGTTGATCATGATGAGATGAGGGATATGCCTACTACTGCTAAGTTAAATAAAGGTTCTGTACAACTACAACGTGAAGTAGAATTGAACGCAGATGCAGTTCCAGAAGGTGTGCATACTTGTGAGACCGTCAGTGTAATTGATCAGCGTGTAGCCCACCTATCATCAGATGATAGTGCTAAACCCGAACTAGTAGTGAAAGACAGCAGTGGTGGTAATCTTGCAGTTAGACAACTATCTGAAAGCCGAAAAAGAACAGCTTCTGATCCACTGCTAAGTTCATCACCTTGTGTCACTCAGTCATCGTTGGTGTTTTTATCCACAATGAAATGGACGTCCATGAACTCACGTGCCTTATGCAATGACTATGATAGTATTGGTGCGTTTGAAAAGACGAAAGATATTGCTCAGTTTAGTGAGAATAAGCCAAGTGTAAACGAGAGAGTAATTGTTAAATTGACTTGCATGAATAAAGGCATTTCTAGTTTCAAGTTACTAATTGAATGCTATTATCTTTGGTGTAAATTACTCTGTGCCTACGCTTGGTTGATCAGATACGTCGTGTGTTTGTTAGTCATCTATATTCTACGATACAATGACATGGGCGTGTTAGCGTTCAGATTTGAGGATATAGCTGACAGAAGGAAGTCAGCAAATGGACTCTGCAACGATTTTCCAACCTAGGGCGTCAACCTGAGAAGGGTTGTAGGCGTACTGCTGTAAGTCCTACAGTTCTTCAAGGGTAGTTTGTCGTGCCAGAATCCACAACATTTGATGTGTTGATTGTACATATGTTTGTGTTAAATAATTGTGTGAGTTCCAATTATTGTAATTGTTGGTTAATCTTGTTTGTGTCCGGACATTCCATAACTTACAATCGTCAACCTGTGAAGGGTTGTAGGCGTACTGGTGTAAGTCCTGCAATTCCTCAAAGGAATTCCATCAAGACATGAACTGCGAGTTTGTGTGTACTGTTTGTATATACGTGTGGTGTGTCATATCAATTGGTGTATTTTGGATTCATTGTGTTTACTCGTTGTTTTCGTATCTTGTTTTTATTGCATGATTTTGTTAAAATTTTCGTCGTGATTACTTCTGAAGTTGTTTCGAGTCTTCTACATCCGTGAATGAATTGATTGATGTTAAGGACAGCAGATGGGTCGTATACGCCGGGGAGGCTATTGCTGAGAATGAAATGCACACGGAGATAATTGTTAGCTGTGGTCCCACACGCTGGGGAGAAAGAGTGTAAACGACTGAGGCTGGCATACGTCATCGTTACTAGAATTGAGGCAGAATGAATGACAAGCGATTTCAGTGGTAATTGGTAGTGAGTAGATAAGAGGATGAGCGTAGAGTATCGTGAGGTGCTTCCATGGTCACGTTGCATTCTGCAAGAGTCATTCTAGCAAGTGGTGATTGTGTTGGAAGAGGATGCTTTTAACTGGAAGGCGCAGGTCGTCATTGATGTGTGAGATTGTACCGTGAGTATGCTTGTGGTGTGTTGGCTTTTCTGTTTGTTTTCCATTTCAGCTCTGTCCGAGTGACCCAGGTTCTCGCAATGGCATCCAAGTCAACGTGTATTGGTCGTGATGGAAAAAAGGAATAGATCCTTTTTTGCCGGGGAGTGTCAATGCAGTTGAAGATTGAACGATCAATTCATGGTTGTTTGCTCAAAACCAACTTCCCCAATTTTCGCGGAGGCATCAATACGACAGTCATCGTCTCATCGGTCGCTGTTCAGAAAGAAGTCAGTAGCAAACCGTCAGAAGTGATATTGTGATTTATTATTGTAATATTTGTTCACAGACCTTAGTTGTAATAGTGTTTATATGTTGATGTTACAATAAAGAATTCTCAAGCGGCCAATCGGTGTTTTGGTTTTTGCGTCCGTTATTGCTAAGCGTTTCTGAAAAGCTGCAAGGAACAGCGTGAGTCCGAGCGTAGCAAGAGCTGGGCATTAACGGTTTACGAGACGTGGCTGACACAAGCATAATCTAAACATTGGAGAACGTCTGAGCTCACCCTGCTCTACTGCGTGGATGAACAACCTGGCAACACGGCAGCGTAGTGCTTTACCATGTAACACTAACTTTGCCAGCCGATCTAACATGTCATGGTCGGCACTCAATGTAGGGTGATGAAAACTGTAGGCAAATAGTTTTCGAAAAAGGATAGCAATGATTGGCGACCCACCGGTGATTACCGGAGAGTGAATGCCAAAACAACCCCTGATTGATACCCGTTGCCTCATATACACGACTTGACGGCAACCTTATCAGGAGCGACTATATTCTCTAAAATCGACTTGGTTAGAGCGTATAACCAAATCCCGATGGCAACAGAAGATATCCCGAAAACGGCTATCATTACGCCTTTCGGACTTTTTGAATTTCTACGTATGCCATTCGGTCTCCGGAATGCAGCCCAAACATTCCAACGCTTCATTGTCGAAGTATTTCGCGGTCTCGACTTTGTATACGCATACTTAGACGACTGCCTCATTGCCAGTCCAGACAAGGAAACTCACCTTAGGCACTTGGACTTGGCATTTGACAGGTTACGCCAACATGGTGTTACCATCAATATTCAAAAGTGTCAAATCGGTGTTGACTCACTCAACTTCCTGGGTCACACTATTGACTGCAACGGCATTCGCCCACTGGCTACTAAGGTCGAGGCTATACTGAAACCGGCTTACTTGGAGAGTAATCCTAATCTCTTGGCCACATAAAGAATGTAAAGCAGAACAAGCTGCTCCTAATCAATTAACACAACACACTTTTTGTCACATACAAATCTCGGAAATTTTAGGGGTGGTGAGGTGACGCTGATCAGGTTAACAGTAGGTATACAGTTCATGTTGACATGTGACTCGCCTGCGTTTGTCCACAATCGCACCAAGCTTACCAAACTGTCTGTAGTTGTAGCAGCAGCCGTTTCTTGATAAATGTTGGGACTGTGGATGTCTTCTCCCCTGTGGAATGAGCTTTTGCGCGCATCTGTTGTCCTGTGCCAACATCCTACTGCTTTAACTTGTTGCTATGTGGTTCCTGACACTTCCAGGCTTTCCAGTAAGTGTGTAATATCTTCAGCATCTTCCATGGATCCTCGAGTACATCATTTAAAGTTCTTCCTCCAAAGGAAGTCGGCTCCCTGCGGAAGCTCTCACGAGACAACGTCTTCAACTTCTGAATATGGCTTGTCCTGTATAGATTGACGGGCAAGCTTCCGAAGACGCAAGATGAACTGGTTGCACTCGTTGAGTTTTCTCAGCGCCTCTATATGAGTTGCTGGTGACACTATAAGTGCTCTTAGAATACTCAGAAGTGCGATCAAGGGTTTATGTGCATAATCCAAACGAATTATGTGCATTACTAGGGACCGTCGAACACAATCGATTGCGAATGCATTTAGGTGAGACAAGTTCGTCAGGCCTACGTATCGACGCACCTTGTCCGACCAAAGAGTGAAGTAATTACTGACCACCAATTTATGTGGTAAGGGATGGTCATAACGCGACGCAGGTTGGTTTGGTTGAAAAGCTTGGGCCAATTGATCAACAACCTCGTAAGATGCTGTCTGCTTGACAGAAGAAGTGTTCTTGGAAGCCTCAGTTGGTTGAGACTCAGAAGGAGAAAGCTTTTCGTTGGTAGGCTTGCTGTTTGTGCAACCTCGATCGTCCAGCGATGATCTGAAACAGACAGTATAGCTCACGTTAGAATGGTGATCACACAAGTGCCGGGTGCAATTAAGAAAGAAGGCTAAAGGTCGATGATTGTATAGTTATTGAATTGTACAATTGTCCTCCAGGTTGAGCGGGAAAATCGACTTCGTTTCGTTTTCATCCCGTGGTTGTCGGCATATGATAACCAACCAATATTGAGGTAAGTACAACGTTTACAAGGGATTGAAAGCTGTTTTAGAAAAGTAAAAGTGCTGAGGTGAATCATTAAATTGTAATGAAATAGGTAAGTGCAAGTATCATTAATAAATGCATTAATAAAGAAAACTCCCTAGATATGATAGAGAAGATTTGTAGCTCAGGTGGATGATTTTGATGTGGTTTTGTTCTCTGAGCTTCGCAAACTAACCATCCAGCTCAGAGAACAAAACCACATCAAAACTCCCTAGGCTGACAACGTTCATTTGCAATATATAATGCTACACGTATATCTCGTACTATCATGATGTCCACTTTTGGTTTTAATACATTTATCCTCAGTTGTGCCAGTTGTTTTTGTTTTATACCTTTTTGTGCATTTAGTGCACAACCGTACCCTTCAGAGAGTAGGAATATAATAAGTCATAAAGAGCTGTAAAATGTTAGGTTTAATGGGATATAATGAGGATCAAGTAAAGACGTTATTAGAAATGGAATGCGTTTTCATGTAAATTTATATGTTTATATGAAAACAAATTATTATTATTAAACAACCTCCTTTACCTTCCTGGGAAGCATCGTTTCAACTACAGGTGGAACTGACGACGATATCAAAGCAAGAACCGGAAGATCAAGACAAGCCTTTTGTCAATGTAGTTGAAGATTGAACGATCAATTCATTGTTGTTTGCTCAAAACCAACTTCCCCAATTTTCGCGGAGGCATCAATACGACAGTCATCGTCTCATCGGTCGCTGTTCAGAAAGAAGTCAGGAGACAACTGTCAGAAGTGATATTGTGATTTATTATTGTAATATTTGTTCACAGACCTTAGTAGAAATATTTTTTATATGTTGATGTTACAATAAAGAATTCTCAAGCGGCCAATCGGTGTTTTGGGTTTTTCGTCCGTTATTACTAAGCGTTTCTGGAAAGCTGCAAGGAACAGCGTGAGTCCGAGCGTAGCAAGAGCTGGGCATTGACGGTTTATGAGACTTGACTGACACCCTTATTACTCTGAAGTCTGTGTGGAGGTGAACATCACTCAGCATGGAAAATAAGATGTGAATTTTCAGCTCCAATATGAAGTCAGTACGGATCAGGGACTTGGCGTGCCACGGAGGGCAATTCGAACCAACTACACACCATCATCAAAGCTGTCTTCGCTTAACACTCAAGATCAGATGGCCAACCAGAAAAGATCAGAAGGAGGGAGGGATCTCTGGCAACGAGCGAACCAACACAGCAGGAATCAAATGTATAACAAATATGCAGGAAGAAATTAAGGTGGATTGGCCAGACTTTGAGAAAACAAAGCATCATAAGACAGACCATCACTCGAGTGGAACCCGAAATGGAAGCGGCGAGTTGGTCGTGAGTGCGAAGGTGACATGGAGGAGGTCATGTAAAGAGGAGATGAAAGCATGTGGGCAGACTTGGAGCCAGTTGAAAACGTTAACAGATAACCGAACAAAATGGGTACGTTCGGCTGAAGCCGTATATTCCTTTAGGAATTAGAGGAAATAATAACTTACGCCATTTCGCTGGAGTCTGCAAGTCTGTCTCTTCGTCGGAAATGATCATACACACCACAGTTTGAAAGGCTTTTTCAAATATAAAACTGTATGTTAGTGTAGCAAACAAAGCCAAAGCCTGATTTCCAGTGATAATCAATAGTACCTTGCAACGACAGATATTATACGTGACTAACCTACCACACCTTATTCAAATGCAATCACGAAATCTGATGTCAAGTTAACCGCTGAAAACGGAGTGAATGAAGTGAACTATATAACAGTTGCAGACAGATATACGTTCGCTAAAAGATCAACACGCAGGGTAAATCAAACTTTTTAAAAACGCGGTGGTAACATAAAGTATCACTACACCTGTTTCTGATCCAAGCACAAACCCGCAAATTAACCCTCCTCCACCTATCGAATAAGAAACCATTAGCGAAAAGGTTTTCGAAATGATGATGGTAAAACCAAACAAAATTTGGAAAACTTTGTTGCAGCCACTGCTCCAATAACCCATGAAAAGATGGACTTTCGGTCCTCGACCGCATATAAAACAAAACCAAATTGATGGCAGACTGTTGTGGAACTGCAAAATTGTTGTACAATATTGAATAAACATGGTTCGAACCCTAAAACATCAAGCTTTTTGGTATCCAAACACCAAGAGCACAATCGCTGAACACAAAATGGCTCTGAGCTATGGATTACAAACGGTCCAACAAACGAAAAATGCAGAATGATATATTAAGTACAACTTTGGTGTTTGAAGGTGCAATATTAGACGTAAAAATAATAAAAATCAATTCTTGTCCATCGAGATACATGCCAGCTGTACAGGCATATTCAAATTACATAAATTTTTTTAATATGAATCTACATGGTTTATGTTTCTTTCGAATATAGTCAGTTGGAATAATCTGCCAACTATTCGGTCAAGTTAGCATATTAAGAAATACAGAAAAATTGTCTTTTCATTAACAAAAATTCGCAGAGATGCGCTGACCGGATCAAAAATACCTGGGGAAAAACAAAGCTCGAAGTCAATTCTGCTACTTATTTTTCCGTGTGAGGCGTCTAATCTTATTCCTCATTTTAAAGGGATAGGGGACCAACTGGAAAAACCCTCACTCCTCACCCTCCTTTAACATAACTATTCGTAAATATAGTCGTTAATCATGAACGGTGGTTTCCAACGTCATGCGGTACTTTTGTGATCACCATCTTAATGTGCCCCTTGTTCCTTTTTTGGATCATCACTACTGCTAATAATGACAACAACCACAACAACGGCTTTATTATGCACAATAAGTTTACACAATATGAAAATTTTTACGGTAGTTTATGGCAATAATGTTTACCCTTAATCCTGGAGTTTCAGGTAAAAGAACCCTTCAGTATATCATGTTATGTAGTGATGTTAGGCCTGAAAAGTGAAATAATCCTCAGTGGCTCCAGTGACATTTTACTCGACTGTAGCCTCTGCCAAACGGTGGTGGAGTACGCTTTGGGTAAAGTTGTGAAGGTTCCTGCACATTCCAGAGGCAGCATCAAAGAATTAGTATTGACACAGGAGTAGCTGAGGAAGATAAGGAGGTGCAACAGTAAAGTAGCGAGAAGCCGCGTTGTTTCACAAAGATGTCGACTGAAAGGAAAGGTATAGAAAATGTTTCATTTTTGTCGCCCGACTAAAAAGTGTACAAAATCATCATTCTCGGCTCTACAAGCAAGTATGTGCGCATGAATAATTTCGAAAACTATTTGCCTACAGTTTTCATCACCCTACATTGAGTGCCGACCATGACATGTTAGATCGGCTGGCAAAGTTAGTGTTACATGGTAAAGCACTACGCTGCCGTGTTGCCAGGTTGTTCATCCACGCAGTAGAGCAGGGTGAGCTCAGACGTTCTCCAATGTTTAGATTATGCTTGTGTCAGCCACGTCTCGTAAACCGTTAATGCCCAGCTCTTGCTACGCTCGGACTCACGCTGTTCCTTGCAGCTTTTCAGAAACGCTTAGCAATAACGGACGCAAAAACCAAAACACCGATTGGCCGCTTGAGAATTCTTTATTGTAACATCAACATATAAACACTATTACAACTAAGGTCTGTGAACAAATATTACAATAATAAATCACAATATCACTTCTGACGGTTTGCTACTGACTTCTTTCTGAACAGCGACCGATGAGACGATGACTGTCGTATTGATGCCTCCACGAAAATTGGGGAAGTTGGTTTTGAGCAAACAACCATGAATTGATCGTTCAATCTTCAACTGCATTGACACTCCCCGGCAAAAAAGGATCTATTCCTTTTTTCCATCACGACCAATACACGTTGACTTGGATGCCATTGCGAGAACCTGGGTCACTCGGACAGAGCTGAAATGGAAAACAAACAGAAAAGCCAACACACCACAAGCATACTCACGGTACAATCTCACACATCAATGACGACCTGCGCCTTCCAGTTAAAAGCATCCTCTTCCAACACAATCACCACTTGCTAGAATGACTCTTGCAGAATGCAACGTGACCATGGAAGCACCTCACGATACTCTACGCTCATCCTCTTATCTACTCACTACCAATTACCACTGAAATCGCTTGTCATTCATTCTGCCTCAACTCTAGTAACGATGACGTATGCCAGCCTCAGTCGTTTACACTCTTTCTCCCCAGCGTGTGGGACCACAGCTAACAATTATCTCCGTGTGCATTTCATTCTCAGCAATAGCCTCCCCGGCGTATACGACCCATCTGCTGTCCTTAACATCAATCAATTCATTCACGGATGTAGAAGACTCGAAACAACTTCAGAAGTAATCACGACGAAAATTTTAACAAAATCATGCAATAAAAACAAGATACGAAAACAACGAGTAAACACAATGAATCCAAAATACACCAATTGATATGACACACCACACGTATATACAAACAGTACACACAAACTCGCAGTTCATGTCTTGATGGAATTCCTTTGAGGAATTGCAGGACTTACACCAGTACGCCTACAACCCTTCACAGGTTGACGATTGTAAGTTATGGAATGTCCGGACACAAACAAGATTAACCAACAATTACAATAATTGGAACTCACACAATTATTTAACACAAACATATGTACAATCAACACATCAAATGTTGTGGATTCTGGCACGACAAACTACCCTTGAAGAACTGTAGGACTTACAGCAGTACGCCTACAACCCTTCTCAGGTTGACGCCCTAGGTTGGAAAATCGTTGCAGAGTTCATTTGCTGACTTCCTTCTGTCAGCTATATCCTCAAATCTGAACGCTAACACGCCCATGTCATTGTATCGTAGAATATAGATGACTAACAAACACACGACGTATCTGATCAACCAAGCGTAGGCACAGAGTAATTTACACCAAAGATTATTATTATTATTGTATCCTTTAGTTCCTAGAGGAACATATGGCTTCAGCTGCGCACCTCCATTGACTTCGGTTTTCTGACAACTTTTTCACCCTGCTCCAGGTCTGCCCACATGGTTTCATCTCCTCTTCACATGACCTCCTCCAAGTCACCCTTGGACGACCAACTCGCCGCCTCCCTTTCGGGTTCCACTCGAGGGCTTGTCTAGTGATGTCACTTGATGGTTTCCTCAGCGTATGGCCAATCCATCTCCATTTCTTCCTGCCTATTTGTTTCACAATCGGTTCCTGATTGGTTCGCTCCCAGAGATCCCTGTTGCTGATCTTTTCTGGCCATCTGATCTTGAGTATTGAGCGAAGACAGTTGTTAATGAAGGTTTGAAGTTTGTTTGAGATGCTCTTTATGACTCGCCAAGTCTCTGATCCGTATAGTAGCACTGACTTCACATTGGAGTTGAAAATCCGGATCTTATTTTTGATGATGATTGCTGTTGACCTCCACACAGATTTGAGAGTAATGAAAGCTTGTCTTGCTTTTCCGATTCTGGCTTTGATGTCCTCGTCAGTTCCGCCTGTAGTTGAGACGATGCTTCCCAGGTAGGTGAAGGAGGTTTTTTCTTTCAGGTTCTTCCCATTTATGCTTATTGTGGTCTGTTGGTGTTGTCGATGTTGGCAAAGATAATAGCATTCAATTAGTAACTTGAAACTAGAAATGCCTTTATTCATGCAAGTCAATTTAACAATTACTCTCTCGTTTACACTTGGCTTATTCTCACTAAACTGAGCAATATCTTTCGTCTTTTCAAACGCACCAATACTATCATAGTCATTGCATAAGGCACGTGAGTTCATGGACGTCCATTTCATTGTGGATAAAAACACCAACGATGACTGAGTGACACAAGGTGATGAACTTAGCAGTGGATCAGAAGCTGTTCTTTTTCGGCTTTCATATAGATGTCTAACTGCAAGATTACCACCACTGCTGTGTTTTACTATTAGCTCAGGTTTAGAATTAGCATCTGATGATAGGTGGGCTACATGCTGATGAATTAAACTGACTGTCTCACATGTATACATGCCTGCAGCGACTGCATTTATTTCTACTTTACTTTTGAGCTGTACAGAACCCTTATTTCTCGTAGCAGTAGTAGGCAGTTTTGGTTCCTCCTCACAAATCCTAAAAGGTTTTATATCTTCACTCTGACTAGTAACACCTTGTAACCTTGTGGAGTCAGAACTGGACTCTGAAGCAGCAACTCTATTCTGTGATACTCTATTCAACAATGGCTTACCAGTTGCAACTATAGACTTCTTCACCGCACAGTTATCGTCACACAATTCGGAGTCAGGTCTGGAGTTTACATTTAGCTTATCACTGAACTTGCTCACTGGTTCACAGTTCACTTCTGTATGCACCTCTTGCAAACGGGTAAAACACAACCGCGTTTCTCTTGCATCTTGCAACTTATCTGTTGAGGATGTACTACGAAACCTGTTACACTCACTAGGTCTATATGCATTACTAGACATCATGGAGCCTTCTCGATATCCACTTCTTTGAGGCCTATTCGTCATCAATGATTGCGTTTTGCTCTCAGACTGCTCTATTCTAGGGGTGAGATTCAATATACTTGCAAACTTGCTCATCGATTGATTGACACTAGTATTTACCAGTTTCAGGATATCATCAAATTTTGGCTCGATACCCTCATCCTCCATACGGGAGCTTATCTTCACCCACTTCCTTTGCAGTCGAGTAGGTAGACGTCTTGCTATTACTTCTAGTATAAAACTCGAGTTGAGGTCACTCATGCGATTCATCGAAATCATTCCATTCTTGTAAATCAGCAAATTATCTAAAAACTCAGTGAGTGCCTGGGAGTCATCCTGTAATTGACCACCATTACCCTTAACAGCCTCGAATAATTTCCCTGCAATCATCGAAGGTCTTCCAAACCTTTGACGTAGTATGCTCATAGCCTCGTCGTAGCCCTCTTTTGGCTTCATAAACTTACAGCACTGTATAGCTCTTGCAGCAACTCCAGTGCAATACCTCATCAAATACATCAATTTCATTTCATCACTTAATAGAAAACTACTCAACATGATCTCAAACTCCTTTACAAATTGTAAATAATCAGCTGGGTTTCCATCAAAACACCGTGGTTCAAATCTAGGGAGTTTGATGTTCCTATTATCCCTGAACGGCGAAACAGTAACATCAACCATGTCATGCTCAGCATCAGACACATCGTTACAATTAACAGACAAGTCACCATGACTTACTTTCCTGTTTGCATCCAAGGCACTCTGTCCCTTCTTTGACCCAGGCATTGTTGAACTTGACCCAATTCCAAAAAAGTTCCAGATATTGCTTGTTCAAAGAGGACTTGACCGGCACCAGGAGAGATGAACGGTAACTTTCCAAACTGTTACCAGCTATCTGAATCGGCCAGAATCTGTTTCCACCGTCAGAAACTGTCAGTCACGTCTCATAAACCGTCAATGCCCAGCTCTTGCTACGCTCGGGCTCACGCTGTTCCATGAAGTTTTTCAGAAACGCTTAGTAATAACGGACGCAAAAACCAAAACACCGATTGGCCGCTTGAGAATTCTTTATTGTAACATCAACATATAAAAAATATTTCTACTAAGGTCTGTGAACAAATATTACAATAATAAATCACAATATCACTTCTGACAGTTGTCTCCTGACTTCTTTCTGAACAGCGACCGATGAGATGATGACTGTCGTATTGATGCCTCCGCGAAAATTGGGGAAGTTGGTTTTGAGCAAACAACAATGAATTGATCGTTCAATCTTCAACTACATTGACAAAAGGCTTGTCTTGATCTTCCGGTTCTTGCTTTGATGTCGTCGTCAGTTCCACCTGTAGTTGAAACGATGCTTCCCAGGAAGGTAAAGGAGGTTGTTTAATAATAATAATTTGTTTTCATATAAACATATAAATTTACATGAAAACGCATTCCATTTCTAATAACGTCTTTACTTGATCCTCATTATATCCCATTAAACCTAACATTTTACAGCTCTTTATGACTTATTATATTCCTACTCTCTGAAGGGTACGGTTGTGCACTAAATGCACAAAAAGGTATAAAACAAAAACAACTGGCACAACTGAGGATAAATGTATTAAAACCAAAAGTGGACATCATGATAGTACGAGATATACGTGTAGCATTATACATTGCAAATGAACGTTGTCAGCCTAGGGAGTTTTGATGTGGTTTTGTTCTCTGAGCTGGATGGTTAGTTTGCGAAGCTCAGAGAACAAAACCACATCAAAATCATCCACCTGAGCTACAAATCTTCTCTATCATATCTAGGGAGTTTTCTTTATTAATGCATTTATTAATGATACTTGCACTTACCTATTTCATTACAATTTAATGATTCACCTCAGCACTTTTACTTTTCTAAAACAGCTTTCAATCCCTTGTAAACGTTGTACTTACCTCAATATTGGTTGGTTATCATATGCCGACAACCACGGGATGAAAACGAAACGAAGTCGATTTTCCCGCTCAACCTGGAGGACAATTGTACAATTCAATAACTATACAATCATCGACCTTTAGCCTTCTTTCTTAATTGCACCCGGCACTTGTGTGATCACCATTCTAACGTGAGCTATACTGTCTGTTTCAGATCATCGCTGGACGATCGAGGTTGCACAAACAGCAAGCCTACCAACGAAAAGCTTTCTCCTTCTGAGTCTCAACCAACTGAGGCTTCCAAGAACACTTCTTCTGTCAAGCAGACAGCATCTTACGAGGTTGTTGATCAATTGGCCCAAGCTTTTCAACCAAACCAACCTGCGTCGCGTTATGACCATCCCTTACCACATAAATTGGTGGTCAGTAATTACTTCACTCTTTGGTCGGACAAGGTGCGTCGATACGTAGGCCTGACGAACTTGTCTCACCTAAATGCATTCGCAATCGATTGTGTTCGACGGTCCCTAGTAATGCACATAATTCGTTTGGATTATGCACATAAACCCTTGATCGCACTTCTGAGTATTCTAAGAGCACTTATAGTGTCACCAGCAACTCATATAGAGGCGCTGAGAAAACTCAACGAGTGCAACCAGTTCATCTTGCGTCTTCGGAAGCTTGCCCGTCAATCTATACAGGACAAGCCATATTCAGAAGTTGAAGACGTTGTCTCGTGAGAGCTTCCGCAGGGAGCCGACTTCCTTTGGAGGAAGAACTTTAAATGACGTACTCGAGGATCCATGGAAGATGCTGAAGATATTACACACTTACTGGAAAGCCTGGAAGTGTCAGGAACCACATAGCAACAAGTTAAAGCAGTAGGATGTTGGCACAGGACAACAGATGCGCGCAAAAGCTCATTCCACAGGGGAGAAGACATCCACAGTCCCAACATTTATCAAGAAACGGCTGCTGCTACAACTACAGACAGTTTGGTAAGCTTGGTGCGATTGTGGACAAACGCAGGCGAGTCACATGTCAACATGAACTGTATACCTACTGTTAACCTGATCAGCGTCACCTCACCACCCCTAAAATTTCCGAGATTTGTATGTGACAAAAAGTGTGTTGTGTTAATTGATTAGGAGCAGCTTGTTCTGCTTTACATTCTTTATGTGGCCAAGAGATTAGGATTACTCTCCAAGTAAGCCGGTTTCAGTATAGCCTCGACCTTAGTAGCCAGTGGGCGAATGCCGTTGCAGTCAATAGTGTGACCCAGGAAGTTGAGTGAGTCAACACCGATTTGACACTTTTGAATATTGATGGTAACACCATGTTGGCGTAACCTGTCAAATGCCAAGTCCAAGTGCCTAAGGTGAGTTTCCTTGTCTGGACTGGCAATGAGGCAGTCGTCTAAGTATGCGTATACAAAGTCGAGACCGCGAAATACTTCGACAATGAAGCGTTGGAATGTTTGGGCTGCATTCCGGAGACCGAATGGCATACGTAGAAATTCAAAAAGTCCGAAAGGCGTAATGATAGCCGTTTTCGGGATATCTTCTGTTGCCATCGGGATTTGGTTATACGCTCTAACCAAGTCGATTTTAGAGAATATAGTCGCTCCTGATAAGGTTGCCGTCAAGTCGTGTATATGAGGCAACGGGTATCAATCAGGGGTTGTTTTGGCATTCACTCTCCGGTAATCACCGGTGGGTCGCCAATCATTGCTATCCTTTTTCGGAACCAGATGAACGGTAACTTTCCAAACTGTTACCAGCTATCTGAATCGGCCAGAATCTGTTTCCACCGTCAGAAACTGTCAGTCACGTCTCATAAACCGTCAATGCCCAGCTCTTGCTACGCTCGGGCTCACGCTGTTCCATGAAGTTTTTCAGAAACGCTTAGTAATAACGGACGCAAAAACCAAAACACCGATTGGCCGCTTGAGAATTCTTTATTGTAACATCAACATATAAAAAATATTTCTACTAAGGTCTGTGAACAAATATTACAATAATAAATCACAATATCACTTCTGACAGTTGTCTCCTGACTTCTTTCTGAACAGCGACCGATGAGATGATGACTGTCGTATTGATGCCTCCGCGAAAATTGGGGAAGTTGGTTTTGAGCAAACAACAATGAATTGATCGTTCAATCTTCAACTACATTGACAAAAGGCTTGTCTTGATCTTCCGGTTCTTGCTTTGATATCGTCGTCAGTTCCACCTGTAGTTGAAACGATGCTTCCCAGGAAGGTAAAGGAGGTTGTTTAATAATAATAATTTGTTTTCATATAAACATATAAATTTACATGAAAACGCATTCCATTTCTAATAACGTCTTTACTTGATCCTCATTATATCCCATTAAACCTAACATTTTACAGCTCTTTATGACTTATTATATTCCTACTCTCTGAAGGGTACGGTTGTGCACTAAATGCACAAAAAGGTATAAAACAAAAACAACTGGCACAACTGAGGATAAATGTATTAAAACCAAAAGTGGACATCATGATAGTACGAGATATACGTGTAGCATTATACATTGCAAATGAACGTTGTCAGCCTAGGGAGTTTTGATGTGGTTTTGTTCTCTGAGCTGGATGGTTAGTTTGCGAAGCTCAGAGAACAAAACCACATCAAAATCATCCACCTGAGCTACAAATCTTCTCTATCATATCTAGGGAGTTTTCTTTATTAATGCATTTATTAATGATACTTGCACTTACCTATTTCATTACAATTTAATGATTCACCTCAGCACTTTTACTTTTCTAAAACAGCTTTCAATCCCTTGTAAACGTTGTACTTACCTCAATATTGGTTGGTTATCATATGCCGACAACCACGGGATGAAAACGAAACGAAGTCGATTTTCCCGCTCAACCTGGAGGACAATTGTACAATTCAATAACTATACAATCATCGACCTTTAGCCTTCTTTCTTAATTGCACCCGGCACTTGTGTGATCACCATTCTAACGTGAGCTATACTGTCTGTTTCAGATCATCGCTGGACGATCGAGGTTGCACAAACAGCAAGCCTACCAACGAAAAGCTTTCTCCTTCTGAGTCTCAACCAACTGAGGCTTCCAAGAACACTTCTTCTGTCAAGCAGACAGCATCTTACGAGGTTGTTGATCAATTGGCCCAAGCTTTTCAACCAAACCAACCTGCGTCGCGTTATGACCATCCCTTACCACATAAATTGGTGGTCAGTAATTACTTCACTCTTTGGTCGGACAAGGTGCGTCGATACGTAGGCCTGACGAACTTGTCTCACCTAAATGCATTCGCAATCGATTGTGTTCGACGGTCCCTAGTAATGCACATAATTCGTTTGGATTATGCACATAAACCCTTGATCGCACTTCTGAGTATTCTAAGAGCACTTATAGTGTCACCAGCAACTCATATAGAGGCGCTGAGAAAACTCAACGAGTGCAACCAGTTCATCTTGCGTCTTCGGAAGCTTGCCCGTCAATCTATACAGGACAAGCCATATTCAGAAGTTGAAGACGTTGTCTCGTGAGAGCTTCCGCAGGGAGCCGACTTCCTTTGGAGGAAGAACTTTAAATGACGTACTCGAGGATCCATGGAAGATGCTGAAGATATTACACACTTACTGGAAAGCCTGGAAGTGTCAGGAACCACATAGCAACAAGTTAAAGCAGTAGGATGTTGGCACAGGACAACAGATGCGCGCAAAAGCTCATTCCACAGGGGAGAAGACATCCACAGTCCCAACATTTATCAAGAAACGGCTGCTGCTACAACTACAGACAGTTTGGTAAGCTTGGTGCGATTGTGGACAAACGCAGGCGAGTCACATGTCAACATGAACTGTATACCTACTGTTAACCTGATCAGCGTCACCTCACCACCCCTAAAATTTCCGAGATTTGTATGTGACAAAAAGTGTGTTGTGTTAATTGATTAGGAGCAGCTTGTTCTGCTTTACATTCTTTATGTGGCCAAGAGATTAGGATTACTCTCCAAGTAAGCCGGTTTCAGTATAGCCTCGACCTTAGTAGCCAGTGGGCGAATGCCCTTGCAGTCAATAGTGTGACCCAGGAAGTCGAGTGAGTCAACACCGATTTGACACTTTTGAATATTGATGGTAACACCATGTTGGCGTAACCTGTCAAATGCCAAGTCCAAGTGCCTAAGGTGAGTTTCCTTGTCTGGACTGGCAATGAGGCAGTCGTCTAAGTATGCGTATACAAAGTCGAGACCGCGAAATACTTCGTCAATGAAGCGTTGGAATGTTTGGGCTGCATTCCGGAGACCGAATGGCATACGTAGAAATTCAAAAAGTCCGAAAGGCGTAATGATAGCCGTTTTCGGGATATCTTCTGTTGCCATCGGGATTTGGTTATACGCTTTAACCAAGTCGATTTTGGAGAATATAGTCGCGCCGGATAAGGTTGCCGTCAAGTCGTGTATATGAGGCAACGGGTAGCAATCAGGGGTTGTTTTGGCATTCACTCTCCGGTAATCACCGGTGGGTCGCCAATCATTGCTATCCTTTTTCGGAACCATATGAAGTGGGGATGCCCATGGGCTATTCGAAGGTCGAATGATGCCAAGGGTAAGCATATGGTCAAATTCATTCCTGGCGATTCTCAGTTTGTCAGGAGCTAATCGTCGTGCTTTAGATGTCACAGGTTGTCCTGTGGTAATGATGTGGTGCATAACATTGCTGGTTATGCACGGTAGGTCGTTCGACGGGCAATTAAGTTCCGGATACTTGTCAACATAGGTTGAAAAGTTGGATCAAGAATTGCCTTTATCTTAACGGGTGACAAACTAGGGCCTATGTAGCTGATGCCTTTGATAGACAGACTAGTAGTATTGTCAATCAGTCGTTTTCGGCGGACGTCTACGAGTAAATCATGATGATTAAGTAGGTCCGTGCCAATGATGGGCATTGTAACGTCAGCGAGAAGGAAAATCCATCGAATAGGTTTGCGTAAACCTACGTTCAGATAGACGTATTTCCTACCAAAGGTTGCGATTGGTTTTCCATTTGCAGCCTGTAAGTTGAAGGTAGGTTCCTTCTGTCGATCTGCTGCTGTAGCAGGAAGGACGCTGACTTCGGCGCCTGTGTCGACTAAGTATCGAGTCTGGCTTATCACATCATGGATGTAAAGAAGGCGGCTAGTGCCACCGGCGACGGTTGCCGCTAACGCGTGCCGGCGGGATAGTTTCCCACAGACTTTGAGACATTTCCGAAGTTACAAGGCTTACGGCAACACTTCGCTTCTTGGCCATAGGTGTTGTGGTACCAGCACCAGTCAGGGTTTTTCAGTGAACGTGGTTTGGACTTAGATCGACCACGTGAGTTCCTGCGTTGAGGAGATTTAGGACGACGGTCGGAGTTAGAATGCATGTTTGACCTAAACATCTGCTGGATGGAGTTGCATAACTCTATCATTGCAGGATCCTTACTCGAAGTCTGCTTAGTCATCGAGCATATTTCGGGAACTGACCGTTTAGTTATTTCTAGAATCCTATCTGCAGTAATAGCTAAGTCCTCTATTACAGTACCCTGAAGTGTCACAAGTACGGTCTGTACAGACTGTGGCAGCTTGGTTAAGAAGAGTTCTCTAAACAGTCCTTCGTCGAACTGACTTTGGCCAACGACTTCTTTCATTCTTGTCAGCATGCTCACGGCTGACTGATCTCCTAACTCGATGTTACGAAATAATTCATCTAGACGTTGTCGGTCCGTGAGAACGTTTCTCCTGAGGAGGGATGCTTTGAGCAACTCGTACGAGTTACTTACCTCGGGACTGAACATCTGTGATGTTACGTACTTGCTGAATTCCCGCGGTAGGGCGTGAATAACTGCAAGTAACTGTGAACGTTGATCGGTTATCCCATGCTCACAAAAATCTGCTTCAGCTAGCAGAAACCACGTTTCAGCATTATCTGGCCAGTATGGTACGAGCTGAATGGTTTTAGGAGTTGAGCGGATACGAATGACCTTGGGACTAAGATCACTCATGACGAAAATTATGTCGAATAATATATGGTACAAGAACAAATACAAAATGGAACGAACTCACCGGGGTTATCTGCGGATTTATCGTGGATGAAGTTCGCGGTTGGGCTCACCAGTTTAAAGGTTTGACGGAATTATCTTACACAGCCTCTAAATTATTCTCGCGTACCGAAAACAAAGCAAAAGCCAATAATTGATCGTCCAAACTTCGTGATATATTTCGGGACCAAAACAAGCCTTCAGACGAACGCTTAGCTAGCTAGTGATCGTGCACGTGACACGACGGGTACCAAATGGCGGGGATGCTTGACCGGAAGCCTTCAGCTAAACAAGTCGACTTAAACAGTGGTGGTCAGCATCCAATGAGTGATTGCTGTGGTCAATAATTTTGGGGAATTATTTACCGCTACACTACCATAGGACCCCTGTCCTTGGAAGAATCATCGAACTTCAACAAATTTCTAGACCTTCATGTTTACCCTTTTGACCGGGACGCCATGCATATATAATTTTGATGCACTAACGGGGCTAATTGGTTTACCACTCTAGATTCAGCATCAAGATCTTGGCAGTTAGAAGTACACTCAGGGGACAGGGAAAGAACACAATTCATTGCATAATCAATCATATATGAGTTTGAAACTCTGGCATTCGATTGATGAATACTCCAGTAACATTTCAATGCCTGATGCAAACGGTCTTGGCTGATTGTATATCACGTAGGCATTTGCCATATCTAGACGATGTTGTCATACACGGCAAGACTGACTGAACATTTAAGTGATATTTCCAGAGTACTAGAACGATTGCAAACGGCTGAGTTAAAACCAGACCCAAAAAATGCCAATTTTTCAAGAATTAAGTGTGAAACTTAGATCACATTGTTTCAGTTGAAGGCATCAAATGTTACTCGGAAAAATTTAGGGAATTTAAAGATCGGTCGCTGCCAAACTCATCTCTCGAGTTACATAGTTTTTTGAGTTAGCCTCGGATTATAAGCGTTTTGTACTTAACCTCTCTCTACTTGAAGCTCCCTTATTCTACATTTTCAAGAAGAAAGATTACATTTGAGCAGCATCCGCAACTGTGGCCTTTGAAAGACTTTAAGACTGTTGATGTAGCTCTCCTATCACAACACATCCCAACGTTTTTGACCAGACAGGTCCGTTCATCCTAGATGAAGGCACTAGTGACAATGGTATCGAGACTGCACTGTCTCAAAAAGATACAGGTAGTACCTTATGAAAGTCGAGCACTCAACAAGAGTGAAAAGAATCACTGCACCACGCGGAAAGAAGTACTGACACCTGTCAATCTCGTTAAACACTTTAGAGCATATTTCCTCAGTGGGCGTTTCGTAGTACGGGCCGGTCACAAAACCTATAGCTGGCTGCATAACTTCGAAGAAGCTGAGGGTCACATCGCTGGATGGCAAGAACACCTGCAAGAGTATGACTTCGAATGCAGACCTGATAAAAATCATGGAAATGCGGATGCATTGTCAAGAAAACCTCCTAGGTATCATGGGGACTGCCCATCATGCACCGAATCACAAGTTTCCCTGCTTCAACCAGAGGCTCATAAGTCATATAGTTGGCCTAAACTTCAGCCTTCAGTCTCGGAACTGACACGGACTTACGAATGTATTCGAAGTGGAGGCGAACGACTGACAGCTCGGGAAATAAGTGAACTTGAATTGAAAACTCGGTGTTTGTGGTCTCTGTGGGAAAATTTGAAAATTATCGATAATATCCTGTACTACAAAAATAGGCACACCAACTCTCCCCATTTTTGTGGCCCCACAGTCGACACTGCCCATCGTACTTTTGTCTTTACACCGGCAGTTAGGCCTCGCAGGCTCAGGTAAGATGATAGAAGCAGCTAAAAAGCGTTATTGGTTGCCTTATCAGAGAAAGGATATCGTGGATTTCTGTGGCTCTTGCGGGGTATGCTGGCCTACTAAGACTCCGCACAAATATAATAAGGCACCCTTAGAACCCATCATAACCGCCCATCCGATTGAATTAGTGCAAATAGACTTGGTTGAACCCCTCCCAGTAACCTCCAGAAATAATAACCATATTTTAGTCATGGTAGGCCATTTTGGCGGATGGTGCGAGGCTGTCACGATTCCACAAGTTGATTCCGTAAACATTGCAGAACTAATTTTTGACCACTGCGTCAGCCACTGGGGGCACCACTTCAGTTGCACTCAGACCGAGGACCCAAATTTGAAAGTTTCGTTGTCAGGGAACTCTGTGGCACAATAGGTACTCGGAAAACACGCAATACTGCGTGCCCCCCACAAGGAAATAGTTTGATTGAACGTACCAATCGGACACTTAAATCACTTCTGTAGTCATTTGTAGACCAAAACAACCCTAGGGAACGGGTCCGGTCACTCTCGCAGTGCTTAGTGGCATATAGAGCAAGCATTCACAGAGCTACGCGTCAACCACCTCATTATATGATTGCCAGAAAGGAACTCCGGTTGCCAAATGATCTGACTCCAAACACATTAGGGTATGACACACTCACTGTGAATTTCTTCCGGAAGAAATTTGGGGTGATATTTGAACGATTATTAAAACCACACGTTGAGTGACACGTAAAATCCGAAAACACAGGATTTGTCTAAAATACGGTCGTCAATGTGGTTGAAGATTGAATGGTCAATTCATGGTTGTTCGCTCAAACCCAACTTCCCCATAATTTTCGCGGGTGATCAATCTGGCAGTCATCGGTTGCTGTTCAGAAAAAAGCTAGAAAAAACTGTCAGAAGTAATTTATTGTTGTAATATTTGTTCACAGACCTTAGTCTGTAATGCTAACAATGCTGGTTATATGTTGGTGTTAGAATAAATAATTCTCGAGTCGCCAATCTGTGTTCTGGTTTTTGCGTATGTTAGTACTAAGCGTTTCTGAAAAGCTTCGAGGGACAGCGTGAGGCCCAGCGTAGCAAGAGCTGGGCATTAACGGTTTATGAGACGTGAGTGACAACGGTACTATATTAAAAATAAAATGCGAAATATAATGTGCAAACCTCAACCGTGAGTTGTCTGTGGCTGAATGCCGTCAAAAAACACAGTCAGTGAGCGTAAATAAGTAAAATCAGCAGAGCTTTGTCAAAGGCGATCCAAGTGTTAATCAAACAGCGTGCGAATCCCAAACACAGACTAAAGGGATACGGATAAACAATGTTCAACAGTAAACGGTACACGAATAAAGCGTATACAGCAAATAATGTTCGATCGTAAGAAAATACTTATCACACATTGTAAGATTAATAATACACTGAGATAAACTTCAATTATAAATAAAGACGTGGTTAAGAATGAACATATACAACTTGCACTACTTACTAGAGATAAGTAGTATAAATATTAACATTAAAGAAGGGATGACAAGGGAAATAGGGAAGAATGCATACTGAACAAAGAGTACTCTTTTCGATAAATTCATCATCAGGCTCTACATTTATATATACATTATAGTGAATGAATGATTTAGTGTTATGAACAACATTAATGTTTAAATAACATCAAATCAATAATATTGATAGATTATAGCTGAATCGCATCGACATAAAATAAGCTGTGTCAGAAGAATTAGGAAGCAAAATATTATAACCAAGATTGTATGGCCTACCTAAAGTGCATAAACCAGGGGTAACATTAAGACCAATACTTGATATGCAAAATTCGCCCTACCATGTTCTAACTAGATGGTTAGTAAATATTCTCAAACCTTTGCATGAAGAGATAGTGAAATGTAGCGTAAAAGATGTATTTGTATTCGTAGACAAAATAAAAGATATTAACATCAAGGACAAAACCATGATATCTCTGGACATAACATCATTATTCACAAATGTACCTTTGATAGAAAGAGTTAATTACATAGGTGAACAAGTGGACAAGCTGTTGATAAACATTGGCATACATACTGGGATCCTAAAAGAATTGATATTAAGATGTACCATGAATGTAAATTTCAAATTTAACGGCATGCTTTACAGACAAGTGGACGGGGTGGTAATGGGCTTCCCATTGGGTCCCATTCCGGTTGATTTCTTTCTAAGTAAGTTAGAAAATGGACCTCTGAACAACCCTTATCAGTAAGCTCTCATTTTATTACCGATATATGGATGATACCTTTATTCTTTGTGATAATGGTTCTGATAGGAGTACAATAATTACTGAATTCAATGAAGTACATTCGGCTATGAAATTCACATGCGAAGAGGAATCCCAGAAGAGAATGAGTTGCCTTCCTGGATTTCCTACTTACAAGAAAGCCAGATGGTAGCATGAAAAGAAATTCGCATAGAAAAAGTATTTGGACAGGACAATATACACTTTTTCACAGCTTGGTTCCTATCAAGTACAAGAGAAATTTAGTGAAGACCCTCAGCCACACAGTTAGAGCTATATGCTCAGAAGAAGTAATTGAAGATGAATTAAGCATTGTATCTGATACTTTGATCGAAAATAGCTATCCCGATAAATTTATCAAGAAACACATGACAAACAAAGCGGCGGAAAAGGACTACTCATTATCTGTAAAGAAGAAGCCACTTTATATACGACTACAATTCAAGGCCGATATACCAAGTGAGATAATTACGAGGAAATTAAGAAAATCAATTCAAAGAACTTTTAATGCTGGCGAACTATACGTTTTACTTTCTACACGACCGATGATGCTACCTTGACTGAAAGATGAAGTACCTAGACTAGACTAGCCACTTCTTATAATTGTATCTACCAATTCAACCGCGCTTGTAGTGGAACGAGTTATATTGATCGTTGCTCTAGAAACTTGATTTTTCGTGCTCACTCAAGAACATCTCCCACTATGCCTAAGTAAAGGTGTAGTTAAAACCACTGACAGTTCGATATTGGAACATCTGGTGCAAACCAGCCAGCCACAAAGCCAGTGTAGATGAATCCTTCTCTATATTATACCAAAAACATCGAAGCACCGTAGGCTCCAAACAGCAGAGGCTATTGCGATTGGCCTCAAACAACCAGCACTCTGTGTCCAAAAGAAGCAAGTTCAGCCCCTACTATTGCCCTGGCCTTCATTAGAAGCTATAAACTCATGAATTTGTAATATTATCCTTCCTAATTCTTCTGACACAGCTTATTTTATGTCGATGCGATTCAGCTATAATCTATCAATATTATTGATTTGATGTTATTTAAACATTAATGTTGTTCATAACACTAAATCATTCATTCACTATAATGTATATATAGATGTAGAGCCTGATGATGAATTTATCGAAAAGAGTACTCTTTGTTCAGTATCCATTCTTTTGAAAATTTTAATGGGCATTTTTAATCAGTTAAATAGGGAAGAGTTAACACTGATTGCATCAGAACACGTAATCAGACTGAGACGAAACATGAACAAGGTACACCAAATTACTAGGGAATATTCCAAACAAACCAGAGGTACCGGAAAGAATATTATGATAGGAAAGCATGTGGATCAACTATGGAGCCAGGAGACAAGGTAACGCTATTTAAGAAGGCACCACCCAGAGGGAAAGCTCTTAAATTCCATAAACGCCTGGAAGGACCACTTACTGTGGTACAGGTACTAAGTGACTGCACCCATAGGATCCAGGGACCCAATGCCGTGAATAGTCTAGCCACACATTCCAGTAGATTAAAACCCTCTTGGTAACAAGTCTTAGTCCAGATATGTCCTACGGTAACGGTCACCTGGCAATGCGGGTAGTGCTCCTCTGGGAGAGTGGGTAGTGTGAGATATGAGAAGTTCAGCGGTTCTCCAATGTTAAGACTATGCTTGTCTAATTTCAGGTTGGTTACGTAACGTGCAGGGATTGGTCGTTCAAGGCGATGTAACGGATGGCCAGCAGGGAAATCCTTCCCCTCTCATTTAATTGTATTATGGTTGGTTGTAAGTACAATCATCGACCTTTAGCCTTCGTTCTTAATAGCACGCGGCACTTAAGTGATCACCATTCTAACGTGAGCTATGCTCTCTGTTTCAGATCATTGCTTGACGATTGGGATTACCGAGCTCTCCTTTTCTCCGAATGTCCGCGAGTAACATGCAGGAGATCTTGTAAGGAGGAAGAGGAGGAGAAGACAGCTTATAAACAGTCGTGGAGTGAGCTAAAGGGGACTATAGACAACAAAATGAAATGAAGATGTGTTGCTGAAGTCCCATATTTCAATGGGGATCCAAAGTAGAAATAATAATGCCGTTATTAGTGATAATATATATGTTTGGAACCCAAGCGACTGATAACCTTTAGATCACTCATGTAATAACTCACCTAAGTCCGTTACAAAGAGTTTTTCTGGTTAGTCTTCCAGAAGTGTTAAAAATTATTGTGAAAATATGCAATAAAAATGATAAACCTGTTGGTTGGCTGCATACAGTGAACTATCAAGCCAATTAAATATGAGATTATCGGGTCAACAGAATCTGAACAGATTCCTTCTAATGTACTCGACTAACCTACAGCCATCAGCCAGCATGTCTTTTAGATACAATTTACTGAATTGAAACTACTACTCAAAAGTAAATAAGTAGTACGACATAGGGAAGAGAAATATTTCTCACCTGTTAACGTACCGAGAAATATTAATATGTGTTAGTTTTGTGAAGATAGTCACTGAACGACTATACTGAAGGATGCAAGTGTTATACTGCCAACTGGTTGGAGTTAGATCTCACAGATAATGAATGGCTCAGATTCTGACTATGCAGCTAAAGCGTAATATTCTCACCAAGAAACCCAGATCTACTGAAAACAATCTTGTGTTGGGTCATGGGTAGACAGGTGCGGAAGAGTTTCAGACTAAAAGCTAACTGCTGCTTTTCAGTATTCATATGCTCTTCAACCGGCACCTGCTCTTCAGATATGCATTCTTCGAAATAACAATCAGAAAATGAAAATGGCCAGCTCCGATACGCTTTTCTTTTGCAGTGGTGAAATCGCAGGCATTATTAATGCAGAGTACACCATATCTCACATCGATCCTCTGATATTCAAATATGAAAAAGACTTTTGTCAATGAACAGGTATTTATGGGACTATTTACAATTCTGAATATATTTCCCACCATAGAGTACAAAGCAATAAACTCATCAGCTATTACTGGCTAACAGGACCAAGGGTTTACTAATTAGCACAGTGGTTAGGACTCTCGCCGACCGTGCACATGGTCCGGGATTCGAGCCCACGCCGACGCACACTTGATATCTATGGTAGGCCTGCGAATTTTGGGCTACCGATATCCACGCTGAAAATTCCACACTTGTACCAAAAATACAGTGTGGAATCAAGCTGTAATAAAAAAAAATTACTACTAAAATAATAATAGTAGTCCTAGTAATAATAATAATAATAATAATAATAGTAATAATAATAATAATGTATTTCATACAGTTTAGTGGCTATTCAAATTATACAATTTGTGAGGATTTCAGATTAATTTCAATCGCAAGGTTTTCTTCACGAATCAACTCGTAAAAACAAAACTAACCCTTACAAACCAAACTATAGAGAATTAATCTGATGCTCGCTAGTGACTTGCTATAGGATGGAGTTTCCTGGAGTTCTAGTGAGAAGTCGTGACCAGTGAGGTCCAATTAGATGTCACGTGTGTGGATGGATGTCCCACCAACGACAATGGTTGGGGTCGCGCTAAATCACGAATTAGCAGAAGTTAGAATTCATGCACTGGCCATTGAATTGGGTCCCAGTGGCTAAATTGCATACGAGCCAACTTGCCTTGTGACCGGAAGGTCCTAGGTTCTAACCCTGGTGGTGGGTGCGTACTGCCGATGATTCCCAAACTAGGATGAAACAGCAGCTGTCCAGAACTCCCCGGTTTTCAGTGCTTCTCTAACTGATATCAATCCGTGATCATCTCGTAAAAGCAAAACTAACCCTTACAAACCAAACTATACAGAATTGAAACCAGTTAGAGAGATCATTGAAAACCAGCTAGGAGCACTGGGCAGCCGGTTTTTCCTACTTGATACTCTTTGGCAGAGCGTATTCAAAGCCCCACCGGGGATCGAACCCGGGGCCATGGGATTACGAAACCAAGCCCTTTTGTACATTCAGCCACTTGTGATGAAATCAGTGGCTGGTTAATTCTAACTATCCCTAAGTAGTACAAGAAAAGACCTAAATGATGAAGTAAAACAGATAGAAGAAGCGTCGGTATCAAATAACTAACTATCCTATAAAATTCATTAGGAAGATCGAAAAAGGCCAAAAGAAATACAAAACTAATTGTGAAACTAATGATCATAACATAAATAAGACAGAATATAAGTCATCTAGTGTTACACTATACAAGGAGGGGACATCTGAGACCCTCCCTATGTAGGATTCTTAATAAAACAGGAATTAGAGTGGCGTTTAAACCTACAAACTCACTCAGAGACAATCTCTGTAGGTTACAGGACCCTGTAGGCTGACCCATTTAGACAAAATAATAGAATTTACAAAATACCTTGCAATAACTGTGAGTGTGGTCAACTAAATAGGTAAAAGTAGTAGGTCGGGGGTAATCACATTGTCAGAACACAAGAATTTAGCTGAGGTTAATATGATTGACCCCGAAAAGATAAGTAATTTAGAAAAAAGCTGAACGATCACATTACATGCATTAACACACACAATGGCACAATAATGTGGAGCAGAGGGTTAAAATTCTAAGAAGTAATATAGATAGGTGGAGAGAGAGAGAGAGAGGTTGATTACTGAATCCTGGTTCATCGAGTCTACACCCAACACGTGCAATAGGAGTGACTCATCACTCACACCGGAAATATGGAAAATACTACAACTACCGATCAAATCAAGCGATGGAAAATAATGATGGAATTATACATACGAAGTTAGAAAGCTGTGTGAGTACCTTGATTCGAGCAATAGTTTGTGCTCGAAACTTTGTCATCAGTAAATATTACAATATAACACACTGTGAGACTTTATTTATTAAAATAAATTTCACCTACTGTGGAATTCTAGCTTTGCCAATTCACGTTATAGCACTGCTCTAGACAATGTCTTCGGTGAGCTTCCATTTCATCTAGACATGGTGGACCCTGCTGGATGATGATTTCCCATGTCAGCTTTAAGAAATCCATCTAGAATTCATTAATTTCTCAATGAAATCGGTCTCATACCCTGAATATCCTGGGTTCGACTTAGTGATGGGGTTTTGGATACGCACTGATGAAGAATGTCAAAAGAAGACGAAACAACTGTGGAATGTTCCCAGCTGGATTTCAGTGATCTTTCTAACTGATGTTGATTTGCAATGAAAATCTAACAACTGAAATTAGTACAAATTGCATCGATACCATGTTATTTTTATTTGCATATTGACTGACAATTGCTATCATTTAGTATAATGGAATTCTTCATATTACTTCTGTTTCTCAAGCAGTCAAATATAATTTTTTACTTTCACTATGAGTCATAATTACAATGAAAGTGATTTTAGGATTTCATCATGAGCTGACATTAGTTAGAGAACCATTGGAAAACCAACTGGGAGTACTGGACAGCTGTTTCGTCAGCCTAGTTTGGGACTCTTCAGCAGTACGCACCCACCGGGATTCGAACTCAGGACCTTCCGGTTACAAGGCGAGCCCGTATACCATTAAGCCACTGGGACCCTATCATGTGGTCCTTGAATTCTAACTTCTGCCAATTCACGACATAGCGCGACCGCTAGCCAATGTCTTCGGCGAGTATTTGTCCTCACACCCGACCTGCTGCACCCTACTGGTCGCGCTATGTCGTGAATTGGCAGAAGTTAGAATCCAAGGACCATTGGATCGGGTCCCAGTGGCTTGATGGTATACGAGCTCGCCTTGTAACCGGAAGGTCCTGGGTTCGAATCCCTGTGGTGGGTGCGTACTGCTGAAGAGTCCCAAACTAGGCTGACGAAACAGCTGTCCAGTACTCCCAGTTGGTTTTCCAATGGTTCTCTAACAAATGTCAGCTCATGATGAAATCCTGAAACCAATCAAATCCCTACAAACCAACACTTGAAAAGTGATTTTAACGTAGTCTGTCAGAAGTTTATTCTTAACAAAACACTACAAACATCGATTTCTTACCACCAATAATAGAATTACTCATATCCACCATCAATATTTCCTTAATCTACTATAAGCTGGTTTCTGTTACTTGAATAAACTTATCATTGAAGTGGTCAGTCTACTGATACTGCAAAGATTGCGACAACGAATCAAAAATCTGGAATCCAATGAGTGTTGTAGCTCCTCGTCAGGTGCATCGAATCACAAAGGTGAGACGAAAAAGTGCGGAAGAAAGCAGTCATCATGCTTCACGAATACGCTGTTTCAAATATTCTAATTCCACAGATGTAAAGTTCACAGGTTACTGCGACAACTGCATACATAACACTACAAATTCTCAGTCTCACCAAAAGTAAATCTGAGTCCGCCAAACACCTGTCGAATTGCCTAACTTGCGGTAGAAATAATGTTGTAAATAAATTCAGTAGTTGGACAAAATACAACAGATTAAGGCAGTGGTGTACGGTCCTCGTCTTAACAGCCCTGAACACTTGATGATTGTCTCACTGAGTACCACATAAGACGATGATGTACAGCGATTGTTCGTCTACATGAGGAATGTGTCGACTCCATAATAACTCGTTGTTCAGCATTGACAGTGTGTCCTAGCTTGCATGCAATGTGCAAAGGGGTTGGTGTATGATGCAGCTAGATATTCTGCAACCGAAAAGAATCATCAGTGTTAACTGGGATAGTGGATACTACTGTGGTGAGAGCGGGTTGTTAGCCAAAATTGGTGGACAGTAATTTACGTCAATGTTTATATCCCCAGTATTGGTCGTGAGAAAAATGAGACATTCAAGAAATAGCCACAAAGAAATGCAAGGTTAACTTTCTGTGAGAAACAACCAATCAGAAGACTGTGCTTTTCTGCTAACAATAATCTGTAATATGTACATGAAAATCTATAAATATGTGTTGATTTCCTTAATAAACGGTCTGTTGCCTGGCCCTTGTCTTGTGTTGTTACACTACTAGTTCTGTATACCAGTAATGGCAGTATCAAGCGTACAATTGTTAGTGGTTAACGAAATGCGCATAGAAGTTACATGTGGAGCATAAGCTTTATAAGAAAGTGAGGACAGTTGTTGTTAGAATGGTTCTTAAAGTCCCTTGACTATTTTCACTGAATTTTGGTACCAGTTAAGCAGGTTCCAATCATTAAACATCATTCTCAGATGAAGACTTTCAAAAATAGTGTGAAGCATGACAACATTGTGATAATTAACACCTCCAAGTATCCCTTTGATAAAACACTGGGATGTACTTCTGTGATACAACTTTAAATATTTGATATAATAGAAGAGGTTTGTAACTCAGGTGGGTGGTTTCGGCAACATTTCGCTTCCTGGCCATAGGTGTTGTGGTACCAACACCAGTCAGGGTTTTTTGGTGAATCAGGCTTGGATTTAGATCGACCACATGAGTTTCGCCATTGAGGGGAGTTTGGATGACGGTAGGAGGAATTACGAGGTATGTTTGACCTAAGCATTTGATGGATGGAGTTGCATAACTCTGTCACTGCAGTATCCCTACTCGAAGTCTGCTCGGCAACTGAGCATGTTTCAGTAATTGGCCGTTTAGTTATTTCTCGGATTTTATCTGCAGAAGCAGCTAAGTCATTTATAGTAACGCCCTGAAGTGTCACAAGTACAGGTTGTACTGACTGTGGCAGTTTGGATGAGAAAAGTTCTCTGAAAAGTCCTTCATCAAACTGATTTTGGTCAATAACCTCCCTCACTCTTGATTGCATGCTCACGGTTGACTGATCTCCTAACTCGATGTTACGAAATAATTCGTCCAGACACTGTCGATCCGTGAGAACGTTTCTCCTGAGGAGGGTTGCTTTAAGCAACTCGTACAAGCTACTTGCCTCTGGGCTCGACATCTGCACAGGTACGCACTTGCTGAATTCCCGTGGTAGGGCGTGAATAGCTGCAAGGAACTGTGAACGTTGATCAGTTATCTCCTGCCCACTAAAATCAGACTCAGCTATCTGAAACCATGTTTCAGCATTATCTGGCCAGTATGGTACGAGCTGAATGGTTTTGGCAGTTGAGCGAATATGAATGACCTTAAGACTATGATCACTTGTGACGAAATATACATAGTTTGAAAATAGTACAAGAACAAATACAAAGTGGGACGAACTCACTGGATTTGTCTGTATATTTACCAAAGATGAAGTTCACGGGTAGGCTCACCAGTTTAGATGCTGACGGTATTGACGTACGTGGATTGTACAGAGTATACTCACGCAAGATCTAATACCAACAACTTCTGTAATATTCGTTCCGCGTAGACCAAAGGCAAAGCAAAAGACCACAGTTGATCGTTCAGATTACGAGATATATTTCGGGACCAAATCGTACAGCAAGGTGACTGCTTAACTGGCTAGTGGTCGTGCATGAACGTGACACGAAAGAGTACCGAAATGGCATGGATGCCTGACCGGGAGCCTTCAGCTAGACAAATCGACTTAAACAGTGAGGGTCGGCATCCAATGTTCAGTGATGATTGCTGTGGTCAATAATTTCGGGGAATTATTTACCACTACATTGATTTTGGTGTAGTTGTATTCTCTAAGTTGAATGATTTAGTTGCGGAGCTTTCAGTGTCTTACGAGACAACATCCTCAGTGCACACTTCAATTTGAAGTAGGCTTTTCAAATTCTCCACGAGTTTATTAGTCGTCTTTTTCCTGGTAACCTTGAACGTAGTTGGTTGTTTTGGTATACCTTCTCACCTTGTAGTCCACTTATATTGATAATGATTGTTTCCTTTACCTGAAAATTATCCTTTTGTTCATGTAATTTCCTTCCCAAAGATTGGTAAATGTTGTCTACTGATCGCCGATTCCCTTGAATACTAGGCTTCGAGAAATTCTCTGGCGGTTTTAGTGTTTCCTCTATCTATCTATGATCCGAATACTTTCTCAATCGAATTGATGCCTATGGTTGGGGTGGGAAGTATCGTGTTTTTTGACATCCAGTTTATGTTCATGAATGCAAAGAAGAAGAGGGCGTCCACTTTGACCAATGTAATGTTTTTCTAATTCGTTTCAACTTATCTCGTAGATTATGTTGATTTTGCTTTCTTTTGATGTTAGTTCTTTTGTCTGGCATAGAGCCGAGTGAAGTGATTTTGTTGGCCTGTCAGCGAAATCAATTCTAAAAAGTTTGAATAGTCTTGCAGTGATTTCGGAGATGTTCTTTACATATGGCAGGATAATTTTCTTTGTGCTTTCATTGGGGACTTTTGATTTGGTTGGTTGAGTTGAGAGTAAGTGTTCTTTGATGAAGTTTCCAGCATAAAGATCGTATTTCTGTAAAAGAGGGCCATAAGATAGTTTTCCTTAATTTTTCTCAAGGCAGGAGTGATGCAACACGCGTTGAATGTTTGTATGCAGCTTATTTTGTGTACTATAAGTTTGTTAGTGTAATTCAATATTTGATCTGTATGCAAATCGTAGGGAATTTTGAAAGCCTATTTCAAATTGATGTATGAGCTGAGGATTTAGTCTGGTATGGCAATGAAAGCTTTTCAGGTATAGGCCATTCAGCTCAGAGAACACAATTACATGAAAACAACTCTAAATATTCTTCAGCATTGTCGAATGGAAATGATTTTCTCTAACCTATCCTCTTCTTGTATACCTTGGGGTCTAATTCAAAAGTTAATCATACTTTATAGCTTACAAAATATTATTAATGAGAATTTTCAAGGCCTTCGGTTCGAATCCCCATGGGGTGTACTGTTGAAGAGTTCAATGGTCCATAATAGTTTCCAATGGTTCTCTAACCGATGTCAACTCATGACGAAATCCTGTAACTAATCAAATCAGTCAATTCCTTGCAAGCCAAAACTTGAATATCAATGTAACGCTCACTAGCCATTGGTCCTACTCAGGTAGGTAGTTACCTAGGTTCTAGTGGGAATTCATAACCAGTGGAGTACAGAAGGTCGGTCGAGTTAGAACTAATACTCGCCACAGATGACACTGACTAGTGATCGCACAATATCGTGAACTAACAGAAGTTGGGATTCATGGGCTGGGTCCCAGAGGCTTGACGGTCTACAAGCTCGCCTTGCATCCGTAAGGTACTGAGTTCGAACCCATTCTGTGGGCGCGTCCTGTTGAAGAGTCCTAAGGTGAAATGAAACAGCTACCCAGTACTTCCCAGCTGGTTTTCCAATGGTTCCCTAACCGTTGTCAGCTCATGACAAAATCCTGTAACTAATCAAATCCCTTCAAACCAACACTTGAATAAGAAATATATTTAATTGAATTTGAGATTTTCCCGTCGATTGATTGGACCGAAGTCCTCGGTCTCAGGTTGACATGTCGGCTTCTTGTGCAGATGCTTCGATGATGTCTGGACGTTTAGTTAGTATTTGATTGGTGGATGGTGACTAGCAGTGGGAACATCATCATTCACTGAGAAATGCAGATACATCCGGCTGGCGAGTCCTAAATAGGACGAAATGCGCATCCTGGCTGGATTCCACTGCTAGTCACCATCCACCAATCAAAGAAATATATTTTGTTTATTTAACTATCTAATATAGACATTTTTTCAGAAATTTTCAAGTATTGGTTTTTGTAGGGATTTTGTTTGATTGCATGGAGGATTTAATCATGAGCTGACATCAGTTAGAGAACCATTGGAAAACCTGGGAGTACTGGACGGCTGTTTCGTTCTAGTTTGGGACTCTTCAGAAGTACGCACCCACCAGGATTCGAACCCAGAACCTTCTGGTTACAAGGCGAGCTCGTAGACCATTGAGCCACTGGGACCCGATCCAATGGTCCTAGAATTATAACTTCTGCCAGTTCACGACATAGCGCGACCACTTCTCAATGTCTTCTTCGATGAGTGAGTTACTGCCTCATCTTCAACCTGCTGTACCCTACAGGTCACGGCTTCCCACTAGAACCCCAGGTTAACTGTCTGAATAGGACCAGTCACTAGTGAGCATCAGATTAATTTTCAAGTATTGATTTTTCTAGGGATTTTGTTTGATTGCATGGAGGATTTAATCATGAGCTGACATCAGTTAGAGAACCACTGGAAAACCTGGGAGTACTGGACGGCTGTTTCGTTCCAGTTTGGGACTCTACAGCAGAAAAACAAAATAAAACAAAAAGTAGATTCCATTTATATATAAATATAATCTTTTAAACACAAACACAACAGATTATCAGGTCATTTAACAAATACTTTCTAATATAAACATCCATTTAGGAAAAAAAGAAACATCGTATGAACAGCATCTTTGGAAGAAATTTTTACCTAAGGACGACCACAGATAATTGGATAAAATTATGGGTTATGTCAGGATGAATCCTGAATCCTGAAAATAACATATATGTTATATCAAGTGAAAATATGATATGATGAACATCATAACAATGCAATGAAAAGATAATGATAGTGTTGCAAAATATTATGTGTGAATATAAAAAAAAGTTGTCATTATTTTGGAAGAGTAGACGGGATGAGTAGTAACTTCGCTTCAGATTTAAACATGATTGTACATGTTTTAAAGAGTAATATTTTTGAATAGTGAAGAAAACAACCTTGTTTCATCATTTCTTCATTCTCAGTTTTATGGATGACAAGATCACTCACTAGTTGACACTAGTTAGACAACCATGAAATACCAGCATGGAGTACTGGACAACTGTTTCGTCCTAGTTTGGAACTCTCTAACAGTACGCACCTGTCGGAGTTCAAACCTAGGTCCTTTAAGTCATGGGGTAAGCTCACAGACCAGTCAGCCACTGGATGAGTAGTAACTAGCTGCCTGCTCTTTACCTTCAAGCGCATACATATATGCAGTGTCGTGATTAAGACAAGTGATGTGAAAGTGATAAGCGTTATTATGCAGTGTAGTTTAATACTAAATTTTTTTTTTTACAAAAAAAGTCAGTTGGTAAGGGTTTTTGGTCTTGAAAGTTGTGCTTGTTGACAATTATCGAAAAAAAGTACACACATGTATTTTTGTTGAATTTACGACATTCGTCACTTAGTCCACAAACAAAATGTAAACAATACCATTATAGATGAGATTTTATTTTGATAAGTCACACAGTGCTTGTTATACAGTAATATTAACTGATGACCACGTTTTGAGCACAAACTATTGCCACTCATAATCATATCAAGCTACTCACACAACATTTTACTTCATTTATATACATGTGTGGGACTGACCAGACATTTGAATAAAAATCAGTATGTGATAATGTACTTTCGGAAATAATAATATGAGTGTTATTGATCAACTACAATCAGATGGGAAATAAGACGAGTGTTTATATAAGGAGGGGACATCTGAAACCCTCCCTATGTAGGATTCTTAATAAAGCAGGAATTAGGGTGGCATTCAAACCTACAAACTCACTCAGGTAGGACAAGCTCTGTAGTCTAAAGAACCTGGTGGACCCAGTTAAATAAAACAATATAATTTACAAAATACCCTGCAATCACTGTGAGTTAGATCAACTGCATAAGTGGAATGGTAGGTCGGATTGTCGGAACATAAGAATTTATCTAAGGTAAGAATGGTTGACCCTGAGAAGATAAGTAATTTAGAAAACAGCTCAGCAATTGCACTGCGTGGATTAACACAAAACCAAACAATAGGGTGGGAGAAGGTTAAAATTCTAAGAGGTAATATGGGTAGGTGGAGAGAGAGATTGATTACTGAATCCTGTCTGCTTCATCGAGCCTACACCCAACACATGCAACAGAAATGACTCAATGCAAATACTAGAGATATGGAAGATATTATTACAGCCAGTTAGTCAAATCAGAGGAGGATAATATAAATAATCTCAAAATTCTATTTCAATTCAAACACATCACAACATTCTAACAAGTCACTTATTATGACTACAAAACCACTCGTCTTATTTCCCATCTGATTGTAATTGATCAATAACACTCATATTATTAATTCTGAATGTACATTATCCCCTATTGATTTTTATTCAAATATCTGATCAATTCCACACATGTATATAAATGGATGAAAAAGTTGTGTGAGTAACTTGATATGCTTATGAGCAGTAATAATTTGTGCTCAAAACGTGGTCATCAGCTAATGATACTATGTAACACTGTGTGACTTATCAAAATAAAATCTTATCTATAGTGGAGTTATACTGTACCACAGTGCCCAAGTTTTGTACTTATATCAGTAAACAATACGACTTCTCACTTCATGAATGAGTGACTCAAGTTCACATCTTCTCAGTGCTTCTCTAAATATTCTCAGTTTGTGATACAATACTCTTTAAAATCTAAGAAAGGACATTTTATGACTATAAGAAGAGAAAGAAACCACTAGAATCCGTTTTAGTCATGTTGTGGTCTAAAGTTGGTAGAATGCGTGTGTTAATTTTTACAAGAAGTTGGTGTCAAATGATACACCCAGAGCATTTATATGTTACGTTAAAAGCTATAAGAAGTGAAAGAATTATAACGGTTGGTTTTGACAACGGTGTTTGTAGGTTGGGTCATTGTGCACATTTTTTTTTAAAGATTTAGGTTTCGGATGGAAGTCTTACTTAGTAGTGTATCAACAATATATTTGAAGTGACAATGTGGTGATAGCAGGCTGCTAGCCAAACTGGTAGACAATTATGTACGTCAATGTATATGTCACAAATATTGGTCGTGAGAAAATATGAGCAAGACTGATTCAACAACCAATCACAGAAAAATTGGTGTAGGCAGATACAGTTAGCATATAGATGACGTGACATTCAAGAAACAGTCACAAAGAGATGCGATGTCAACTTTCTGGGAGAAACAACCGATCAGAAGACTGTGTTTGTTTGCTTGAATAAGCTATAATAATGTATATGAAAATCTATAAATATGTATTGATTTCCTTAATAAACGATCTGTTGCCTGGCCCTTGTCTTGTTCTGTTGTTACACTGTTAGGCAAAAGAGCGAACGTTCTAGCACAAAACAATTACTGCAGAATAAAAAATTAGTTAACCAAAATTCAACTATAAGTAAGAGAGAATCAAGTAAAACATTCCCAAAAATGTGATATTAAAACCTCTGTCGACAAGAATAAAACACCAAGAACAATTAAGGTCAGGATGACCCTGGTTCACTCAAACAACATCTCAGTCACAAGAACAACGCGTTATTAGGGTATCTCACAACCATCAAGAGAAGCACTGAATTTAGAGATTACAATGGACGTAATTTATCTTATTACTCGACAGGTGAATTCTACCTAATCTCTTTTTTTTCTGTCTCTTCATTAGTATTATTTTGTCTTCTCAATCGTAATATTTTACATTTTCAACTTTCTTGTTCTCAACTCCCACCCGATTTAATTTCTACACCTCACTATCACTGTTACTGACTTGACCAACGCTTAATTTCTAGTCATCTGTGTCACGTCATCCAACTTATTCGCTCAAATTCAGTTCTAATTTAAATGGCATTATTATCTACCCCACTTCTACTTAGTCTCTACCTGTAATTACCTCTGTTACCACCCTGACCTAAGTTGAAACATTTTAGTCAGTTATATTACGTCATCTAACTTACTAACTCAATCTTACTTTAATTGCTGTCTAATTAACCTTGTTTTTATATTAGATCATCCTTGTATTACCTGATTAATTACCTAAACTTGACAAACCTCATGTAAACACAAAAAAATAATTATATAAAAATGGGATTGTTCAGCTATGTGAATGAATTCACCGAAAAGAGTCTCTTCGCCGAACGTCTTCTCTTTATCACATGGGATTTTCAAGCTACTCAAACGTTGCAAGGATCCAGTGACGGTGAAGGAAGTGGATGGTTTCCTGCGTTACTCCGTCAAGCTTGTGGTAGCGAAGACAAAGATTGATTTCTTAAGAGGTTGTATAGATTGACATGAGTATCCAAAGATGTAATGGAAGTCACTCAGACGCAACCATATCCAACCGAATACCAGAACACTCAGACGACACACGTGAAACAACATTGACTCCATTCAATCACGAGGCCTTGAGCTAGAGTAAAATGTCTACTCAAGAGCTCATGCAGTCGAAGACTTAGATCAAGAACTACGCCACCCCTACGAAGAATATGTGCAACAAGTCACTCAGAAAGAATGCAGCAATACTAAAGCAGATCTTCTCAAAAGCCTAAAGCCTACAATTAATACCGAATCTCCATTTCCAAGCAATCCAGAAAAGTAAGTATTCAATCTTTCTGACATCACACTGTCTACTACCCAACTAGAGGCACTATCTCTAGGTCCAAAATTCTGCGTAAAACTACCAAGTATTGACAGGCTACAATACCAGGTTCAGTTCAAAAATCTAATAAAACAAACTTACGATCTCACACCCACATCAGATGAAAACGTACAACATCTCAAATCATCAATCCTCAACTGTTTATAAATACCAAACCCAAGGGAAAGTCCATTTTGACGAAAAGGCACTATAAGGAGCTGAAAGAACCTATGAAAAACGAAGAGATTAAGATATTACGTCCTGATAAAGGCGAAGGAATCGTAAGCATAAATCGCAAGGACTATATCAGTAGAATACTGACTATGCTATCCGACGAATGCAAATTCACAAAACCTATCAACGAGAAAAACATGACTGAACAGACCGAACAAGTGCTAACGGACACCTTCCGTAAGCTAAAGACTGAATCTTTCATTAACAACGAAACGTTCGAATCCCTAAAACCATCTGGCTCAAATAAACCACGACTTTACGGACTCCCGAAAGTACACAAGGAGGGTATCCCTCTTCGATGGATCCTCGATATGACCAATTCACCTTATCACCGCACAGCCCAATGGTTATCAGACCTATTAGAACCAGTCAGAAGACAAGTTTCCTGCCAAACAGTTTGGGATTTATTTGACTTTATCGACTCAGTCGAAAACATCAACGTATCCAAAGAGACCATGATTTCATTAGTTGTCACATCACTATTCAAAAACGTTCCAGTGACTGAAACACTATGCTATATATGCGAACTTCAGCTAGGATCACAACTGCCTATAAACTTTCATCTCCTCCTCCTCCTCCTCCATGTCACCTTCAGACAAATACCCAACTCGTCATTATTTCATTCGCCTTCCACTCCAACTATGGCCTTCATTGCGTACAATCTCACCCAACAGCCTTCTCAGTGTGTGTCCAATCCATCTCCAGTTTCTTCTACATACATACTTGCTAAGCAATTAGTTCTTAATTGGTTACAGGATTTCATCATGAGCTGACATTAGTTAGAGAACCATTGGAAAACCAACTGGGAGCCCTGGACAGCTGTTTCCTTCTAGTTTTGGACTTTTCATCAGTACGCACCCACACCACAGTGGGGTTCGAACCCACGACCTTCTGGTTACAAAGCGAGCTGGCTCATAGACCATTAAGCCACTGGGACTCCATCCAATGGCCCATGAATTCTAACTTCTTCCAATTCACGACATAGCGTGACCCCTAGTCAATGTTTTCGGCGAGTATTTGCCCTCACACCCGACGTGTTTCACCCTACTGGTCACGACTTCTCACTAGGACCCCAAGTAACTAACTACCTACCTGAATAGGGCAAGTGGCTAGTGAGCATTTTATCGATATTGTTGCTATGCATAGAGTGACACCAATACACAACAATTTCTACTCATCTAATCAATCCGTTAAAGAAAAAATCAGTGCATGGCCGATATCACTTTTGAGTCTGTTCTTAAATTTACGTCGACTTACAGAAGCAAGGATTTCTGAGGTGAGTGCCTAAATCAGATTTTCCCTCAACAATCTTAAGAATTTATGAGTGAAAACATTTAATATAGACACAATACATGTAGCCGATTACTCATTCACTTTTGCAATAGTCATATATATATCAAAACTAACTTCGTATGCTAAAGACCATTACTGTCAGGTGCTTTTTTAGACGTGACATTTGCATTTTGAGGAGAAGACGTGATTCGGCTTTGACTACTCAGATCACCGTTCGGAAGAAAGGTTACCTTGTCAAGGTACGCCTCTGCAAAAACTGGCGTGGAATAATGCTCTTACCCACGTGAGTTAAAGTACTAATTCGCATCATCCTGAAGAGAATAAAACATGCACTGGATACATAACTCAGTCAGCTCGCCAGAACAAGCTGGATTCAGGAAAGGCAAATCATGTGCTGGTCAAATTGCAACTCTATGCATCGTCATCACAGAACAAAGCATAGAGTGGCAGTCAAAACTGTAACTTAACTTCATTGAATTCTAAAAAGGCCTTCGACAGACAACGTTGACCGAGAAGTAATTTGGAAACTACTTCAACACTGTGGCATGCAGTGCCCGAATCTTTATCAGCCTTCATTCAACAGCTGGCTATATGACAATAAGGCCACGTGTCAGGTGATCCACAACAGAAAACTCAGTGAGGCGTTAGAAGTGCATACAGGAGTAAGGCCAAACTGGCTGCTTATTATCACTGATGTTATTCTTAATTGTGGTACACTGGATTATGCGTCAGACTGTACGTTGGAAGTGAGACGACATGAATACGTTGGACAGATAACAAGAATCTAGAAGATCTGGATTTCGCAGGTGACTTATGTTTAATGTCACACGAACTCGAAAACTTTCAGGAGAAAACCAAAAAATTGGTTGAAGAGGCCGGCTGGTAGCGAAGACAGGACAGCAGGTGAACGTAGAGAAGATGGAGTTGATGGAGATAAATAACCAGCAACAACAACCAGCACCAATCACCATCAACGGGAGAGATTTGAGAGAGGTTACTTCCTTCACTTATCCGGCTAGGAAGCATTGTTTCAACCACAAGTGACAGAACGGATGAAGATATCAAAGCCAGTCAACCAGAATCGGAAAGGCAAGATATGCCTTCATCAACCTGAAACCAGTTTGGGAATCTTCTACACTCGCTTAGCATAAAGAAAATGATTCGCGTTTTGAACTCACATGTAAAGTCAGTCAGTCAGTCCTGCTATACATGTCAGAAACTTTGTATAAGCGTCACGCTTAGGATTTCCAACAGGTTTCAGACTTTCATCTACAGTTGTCTTCGTTGTTTGGCTCCATGATGAAGATCGAATGGCAGACCAGAAAGAATTAGCAACAAGAAACTCTGGCAACAAACCGACTAAGAGCTTATTGCTCAACCAATATGTAGGAGGAATCGGAGATAGATCGGGTAATACAGCAGTGAGAAGGCCCTCGGATGACATCGCGCGCCAGGCCAGTGCTCAACTGGAACTTCAATGGGGAGCGACGAGTAGGTTTTCGGTGTGAGGGTGATATGGAGGGGATTGTGTGGCGAGGAGGAGATAGGAGAGTACGTGCAGTCGTGGACCCAGTTGAAGAGGACAACAGAGAATACAACAGAGTGGAGACGTGTTGCTGAAACTCTATTTTCCACTTAGAACCCAAGGGGATAATAATAACTCAGGTCAACAGAAGCTTACTCTAATGTGACTTTTGTTATGCAGTTGCGTTTCCTGTGGCTTAGTAGAATTTGTCTCACTCACCCCGTTGGGCTTCACTCACTACTTCTACTATGCGACTTCTAATTTATTAATTACAGATCTCATAACTTATCTTTTATATTACTTGAACTTTCTTCCTGATTACAGAAACAACCTACAGCCAGTAAATTTCCTCTCCTCTGTTTTCATTTACTCAATTTTTCTCTTGTTTTCAAGTAATGAAAATTTTTATTGCGAAATTAGTTCATTTCACTTTTCAGGTATTGGTTTTGTAGAGATTTTGTTTGATTGTATGGAGGATTTCACTATGAGCTGACATCAGTTAAAGAACCACTGGAAAAACTAGCCCCTATTCAGGCAGTTAACCTGGGGTTTTAGTGGGAAGCCGTGAACTGTAGGGTACAGCAGGTCGAAGATGAGGCAGTAACTCATCGAAGAAGACATTGAGAAATGGTCGCGCTACGTCGTGAATTGGCAGAAGTTGAAATTGATGGATCGGCTGTTGGATCCAGTCTTAATGGCTTAATGGTCTACCACCCGGTTTTGGGTTCTAAACCCTGTGGTGGGTGCGTAGAGATGAAGAGTTCCGAACTGGGACGAAACAGCTGTACAGTACTCCCAGTTGGTTTTCCAATGGTTCTCTAACCAATGTCAGCTCATGATGAAATCCTCCATACAATCATTTCACTTTGCCAACTTTGTTGTTTATCCCTTGTTTCTAATTGTGAAGTGTGTAGTCTTCTGAAAAGGACATGGAGTGTGATTATTAAATTTCAATTTATCCTCCAAGACTATTAAATAAAAACCCACTAATTCCTCTCTTACAAAATTTGGCAGGTAATTTGTTAACACTGGTCATTCCATCTTAATAAAGGCCTCCTTCAAATTAATCTACAAAGCGAAGAATAACGTGCCAAAGGCAATACGCTTTTGTCTCCTTTCTGTGTTGCTGAAGCTCTAGTCATTCAAATAGAAAAAAAGAATTATTCAACCACTTCTACTGTCATGGTAACCATCTTGCTGATTTCTACTAACTTGATTTTTAAAGTGTTGGTTTGTAGAGATTGGTTACAGGGTTTCATCATGAGCTGACATTGGTTAGAGAAAAACCGGAAGAAATGAGAGTACTGGGCAACTGTTTTGTCAGGCTAGTTTGGGACTCTTCATTAGTATGAATCCACACCACAGTGGGGTTCGAACCCACGACCTTCTGATTACAAGGCGAGCTCGTATACCATCAAACGACTGAGACCCGAACCAATGGCCAGCCAGTTCATGAATTTTAACTTCTACCAATTCACCATATAGCGCAACCCCTAGCGAATGTCTTTGGCTAGTATTTGTCCTCACACCCGACCTGCTGCACCCCGCTGGTCACGAATTCTCACTAGAACCCCAGGTAACTACCTACCTGAATAGGACCAGTCACCAGTGAGCATCTCATTGTTATTCAAGTGTTGGTTTGTAGGGATTTGACTGGTTACAGGATTTTATCATGACCTAATATTAATTAGAGAACCATTGGAAAACATACGAGTACTGGACAGCTGAAGTACTGCTGAAGAGTCCCAAACTAGGACGAAACAGCTATCCAGTACTTCCAGGTTTTCCAATGGCTCTCTAACTAATGTCAGCTCATGATGAAATCCTGTAACTTGATTTTTGTTTATTTGTTTTTCTGACTTCTTATAACTTTTGTATTTCTTTAGAACTCTTACATAAGTCGATATTTCCCTTCGTCTCCGTGTCCATTCTGATTACAACTGATTCAATAAATTATTCGTCATACTATGTGACGAGTCCCAAATAGGACGAAATGTGCATCCTGAATTCCACTGCTAGTCACCATTCACCGATTTACCTCAAATTAAATAATCAGATATCGTCGAAGTATCTGTACATTGTGTTAATATGTGAACCTGAGGCTGAACACTTCTATCCACTCAATTTTTGTGAAAATCCAAATTGAATTCAATAATTATTGATACCTATTGTACAGAAGGTAGCTCTCGTGGCCAAGTTTTCTAGTGAATAACACTCTTGAGTTTGAAACTATGAGTACTGGTTTCCAGCCTCAGTACAGGGAACACTATCACTCATTGAGGAATGCAAGTACATCCAGCTAGCTGACGAGTCCTAAGTGGGACGAAATGCTCATCCTGGATTCCACTCCAACAATTCACTTCAAGTATAATACACTTATTCAAGTTCTCTTATGCATTGATTAACAAATCATGACTACTACTCTCTTGTCAATCTGATTATTCATCACATCATTTCTAAATATTTTGATGACATGAACAATCACCCCAACTAATTTATTTTATTTTAAATGTCAAATAGTCAATTTCACCTTTAGGCATAAATCTGACTGACCTATACAAACTGGTTAGGACACACGAGGTGTGCAACATAGATGTCACTGAAATAGAAACTAAGTCGGAAATTAAATATCTTGGCGTCATTCTATTTGCTGATCTTTTCTTCCTGGTCGTCTCATACTCCGCCTTACCTTCTACATCAAGAAGTTGAGACATTCTGGAATAACCCACCCAACCCTTACTCTTACGATTCCTTCCTTAACTCTTGCATCCTGCCTATTATTCTCTATTGTTACCCCTTAGTTTTCCAGGGCTACTGAAGAAGGACTGTACCTTATTAGGCAGGATGTTAAAGGTTGTCAGCAGGGTAAGCAATGTGCCACTTAACCAACTTGTTAATATTCTGGTCGACAAGCACATGGACTCATGTGAAAAATGGGCTAAATCCATTTTATCTATCTAACTCACACCACCATCCTCTTCATTCACAACTCTCCCCTTGTATCTCATCAGGCAGGACCAGAAGCCTATGTAGAAAACTATATGCTCGCGCTAGCAAGTACAAAAACTTATAATTTATTGAATAGCCAGTAGAACAACTGGATCTCGTCTTTCCAACTCATATCATTTACAGGTACAACGTTTTCTTTCTTTCTTTACCTTTTCTCTCCCTTTTTTCTTTTTTTTGTTATGCGCTTTTTTTGTTTCTGTCTTCCCTACAAACTCTATTTAAAACATTATTCTCCGTTCTTTCACACTCTGTATATCTCAGTCTTTTTGTTACCGCATACGCCAGTGAAATATGCTAGCATATACTTTTCTAACACCTCCAAACATTCTGTTCAATTTTGGCTTTGCTACCGATGTGCTAATATGTTGTTGTCAAAACTAACTGAGATTACTATTTAATTGGTGGATGGTGACTAGCAGTGGAATCCAGGATGCGCATTTCGTCCTATTTGATATTCGTCATCTGGATATACCTGCATTTCTCAGTGAGTGATGGACTACTGATGCACCATTGAGTGAGACCGAGCACTTCGGTCCAATCAATCGACGGGAAAATCTCAAATTAAATTAAATTAACTGAGATTACCGTAATCTATATGGAATTTTATTTATTGTTAATGTACAAAATGGATATAATATACTGTAGTGAAATGCCAAGAATTCCATTCTGCATCTCGAGTACTGTTTTAGAATAAAGCAAAATTATTATTAGTAGTAGTATTCTAATTGAATTTTTGATTTTCCCGTCGATTGTTTGAACCGAAGTGCTCGGTCTCAGGTTGACATGTCGGCTTCTTGTTCAGATGCTTCGACTATGTCTGGCATTTGATTAGTATTTAACTGGTGGGTGGTGGCACTGTGTTCGAGTCTCGGTGGGAATATCATCACTCACTGAGAAGTGAAGGTACATCTAGATGACGAGTCGCATATGGGACGAAGTGCGCATCCTGGCTGGATTCCACTGCTAGTCACCATCCTTAAATTAAATATTATTATTATTATTACTGTTATTATTATTATCATGCTTGTCTGACATCCAAACATACAGCTAGGTAAATGAATTCTCCGAAAAGAGACTCTCCTCTGAGCTAGAGGTTTTATTTGAATTCTTTTTTTTAATTAGCCATGTTTTATATTAAGATAGGGGGAGGGAGGGAAATAGAGAACAAGCTTTATCGTAGACAATCCATATTCAGCTCCGTCTCTCTCCGTATCTCTCCCTCCTTCCCTTAATCTTTCTGTCCCTCTATCTATTTCTCTCTAGTTACGCTATTATACTTTAGGGGGTATATTATTATTAAAGTTCACCCTTTTTTTCTGCCTATCAAAACACAGAATATCAATTACAAAGAAGCTCTCTCCCACATATCACATTCATTTCAGTCAGTTAGACTACTATGAGTGGAGGAGGTAGTGAGTGATATTTATTTTAACCAATAAGAACATAGTCCGTACCTCCCCCTTTTCTTTTCTTCTCTTCAACCAATCTACATAACAATATCTAGTTGGCAAATTCTTTCACCTAATTAATGTAAATAACTTAAAAACAACTACGAAAAGTAGTGCATTAAAAATTGAAAATATTAATTAAATTTGTAAAGATACAATTACTATTACAATTATTATTAGTATTATCATAATAATAATAATGTACACAGATGATGAGAAAGATCAAATGCAAGCGAAACAGAAAGTACCAATTCTTCTTCATGATGGTGATCCTGATACTGATGTTGGTGATATTAACCATCATCTACAATACCACTGGATTAATAATCACATAGTTACAACAACACCAACGCCAACAGACTATTCATCACCTGTTCCATTGAATATTTCATCAATTTATTCGTCATCTAGTCCATTGTCAGCGACAGATCCAATAATACCTATTCATCATCATGTCAAATCGAATCCTTTTATTATGTTAGATAATCAACAAAATACACTTGTCAGTAATACAGATAGCTTAAATACACCTTTTCATCAACAGTATATATGCGATGAAATTGATGATTATTCATCCTTATACACTTTCAGGTTAGTTTTTATTCACATGTGGCATAAATTTTGTATGGGTATTTTTCGTTAGTTGATGCTTAAACGAAGTTTTTGCTATAATAATAATAATAAAAATAAAAATTATTGTTCCCTTGGGTTCCTAGTGGAACATAGAGCTTCAACTGCACGTCTCCACTTGCTTCTGTCTTCCTTCTGCTGTACTTTTCACCTGAATCCATGTTAGTTCATACTATTTCAACCAACTCCCCTTCACACGATCTCCTCCATGTCACGCTTGCACTGACGACCCGCTTGCCGCGTGTTTCCCTTTCGGCCTGGTTCAACTCGAGCAATGGCATGACGCGCGCGCGATGTCACCCAGCGGCCTCCTCAGCCAGCGAGTGTCCAATCCATCCATCTCCACTTTCTTCTGCATATTTGCTGGCTGGCGATTGGTTTGTCCTTGTTTTGTTTGTTTGTTTCCATAGTTTCTTGTTGGTGGTTCTTTCCAGTCCGGCCATCTGATCTTCAGTATAGATCCAGTGAAGACAGTTGTTGGTTGATAAACGTCTGCAACAGGCTGTGGTACATATTTTTGTGACCTGCCTGCCAACTTTCTGATCCGTATAGAAGAACTGACTGACTGACTTGACGTTTGTATTGAAAACCCGACTGGATTTTGTTGTTGATACTGAGTGACAAAGATTAATTTTCCAGATTGGTTTCAGGTTGATGAATGTGTTTCTCGATGCCTTCCCGATTCTCGCTCGATTTGACATCCTCGTCCGTTCCTCCTGTAGTTGAGACAATGCTCAATGCTAGATGAGTGACTGAATGAAGTAACCTCTTTCAAATCCCTCCCGTTTATGGTGATTGACGTTGGATGTTGTTGTTGTTGTTGATGGTGGTTGGTTATTTTCATAACCTCCGTCTTGTCTGTATTCACTTGGAGATCTGTCTTCGCCGACTGCTTCTTCGACCAGTTTGTCGGTTTTCGCTTGTAAGCCTTCGATTATTTGTGACATCAAACATAAATCACCCAGGTCTTCTAGGTTCTTCACGTTGGTCCAGGATATTCCTGTCTTCTCGTTTCACACTGTCTGACGCATAATCCAGTCCACCACAATTAGGAATATCATTGGTGATAATAAGCACCCTTATCTGACTCCTGTGTTTACTGCAAACGCCTCGCTGAGTTTTCCGCTGTGGATCACTTGACGTGTGCTGTTGTCGTACAGCTGTTGAATAATAATAATAATAATAATAATAATCTGCTTTATTCCAAAAACAGTACTTATAATACAGAATGGAATTCTCAGCATTTGACAGAACATTGCGTCTGATTTACTTAAAATATAAATAATATTAAAAAATAAACAAAATTAACCGGAGGAATTTGTCCACGTTTATGATATAAAGTAAAAAATATTCGAAGCACGAATTGAGATCATTAAATATTAATAATAATAATAATAACAGTGAGTTTGTTTCAAACGGTATTGTCGATTCAGTTTGGAAATTTTAGCATTTTATAGATTATTGAACCTAATGTTCTGTTGATATAGTATAGTAAGAGGAAATACAAAATAAACAGTTCTAACACAGCTTAAATTATGTCCACACTTATGGAAAATAATAATAAACAAAAACAAAATATTGAGAGGATTATAAATATAAGAAATACAATATAACAATAAAGTTTGGTACTGTAAGGGTGGAAGAAATGGTTTATTTAGTAGTGCAAAGAAGGTTAGTTAGTTCATGCCTAACACTATTTTCATTACATAAATTACGTGCCAATATGGTAATAGTGGAATTTTTATACTTGGACGTAAAGTCTTCTGAAAAGACTTCTTGGTTTACCTGGGAGACAAAAGGTTGGAGCTACGGGTACTGCGGTGGATGTTCACAGTCTGAGAAGAATCCTTTAGCGAATTTGTTGCATGACATCAAGTGTCAACGATATGGCCTAATGGGATACCACTACTCGTCCTACTGACAGTCTTCAGAGTTCTACGATTATTATCATTATTATTCCCTTGGGTTCCTAGTGGAACATGGGCCGTCAACAGCACATCTCCGCTTTGTTGATGATGCTTTCTGGCTAGTCATCTGTTCGTGACGCCAGCATCAAGTTTCCCAATTATCATATAGAAGGACTCTCTCTCTCTCTTAACACTGGTTTCGAAAATTTGAATTCTGTTCTTTATGCTGTGGCGGAGTGTAGGAGATTTCCAAAGGTCTGGCTGGTTTTGACAAATTTCATCTATGCTGCCCACCACCCATAGTTGAGTGGATGTTGCCTAGATATGGGAGTGCAGTGACCTCTTTCAAATTTCTCCCATTAGTAGTGATTGATGTTTGTTGGTGGGTGGGTGGTGGTTGGTTGGTTGGTTACAGTCATCACCTCCGTCTTCTCTATGCTCACTTAAAGTTCTGTCTTCGTTTATTGCTGGCCTCTGTTGTCTTATGTGACATCAGGCATAAATCGTCCAAGAATTCCAAATTTTGTAGACTTCAACCTTTGTCATTAGTATGTACTTTTGTTTTATATAACTGAGTAACTGTCATGAGTTTTATTTTATTATTATTATTGTTAACCATAGCTAGTTGTAAAGCGGTTGTAAAGAAACTACGAAATGACAACATCATCTAGCAAAATTTGTCTTCTAAATGCCTTATTCAAATTTATCAAAGGGACCGATTGCTTTAATATTCTTTCTTATCTGTCCAATATATTCCTATGTTCTCGCTATTCGCAGTCTAACGCAAAATCTGGTCTGCCACAACCAGGAATATCCTCGATGATAGTAGGAGGCAACCTTATCTTACTTGTTGTCTTCAATTCAAAGGCTTCGAATCTCGGTGGGTGCGTACCAGACATCTATTTCATCCTTATTTAGGACTCTTCACCAGCACATAGGACTGACTTCACCTTCAGAAACCAAATATAAGACCTTCAGGTTACAAGGCATGTTCAACCACAGGGATGGAACCCATGTATTGTGACTTGTACCGTTTTACGACATATATTGTGTCAACACCAGTCAGCGTTATTAACGAGTATTTGTACTCACACCCAGACGGGTGGACGATGCTTCTGGTCATGACTTCTCACTAGTGATGAAACACAAGAAGGAAACAACTGTCCAGTAATCCATGATGACTTTCAAAGGTTCTCTAAATGAATTCATTTCGTGAACAATCCTTACTAGTATTGGTTTTGTAAGGATTTTGTAGGGTACAGCAGGTCGAAAATGAGGCAGTAACTCATCAAAGAGGACATCGTGAAATGGTCGCACTATGTTGTGAATTGGAAGAAGTTAGAATTTATTGACTAGCCATTGGATCAGGGCCCAACGGGTCAATGGTCTCCGACCTCGCCTTGTAACCAGAAGGTCCTGGGTTCGAATCCCGGCGGTGTGTGCGTAGTGCTGAAGAGCCCCAAACTAGGATGAAACAGCTGTCCAGTACTCCGAGCTGGTTTTCCTGTGGTTCTCTAACTGATGTCAGCTCATGATGAAATCCTCCATGCAATCAAACAATCTTTTCATCAATATATATATATATATATTTGGATACCATCTTCCTAGTTATTATTTCATATAAACCCATTAAAAGATGTAGTAGCTGAATGGTTCATGCATATTTTCATTCACCAGTTTCCAACTGGTAGTGATGACGACTAGAAGAAAATCATTGCCTTAAACGACATTTAAGGGAACACCTTCGATTAAAAGCGTTTTTCTCCAGTCTAATAAAAAGTTCTCTGTAGATTTTAAAGCATTCAAAAGAAGATATACTGGTAGGCTGGTTTCCTGAAGCCTTTCACCCATAGGCACCACCGGTCCTTGAATTGTGGAGCGTTTCCACAGTGTGGCGTCTAACCTTCATTTTTTTTCCAGACTGAGAAACGGCGTGGTTCACACATTGTTTGAACCCAATTACCTGACTCAGATCTTTCATGTACGAGGCTGTGAATTATACAGTTGTTGTTTTTGGAATTAGGGATACTTTCCACATTTCCAGGCTGAGCAGTATTCATGCTCAAGACCTTTTAGTTGGAAGATGAGTGTTTAAGCCTTTGAGCTACACATATTTTGAGTTAGTTAACCCTCTTCATCAACTGAAATATCCCACCTTTACATTGATGAAATCTGAAAAGATTTGATGACTGAAGTGGAATTTCGTGAGAACGTAATACTGTCAGTATCGAACAGCTTCCATTGAATGAATTATCTGTAATCCTTAGTCAGAATGTTATATTCACGTTTTCAGAGAACCCATTCGAAAATTGATGTAAATTCCTAAATAAATTAAAGAAACAGCGTTTTTTGGAGGTAAAACCAATAAGAAAGCTTGGTGCAAATTTCAGATGAAGCCTTCAATGATACTTGCCTTTCATGCTTAACTGTAACATCCTTTGGGCCATTATATCTGATACCTAACTTTTAATAATAAAAACAACTCTATTTTGAAAAAGGTGTCTATACACAATACAATACCCAATTTTCAGCGATAGTGACTACAAGGTATTTACTCCTTGTTCAGAATCTTCAAATAATACAATGACCTTCAAGTGTTGGTTTTGTAGGGATTGTGTTTGATTGGTTCGAGGGTTTCATCATGAGCTGACATCAGTTAGAGAACCATTGGAAAACCTGAGAGTACTGGACAGCTGTTTCGTTCACCTTTTTTGGGACTCTTCAACGCTACGCATCCATCGTCAAGTTTGGAACCCAGGACATCCTGGTGGTTACAAAGCTAGCGAGCTCGTAGACTATTAGGCTACTGGGACCCTATCTAATGGCCAGCCAATGAATTCTAACTTCTGATAATTCACGACATAGCGCGACCACTTGTCAGTGTCTTCTTCGATGAGTAACAGTCCCCAACTTCAACCTACCGTACCCTACTGGTCACGGCTTCCCAGCAGAACCCCAGGTTACCACCCACCTGAATAGAGTGAGTCGCTAGTTAGCATCAGATCAGTCTTCAAGTAGGGAGTTTTGTTTGATTGGTTTCAGGATTTCAGGATCATGAGCTGACAGTACTCCCAGTTGGTTTTCCAATGGTTCTGTAACTGATATCAGCTCATGATGAAATCCTGTAACCAATATAATAATCGATAATATATATATATATATCATCTGAAGAAATACTGTTCCCTCCGAAGCTTGCCCCAGTACTACTTTACAATGTTCTTCATCGAAAAATTCCTACTGGTAGGTGTAGAAACTTATTTTAAATAATGAGTGAGTATGAATTTGTACTCATTGTAATAACCAGATCAGCCCATTGGTCTAAGCAGGCCAGACTTATTTAATAGTCAATGAAAATTATGAACTAAAAAGGATTGTATGTCATCTATGGAACTTAACTGGTCGATAGCTCACATTGAAAAAGACGCCTACATATTTCAATGAGGACTGATTTGGCTGCTTTTCTAATGTAGCATATTTCACGTGAATACATTTCCAAGGGTTAGTTTGTAGGGGGGTATAAGTATAAAACTTGGGCACTGTATAACTCCATTATGGATAAGATTTTATTTTCATAAGTCACACGGTGCTGTTATACAATAATATCAGCTGATGACTACGTTTCAAGCACGAATTATTACTGCTCATATTCATATCAAGTTACTCACACAACTTTTTCCGTCTTACATAGCCTCTCTTGAGGAAGTCCTACTCACTGCCTTCACGTAGCGGAGGTGTTTTTTCACCGAAGTGAGAGGGCAAAAGCGGATGCCCGGCGCTCTTCACCGGGTTGACTGTCCATTGAATGACAGTCTAGGGGAGATGGCTAAACCCTGATTCCAAACCTCCAACGACTGGCATATGAAGCTCACCGGAGCTCACCGGTAGACGTATGGACAAAGGGCTTATTGGATGCCTTGGATGACTGGCCCCATTAAAAAAGGCGTATGAACCGGACTCCGGTCACCGGCTGCCAATGGATAGTGGACTCCCTACTCCACTCCTACTGCCTTGTAGGTCACACTTGGTTGTGTAAAGACTAGAGCTGCACTCTCAAGCAAAAGGCCGAGCGATGCTGGGGACATCACTCGTACCAAATTCCCATGAGACTTCATGAACTCTCTACAACATCAACCAAATTCCAGTACTGGTCCAAAAACGTCGCCTTCGGTGGTTTGGCCATGTTCTGCGCCGACCGGATGACGATCTGGTCAAATCAGTTCTAAATCCCTCGCCCTTTCCATCTTGACGATGTCGCAGGGGTGGACAGCTGAAAACATGGCTTGGTACAGTCAAGGCAGATATGGAGTGCCTGGGGCTACAAACCGTCTACGGACTCCGTCTGTGGAACAAGAATTGGATAACCCTGTCGCAAAACCTTGCATCAGATCACCGCGCATGGGCAGCGATGATTCGAGATGTTTATGAAGCCGGCTCATCCTCCCGTAGGAGATAGCCGAAGTAAAGTAAAAAATATGAGTGAAATTAATGATGAGACATTTGAATAAAAATCAGTATGTGACAATGTACATTCAGAAATAATCATAATATGAGTGTTATTGATCAATTACAATTAGATGGGAAATAAGACGAGAGTTTTTATAGTCATAATAAGTAACTTGTTAGAATGTTGTGATGTGGTTGAATTGAAATAGAATTTTGAGATTATTTATTATCCTCCTCTGATTTTACTGACTGACTGGCGGTAATAATATCTTCCATATCTCTAGTATTTACTTTGAGTCATTTCTGTTGCATGTATTGTGTTGGGTGTAGACTCAATGAAGCAGACAGGATCCAGTAATCAATCTCTCTCTACCTACACAGATTACTTCTTAGAATCTTAACCGCCTCCCTCCCATCCAATTCTGTAGTTGTGTGTTAATGCATGCAGTGCAAATGCTGAGCTTTTTTCTAAATTACTTATCTTCTCTGGGTCAACCATTCTTACCTTAGCCACTAAATTCTTATGTTCCGACAATCTGACTACCCCTAACCTACTAGTTTGATCTATGTAGTTGACCACACTCACAGTTATTGCAAGGTATTTTGTAAATTATATTGATTTGTCTAATCGGGTCAGCCTACAGGGTCCTTTAACCTACAGAGCTTGTCCTACCTGAGTGAGTTTGTAGGTTTGAAGGCCACCCTAATTCCTGCTTTATTAAGAATCCTACATAGGGAGGGTCTCAGATGTCCCCTCCTTATATGGTATAACAGTAGATGACTTATATTCTCTCATATTTATCAAATTTATTCAGTTAAAAATGTACTACAACCTTTGGTCTCAGTTATGCAGTATGACTGTTGATTACATTTGAAGTTGGAGATTTGCGTTTCATTATGGTTGTAGACCTTGTAACGCTGAAAACAGACTTATTGTGTTCTGTACTCAGGGAACTGATCTTTGTGTTCTACTGCATAGCTGTCCGAAACTCCTATGAGACATGCACAGTCTTAAAGTGCCACAAAGACAGCAAAAAGACAATAATAATTATAATACCAACAATACCGACAGCAAGTTATGCAGTCTACATAATTATTTCCTAGTTCAAAACAGGTACTGAAAAACAAAATTAGTTAACCAAAATTCAACCTAATGAAATATCAGGGTGGGATCAAAACTCTCTCTCTCGCTCTCTCTCTAAAAGAAATGCACACCGACAATTCCCGCAAACAGTCCAACTCCAGAACGACCTTGATTCCATCAAACAAAACTTCAGTCCTAAAAACACGACATTATCAATATTAGATAGTTGGAGGCAATCGGCAGGAAGCCTTGAGTGACCTAGGTTTCGTGCTAGTTGGCACTCGTCAGCAAGGCGTATCTGCGACCCTGAAGGAACTCATGTCCCTCCTTCTGAGATTCGAATCCGCGTCACCAAGTGCTGCAGTCAGTCAGAGACGTTACCACTGAGCTATTCGGACTCGCGATTGACCTCCTGTAGGACTGTAGTGGGTAGTTTTGATTGGACACTAGTAACTACTGTGACGTGTCTAGTCCTTTCTTTGGTGCAGACTGAATTCTATCAATCTGTCTAATATCATCAACTATCTCATATCATCAAATCAATGTGCACCGTGATGGTGAGCTATGTAGAATGGTGGCCACATTGTGAAACCTGACTGATAGAATTCAGTCTGCACCAAATAAAGGGCTAGACATATCACACTAGTTACTAGTGTCCCATCAAAATACATTCTCAATATATTGCATAACCACAAAGAGATTAAACAGGGACAAAGAGAAATAATAAGGATTCAGTCAACAGATGATATGAAAATGTCAGAACCATGATGAACAGTCTTTGAGATAATTACGAAGTTAGATGGAACATCAAAATAAGTATCAATATTGTGGCTAGGTGGTTCAAGAGAGATCACCAAAACAATTATTCTGTTATAGACCTCTTTATTCTGTCGACGACCTGCAGAGGTGGTTTCCAAGTTTTAATAACAGTTATGATAATTAACGAGCGATTTACTTACATACACTATCTGTATTGGTAGATAATTCGTTGTCCACAATCTTACAAGAATCATATCTTTGAAGAGCAACACGAGTATAAATCATCAAAAGTTTAAATAGCGTTTTGTAAGGCATGCCTTTAACTGTTTCACTAGGAGAATGCTCGCCAATCATGTAAGTGGTCCGGGATTCGATTCCCGACTGGTGTACACCTTTACCCTTCTCACCCCCCCCCGCGTCAGCCGGTTGTAAGCCTCACAAACAGAAAATATTGGGCATGAGGCCAAAAACCTCACCCTGTTAAAAATAACACCATCGCCTCTGAAAATTCAAGACTCAAGCTGGCAGCCCCATGTTCCACTTGGAACGCAAAGGAATAAAATAAAAAGAATAAAAAAAACTCGGTTGTGAGAACAAGAAGTGAATCTTTTAGCATTTAGCTACTCAATTGATATGTTAGACACCATCGGAGTTAACCGAAGCACTGACTTACTTAGAAACGTATATACAGAATTCCCTGTTTCTCAATGGTTGAATATATCGTTGTATTGTAAATAATTTTCAGGTATTGGTTTTTTGTAGGGATATAGTTTGATTGGGTGGAGGATTTATCATGAGCTGATATCAGCTAGAGAACCATTGGAAAACCTGAAGGGAGTACTGAACAGCTGTTTCGTCCACCTCTTCTGGGATTCTTAACATTACGCATCCACCACCAAAGTTGGAACCCAGGACCATCGGGTGGTTACGAGGCTAGCGAGCTCGTAGACCATTAAGCCACTGGGATGTGATCCGATGGCCAACCAAGAAATCTAACTTCTTCTAATTCATGGCATAGTGTGACCACTAGGACGCAACAACTGGCCAGTACTCCCAGGTTTTCCAGTGGTTCTCTAACGAGTGTCAATTCATGATGAAATCCTCCAGCTAATCAAACAAAATCTCTACAAAACCAAAACTTCAAAATTTCCTATGGATTGATTATGATGGACTGAAATACTCAATCCGTGTTGGCGTATTCGATCCCAGCATTGAAGAAGCTTCGACGATAACTTGAGGTGAGAGTCTTAGTGGGAACAACTTCACTGAGTGGAATAGAGTTACAATCAGATGAAGAATCTCACATCAGATAGAACACTCTCCATGAATTCCGCTACATGCAGTGACCATTCAGTTGGTAATAATAAATGTCGGATATACAGGTTGAAGGAGACTTATGTATATCTGACAAGCTCTTAAAATTATAGTATACTGTCTTAAAATCTTCGTAATCAGTTTCTCAATACATTATTATGTCATTATTATTGTTTTTCCTTTGGGTTCTGAGTGGAACATATGGATTCAAGAGCACATCTCCATTTCACCTCCTTTTCTCCAGTCCTTTTCAGCTGGCCCCAAGATCGTCTATAAGCTTTCATCTACTCTGCCTCATACAATTTCCTTCATGTCACCCTCTACCATAATGCTGACTGTGATAGATTTCAAAACTGACTTCAGAGGAATCTCTGTCTGTTTTAACTTTCCAATTCTGGTTGGGGCTTTTGACATCCTGCTACATGCTGTCCCCGTGTAGTTGAAGTGATGCTATGCAAATAAGTGAAAGCGATGAATTCCTCAGTACGAATAGATTGTAGTTTATGTGTACACTTAACCATTAGACATTTCTTCACATAAAACGGATATCCACCAAGATTCATAGACAAAATCCAAAAACAAGAGACGCCATCTGTGCCAAAAAAGAAACTTTAAATAAACGCCGACTTCAAAGGTGACCTACTCAGTGATATCCTCAGGAGGAGAATTTCCACTTCTTTAAGAAGAACTTTCTTCGTGACAACACTGAGAGTAGTGTTCTCCAGTCACCCATTGATCTACAGAAGCCCAAAGGGCAAAATCTCTCACCTGACCACTTCTACGTGCATTTATAGGTTCACCTGTTGCTGTCGAGCCAGGTACATCGGTCATTCGATGCGCATCCTATCAAAAACAGTCAGAGAACACTATCCAGCTTGTCTGCAGAAAGGAAGTAGTGGCCGTATAAAGAGTGCAACAATCGAACATCTCGTCACCACTGATCATTCCATCTCATCAAATGCCTCCTTTATAATAATCTACAAAGTGAAGAACAACCTGGCAAAGACAATAAGTTTCCATCTTCTTTGCATTTCAGAAGCCCTAGACATTCACACTTAGAAGGACCAGGACTATGCATTCAAAAGAAAATTATTCAACCACTTCTACTCTCATGGTAACAACTCTGTTGATTCGATTCAACTTTTGATTGTTTTCCTAACTACTTAAAACTCTTGTATTCCTTTCAAACTCTTACTTAATTCCGTACTTTATTTTGTTTCCATATTCACCCTGAGCACAACTCTCTCATCAGACTATTCATGTTACTACGTAACTCTTCTTGAACAGTCGTTTGTAACAACTCATCACTTTTGTCCCTACCCTTTTATACCAACATCCAATTCCTGTGAATATTTTCCGTATTACGTAACTCCATCTAAAACTTACTGATTCTTACCTGTTTAGTTAAAACAACCATGAACGATTGTATTTTTATTCAGGTATTGGTTTGTAGGGATTTGGTTGGTTGGTTACAGGATTTCATCATGAGCTGACAATGGTAAGAGAACCATTGGAAAACCTGAAGGGAGTACTGGATAGTTGTTCCATCCAAGTTTGGGAGTCATCGGAAGTACGCATCCACCACCAGGGTTAGAACCAAAGACCTTCCGGTTACAAAGCAAGCTGGCTAGTATACCACCCGATTCAATGGCCAACCCATGAATATTAACTCCTACCAATTCGTGATTTAGCGCGACTCCAACCATTGTCGTAGGTGGGACATCCATCCTCACACGTGACATCCGGATGGACCTCACTGGTCACGATTTCTCACTAGAACTCCAGAAAACTCCATCCTGTAACAAGTCACTAGCGACCATCAGATTAATTTTCTATAGTTTGGTTTGTATGGGTTAGATATGTTTTTTCCGAGTTGATCCCTGATTACAAACCAAACTATAGAAGATTAATCTGATGCTCGCTAGTGACTTACTACAGGATGGAGTTTCCTGCAGTTCTAATGAGAAGTCGTGACCAGTGACGTCCATCCAGATGTCACGTGTATGAATGGATGGGATCGCGCTAAATCACGAATTGGTAGAAGTTAGAATTCATGAGGCACCGAATTGATTCCCAGTGGCTGAATGGTATATGAGCCAGCTTGCTTTGTAACCGGAAGGTTCTGGGTTCGAATCCCAGTGGGTGCGTATTTCTGTTTGACAAATTTAGTATACATATGCATACAGAATAATTGATACACATATTAACGATTGTACAGCTAAGAAAATGAATTCACCGAAAAGAGACTCTTTGCTGAACTGCTTACTGTTCTCCTCTCTATTAATATTCGAATTAGGGTTTTTCATGAATTTCTGTATATGTATGTACTAAAAAAGAGTAATGACTAACATTTCATCATCGACATTCATCTTCTTCTGTTTATGAAATTCATCTTTACTTTCTCTCTTTCACAGTTTCAATAATTATTTCAAATCTGTTATTGTGTATAATTATAAGTTATTTGTAAAACACTTGGGAGATGGATGGTAGCAGTGGTTGGAACGACTAAAATTATTATTGTGTTACTGTTATTGTTGCAGGTGTTGTTGTTGTTGTCGTCGCTGTTGGTGTTTTGTTGGTGGAGGTAGAGGTGAGGTTGCCTCTCTTTCAAAGTTTTTGTTTTCACACTTATTATTTTGTTTATTTTTGCCTATGTATCATTAGTTCTATGCATACACACATACAAACAAACATGAAGGGAGAGATAGGGAAAAAAAAGGCAAAACGAATAGGTACAATCACAAACACGCACACACACACACAGACGCGATTGCCATGCTGCATGTTTGCATCGCCTTTTTAGACGATCTGATGGAAAACTTCCATCCACCTACTCACAGACACACACAGGCACAGGCACACATACTTATGCCTGTTTGTTCGGGTAAAACGACTTAGCAAAGATGAGAAAACGATTTTTTTTGTCTTGTTTTTGAGTAATGTCGTCGTCAGTTGTAAGCATTTAAAGAAACCTGAAGTTGACACAGTTCATCAGTTTTTTAGGTTTCATAATCAAATTATATATATCGATGTCAAGTCACGGAATGACTGTAAATTATATACTGATTCAAAATGTTCATTAGTTTTTAGAAAGCAAAAATCAGAGTACAAATTAATAAAGAAAAATATTCAAATATTGGTTTGTAGGGATTTTGATTGGTTGGTTACAGGATTTCATCATGAGCTGACATTGGTTAGAGAACCATTGGAAAACCCACCTGGGAGTACTGGACAACTGTTTCGTCAGCCTAGTTTGGGACTCTTCATCAGTACGCACACACCGCCAGAATTCGAACCAGGAACATCCAGTAGTTACAAGGCTAGCGAGCTCGTAGACAATTGAGCCACTGGGACCCAATACAATGACACATGAAGCAGTAACTCATCGAAGAAGATATTGAGAAGTGGTCGCGCTATGTCGTGAATTGGTCATTGATTTGGGTCCCAGTGGCTTAATGGTCTACGAGCTCACTAGCCTTGTAACCACCGGAAGGTCCTGGGTCCAAATCTTGGCGGTAGATGCGTACTGTGAAGAGTCCCAAACTGGGACGAAACAGATGTCCAGTACTCCCTTCAGGTTTTCCAGTGGTTCTCTAATTGATGTCAGCTTATGATGAAATCCTCCAATTTTTTTCATCGTCTGCCTACACCAATTTAAGAGGCATTTCATTTATTTCCCTTGTTTGATTTTTCGATTTAATTTCATGACGCGTCTACCTATTTGATAGACTAAACTTCATTTTTTTTGTCATTCGTTTTGCTTTCCTAGTGGAGCAGATGACTTCAGGCTTTTATTTTTCTATATCTTATTTAGAAGAGTTATTGATTTTATATACTAACAATGTTAAATATTTACTTGATGGCTAGCAGTTCCATTTCTAGATGGATGATGTTGCTGTGAGAAGTCCCTTAGGTCCAAAGTTCGCCAATATATACATGTCACATGTTAAGAACCTAGCTGAGAACTTAACTGGAAAAGTTCATTTTTATAAAAGATACATGAATGACATAATAGTCATTTGTGACAAATTTGCAGATGTCACAGGAATCCTTAATAAGATTAATACAGTACAAAGTGGCATATAATGACCGTATGTGAAAGAAATTGTTTATCATTTTTAGATGTACTCATAACTCACTGAAAAGATGGGTCAGCAGGGCGATCTGTCTACAAGAAGCTAAGATAGACGGAACAGTCTGTATCTACCACAGTATAACAAAGCGTCAGTTTAATGCTTGTTCAGACGTGTTCAGCATATATTTACAAACACAAAACCTCGCTGAAACACTGTTAGATAACAATTATCCCCAGAACTTCATTAAGTGTTTTAGAAATGCTGAAAAAAGGGCTCCACCGATCGATCCAATCAGCCCTCCAAAAGCCTTACCGTTCACAGGTGATCGATCATCAAAGTTTGATCAATTAACAGAGACACACGGGAGGGGGGGAAGTATTTAACAGAAATGACTATGCAGCTAAATTCATTTTCACAGGGAAGACAAGATTTATGTTGTCATGTAAACCCTCACAGAATTCAAACGGTACTGCTACATTTCAGTGTGTTTAGCAGTATATATATATGTGTCACCGAGCCTCTGAGGGTAACGGCTACAGAAAACAATCCATAGTGGCGACAGCAACAAATAAAATCACCGGATACAATTAATCCTTAGAATAGATGTGCAACATCATCTGTCACAAAGCATATCATAGAGACGAGTCACAATGTTTGATTCCAATAATGCCTTTAAACAAGTTTAGGTCATATATTTACATTCGTTGAAACACTGGTTATCGAATGCCTTAAACTTGTTAAATGTATCCAAAGATTACTTGTTATCACTCTGAACCTGCCGTGGTAATCCAATTTTAAAAATCAAGCTTCAAGTTTTTTTTAAAATAGCATTTTCATTCTCTTGTTTTCCTTTCTATTGCCCTATATTCCTACGTCACCTACCTGCCTGTCATTCGTAACCTTGACTTGCATGCATTTTGACCAATATTGTAATCATTTATTCCCTGATGCCTTCTATATAAATGTGTATAACAAATATGTTAGGGATCAGAGAATCCGATATGTGTTGTGCAAATGCATTCATTACACGTTTCACATAACTTATGTCTTCTTAATGTTTTGTAGAAATTCATGAAGTGAGCTAATCGCTTTAAATTTATTTATTTTAAGCTTTGGAACTGCACTCGCTGTTGTTTTTCCTCCAAAAATAAATTTGACTGTTAGTTTCATACACAAACTTCTGTCCTTTTTGGACTCATTGTCGGTCGGCTAAGCAGTGAGTCCGTAGGTCCGGAGGAATTGAACTCCGATGGATAGGAATTCTAACCCTGAATCGCTGATGCAGTAGTTACATCAAGAACTAGACTATAATTTATATATTCGCTTTTTTTTATTAATCTGACGCTCTCTAGTGACTTGTTACAGGATGGAGTGTCCTGGAGTCACTTCTAGTGAGAAGTCATGACCAGTGAGGTCTAGTTAGATGTCACGTGTGTGGATGGATGTTCCACCGACGACAATGGTTGGGGTCGCGCTAAATCACGAATTGGTAGGAGTTAAAATTCATGGGTTGGCCATTGAATCGGGTCCCAGTGGCAGAATGGTATACTAGCCAGCTTGCCTTGTAACCGGAAGGTTCTAACCCTGGTGGTGGATGCGTACTTCCGATGATTCCCAGATTAGGATGAAACAGCAGCTGTCCAGTACTCCCTTGTTTTCAATGCTTCTCTAACTGATATGAATTCGTGATCAACTCGTAAAAAAATTATATATTCGCATATTATTTCCCTTATATCACATTTAAATTTATCAAAACAAGTATTTTAAACTTCTTTATGAACAACTTATACAAATTATAATTCAACTGACGAGTACATCTTGTTTTTCAGTAATCCTTTCACTGAACACCTGAAACAGGTTTTTTTCCTCACACATGAAACAAATCAAATCCCTGCAGTTAATAGTGTTCTCTGAGCCGGTTGGTTTAGTTGCGGAGCTTTCATCGTCCCCCTGCTGGACAACATCCCCTTTCAGCGCAATATTTAGCATAAAGTGAAATGATTTAAATTTTTCTTCATGAGTGATATAATTGTGTCTCCCGGTAACCATCTTTACATACGTGTATTGATCATTTTCTATTGACTTGGATTTTAAACTTTCTCGTCACATAATTTACTTTTTATTAGTTGGTGGTATATTTGGTCTATATGTCAACGTGTTTGTTAATTGCATATTCGTTTGAGTATCAGGCTTCTAGGAATTCCCTGACTGCACTTTTGGCATTTCCTCTGTCTAAGATTTCGACATTATCACAATCAAACTGATGTCCATAATTGTCTGTATGCATTGATATGAAACAGGAATATATATATATATATATATATCGTGTCTTTTCACGGCTGATTTGTGTTCCTGGATTCTGATTCGAAGGAGACGCCCACTCTGGTCGATGTAATGTCTGTTACAGTTCATACAATTTATTTTGTAAATAGTGTTAATTTTATCTCCTTTTTCTGTTGGATGTGTCTTTCGGTTTGCATAATATCGAATTAAGTGACTGTGTTGACTGGTTTGTGTGCTGTGTCTATTTCAAACGTTTTCAGTATTCTGGAGGTTATTTCAGAGATATTTCGCATGTATGATAGGTTGAATTTTCTTCTGGTCTTTGATGATGGTTTCTTGTTGGTGTTGTGATTTGATTTTAAACACTTTTTGATAAAATTTTGTGGATAACCATTCTTTTTGAAGACCATTATTAGGTATTTTTCTTCCATTCTTTTCAATTCTGGAGTGCTACAGTGTGTGTTTGAACTCTCTTTTAAACAATGTCTGCACATAGTTTCTTTTGTGAGTGAGTAATTGGATTATTGCTAGTATAGTTGAGTGTTTGATCTGTGTGTGTGTGTGTGTGTGCGCGTTGATTTTCTATATACTTGTATTTCCAAATTTCCTGTGTTGGTTCTCATGACTAAGACATCTAAAAATGGAACTTTGTTATCTAATTCTTCTTCTCTCGTGGTGAATTTGATGTCTTCAAATATACTGTTTATTAATTTATGGGTATATTCTAAATAAAATCCTTAAAAACTAACCTTTGATAATTAATTGGCCTACAGAACGAAATCCCCTAAAGTTCTGACGAGAATTAGTGACCAGTGAAGTCAATCCGGTTGAGAATGAGGACAGATATACTCGCTAATAACATTGGCTGATTGTCGCGTTAAAAAAACGAATTAGCAGGAGTTAGAATTCATGAACTGGCCATTGAATCGGGTTCCAATCACTGAATGATCTAACCGCGAGGTTCTGGGTTCGAATCCTGGTGGCAGGTGTTTACTACCAAATGAGTCACTGGCTAGAAGAACGAAACAACTCTCCAACACTCTGTTTTAGTTCTCAATGATTCTTTAACTGATATCAATCAGTGGTCAAACTCCAAACAACTGAGATCCCTACAAACTAACTCTTCAGGGATATTTGTGTGTGTGTGTGTGTGTATATATATATATATCCGATCCGTTTCGTTTTACTCATAATAGGCTTGAAGAAATAAAAGTCTACCTCCGATGAAATCATAAAACACACTAGATCCTTCTTTTTTGTTGTTGTCCTAGTTTAATGTATAAAGTAAATTTAAAAAATCAAGATATACATTTGACACTCTTTTAGCATAGCATACATTTAATGTGAAAGTAACCATATACGTATATACATATACATATAAAATTATTAATGGTAAATGTAATAGGTTGAACATTCCATGTTACTTTGATCTTATTAGTCATGTTTAAGTCTACTTGTTATGCATTTTTGACAAGAGTCAAATTCTAGACCGTAAAAACCTCTTATCCCTAGTATATATATATATATATATATATATATATCACTGACTCAAAGATATACACTTGTCATTCACTTATTCGTCTTTCTAAAAGGATAAATAGGGAGGAGAGAGAGAGAGGGAGAGAGAGTGATAGCTAACAATGTGGATCAAACACTAGTCATATTCTATCCATACTGGTGATAATGTCAGTTTACACACCGATCCACTTCACTTTCTTCCTCAGGCACACACACACACATACACAAACACAAAGATATACACACGGTTATTAGTGGATGTTTATGTTAGTGGTTCCTTCTGGTTGTTCCTGCATTGCTGACACGTGTATGAAATATTAAATGCCGCATATATCATATACATATCAGATGTCTATTGAGTGCATTGAGAATATTTATTAGAGTCTCAAGGATGAGATATGTCACCTAGAGTTTAAATTATGTAATGAATACATTTCATATTTCAAAATGACATGATCTTATTACTAAAAACAGTGTCGCATATAAATATAATTTCTTTTAACCCTAACAAGTTTCAGTTATGTAACAGCGAGTGATTACGTCATCAAGTTATTTATTAATCATAACAGTGTATGAAATTTGAAGTCACTTGACAATTCAATGAGCATAAAACACGATATACAATCAGTGAATCAATAGTTAGTTATGTAATATGATAAAAGAGAACATAGTAATAGTTCATGTGAATAAAATGAAAGTGACACATGCATTCCGTGGATTAGTTTGTAGAATCTTGAATCTACATGTTAGATGTTGTAAGGTAGAAGCAAATGAATTTCACCTATCACTACTACAATTCTAGATCTTTATTTGTGAAGAACATATGAGATAACCAATTTTATCTTATAATTTGAACAAAGCAAGAAATACAGTGGGTTTTTTTCAGAATAAAATGGTACCATCATTGTTTATTTCGTTGGCTTCTCATCAGCTGCTTGCTCACAGCCCAAAGTCATGATTAAATACATCTACAGAAGCAATTTTAACAACATACCTGCACAGAGTTCATTTTTAAACAAAAATCAGTCAACCAATATATGCATAGAGTAATAATATATATAATAATATTAAACACTATTCCGAACAATAATGATCATACACAATGGAAACTTTCAACGTTATGTAATCAGATGAAAGAGGTAGGTGAACACATACAGTTACCAGACAGGGTAAAGAAAGACTGATAACCGCTTCTTTCTGAACGCATAAATCAGGCTTTAGGCGCTTGATGGCGACAGCTTCAGTAAACCTGAGGAGAATTGAACTCTTTTGTGCCTATTGATGATTTTGAAAGACTTTTTGACGTCCACCTCATGACCTGTGTCCAGGAGATGCCTCACGATGGCACTGTTTAAAGCATTTGTTCTCTTTAGACGTAAGCTTTTTGGTACGTGTCCAGAAAATCGCACATATGCCCTTCTTTTTGTCCTTTCAATGCTCCCCCAGATACAAGTAAATTTGTATATACAGTTGGAGTTAACCTGAGAAGGATATCTATCGATTTTCGATTGCACCGAAGAGGAAGTTGTTCAGTAGACAGGGACGAGCTTAGCTGCAGGATAGGCTGTCGCTAGTGACGTATTCAGCCTTGTGCTGACCATTGCTGCAATGTTTTCATCTTTATAATCAAGCAGAATGTAGATTGGCTTTTTACCCATTGTGATTTTTTTTACATTTGTGACTTCAGATCTTGCATACTTGTTGATGAATCTTTGAAGGTACCCATTGCTCTTCAACATCTTTTCAAGAAACTCAAATTCTTCCTGTAATTTCTCTATAGAGCATATTCTCCACACTCTGTGTAGTACAGAGTCTTGACTAGTCTTATCTAAACACTTTAGGGTTGGGAAAAATGAAGTAATTAAAGCCCTCTTATGCAGTACAGTGGAGTTTACACATTATCATTATTATTATCCCCTTGGGTTCCGAGTGGAAACAGCATATCTCCGTTTCATTGTGTTCTCTGCAGCCCTACCCCCACTCTAGTAAGTCCTACCACTGCCCAAAAGCTGTCATCTCCTCCTCGCCAAACGATCTCCTCCATGTCACCCTCAGACACACACCCAACTCGCCATATCCCATTAGAGTTCTACTCAAGTGATGGCCTGGCTTTCCATGTCATCCAACAGTCTGTCATCTGTATATATCCGATCCAGCTTGATTTTCTCCCGAATATTTGTTCAGAGATGCATTTTTGATTAATTCGTTCTCGACGTTTCTAGCTGATAATTCTTTCTGACCAGCCGGCCATTTATTCTGCAGTTTCGTGACACATGTGCAAGGTATCTGGCCTACACAGCTGAATTAACTCACTTAACAACATTGGTGTTGAAAATTTCCGAATTTCCTTGTTTATGCTGATCGAGTGTGGTCGATTTTCAAAATGATTTCAGGATGATAAATAAATGTCTGACTTGCCTTCCCGATCCTGACTGGTTTTGACATCTTCCTCAGTGATCTCTTTCAAACATCTTCTATCGATAGAGATTAATACTTGTTGTCATGGTTGATTGATCAATTTTTTTTTCATCACCTCCATCTCCTCTATGTGTTCATTTGAAATCTTGTTTTTACTGCCCACCTTTTCAGCCAGTTAGTTGATTTTCGTCTGTAAATCTTCGAATTTTTGTGACATTAGACACAAATCATCCGCGGCATCCAGATCTTCTAAAGTCTTCTTATCACCTTTAAACAGTGAATGATTAAAAAAACTTTTATGATTTTTATTTCCTTTAATTTCTAGAGGGACATAGGGCTTCAGCCGAACGTCTCCATTGCGTTCGGTTCTCTGTTGGAGTTTTCACCTAGCTTCGAGTCTGCCTACATGCTTTCATCACCTCTTCAGATGACCTCCTCCAAATCACCCTCGCACTGACGACCAACTCGCCGCTTCCCTTCCGGGTTTCACTCGAGCGATGGCTTGTCTAGTGATATCACTTGATGGTTTCCTCAGAGTATGACCAATCCACCTCGATTTCTCCCTGGCAATTTGTTGCACAACCGGTTTCTTGTTGGTGCGCTCCCAAAGATCCCTATTGCTGATCATTTCTGGCCGGCCATCTGATCTTGAGTATTGAGCGAAGACAGCTGTTGATGAAGGTGTGTAGTTTGTTTGAGGTGCTCTTTATGACGCGCCAGGTCTCTGATCCAATCGAATAGTAGCACTGACTTCATATTGAAGTTGAAGATCCAGATCTTATATTTAATGCTGAGTGCTGTTGATCTCCACACAGACTTGAGAGTGATGATAGCCTGTTTTACCTTCCCGATGATCCTCACATTGGTATCCTCGTCAGTTTCGCCTGCACTTGAAACGATGCCTCCCAGGTAGGTAGGTAGGTAAAGGAGGTTGTTTCTTTCAGATTTCTCCCATTTATATTGATTGTTGTCTGTTGGTGTTGGCCAGGAATCTTCATCACTTCTGTTTTCTCTGTTTACTTGGAGTCCTATCTTTGATGCTTCTTCTGCTAACTTGTTGCTTTTCACTTGCATATCTTCTAGTATGTGGGAAATCAGACATATATCATCGGTGAAGTCCAGATCCTCCAAGTATTTTGTGTGGGTTCATTTTATGTCTGTTTCTTCGCTGCCTAACCCGCTGTCTGTTGCATTATCCAATCTACTGTAATCAGGGAAATCATTGGCGATAGTAGGCAGCTGACCTTGTCTTACTCATGTCTTTACTTCGAAGGGCTCCGTAAGTTTCTCATTGTGGATTACTTGGCATGCAGCATTGTCATAAAACTGTTGGATGAGATGTATAATTGTTGGCGGTACCCCGTAGTAGCGAAGTAGTTTCCAAATCACCTCTCGATCGACGCTGTCAATCGCTGTTAACAACTAAAACATTAAGTGAATATATATATATATATTATCAAAGACAATCATATCATAATATTCCATTATGGCTAAATCTTGTTTTGATAAAGTCTCACAGCGTTATACAGTAATGTTTACTGATGACCACGTTTCAAGCACAATTTATTGCCACTCATAATCATATCAAGGCACTACTCACACGACTTCCTAACTTCATTTATGTAGTTCCATTATTTTCCATCGCTTGATCTTCACTTGATTTGATTGGTAGTAGTATTTTCCATATTTCGGGTATGAGTGATGAATCATTCCTACTGAATGTGTTTGGTGTAGACTCGATGAACAAGGATTCAGTAATCAACCTCTCTCTGCACCTATCTAGATTATTTCTTAGAATTTTAACCCTTTCCCCATCATTGTGCTATTGTGTGTGTTAATGCATGTAGTGTGATCGTTGAGCTTTTTTCTAAATTAATTAACTTCTCGGGGTCAATCATACTAACCTCAGCTAAATTCTTGTGTTCTGACAATGTGATTACCCCCGACCTACTACTTTTACCTATGTAGTTGACCACACTCACAGTTATTGCAAGGTATTTTGTAAATTATATTATTTTGTCTAATTGGGTCAACTGGGTCATTTAACCTACAGAGATTGTCTCTGAGTGAGTTTGTAAGAGGGTGTGAACGCCACCCTAATTCCTGCTTTATTAAGAATCCTACATAGCCTCAGATGTCCCTTCTTTATATGGTATGATTGTAGATGACTTATATTCTCTCTTATTTATGTTATTATTACTAGTTTCACAATTATTTTTCTTTTTCTTTTGGCCTTTTTCAATGTTCCTAATGAATTTTAAAGGATAGTTATTTAACCCCAAAGCCTCTTCTATCTGTTTTATTTCATCATTTAGGTATTTTTTGTGCTACTTAGTGCTACTGCTCGGTTTGTTAAACACTTAACTAAGCCTTCCTTAACAGTTAACGGATGAGATGAATTAAAGTCTAAATATCTGTTAGAATGCGTTGGTTTTTTTGTACACACTAGTGGGTAGTTTACCTTCTTCTATTCGTTTTATTTTACAATCTAACATAGCTAATTGTCCTTGTTCATTTTCTGATTCAAATGTGAATTTTATTCCCTCCATTAGTGAGTTTATATGTGTCAAGAAGCTAGAGAGAGATATATTCTGTTTTTAACACTGTGAAAGTGTCAGTCATCCACATATCTCCATCATATTTTTGGAGTAGGATTAAAGGTATTGAGAGCATTACTTTCCCAGCTGTCCATAAATATGCCTGCTACGATAGGGGATACTGGTGACCCTATTGCTACTACTACCAATCAAATCAAATGAAAATCAAGCGATGGAAAATAATGGAACTATATAAATGAAGTTAGGAAGTCGTGTGAGTAGTGCCTTGATATGATTATGAGTGGAAATAAATTGTGCTCGAAATGTCGTCATCAGTAAGTATTACTGTATAACGCTGTGAGACTTTATCAAAACAAAAATTTACTCATAATGGAATTACACTCTACCAGAGTGCATAAGTCTTTATTCTTAATATCAATCATATCATAATATGTTTCCGCTTATTTTGAAAAATAGTCATACTGATTGTTTTATTGTTAAATTACAATTTAGATCTTGTTTTTGTGAATCACAAACTGAACAATGCTTGAATAACGAGTATGACTTTCAAAATTATCAAATCTCAAATAATCTCAATGGATTTTCTTTCTATAAAACATGCAATTGTACATCAGATTACGCGCCAGTTTGTGAAACACACTCAGTGGATACAGGTGAAAAGAAGTTCAACAAGAAAACAAAAGACTACTTGACAGAATTATCAAATGAAATGAAATTCCCTAGTTATCCTGAATATATGATACCTGAAGAAAATAGTCAGAATTTCAGCGCATTTCAAAAAGGTGAGTTGAACACTTTAGAAGTAATTACACAAGGACTAAAACTGAACTATCATTCACTTGGTTATATTTTAGACTTTAAAAATGATCAGTCTTGGGTATAGGAAACCGGATGAAAAGGAATAGAAGATTAGAAGTCATCAAAACAATTAACTAGTAGGTGTTAGTTTGAATAAAGCAAGAACAACAGGTGGTTTTTGTAGAATAAAATGGTACCATCATTGTTTATTTCGTTGGCTTCTCATCAGCTGCTTGCTCACAGCCCAAAGTCATTATTAAATACATCTACAGAAACAATTTTAACAACATACCTGCACAGAGTTCATTTTTAAACAAAAATCAGTCAACCAATATATGCATAGAGTAATAATATATATAATAATATTAAACACTATTCCGAACAATAATGATCATACACAATGGAAACCTTCAACGTTATGTAATCAGATGAAAGAGGTAGGTGAACATATACAGTTACCAGACGGAGTAAAGAAAGACTGATAACCGCTTCTTTCTGAACGCATAAATCAGGCTTTAGGCGCTTGATGGCGATAGCTTCAGTAAACTTGAGGAGAATTGAACTCTTTTGCACCTATTGATAATTTCGAACAACTTTTCGACGTCTACCTCATGACCAACCGGTGTCAAGGATGAACAACAAGATTCCAATTTTTGAGAGGGAGAGAGAGGGGTGAGAATAATTACGGAATCGGTTGAAGTTAGAATTCGTGGGCCATCGAATCGGGTCCTAGTAATACCCTGTAACCTGAAGGTACTGCGTTGGAACCCTGGAGGTGAATGAGTACTGCCGATGAGTCCCAAACTGGGACGAAAAAATAGTTCAGTACTCCAAAAACTTGAAACAGACCAAATCCCTACAAACTAACTCTTGAAAATTATGGAACTCTAGGTCAGTTAAATCACAGGGGTTAACAACAGTTGACGACATAATCAAGCAATTAGCAAAATAATGATGACCAAGAAGAACATTATGACTCGGTAGAATTACTTAAGAATACTGAAATACAAACAAATTAACTGAATTAGCTACTCAAAGTGACTGCTGTAAACTAAATGGCTTTTTATCATAAATCAGTCAGTGGTCCAAGGAAAACGGTCTAACCTTAAATCCCTCTAAATGCCAAACAGTCAATTTCACCTTTGGGCACAAATCTCACCTAAACAAACTGGTTACCACTCACGAGGTGTGCAACATAGATGGCACTGAAATAGAAACCAAGTCGGAAATTAAATACCTAGGCATCATTCTATCTGCTGATCTTTTCTTCCTGGTCGTCTCATATCTTGATGATTTCTAAGAAAGTATTCCGTCTTACCTTCTACATCAAGAAGTTAAGACATTCTGGAATAACTCACCCAAACCTTACTCCTACGATTCGTTAACTCTTGGATCCTGCCTATTATTTTCTATTGTTCTCCCTTAGTTTTTCCAGGGCTGGCTGCTGAAGAAAGACTATACCTTATTCCACAGGAAGTTAAAGGTTGTCAGCAGGGTAAGCAATGTGCCGCTTAACCAGCTTGTAAATATTCTGGTTGACAGGCACTTGGACTCGTGTGAAAAATGGGCTAAATCAATCCATTCTATCTAACTCACATCACTCTCTTCATTCACATTTCTCCCCTTGTATCTCATCAGGCACACCCAGAAGCCTATGTACAAAACTAGATGCTCGCACTAGTAAGTAAAAAACCCAACTCAACCATACCCTACTTAGCTCGTATTCGGTGCAATATAGAAAGCATTAGGCATGAAACTGAGATTACCCTTAATCTATGTAGAATTTTATTTATTGATAATGTACAGACTGGATGAGATACAGTAGTGAAATGCTGTATCACGAGTACTGTTTTGGAATAAAGCAAATTATTATTATTATTATTATCAATTGTAATCATAATCACATAACAATGTTAAAACAAGAGGAGGAGTGAAAATCGTATGTAAAAAATAACTGCATATTCTGTAGTTGGCCGTGACAAATAAAGGGGCTGCCCAAATTTCTTTACAACACTCATAGATTTGGCTTGTTCAAATGAATTCCGATTGCCTCTACTGTACGCATTTGTATAAGTCATAATCGTAGAGCATGCATGAGAAAGGTGGTAAGGTGAAATCCAACCATTAACTCTAGCGGCTGTTTTAGAGTCAGCTTGATGTCCATTATTGATGAGATGAGCTAGTATTGAGCTGTGTGTAGCTTTATTCGAACCTGCAATTAATTATTTTCACCCATCCTTCAAAACTCAAATATTTTATTGCGACCATCTACTAGTTAATTGTTTTGATGATTTTTAAAATTGAATTTCAGTAAAATGGGAAGTATACTTCATTGTGGATAAACATCAATTAGAGAAACAATATATATTAGGAGGTATAGGTTCTTTTGTTTCATTACAGTTTGCAACTCTTTAACAATAAACAGTTATGATCCCACAAGAGACGACAGCCTGTCTTGGAATCAGTCAGATCTTTACAGTTTAACACGTAGGCATTAGTTACACAGTTGCGTCTAAAATATTGGCTGCTGTCTTGCTTCGCAGGCTGTGCAAAATACGTGAGGGATTGATTCGCGAAGAGCAGACTGGATTTTGTTCAGGTCGTGGATGCATTGATCATGTGTTCACCCTTCGTCAGTTGTTGGAATACCGCCACAAGTATTGCAGGCCAACGATCGTTGTGTTTCTTGATATTAGGGCTGCCTTCGATTAGTTGGACAGAACTGTGCTCTGCAACTGTCTGTTAGAGGGAGATGTACCTGAGAAATTTGTTAACATCTTGAAAGCACTATACAGAAACACCTCAGGTAGAGTGAGGGCATATAACCAACTATCATCACTGTTCCAAACCAACAGTGGGGTTAGACAGGGTCGCCCAATCTCCCCATTTCTCTTCAACATTGCCATCGGTGACATTCTGGAGTCAGCTCTGAAGGATGTGCGTGAAGGTGGTGTAGATCTGCCATCTGGAGATAGACTTTTCGACCTCGAGTATGCAGACGATATCGTCGTACTGTGCGATAGCATGCAGGCTGCCCAAATCGCACTTAATCAGTTGGCGATCAGTGTCTGTAAGTATGGTATGTGCTTTGCGCCGTCTAAGTGCAAAGTACTGTTACAAGATTGGCAGGAGCCTGTACCTGCACTCACTCTTGCGGGAGAACCGCTTGAAGTTGTTGATAAGTTTGTGTACCTGGGTAGTTGTGTGGGTGCTGGCGGAGGGGTGACGGATGAGATTTCCAACCGTATAATGAAGGCTAGGGTGGCATACACCAACTTGAGCCACCTATGGCGCCGTCGCGATGTTAGCCTGGCTGTCGAAGGTCGGGTATACAATGCTTCGGTGCGGACTGCCCTCCTCTGCGCCTGTGAAACCTGGCCTCTCAGAGCTGAGGATGTGCACGCAGCGACTCTGCGTGTTCGATCACCGCTGTCTCCGCAGGATTGCATGCATTCAATGGCATCATCGCGTGAGTAATTCTGAGGTTCGGCGGCGTGTGTTTGGACACAGTGGAGATCACCATTCACTGAGTGTCGTCATCTGGAAACACCGGTTCCGGTGGCTTTGACATGTGCTGCGAATGTCATCCCAGAGGCTTCCGTACAGGTCTCTGTTCGTTAGCACTGGAACCGCAGAAAAAACTTGGCACAATATGGCACCAAGAAAGATGCGCCACACAACAATAATAAAGCAACAAAGATCAAAGGTAAAAAATATAAGTAGAGAACGGATAAGGAACTTCATCAGGAAGGAAAACAAGTTCAAACACTATTCGTTAACTATCATGGGGAAGGGAAGAAAGAAGGAAATCGCAATACGTTCGCCACTGATTACGATTCCTGGCCATATCCGATAACGTTTCGAGCCATCGATTTGAGCTATCTCTTGGACCCCAACTAGGGAGTCGTGACACACCAACCGATGCTAATCTAGCACAAAAATCCTTCATCCCACGACGCCACGTCATGGACATGGACTGACCAACCCTCCACCTTTTCCATCCCGTCCCAAGTCACTTAACATTAAGCATTAGTATAAATCTTTAGTCAGAACCTGATAAAAATTCACGTAGAGCATACTAATATTTTGTTTCAATGTTTCCTCTTCTTTTTCACGCTTTTTTTTTAATGGAAATCTAGATGAGACAGAATCAGCTCAGTTCGATATTTCTTACTATTTATCGTGTAATTCTACTACAAATAATCCATATAAGACAACACCTTATGAATGGATCTCCGAGAGTCAAGTAACACTATCAGGAAATGAGATATTGTCAAAAACTTACAAACACAAAGATCACTCTTTAACTGATCACGAAATCCAGTTATCAGATCCTAATGAACCTGGTACAGGATCAGTATTTCCTTCTTCTAATTCGTCATCATCAACATCATTAATGTCGTTCTCCAACAGACATAATGATATTCGAGTGTGTAGACAAAAATTTTCTGAAAAATCATTTCAAACAAAGATATCCGACAGTAGTTTATCAGAAAAATCTTCATCACTACTGGACAATCATTGCAGGAATACTGAAGGGAACAATAATGGAGCAATAATGGCAGCTGCATCTGCCGCCTTAGCTAATCTACATCATAGAGGTTCTCTACAGTTATGGCAATTTTTGATCGCATTGTTAGATGATAAAGAAAGTCAACATTTAATATGCTGGACAGGTAGAACATTGGAATTTAAGCTAAATGATCCTGAAGAGGTAAGATACTCATATGACAAATTATGTCATGTACAACTCATGCAGTGTAGGTTTTTTCTTTTCTTTTAAAAACATTTCGTTATATGTCTTTGCATACTGATAAGAAGTAGGATTAGAGATGTGGTTAAATGCTGCTTCTGAAGTGCATGTTTTAGGTTCCATTAAGAGTCATATTGGTCAGTACTTAAAAATGCACATCAATGCTGCCATGGTAGTATGCTCGCTAACCACGTTTTAGATGGTTCAAGTTCGATTCCCGGCAGATGCACTCCTAAAATTTTTCTTGGCCGGTGGTAATCGCGACCAACATCACTGCTGAAACTGCAAAGCTCATGCTTGGAGCCCCATGCCCAACTCGAAAAGCGAAGGAATGGTAAACTTAAAAGTATGTTCCTGATTCCATCACGGATTGATATCAGTTAGAAAACTAATGAAAGCCAGCGGGGTGTACTAAACATCTTTTTCGTCTTAGTTTGGGTTTCATCGGCGGTGCTTCCTCACTGGGGGGGGGCGGGGGGGCTCGAATTCAATAGGGTCCACGAGGTCGGGCGTGAGGAGAAATACTCGCCAACAACTTCTGATAATGGTTGTGCTAAAATTGCACGAACTGACAGAAGTTAGAATTCGTAGGTCGTTGAATCAGGTCCTAGTGGTCGAGGAGCTTTGCTTGGAACTGGAAGGTTCTGGGTTCTACCCCCGTTGGGTGCGTAATGGAGATGAGTCCCAAACTAGGACGAAACAACTGCCCAGTGTAGGCACGAATAGTTGAACCACACAGAAATACTACTGTAACAACAGTATAAGGAAAAGAAGAACAGGACAACCGAGGAACATCAGAATTTTGAGGGGTAATCATATTTATCACGAGTATTCAAAAAAACTTGCTCTACTTCGAATGACCACCGTGAGAAAGAGAAGAAACTATTCATATATATGTTTACAACGGATTCTAGTTCTAGATCAGTCTGACAAAGTTTCTGGCCTCTGTATCTTCTGATTACTCATATCCGACTTAAGGAATCGTGATGCATCAGAAGATTCCCAAACAAACACAAAACGTTCTTCAACTCATGGCGGCATTCCATGGTCTAACCACGACTAAACAATATATCCTCAGGGTTAACGAACAGTGTCGCCTTCGGAAACTTGTCAAACTCATCGTTCTTCATTAGGATTCCATCCTAGAGTTGGCCTGGTGTACAGTGTTACCGAACGTTTACCTGATTCATCCCCATTTCTCTGGAATATTTGGTGAGCAGAAAGTTCTTGGTTGGTTGGTTCCTAGACTTTCTTGTTGATAATTCCTGCTGGTTGGCCAGCCGTCTGATCTTCAGTATTGAGCCCAAAGAAGTAGGAAGCTGTTGATAAGGTTGAAGTGACTTGTATGAAATGCTGTTCATGACACGTGCACCTGATTTCTAACCAAGAATTGGTGCTGAAAATCCGAATTTCGTTCCACATTAGTCTGTTTATTAGATGTTACACACAGCGAAACAGTATTATTTACTGGATGACATTTCGAAAAAAGTTTATTGCTGTTGATGATCATATCAATTGTAATCATACGACTTTGAAACTTGAGTTTTATAGTTTTCTTTGTCTTCTATTTGTCGTAGGGGTAGTAGAATTTTCCAGATATCAGGAACAGGTGATGAATCATTCCTATTACATGTATCTGCAGTTGGTTCGATAAACAGAGCTTCCGCTGTCATCAGTCTCTCCTTCCACCCTGCCACAACATTAGATTTTAAAACTGTCATCCTATCCCATCCTATTGTATGGTTGTGTGTAATTGGATGTAATGAGTTCTATAGCTGAACTATTCTCAAGATTTCTTATCTTATTTGGGTCAGCCAATCCAGATTTTGGTAGGTTTTTATGTTCAGCTAGTCTGACTGCCCTTCTTCTACTAGTTTGACCTATGTATTTGACCTGACAACCATCACAGGCAGGGTATTACATAAACTAAATTGTTTTGTTTTAAAGGCTTCATAGGATTGATGCTTTTAACCGACAAAGCTTGTTTCTAATTGAATTTGTGGGTTTGAATGCCAGCCACTTTTATTCCTGCCTTGTTAGGAATTCTGTGTAAGGTTTCCGAGGTTCCTTCCTTGTATGGAATTACTACTGTTGATTTGGATTCCTTATTGTTGGTGTCGTCATTAATATTATTATTATCACTATTATTATTATTATTATTATCATTATTAGTGTTATCATTATCACTGTTATTATTATTATTATCACTAACGCTACGATGTTTATCACTTCCTGTCTTAGATTTTCCTTGGTACTACTTAGTTTTTGTGCTCTGTCATTTAAACATTTCACCAATCCTATTTTACTGACATAGGATGGGATGATCGGAAGTCCAAATATCTGTTTGAATGTATGGGTTTTCTGTAAACACTAGTGTTTAACTTCCCATCTTCTTTCCTTTTTACGTTGCAATCTAACATTGGAATTCCCCCTTCCCGACTTCCCAGTTCATAAGTGAATTGAATTGCCTCCACCTTTGAGTTAATGTGTTCGAAAAATCTCTCTATATCTTGTGTTAGAACACACAGCGAATGTGTCATCTATATACCTCCACCATACTTTTGGGGTGGGGGTGAACGTTTCAATCGCTATGTTTTCCCCACCTATCCATGAATATATCTGCTACAACTGGGGATATTGGTGATCCCATGGCAACTCCCTCAGTTTGTTTGTATATTTTCCCTTGGAATTTAAATACTGTGGAAGTCAGGCAAAGCTGCACTCCCAGCATTATGTCATCCAGTGGCACTTTTGTCCTAAGTTCGAGTTCTTGGTCAGAAATGAGTTCGTTTCTGACTGTCTCTATAGCCATATTTATCGGTATACGTGTATATAAACTGACAATGTCAAAACTAACCATTTTTTCTTCATCATCTAATTTTGAATTATCTAATTTGTGTTTTAGTTCATAAGAATTTGTTAGTCTAGATTTTGAGTGGCTTTTAAGGGGATTTAATACCATGGCTAAATATTTAGATAATTCATAGGTAGGTGAATTTCTAAAATCAACTATGGGTCTAATAGGGTATCCTGACTTATGAACTTTAACAACACCATACATCCTACTGGGGTTATTAGTTTTGGGCATTAAATTAAACCACTTAGACCCACCTAGAAACGGCTTCATTCGGTGTATAAGGTCCGCTGTGGAATTTCGTTCCTTGTGCTGACTGAGTGCAAGAGATTTCCGAACTGATTTCCCCGTAGTGACGAATGTCCAGCAGTTATGTCTACCAGTTCCCGGCTGGTTTTGACATCGTTAACCGTAACGCCTGGACAGATTCATGCCACTTTAAATACACAATGAATCATTATCTATTACTGCTACTATCATTAATGTGATACACATGGCAGTAATTTAATATTCATCCAAAATAATAAGAAATATTTGACAAAGAAAAAGAAAGCTTGTAACCAGTGCGTTTCATGCTGAAACATGCTCTGAATAAGAAAATTGCTACTTCTTCAATTTTATTTGGGTATAAAACTTGGAGTTTGATTTCCTTCTCTGCTCTGGAAGAAGTACTTATACCACACACTTCTATACAAAAGTAGACGTAGCTCTACTTCAGTGGCTTGCATTGACCTACTTTTAAAGAAAGGGATTCTTTCAATTTTTTTTTTGGTGTGAAATTTCTTATTTCCAATAGTTGGCTTTTAAGGATTAAATTTATTTTTACGAGTTGATCACGGACTGTTATCAATTTGACAACCATTGAAAACCAGCCAGGGAGTACTGGACAGCTGTTTCATCCCACTGATTTGGAAGTCATCTGCAGTACGTACCCACCCCGTCAGGTTTCGAACCCACGACCTTCCGGTTACAAGGCGAGCTGGTTCGTATACTATTCTGCCACTGAGACACGATTCAATGGCTCATGAATTCTTACTTCTACCGATTCGTGATTTAGTGCGACCACAGTACTCCCTGGGTTTTCAATGCTTCTCTAGCTGATATCAATCCGTGATCAACTCGTTAAAACAAAACCAACCCTTACAAACCAAACTATAGAAAAATAATCTGATGCTCACTAGTGACTTGCTACAGGATCAAGTCTTCTGGAGTTCTTGTGAGAAGTGGTGACCAGTGAAGTCCAATTATATGTCACGTGTGTGGATGGATGTCCAACCAACGACAATAGTTGGGGTCGCGCTAAATCACGAATTGGTAGAAGTTAGAATTCATGGGTTGGACAGTGAATCGATTTATTCATATTTTATATATAATTGTGATTATTTTTGAGTTATCTTTAATATTTGTGTAGAATACTACGCAGAATTCATTGTAATACCTTTTGTGATAAATACCCTATACACGTTAAAGAGTATGTAGCATTCCAAATGAATAAAAGGCATTTTTATTAACCAGTACTCCTTGCTGGTTTTCAATGTTTCTCTAACCGATAACAATCCGTGATCAACTCGCAAAAACATATCTAATCCCTACAAACCAACTATTGAAAATTAATCCGATGCTCGCTAGTAACTTGCCACAGGATGGAGTTTCCTGGAGTCAGTTCTAGTAAGAAGTTGTGACCAGTGAGGTACATCCAACCTAAGTCAAGTGTGAGGATGGATGTCCCAACGATAATATGGGTTGGTAGTCGCGCTAAATGCTTCGCGAATTAGCAAAAGTTAGAATTCATGCGCTGGTGGCCATTGAATCGGGTCCCAGTGGCTGAATGGTATACGAGCCAGCTTGCCTTATAACCAGAAGGTCCTGAGTTGGAACCCTAGTGGTGGATTCGTACTACCAACGATTCCCAAGCTAGTTGGATGAAACAGCTGGTGGTCCATCCAGTACTCCAATATTGCTTTTCATCCGTGGTCAACTCGTAGAAATCCTGAATATTTTATAATTTAATTTTGTAGCAAAGATTTCACTTCATATGTCATATAAAACTAATTATGCAATATTATATATATATATATATATATATATATATATATTTCTCTTAATTAGGTTGCTCGTTTATGGGGTATACAAAAGAATCGTCCAGCTATGAACTACGACAAGCTAAGTCGATCATTACGCTACTATTATGAAAAGGGGATTATGCAAAAAGTCTCTGGTGAAAGATACGTCTATCGATTTGTTTATGAACCCGAGTTATTATTTTCTTTAGCTTTTCCTGGTGAGGAACAATCCAGTCAGTCACTACCGACAACATCAACAAGAACAACAGCAACGACAGCAACGCCAACAACAATGAATAAAATCAATACAGAAAGTAAATTACACGATCATTTGAACAATCAAACAGTCATGAATACATCTAAGGCTTGTTATTACCCTACTCTTTCAGATTATTGTAATAAACCGCCTAAAGATAACAGCAGTGATGATAAACTTAATTATGAAGGCAAATTTCCTGTAAAGCGTAGATATACAGATTTCATGGAGGGGAACAAGACGAAGTGTATTAACTCAGCTGCTCATAACACAACCACTACTACTGGCCATATCGATAATAGTAATAATAATAATAATTATAATTATTATGTAGATTCATCTTACATACATGGGTACGACAATACTGTATCGAATAATTTAGATAACGCACAGAAAAATATAAGTAATGAGAACGGCATTATGCCATATGAAATGTCTAATAATCATAATAATAATAATAATGATAATAATAATCATTGCGGTGACCAAGATTTCCTTGTAATCAGTTCATCTACGACAACGGATGGAAACAATCACATCCGGGTGGAAAATGCTGACGATCCCAATTGTCATAGAACAGAACAGCATCTGTTGGAAACAGATTTCTTAGCCTACACGAATGAATGTTTAATGCACACCAGTTGGCTTGACAATTTCCCAGGAGAACAAGAACATCCAACTACAGATTTTCAACAAAATATTAATCATCAATACTTTACAAATCATTTGTATAATTTTTCAAGTGATTCATACAACGCTGGACAACAGTCTTTGTTACAACCATCATCATCATCATCATCGTCAATTGTCTGTGGCAGAAATGATATTTGGTTCGATCAGAAAGAGTTTACCTGCTTACCTGATGAAACACTAAAAACAGAAGTATACAGTAGAGAGCAAGAGAGATTATCCTCGTCATCATCCTCTCCACCGTCCTCCTCATCGTTTACTTTACTACTAAGTGATCGTAGTGTGCTATCTACACCACCACCGATCACGGTCAATTTACAAAATATATATGAAATGAATTATGAATTATTAGTGAACAGTGATAAATTATCACATCGTACATTTTGAATGCATTCTATCCTATCCTCTTCATAAGTGATCAATCAGTATGTGGTATGAATCCATTTGAACGGATCAGTTTCTTAAATATTGTCTCCCCTCCCTCTTTCTCCGCATTTTCGGGAGTAGAGTGTGCTATGACATTTCCTCTTTTCTTCACTTCTTTGTTTCTGTAAAGAACAGTCATCCTTTCTTCACACACACACACATTCACACACAACACTGTGATCATTACGTTTTTTATCTCATTCAATTGATACTACTTAGTAATACATTAGAAAGACAATAGAAAGTAGTGGTTAACAGCGAATGAGTGCAGTTGATGAGAGGAAATATTATTGAGTCCATGCATAGTTGTATGAATATGCATATACAGATTAAATTATTAAAATACAACTTTTTGTAATATATACATATAAATTCATATCTTCAGTTAATAAATAGAGTTTTTCTCGCTTTGATTTATTCTAACAATGACAAACAGATCAATTTCATGCATTTATTCCCCTTGATGAATTTGAATAAAGCAAGAACAACAATGGTAGTTTGTGCAATATAATATGCTACCATCATTGTTTATTTCGTTGGCTTCTCATCAGCTAGCTGCGTATCACAGCCTAAATAAATTATGAGATTTACGTACAGGAACGTCTTAACATACTTGCAAATTTTTACATGATGTCTGTCAGTTGACAGAAAGTTCCACAATTAGTGAACAGTGCTCAGAAAATTGCACTTCTACAGTTTTTATACAGGTAGTTCAAGTTTAAACAAAATAAATATATGCATACAGTGGTAAAGGAGTTGCGTAATAAAGATGACATGTGCGTTAGATGCAGAGTGATTAATAAAATAGATAACAATGTACTGAGTTCAGCTGAAATCATAGAAGCAAGAGACAAGCAAAATTACAGATTATAAAAGGAGGGTGAGGTTAAAGACAAAGATTAAGTGATCAGATGAGAGAATACAGACATCCAGTTACCAGGGTCCTGGTAGCCACTGTGCATCTCATGTATCTATCCTCCTTATTAAGTGACTCCTTTACAACTGTATGGATATGTTTATTTTGTTTAAACTTGAACTGCCTGTGAAAAAACTATAGAAGTACGGTTTTCTGAGCACTGCTCACTTATTGTGGAACTTTATGTCATGTAAATTGACATCATGTAAAATTTGCAAGTATGTTAAAACTTTTCGTGTACATAAACCTCATAATTTATTTAGGCTGTATACGCAGCTAGCTGATGAGAAGCCGACGAAATAAACAATGATGGTACCATATTATATTGCACAAACCACTGCTGTTCTTGCTTTATTCAAGCAGATCAATCATCGAATAGTGATCAGAATATTTCTTACAAGCTAACCGTTAAATTTAATAGCTTTGCAATATACAATTGCATTATTCGACAGTGATTCCATGTCTATACAGTTGCTTCCCTAGTGAAAGGTATCTGCGGAGGTATTGCATTTATAACGACAGAAGACAAGCGCCAGGCAACAGATCGTTTGTTGAGAAAATCAACAGATATTTATAGATTTTTATGTACATTATTGTTAGCGTTATTTTTAGTAGATTGGTTGTTTTCTTGCTGAAGGTTATTCTGTACTGCTTGTGACCGTTTCTTAGAAAGTTAAGCCATATATCAGCGAATCGTATTAGCTAGCACATGTTAAGTCTCTTGAGATTGGTTGGTAGGCTCCTCAAGGAAATGAATTCCTTCAAGATTTTAGATATGTCTTCATGATTAATGAGTGTCAATAAGCCTGAAACCTAGGTGGAGGGCTTCCTACAAGTTATACTGCAATCGTATCTACTGCTTGTGCAGAATCTTCACACAACGTAATAATCGATAATATGTTATCTGAAGAAATATTGTTTCATGCACAGCTTGGCTCACTACTGCTACTACTTCACAATGTCCCTCGTCTTTTGCCTTGGAAGAATTCCCACTTCTAGGTGTAGAAACTTATTTGAAATCGTGCACGAGTATGCATCGTGACTCATTGAGGGTAATTAGATCAGCAGAACAATATGAAAGGGAGTAAACACGACAGATTTTGACAGATAGAAAATTTAAGTAATAACCCAATGGTTTAAGAAGGCAATGCTACTTTTCCTAATCAGTGGATATGGTCTACAAGTTCGATTGACAATATAATCATAAAATAAAAAATGACTATAGTTTCATGTAATTATCGTCAGTTATACATACATACACAAAAAACTTGGAGGATCTGGACTTCGCCGATGATCTCTGTCTGATTTCCCACAAACTGGAAGATATGCAAGTGAAAAGGAACAAGTTGGCAGAAGAAGCATCAAAGATAGGACCACCTTCAGGTCAACATAGAGAAAACACAGGTGATGAAGATTCCTGGCCAACACCAACAGCAACAACAACAGACAACAATCAGCCTGCATAAATGGGAGAAACCTGAAAGAAACAACCTCCTTTACCTACCCACCTATCTGGGAAGCATCGTTTCAACTATAGGCGAAACTGACGAGGATATCAAAGCAGCGAGGATCAGGAAAGCAAGATAAGCTTTCATTACTCTCAAGTCTGTGTAGAGGTCACTCCCCATGAAGATGAAAATACGATCCAGATTTTCAACTTCAATGTGAAGTCAGTGCTACTCACTATAAGGGTGGATCAGAGACTTGGCGCGTCATGAAGAGTACCTCAAACAAACTACATACCCTCATCAACAGCTGTCTTCGCTCAATACTACTCAAGATCAGATGGCCGGCCAGAAAAGATCAGAAACAGAGAGGGATCTCCGGCAATGAGCGAACCAACCAGCCCAGCAAGAACCGATTGTGCAACAAATAAGCAGGAAGAAATGGAGATGGATTGGCCATACTGTGAGAAAACAAACCATCAAGTGACATCACTAGACAAGCCATCGCTCGAGTGCAACTCGAGAGGGAAGCGGCGAGTTGATCGTCAGTGAGAGGGTGGGGTGACTTGGAGGAGGTCATGTGAAGAGGAGATGAAAGCATGTGGGCAGACTTGGAGCCAGGTGAAAACTTTTGCAGAGAACCGAAGGCAATGGAGACGCGCGGCTGAAGCCCTATATTCCTCCAGGAATTAATGGAAATAATAATAAAAATACATACAGCAATCAAACCAAATAACATATGACCTAATAGTGACATTGAATCATATTTTCAATTAGGCTATACGGTGAATAATAGTCAATTAATTTTAGCTATAAGCAGACTGTGGGGACTGAGAGGATAGGACTAAGTCTGACCTATAAGAAGACTCAATACGTTTAAGATTCCGCCAACGATTTATGTTAAATGTCACCTAAACTTGAAGGCCTGTCAGGAGAAAAGGTAAACAAGTTGGAAGAAAAGATTATCGGTGAAGACAGGACTCCAAGCGAACATAGAGAAGTTTGAGGTGATAAGGATAACCAACCCCCATCAACAACAACAATCACCAATCACCATTAGCGGAAGAAATTTGAAAGAGTTCAGTTCCCTCACTGATCTAGGCAGAATCGTTCCAACAACAGGGAACCAGTACAGATGAGGATGTCAAAACCAGTATTAGAAAGACATGCCAAATCTTTCATCATCAGTGCGAAGTCACTTTGGAGATCTTCGGCGCTCATTCAGTATAAAGAACAAAATTCAGGTATTTTAGCACCAATGCTAATTCAGTGAATTCTACTTTATTGGTCAGAAACTTGGCGCATGAGTCACGAAAATCAAGTCAAACAGCTCTATTTGCTGGCTTCATACTGATGATCATATAGCCGTTCAGGAAGGATAGGTAATAAGAGAGTCTAAGAAAGAACCATCCGAGAATCTATTGGTGAACAAATGTTCCGAAGAAAATGAAGATGGACCGGACACATATTGAGGAGACGGTAGGGTGACGCCACAGGCTAAGCCATCGGTGGAGTGGAAGTTGAATGGGAAGCGGCGAATTCGGCAGAGGGTGTTGGAGGGTGATATGAAGAAGACCATGTGAGAAGGAGATGAGTGCCTAAGAGGAATCGTGAACTGAGGAGAACAGGACTAAGTGGAGATGTGCTGTTGAGGCTGTATTTTCCACTTGGAACCAAATGGAACAATAATAACAGAATATGACCTATTTTTATACTGACATTACTCAAACTTTAAATGTTTCCATGCTGCTCACAAACGCAGGCACACACACACAATACACATAGACAAGCGTTGATGTACTACTTAATTGGTGGATGGTGACTAGCAGTGGAATCCACAATGCGAATTTCCACAGTCCTATTTGGGATTCGTCAGCTGGATGTACCCGCATTTCTCAGTGAATTATGATGTTCCCACCGAAGCTAGAACCCAGTGCCCATAGTTTCAAACACCAAAGCGTTATCCACTAGACCACTCGCTCCACAAGAGAGCCACCTCTTGTGCAACAGGTCATATTGATTTAACTGAATTTTAGATTTTCCCGTCGATTGGCTGGACCGAAAAGCTCGGTCTCAGGTACATCCAGATGATGAGTCCCAAACAGGACGAAATGTGCATCCTGAAATCCACTGCTAGTCACCATTCATCAATTAAATACTAATTAAATGCCAAGACATAGTCGAATCATCTGCACAAGAAGCCAACAGACATGTCAACCTGAGACCGAGGACTTCAGTCCAATCAATCGACGGGAAAATCTAAAATTCAATTAAATTGATGTACTACAATAAAGGAGATCAAGTTGAGGATGAAATCTTTTCTGTTATTGTGGAAAAAGATAAAAAGAATGAATATAACATGAAAATATTCTCCAATGAGTGATAATCATCTCTTCTTGTTAATGAAATAGATAGATAGTTTTCAACAATTGGTTTGTAAGGATTAAATTTATTTATTATTTACGAGTTTGACCACGAACAGATTGATATCAGTTAGAGAAACATTGAAAAAACCAGCTACAGAGAGTACTGGACAGCCAGGTGTTTCATTCAACTAGTTTGGGATTTATCGACAGTACGAACCCATCAAAGTAGGGGGTTCGAATCTAGGACCTTCTAGTTACAAGGACGCGATTCACTGGCCACCAGCCCATGAATTCGGATGAAACGACCAGGTGTCCAGTACTCCCTGGCTGGTTTTTTTCAATGGTTCTTTAACTGATATCTCAATCCATGGTCAAACTCGTAGATAGATAGAGAGATGGTCTAAATTTTTGTGAATTAAAATTTCGACAGTATCGAAAAATCGGAACATACTGAATGAAATAATGATAATTATTATTATTAATAATACTAATAATAGATAATTACTAATTACTATATGTGTATATATATAATATATTTAACTCAAAGACAGTTTACTTGTATATATTTATGTATATATTTGTGAATGCCTATATATTCACTGCCATAATTCTCATTAAATTAAATTTTTAGACCATAATTATACTCAATTATCTCGTAAACTAAAATTACTTATAGGCCATATGTACATATGTACACATCCACCCCCACCCTAACCCCCCAACAATTCTACTATGAGATGGGAATGAAAATATAAAACAGTTTAAAAAATATGGACTATTTCTTTCTGCCAATATCATCACATTATCATCATCATTATTCCTAATAATAATAATAATAATAATAATAATAATAATAATAATAATAATAATAATACTCCGACGAAGATGATAATGACGGAGTTTGTTTTTCCTGATACTGTGTTCTGATAGTGTTCTTCTATTCTACCATCATTATTTAGTAGTTTATAAGCGCAATCTTTATTCTCAACCAAAAATATTTATAAATTATGATGCTAAATTATTATATTTCTAATTTATCCAGTGAATGTTGAATTGAATTGTTGATTGAAAAATATAAACATGTTTAAACATATAGACAGTCAGTGTAGGATAGGGTAATTACTCCTGTTATCAGTAGTAGCAGTGGTAGTAGTAGTAGTAGTAAGTAGTCCGTATTAGTATCAATAGCGGTGGTAATTATAATATCTAAGTAATAGTAATCATTCCACTTCTTTTATCCAGCCATATATATAGACAGGAGTAGGAGAAGAGGGGTACGTGTGTATGTTTAAAGAGACAGAATTAATTAATTAATTAATTAAAATGAATGAAATTGATATACCAGGAAAACTGTGATAGAATTACGGAAATCATCAAAATAACAAAGAAAATAAAAACACAAATATATATATAGTACTATCATTAATAGTGGTAATAATAACAATAATAATACTATGTGGACACATGGTCACATTGCATCTTTATTTTTGTGATTTATTAAAGGGAATAATGACAATAATAATAATAAAGGTTGAATATTGTTGAACTTTTTTTTATTTGTAAACCCGTATCTTACAAAATATTTCACATTCAGCATGTGTATTTTATTGAAATATATTCACAGTAAAGTTCTGTTGACCTTTCATATAGGTGAGTGAGTGAGGAATTATAAATATACCTTGTGACAGGATTTATTAAAATTCACAAAAGAAGACGATGCAATAAGAAGGAGAATAGATTTCTACACTATTGCTATTATTATTATTATTGTTATTATGATTATTCTTATACTTTGACAGGTGTGAACTAATATTAACATTCAACTTGCTTTTGTTTTTGTTTTTTGTTGTGGTCAACATTTTAAAGGTCGTTTAAAGAATGTTAATACCAGTGAGTTATTTTTGTCATCATCATTCTACCGCAAAGTATAATTTCATATCTCTTCAACTAAAATCTCAGTGTATGTGTATGTGTATTTGTAAGAAAGATAAGTTAACTGTGTAGTAATCAATACATGATGAACTATGCCTTTAGCCAACGCTTATTCAACACTCTTTTGAAGTTAATTGAATTTGAGATTTTCCCGTCGATGGATTGGACCGAAAGTGCTCGGTCTCAGGTTGACATGTCTGTTGGCTTCTTGTGCAGATGATTCGACGATGTCTGGGTATTTAATTCGAATTTAATCGGTGGATGGTGACTAGCAGTGGAATCCATGATGTGCATTTTGCCTGTCCTATTTGGGAATCGTCAGCTGGATGTACCTGCATTCCTCACTGAGTGATGATGTTCCCACCGAGGCTCGAACCCCAGTGCCCATAGTCAACCTGAAACCGAGCACTTCAGTGCAATCAATCGACGGGAAAATCTAAAATTCAGTTAAATTATTATGACCCGTTGCACAAGAGGTGGCTGTCGTGGCCCAAGTGGTCTAGTGGATAACGCTTTGAAATTATGGACACTGGATTCTAGCCTCGATGGGAACATCATAATTCACTGAGAAATGCAGGTACATCCAGTGGCGGGTCCCAAATAGGACTGTGGAAATTCGCATTGTGAATTCCACTGTTAGTCACCATCCATCAATAAATACTTTTGAAGTCAATTAGAGAATCAATGGAAACCAGGGTCTCTCGAATTGGTAGTGCCGCCCACCCAACGGGGTTCAAACCCAGGGCCTTCTGGTTTCAAGACGAGCTTGTTCATCCACTGGGACTGGCTACAGGAAGAGGGGGTTTGGAGTTCTAGTGAGGAATTGTGACCGATAACATCCACCCAGTCGTCGATGGGGACAAATACTCACCGACGACACTGGCTGGTGCCAGTCACGAATTGGTAGAAGTTGGAATTTGTGGGCTACTGAGTCCAGTCTCAGCAGCTGAATGGTCTATGAGCCGCCTCCCTTGTAACCAGAAGGTCCTGAGTTCAAACTGTGGTGTGTGTGTGTGCCTGTGTGTGTACAACCGAAAAGTCTCCAAATAGAGTGAAACAGCTGTCCATAGACCATGGAACCAAATTATGAAGCCGTTTGACTAACTAAATTGACATGATTTTATACAAGTATAATTGGTGCTCAATACATTATCCAGTTATTAATACTGCATCACTATTGTGTTAAGATGAAGTAAAAGGTTGGCATCTGATTTTCAGAATTTCAAGATTACTTGTTATTATTCATTATAATAAAGGTTTTTGTATTTCCCAATGAATGAAAAACAAAACGATATTCTTGTTTTTACTGACGTTTCGCTATTTAATGCTGCTGCTAATAGCTTTATCAAAGAATTATTAAACCAGAGTTTACAAAATCTCAGCATATATACAACAAAGAGTTAAGAGGTGAGAAAATAGACTACTTAAGTCAAGTTAAAGGGACATATTGAAAGTTAAAATAACAATGAAGATCACTAAATCAAACAACAAGGTAATAGTACGTCTGATATGATATCAAAACAAAGTTTACTAACTTGATCACCGTTCGTTAGTCTGGGGTCATTTTTCGTTGTCAAGTTGGTCAGTTGGTAAAGATAACAAAATCAAGTGTAGATTGTTGGATTTGATCAGTGTGTAAAGTTATAAAAGCAGTGCGTGTTTACATAGTGAACTTGCTTATCACATTCGTGTTGATTTTGTCACTTCATGGGGGAGGGAGGTGTTGTAACCATGTCAGATTCTGTTTTAGTCCATCATTCCTATTCAGGCAATTTGGATTCCACTTGATATGAAGTGCTTCTGATGATATGAGACGTTCTTTGTGATTTCTGAATTTTCTCTGGAGATGATTTCAATATTGTCAAAATCAATTTTGTGGCGTGATTCTATAGTGTGTAGACCTATGGCTGATGATTTTTCAAGTTTTTCTAGTTCAGTTGGATTTCTTGGTGGTCGAAGAGATGCTCTACGGTGTTCATTTCTTCTGATTTTGATTTCGCGAGATGTTTGTCCGATGTAGATCGCATCACATTCCAAGCATTTTATTTTATAGACACAATTAGATAGAGAATCTTTCGGAATTTGGTCTTTTATATGGACAAAGTTGTTTTGAAGTGTGTCCGATGTTTTGAAGAAAACTCTAATGTCGAGCTGATTGAGTACTCTTCTGATATCGTCTGACGTCTCTGCTCTATATGGAATGACGACTGTTGATGTCCATGTTTTTGGAATGCGTTTTCGGCCATACTTAATGTCTGTGTTGATTTTGTGGATGAAGTTCCTTGGGTAGTTGTTTTGCTTCAGAGTTTCAGTAATATTTGATATTTCTTCTTCTTTTTCTTGCTCATCCGTTATCAGAGAGTGTGCTCATCTAAGAAGACTTGAAACAACTGAAATCTTTGCGCTGATGGGGTGTGATAATTTGAAGTCTAAATATTTATTGGAGTGGGTTTTCTTCCTGAATATGAATATACTAAAATGTCCGTTTTCCTTTCTCTTAACTAGGCAGTCTAGAAATGGTAACTCACCGATGTCTGATTCTGCTTCCGAAGTGAACTGGATTTTGGGAGATACACAGTTTATTTTCTCCAGGAATGAATTGTGTAGATCTCGTTTTAGTACTACAAAAGTATCATCCACATATCTTAACTATATTTTAGGAGTGAGTATGCTTGAAAAGATATTATTTTCGAATTTATTCATGTAAAAGTCGGCGACTATTGGAGAGACTGGTGAACCCATAGCAACACCATTTGTCTGTCTATATAAACTTCCTTTAAATGTAAAATAATTACTTTCTAGACAGAATTTTAAGGTTTTCATTATTTCACTGGTGTCTGGTGGACATCTTTGTGGTCGTATTGTGTCTGGTTATAGTAAACTGAAAGTGATATCAAGACTTTCGGTAATAGGGATACTGGTATATAATGAGTTAATATCATGTGCGTCGGTGGCACAGTGGTTAGGACTCCCGCCGACCATGCACATGGTCCGAGGTTCTATCCCCTGCCGACGCATACCTGATATCTGTGGTCGGCCTGCAAAATTTGGGCTACCGATATCCATGCTGAAAATTCCATACTTGTACCAAAAATACACTGTGGAATCAAGCTGTAATCAAAAATAAATAAATAAATAGCTTGCCATAAAATCTTCTTTATCAATTTATTGGTGTTCTATTTGGGATTTGAAATCATATGAATTTCTTACAATATTTTGAGTGTCCTTTTGTAGTGGTTGTAGTACTGAGAGTAAGTATTTAGAGAGGTTGTATGTCGGTGAGTTGGTGAAATCTATTACTGGTCTTAATGGAACTATGGATTTATGTATCTTTGGTTGACCGTAAAATCTTGAAGGTGTATAAGATTTTGGTTTTAGTTTATCATTATCATTATTTACGACAAGTCGTTTCTTTGCAATTCTTATTTTAACTACGTAACAGTTACCTCATCCTCATGCAAACATAAGAGAAAAGGAAAATTATTTTTGAGATGCGCTCTGAACGCTCGGTTCACATTCAACGATACCATCTACAGACAAAAGGATGGTATTGCAATGGGATTTCCGTTGGGTCCACTACTATCAGACTGCTTCGAGGCAAGCCTCGAGAGAGGTCTACTAAAGCCGAGAATTGACAGTTTGCAACTGTATAAAAGATACATAGACGACATATTCATTATCTGTGACAACAGCAAAGACCCCAATCTACTGCTGAAGACATATAACAGTTGCCATCCAGCAAAAAAATTCACTCTTGAAATGCTAAACGAATCAGAAATTCCGTTTCTTGATGTGGAACTAACAAGAAGAACTGATGGGAGTCTAAGAAGATCAATCCATAGAAAACCTACGTGGAATGGTCAGCTAAGAAGCTTCTATAGCTGGCTACCCATTCAACAAAAGCAGAATTTAATTAAATCACTTACCACCCGCATCCGATGCATCTGTAGTCCTGACGTTCTGGAGACAGAATTAGATATTCTAAGAGAAATCTTCATGCAAAATGGATACCCAATAAAATTCATTCACAAAGATGTCAAACCGAGAATCCAGAGAAACGAAACTTCACTTGCGCCTAAAAAGAAACTCTACGTGAACTTGGATTTCAAGGGAGATATAACAAGTGATATTTCCAAGAGAATGATCACATCATCTCTGAGAAGAACATTCTTTGCAACAACGCTAAGAATAGTGTTCTCCAGTCGCCCACTGATCTGCAGAAGCCTCAAGGACAAGATCCCGCATCTGGCCACTTCTATGTGCATATATCAGTTCGCCTGCTGCTGTTGTGAGGCTGACCAGGTACATAGGTCGTTCGACGTGCATCCTGTTCAAGAGGATTCAAGAACACTATCCAGCCAGCATGGTTGCGAAAAGGCAACAGTGGTGCAATATGGAGTGAGATAATTGAACACCTGGTTAACACCGATCATTCCATTTCAACAAACGCCTCCTGCTTCAAAGTAATCTACAGAGTCAAGAATAACCTACCAAAGGCAATACGGTTTTGTCTTCTTTGCATCGCTGAAGCTCTCGCCATTCACATAGAGAAACCGGAGCTGTGCATACAAAAGAGAATAATTACTCAACCACTTCTACTGCCATGGTAACAACTTTGTTGATTTGATTTGAGTTATTTTTTATTTTGGTGACTTAATTTTGTTTGTTTGCCTGTTCTTTAATTGCTTATAATTCTTCTATTCATTTAGACCTCTTACGTAATTTCGTACTATCTACTTTGTTTCTATATGTATCCTGAGTAAAACTCAATCATCACACTATTCATATTATTTCATAACTTCTTTTAACAACTGTTTGTGACAACTCATCACCTTTGTTACTACCCTAATTTCATTAACACCTAATTTTCTTGACTTGTATTACCAACTTCCACCTGTATAGTTAAAATAACCATAACTAATTGTATTTTTGTTTGACAAACTTAATGTACACATACATACAAAATAACTCACGTATAAATATATTTGCGATTGTACAGCTAAAGTGGAAAATGAATTCGCCGGCGAAAAGAGACTCTTCGCTGATCTACGTGTTTTGTTTTCATTAATGCCTGGATGGGGATTATCCATGAAAAGGCAAAATATTAAGACGAAAATATTTGAATTTGATAAAATTTTGATAAGTTTTACATAACTCTGAACCAAGAAATGCACTTGTTCTGTTCTCCTGTTTTACTCAGGAGACAATAACAAAAACAAAATAACAAAAGTAACAGAGAGAAAAAGTGCGTAGACATGATAACGATGGTATTGCGCATTATTATTATCATTATTATTATTCAAACAGGTATTGAGTTATAAAAATGCAAAAGAAAATAATGCTTCTTTTATTTTTCTCATAATTCTTAGAAAGATCTATCCAAAAAAGGTAATCAGAGGATACAATAGCAAAATAAAAAAAGAGGAGAAGGTGAGATCAGGGGAAGCAAATGATGAATAGGCACCGCTGACTGAACATTGACCAGGTAGAATTGCCTGTTGTATCACTACACCATGTTTTGGCTTAATATCTTCAACTATATACAAAGGATTCTCTACAATAAGCGCAGTTTTATTATTACCCAACCATGAATAATGATAATGGATAGTTTTTGATTTAGGACTGAACATTTTTGTTTCATATATAGAAGGAGCGGAAGACTTCGAAGAAGAATAGTAAGCAGAGTTTGACATGCTATAGGCAGCTGAATCCTGTTGTGAAATGGAATACACTTGGGGACATTCAGAGAGCTAAAAGTGAAGTTGAAAAAAAAGGGGTGTGATAAACAAAGTTGTTGAATTGGTATAGGCACAAATTTGACCTAAACAAACTGGTTAGCACTCACGTAGTGTGCAACATAGATGGCATTGATATAGAAATCAAGTCGGAAATTAAATACCTAGGCATCATTCTATCTGCTGATCTTTTCTTCCTGGTCGTCTCATATCTTGATGATTTCTAAGAAAATATTCCGTCTTACCTTCTACATCAAGAAGTTAAGACATTCTGGAATAACTCACCCAAACCTTACTCTTACGATTCGTTAACTCTTGCATCCTGCCTATTATTCCCTATTGTTCCCCCTTAGTTTTTTCCAGGGCTACTGAAGAAAGACTATACCTTATTGCGTAGGATGTTTAAGGTTTTCACCAGGGTGAGCAATGTGCCACTTAACCAACTTGTTAAAATTCTGGTCGACAGGAACTTGGACTCATGTGAAAAATGGGCTAAATCAATCCATTCTATCTAACTCACACCACCCTCTTCATTCACAATTCTTTCCTTGTATCTCATCAGTCAGAACCAGAAGCCTATATAGCAAGTACAAAAACTCAACCATACCCTACTTAGCTCGTGTTCTGTGCGATAAAGAAAGCATTAGGCGTGAAACCTATAACTTATTAAACAGTCAGTAGAACAACTGGATCTCGTCTTTCCAACTCATATCATTTATAGGCACAACGTTTTCTTTCTTTCTTTTCCTTTTCTCTTTTTTTCTGTTATGTGCTCCTTTGTTTCTCTCTTCCTTACAAACTCTACTTAAAACAGTCTTCTTCGTTCTTTCACACTCTGTATATCTCGACCTTTTTGTTACCGCTTACGCCAGTAAATATGCTAGTAGTATCTACTTTTCCAACACCTTCAAACACTCTGTTCAATTTTGGCTTTGCTGACATGCCAATAAGTTGTTGTCATAATGAACTGAGATTTCCTTAATCTATGTAGAATTTTCTTTATTGATAATGTACTTACTGGATGGAATACTGTATGTAGTAAAATGTTGAGAATTTCTTTCTGTATTCGCAAGCACTGTTTTCGAATAAAGCTTATTATTATTATTATTGTTATTAAAGCAAACATCAATAGTCTTAGGTTAAATTTTCGCAAATTTCAGACAGTTCACTTCACTTTCAAATATAAACCTGATCTACAGGAAATGGTTCGTTCGCACGATGCCTGTAGCATAGAAGACACTGATGATATAGAAATTAAGTCAACCATTAAATACCTTGGAGTAGTTCTTTCCTGTGACATTCATTAATTATCCTATTTCTTGTTGATGTCTAAGAAAATGCTCCGTCTAATCTCCTACATTGTGAAGTTAAAACAATCTGGAATCACTCAACCTCCACATTTTTATAGTTTGTTGACTCTTTCATCTTACTTATTGTTCCTTCTTTATTGCTTCACCCCTTAGTCTTTCCTGGGCTACTCAACAAGGACTATGTCATATTGTGAAGGCTTTTAAGACAAGTGGTGTACCACTAAGTCAGCTCACCCGTTACTACTGCAGTTGACAGTCACACCTGAACTCACACATGTGAGAAGTGATCTAAATCCATATTGTCAGACACTCAACACCCTATTTATCCACAGCTCTCCCTTGGCTGCATCTCATCAGATAGGACTAGAAGTTATTTTAAACAACTGTATGCTCGTACAACCACGTACAAAAACTCAGCGATATCCTATTTGACCCGCATTCTCTGTGATGGAGAAAATGTTAGGCGAGAAACGTAAAACTTACCATGCAATTAACAAAATAAATGGCTCTTTTGCCTATTCGTATTCGTAATTTAAGGTGATACTATTTCAGTTGTCTTATAACTTTAATTATTGATATTATTTTATACTTTTGTACACTTTTAGCTTTGTTGTTACTGCAAATGCTAAAAAGTCACCATTATCTGTTTTGTTTACCTATATCATGTAATGTTCCTTTCTGTTGTTGAGTAAATTAGGTGGAATATAGTTCTGATTTCTGAGATGTCCTTCATATATGGTAGGGCAATTTTTTTTGAGCTTTCCTTGGGGGCTTTTGGTTTGATAGGTTGGCTTTAGAGTATATGTCTTTTGATGAAGTTCCGTGGATATCCATTCTTTTGGAATACATCCACGAGCACTTCTACCTTAAGGAAAATTGAAGAAAGATATCTCATGGATGTCTTCCAAAAGAATGGATATTCACGAAACTTCATCAATTGACATCTATCCCCACACCAACTAACCAAATTAAGGCACCAAAGGAAGGCACAAAGGAAATCGCCGTACCATATATGAAGGATATCTCAGAAATCACTACAAGACTCTTCAAACCTTTAGGAATTGACGTCGCACACAAACCGACAAAATCGCTTCACTCAATTCTATGTCAACCAAAAGACTCAACAGCGAAAAAAGATAAAACCAACATCATCTACAAAATAAATCGAAACAAGTGTGAAAAACACTAAATTGGCCAAAGTGGACACCGTCCCCTTCGTCTTCGTATCCACGAGCATAAGCTAGCCGTCAAAAGACACAACATCCACTCCCTCGTATCGCCTCACTGCATACAGACAACCACGGACATCAGTTCGACTGGGACAACCAACTTTCAAATATTAGACAGGAAAAAACAACAAGAATGCTAGAGAATGGTTTTAGAAGCCAGCCTGGGATTCCAGTGAATCATCAATCAATAGACACATCGAGATAGACAAAATTTATCAACCGATAAGAAAGAAACCTCACACACACAAAGGGTCAAAGTTCAAGTCAAGGAAACAGTCAGTTCCAATACAGGTAGCCTAGACGGTGTGAAAACACACAAAAACACCCAATCACGCCCAAAGTCATCATGAGAGATGGTTAATAAATTCTTGTAGAAATCTAAAATCTCACTTCAACAAATTGCAGTATGTGCTGAAGATATCGCCTAGTAGGGGGCAATGAAAGCTTAGCAAATTAACTATCCAGCTCAGCGAACACAACCAGATCAGAATTAGATGAAATATTGTACCGAATGCTGAGAATTTCATGTTGTATCACATAAGTACTGCTTTGGAGCAAAGAAAATTATTATTATTATTATCATCAAAAGGTTCTGAAGTGAAAAAGTCATGAAAACACCTGCAAAACTCATTACCAAGGCAAATTATTTATATTAATAATTACAATTTTTACTATTTCTACTATTGCGCACTTTAAACTGCTCATGGCATCTCTTGTTTAACTGCTTACTGTACAATTCAGCAGTCTAATATGTAGTCAGGAAAACATATTCTGATATCTTTCATGATAGAACTACTTCTTAAGAAATCTTTTAATGCCCAGAGCTTCACACAGGCACACTACTGATTATTGGCATGTCGTATACAAATTCTCATTCGCAAACAGAAAATCAACCGAATCTATGAATACACCTGATATTTGGATTGTAATTTATCATGGTCTACCAAATTATAGTGGATTGGGTCATGTGACAGAATGTTGGAACCAACAAACAGACACTTCAAGATGTGAATGCCACAGATGGTCTATGCCTCACATCGCGCAAACTCGAAGATCAACTAGCAGAAACCAATGAATTGGCAGAAGAAATGCAGATGAGACAGGACCTCAGGTGAGCATACAGAAGACAAAGAGGATGAAGGTACCCAACCAACAACAAAATAACTCCAGTCACCATGAAAGGGGGGGGGAATTTAAAGGAAGTAGTCCCTAAAACTTGTTGAAGTAACACATCATTTCAACTTAAGACAGGAAGTACGGATGAGAATGACGAAGCCAACTAGGGTAAGGTCGGGAAAACGACAGTGGAGATCACTGCTTTGAAATAGGTGTGGACATTTATACCATTGAGCACAGAAAACAAGATTTGATTTTCAACACTAATAATGTCAAGTCATTGCCGCTGCTAAATGGTTGACAGGTTTGATGTGTCACCGAAGACATTTCCAACAGACTCCGAATTTTGATTAACAATCGATATTGGAGATCAGATGGTTGGAGAGAATGGATGAGCAATAAGGAACGCCTGGCAGTCAGTAAACTAATCAGTCAAGAATTCATTACCCGAGTGGAGAACAACAAGCCAGGTATCAGAGAGTAACAGTGAGGAGATCATGTGAGGCAGGAGTGAAAGCTTGTGCACGGAAATGCAACTAGATGAACACAACAACAGAGTATAGAGTAATATGGCCGATGTATTGTCGAAGCCCTTTTTTCACTAAGAACGAATAATATTGACAATAATAGACAATGATGTAATAATTGGGGGACCATCAGTTATTTACCACTGGAATAAAAAATATATTACACATTTCATGTGTTAATCTCAATATGGCATCTTCACTGTCTTCATGCATTTATTCCCCTTGATGAATTTGAATAAAGCAAGAACAAAAGTGGTTTGTACAGAATAATATGCTACCATCATTGTTTATTTCGTTGGCTTCTCATCAGCTGCTTAAAGCCTAAGTTAATTATGAGGTTTACGTACAGAAAAGTTTTAAGATATTTGCAAATTTTTTCGTGATGTCAATTGAGAGAAAGTTCCCGTCCATCGAACAACATGCTCTTTGGTGCAGTCAAAAGTCGATAGATACCCTTCTCATGTTAACTCCAACTGTGTATAAAAATTTACATGTATCTGCGGGAGCAGTTACATTGAGAGAACAAAAAGAAGGGCACGCCTCTGATTTTCTGAGCATGTGTCGAAAAGCCTACGTCTCAAGGGAACAAACTCTTATAGTAGCGCTATTACCAGACATCTCGACACGGGCCATGAGGTGGAAATCGGGAAATCCTTTAAAATTATCAATAGACAAAGAAGCTCTATTCTCCTCCAGTTTGCCGAATCAATTTCTATCAAACGCTTGAAACCAGATTTATGTGTTCAGAAAGAAGCAGTTATTGGTCTTTCCTTGCCCTGCTAACTGGATGTTTTTATTCTCTTTTCTGATTACGTAACCTTTGTCTTTAGCCTCACCCTCCTTTTATAATCTGTAATTTTGTTTGTCTCTTGTTTCTGTGATTTGAGTTGAACTTATTACATTGTTACCTAATTTATTAGTCACTCTGCATCTAACGCATATTTCGTCTTTATTATGTAACTCCTTTACCATTGTAAGCACGCTGTTATTATTATTATTTTGTTTAAACTTGAACTGCCAGTATAAAAACCAAATAAGCGCAATTTTCTGAGCACAGTTCACTAATTGTGAACCTTTCTGTCAACTGACAACATGTAAAATTCGCAAGTATGTTAAAACTTTTCGTGTACATAAACCTCATAGTTTATTTAGGCTGTGGTACGCAGCTAGCTGATGAGAAGCCAACGAAATAAACAATGATGGTAGCATATTATTCTGCACAAACTACCATTGTTGTTCTTGCTTTACTCACCTTCACTGTCGTTGTCGAGCAGAAATACTGAGTATGACTACGAATATTTGGAACTTTGAAATGCATTTACTAATGCATTTTATATACACATTTATTTCTGCTGCTGAAATACTTCTCCACCTCGAATCTACAATTCAATGGAGACTCATTGGCAGAAATACCAAGAAACCGTCTGTCCCGCTTATTGAATAAAACTTTCTTCGTGGCTGAGCTTTGACTGACTTTCTCCACAAAAATCAATAGTTGGCATGAATGTGAAGGATAAGCTACCGCTGCTGACTGGCCTCATCAGTTTGCGCCTACCAATTCACCTGACCGTGTGGAGCCTGCTCATTCAGCGTTTACTATCCAGACGTATCAGAGAACACTTAACCTCATGATTTTATAAGGGGAAAAGATCCCTCCTCACAGCTCTATCTCAGAACGCCTGATCAAATCTGGATACCAAGTTGACCAACAAACTAATCTCAGTTATTCATAGAATACGTGGGAATCTTTCTACAAGAATACGAATAAGACTTCGTCAAACAGCGTGGAAGCAATGGTAATTCACTTGCTAAATCCTGAACTGTGTATACAGAAGTTTTTTCAGTCATTAAGTCTACAATGGAGCTGATATATCTTAACATTGGATAAGCAGATATTTCGGTTTCTTTTGTTTCTTAAGTGTATCATTTTCTTCCTCCACTCTCTATTAAATTTGTACTTCTTGTTTATCACTGTTGTTAACCTGACTCTCGTTCAATTTTAACTGACTACTGTTCAATCCCGTCAGTTATATTACGTCATTCGACTTATATATATATATATATATATATATATATATATATATATTAGGTACAGGCAAAAGAAATTGCAGCTTACAGGACAAAGATTCCTACAATCTGGACAAATGAGTTTTCCATTCACAGTCAGACTTTGTTTTGTTAAACAAGCATTAACTTCAATTAATCCTCCCGGAACTTCACATGGAATTGAAATACTTCCAGCTAATTCCAGCACTAGACCACCTTCATCAGCTGAACATCGGAACTGAATGGTTGGATGAAAATGAAACAAGCATGAGTAAATATTAATTACTTCAGGTAATAAGTGGTATTTTGCAAAGAAAGTGATAAAATTGGTCACAAAATATTAATAGACATTAATGTAATGTTAAAAAAAACTGCAAATGAGTACCAATCTTACTACTAGTTCTTACCATCCGAATACATGTTCTCACATTACTGTCTCGCAAAAGCCTTCATTTCCAAACAACTATACATAATTTTAAGTTTTACAGATTTCAGGAATTAATGTTTTAGCTACTGTGCGTGTGCTACTGAATAGATTTGTAAGTAGTATACACATACAGATACAAAATTCATTTGTAATCTGCAAAACTTTTAAATAGAGGGGAGGTGGATTTACCGACGAAGAGAAGAGATGCTTGTGAAACGACTTGGAAGACACAGGAGGAAGACAAAGAAACACAACATGGAAGATGAAAGTAGCACAATACTGAAGATATGTACGATTTGTGATTCTAATGCATGTTAGACGTATTTGCCTACATTGAGTTGTCAAATACTCTTGTGTTCTACCGTTGCACTACTGATTAGGGTTCTCCTTCAGTGAATTACATAGAAATACTTACGATGAATAAGCGGTTGTGCGGTTGTCTCGATGTGATTTTTGTCATAAGGCGAATCTATCAGCTCAGTGGGTATTTATAAATAATAATGAATATGAGGCTTATATTATCCCATAGAATTCGTTTGAGCACCCAATTGCTTGCATGCTGCCTTCATATTTTGGGACAGAATTGGATAACCTTACTTTCGAAACTCGAGCAACTCTATAGAATCTCTTCGTTAGTTAACAAATGTGGCACAAATTTAATGGTGAAAACTTGTGACTGAAAACAACTCAAAATCTGTCTGTCTGTCTGTTTTCGACATAGAACTTTGCACCGATGTGCAACAGTTCAAGTCGCCACACTTCCTCCAGGTAGCACATAAAGCAAGAGAACAAAGTAGAAGAAATGCATATTAGAAACAGTAAACAGAGGTGTGAGACAAAGGAATAGTAATAACGAAGAAGAATATAGTTTCATTTGAAATCAAAAGTCACAAGGAGTGGATGCATCTGCTAGCCACATCACCAATTGTTTCCAACCATTGGTTTTTACCGTCCCGAGGACCCCAACCAGTCAGGAAGTCTACACCTTCCTACGTGACTGGTTTAAACTAACTGTTGTGGATTTCATTGACTGATGAAGCCGTGTTTTGGTTTGGCCGCCGCTAGCTCTTTTCCAGCCTGACCCTATGTCAACTAACATTGCCCGTCAGTCGAGGAAGGCGATGGCTAGGCTTACATGCATAACACATGTCCTAAGCACCTCAGTCGGGGTAATTTCAAAACCTTGTCGATTGATTTCCCCTCCCACCTACCTAGAACTCGACTGCTGTCTAACCTCAACATTGCTCACCTTATTATACCACTTCACACGGGAGATAGGACGCAGACAGCTGTGATCAAAGACAGCTAGCTCGACTTTTCATGTCTTCCACTCTCAATGACCAGGTCTCACAGTCAACCATCAATGAGGACGGAGCAGACTGATGAGCAGTACACCTGCCATTTGGTTGACAGCTTGCTGGATATCACGTCTACGCCAGAGACGGCGTAAACTGGCATATGCGAAACTAGCCATCTGTATCCCTACTGAGATTTCGTCAGAGATCAACCCGTTGGCACTGGCTGATGGCATTTCCCAAATAAGTGAAGCGGTCAACGTGCTGTACCACTTCACTTCCTATTTCCAAACTAGGAGTCAGTGTAGTCCAATCCAATCCTGTAACATCATCGTACATTTGGCGGGAGCGAATCGCATGCCAAACTCAAAATCGAATTCAGTGAAGCAGCAAAAAATATAAATGATTTACACCTTCACCATGTAAAGATAAAGGCAAGCAAGAATAAGAATATCATGTGACTATGAATAATTATTGTTGATGACATAATTTATCAAGAAGGCAATGAGAAACACTGCACTAGGAGAGAAATAACTTTGGAGTACACGTATTCATAATTAAATAAGTCAAGTAGTTAATTTACAAATTAAAGCTATAATAAGATGTTGAAAAGTGAGAGCTTGTTTGAAATACTGGTAATATTTCTGTGCCTCACAATAAGACAACTATGATTAGCCGAATGGGATTCATCTTCGAGAAGATGATGATTGAATTTGAAAGCAGAAACATCAGATGAGGTGAAATCAGAATCATTGACTACCTACCTACTCAGATCTAGTGAACGTCATCACTTGGGGGTGTTTTAAGATTAACATATGACGACCAGTAATACTAGCAAATCATACTTCGTGTAAGCTACTCTAAAAGACTGTAACAAGTTAGGCTCAGAAGACTGGAAAGGTAATGCGAAGCATGTTTAACTTCAGTCAGTGGATGGTAACTACCAGTGGAATCCACGATACAAATTTTTCACAGTCCTATTTGGCTACTCGTCAGCTAGTTGGATGTGCCTGTATTTCTCAGTCAGTGATGGTGTTCCCAACGAGGCTCGAACCCAGTGCCCATAGTTTCAAACGTAAAAGTGTCATCTACTAGACCATTTGGGACACGACAGCCACCACCTCTTGTGCACGAGGTCTTATTAATTATTTAATTCAATTTTAGTTTTTCCCATCGATCGACTGAACCGAAGTTCTCGGTCTCAGGTTGACATGTCGCCTACTTGTGCAGATGCGTAGACGATGCCTGGTCACAAAACTTGAAGTCAATTGGTGGATGGTGACTAGCAGTGTAATCCAGGGCTCTCGTGACTCAAGTGGTCTAGTGGGTAACGCTTTAACATTTGAAACAATAGGCACTGGGGCCGAGCCTCGGTGGGAAAACCATCACTTACTGGGGAATGCAGGTACGTCCAAGTGACGAGTCCTAAATAAGACCTCCGAAATGTGCATCCTAGATTCCATAGGCTTTGTGAGCACTAATACTGGAATAGATCAAAATTGGGTTACAGATATTACCAACCACGTGAAAGTATTCATTGCTTTGAAACACAATAAGAAAGACAAATTCATTCTAGTTGCAGTAAAAACTTCTTGTTAGTATGTACAAAGTAAGGCTTAAACTTCACGCTAGTTTGCATCAGACATCATGCAGTTTTAGAAAATTCCTTTACGTTCCCAGTGGAACAAAGGGCTACTTCAAGCTACAGCTTTGTAGTTTCAGTAGCAGTGGTGCCTATTTTTACGGGATGGGGTTGATAGCCTCATATCCAACGTTCTCCATTTACCACTTTTATTACTGGCACAGTGGGGTAAAGGAATGTGTCGGCAGGGGATAGAACCCCGGACCACCTGAGGCATGGTTAGCGAGCATTCTACCGCTGTACCGTCGACGCACAATCATGTAATTAGGCACAATAAATAGTATTGTTCAGCAAAGAAAGTTAGAATATAAAAAATGGTTTTAAAAAATCGTTTGTTTGTAAACTTGATCAAAAATTTAACCGACTGACATACAGTATAACAACCAGCTCCTTCTACAGGTGGAACAAATAACGAATTTTCGTTTGTTAAATGCCATTTAGAACTGTGTTGTACACATATGGATTCCATACCAAATCGTTCAAGCTTAAAGTTATTGTGTGGGTCTATGAAATTAGAAATATAAAAAAACAAAAACAAAAGAAAAACAGTGATGGCTCACACATGACACACACTGATTACGCCATAAAGAACCTAATGCATAAATCTACTCTTCACAATGGATTCCAACCTAACTGCCTTAAAAAACTTCTGTTTATTTAGGAGGGCTGGTGTTCACTGATATTTGTGTGTCTGATAGTGGTATTTCTGGGTCAGTTGTAGGCGCTAGTTGATTCAAAGACCATTTGAATTGATCAGGCCAAATGTTTTCTCTTTTCTACCGCCTAGGTGACTGAGCTCACTTTACTACCTTTCACTGACTTTACCTGCGTAGAACGCTCAGCACTATTCCACGCCAGTTTTTACAGAGTGAGGTGTTGTCGCTCATCTATGGCAGCTTGATGAGGTAGCCTTTCTTCCAATCTGTAGGCACCTTTCTTTTCTTCCTAACCTTCTGCAATGGTGGTGTGAGCACCCCTAGGTCCGTTTTCAGTGCTTCAGGGGATTTGATTCCGTTTGACCCTGCTGCCTTCCCGGACTTACTCTAAACCTAAGCTTATTATTATTTACCACACAGCTTTATGCAACACAAGTAACTGAATAAAGGCAGCTGAGATAAGAACCACTCACTAATCTGTTTATACCTTCTGCTTTTAGTGAATATGCCTCACGACCATGAAAGAGCATAGTACACAGGTCATTTAATGAGTAGCGAGATGTCACACTGGTATAAAATATGATGAACTTTATAGTGTGTGAAAATAAGTCTTTTGTATTACTGCCAAAATTCTGTCAGCAACAATTTCATCAGAGGTGATGCATCTAAGCAAATTAGTAAATGATCCATTCATTTTAACCATTTTACCTGCTACCCGAAATCTAGAAGTCATTGCAAACCACTCTTGAAGTATCCATCGTCTTACATTAAACAGGTGAGAGACACACGCGAGACATATTAAAATGTTTGATCCTATATTTCACAGGACTCATCATTTTGTCAAAATTTTCATGGAGGAAGATTATTTCACACACATATACTGCCGCCACCCTTTGTTTGTCATTTTCCAGCCGACCAATTATGATTGGTCAAGTGAAAGACAAGTTACCTAGCTGTGCCACATCCATGTGTATCTATAAATTTAGTTGCTGTCGTGGAGAGAGCTATATATAGGGCGAACAATTAGACAGCTTAACAAAAACGCATTAATGAGCATCTTCCTTCATGGTTTGGAAAAGGTCAAATAAAGTCTATAAGAATTTTTATTTTGGCTCATTTGATTGATAGCGGTCACCAAGTGGACAAAAATGGTGCCTTCAGAGTTATCTATCGCATTCCATCGAGTCTTTCGAACGGAATTCGAATCCGTCTTTTACACATAGCCGAAGCTATGGGAGTCAGTTCGAGAGAACAATCCTAGTCTTTGCATACAAAAGAAGTTTGTTCTACCTTTGTCTCTCCCTTGGCCTAAGTAAAGTCTAATTAAAACCCTCCCATCCCTTCTTATTTTCCATCTCCTTCGTATTTTTATGATATTTATTTAAAGTCTGATTATCTGCCCACTTCACCTTTAGTATTACGTAACTTTTAAGATTTGACCTAATTTATTTATTTATTGAATTGTCTACATATACACATATATACATATACTATCTTTGTTATTCTTATCACCTGCATAAACTTTATTATCAATATTTTGTTATCATTATGATCATCGTTATTAATGACGTTCAAAACATTTACCACATTATTAATATTTATTTGATCCACAAAATTACCGTCATTGGTTATAATTTTTTCTATATAAGTCTATGTAAATTAAAGCCTGAAGAAGATCTAATTGAAAACAACAATATGGTTCGCTTATATGTTTTGTTCTAAATCAGAGATGATTCTATTGCTTACAGGATTTCATCATCAGCTGACATTAGTTAGAGAACTCTTGGAAAACCTGAAGGGAGTACTGGACAGCTGTTTCGTCCTAGTTGGGGGCTCTTCATCAGTACGCCCCCACAGCCAGGGTTCGAACCCAGGACCTTATGGTTATAAGGCTAGCGAGCTCGTTTACCATTAAACCACTAACAACCGATCCAATGGCTCATGGATTCTAACTTTTGCCAATTCACGACATAGCGCGACCGCTAGCCAATGTCTTCGGCGAGTATTTGTCCTCACACCCGACCTGCTGCACCCTACTGGTCACGACTTCTCACGATTTTCTTCAAGATGAATCGAAAGAAGTTAGAATTCATGGGCCATTGATTCGGGTCCCAGTGGCTTAATGGCAAACGAGCTCGCAAGCCTTATAACCAGAAAGTCCTGGTTTAGAATCCCGGTGCTGCGTACTGCTGAAGAGCCCCAAACTATGACGAAACAGCTGCCCAGTACCACCAGCTGGTTTACCAATGGTTCTCTAACTAATGTCAGCTCATGATGAAATCCTGTAACCAATCAACCAAATCCCTACAAACCAACACTTCAATAGAGATGATTCTACTTGCTAGCAATTTAATTTTTTTAAAGAAATTCGAAAATCTGCAGAGTAATATAACGTAAATACTTCTGTTATAAAATTAAATTAAAATAGTAATGATGAGTACCCACAGCGAATGTTGCTCTTTGTCATTACTTTAGATGACAATTCTACGCAAGTTCTTACACAACTGTATCAGCAGGAGCAGAATGTCTTATTAATATATGTGTAAAATTTGGGCACTGTGCCCATATTAGTTTGTTTATTAGATGTATCACACAGTGAAACAGTATTACCATTTACTGGATGACTTTTGGAACACTATTTTTTTTACTGTTCATAATCACACCATCAATTGTATTTACACAACTTCGAAACTTTCATTGTATGATTTTCTCTACTCCATTCCATTCACTGTAGGGGTATTAGAATTTTTCAGATGTTCAGGTGGACAGATGTGTTGAATCATTTCTGTTGCATGTATTTTCAGTTGATTCGATAAATAAAGCTTTCGTTATGAGCCTCTCTCTCTCTGTCCCCACCTTGTTACATTATATTTTAAAATTGTCATCTTATACCATCCTATTCTATGGTTGCGTGTAATTGTATGTAGTGAGTGCTATCTACGGCTGAACTATACTCTAGATTCTTTATCTTATTCGGGTCAACTAGTCCAGATTTTGCTGGGTTTTTTTGCTTCACTAATCTGATTGACCTCGTTCTACTACTTTGACCTATGTGTTTGACCTGACAATCATTCCAATGGGGGTCTTAAATAAACTAAATTGTTTTGTTTTAAAGACTTCACAGAATCCTTTAATCGACAAAGCTTGTTTCTAACTGAGCTTGTAAGTTCGAATGCCAGCCACTTTTATTACTGCCTTGTTAAGAATTGTCCTTAAGGTTTCCGCTGAGGTTCCCTCTTTTTATGGAAGTACCACTGATGATTTGTATTCCCTATGATTAGTGTTGTCATTATCCTGCACATGTTTGACATGCATTTCGTCATTACTATTATTATTATTATTATTATTGATTTTATTTCTACATTTTCCAACATACTTCCTGATTAATTTATCAGGGTAATTATTAAGTTTCAAAGCTTCCCTTATGATGCTTCACTTCCCGTCTGAGATTTTCCTTGGTACTACTTAGTTTTTATGCCTGTTTCTTAAACAATTCACCAATCTTGTTCTTACTGACATAAGGCGGGATGATTGGAAATCCAAATATCGGTTTGAATATATGAGTTTCCTGTAAACACTTGCGTTTAACTTTCCATCTTCTTTCTTTTTTACGCTGCAGTCTAACATTGGAAGCACCCCTTCCTGACTTTCCACTTCATAAGTGAATTGAACTGCCTCCAACTTTGAGTTAGTGTGTTTGAAAAATCTAAGTACGGTGAATGTGTCATCTACATACCTATACTATACTTTTGGGGTGGGGATGAACGTTCCAGTGGCTAAGCTTTCCCACCTGTTCATGAATATATCTTCCAGAATCGGAATATATTGATCAACAAACTTAACATAGATTCCCGACTCTTTTCAATTGGACACTTCCTAAACACCCTGGAACGACTGAGTTAAGTGTTAATTTCATGTCAAGAAATCATGATAGATGGTGGATACCAATATGTTCGTGTTTGAGGATCTTTAAAAGTATGAAAACTTGATTAAGGCATCCAATTTTGTAAGTGTCAAATTCACAATCTGTAGCGTACCCAATTCAAGGAGTGAAATTTTCACCACAGTCTCCTTCGGAAACCAAAATTATTCAAGTCACTGCACACTATGTGATCTGTCTGATACCATGAAATAGTGGTAATCAAGAAGGTAAAACAATTCACATGAAACTATATACTACTGACTAGTCGAGATGAGTAGTCGTATATCACTCAGATCAATCAGCGCAGTGCTTGCTAGCCAAATCGGGATGAACTAAGCACAACACGACCTTTGATATGAGTGGTATACAACTAATCATCCCAACCGATCAGTAGCATACAGTGTGCTTGAAAATATCGCAATATTTTCATGGGGTTCCCTTCAATCCACACATAGGCTAACTATGACTATTTGTCAGATTTGTTCTCCACTATTTATCACATTGCTTATTGAGGAAGTTATTGGCTTAAGAAGTGTAACATGTTTCCTAGTCACTCCAGTCGATGAAACTTCATTCGTTTTGGGATGTAGACATGCTGACATTCAATATTTGCCAGATTTTTTAACATTAGAGCAATATTTCGTCCCATAGATCGACAGTCGTTGAGAGAATGCTTAGCTTTGAAGGCAGTTTACTTGAAATTGAACAGAGACTTATGTAGGAGTGATGATAACCAGTGGTGTTTATCAAGAGCTCCCAATATCACTGTTCTTATATGACTTCCTTATAGATTAACAGAAAGCGAAGGACTGGGAGTTTAAATGTAAAGTGTAAATTAATGTGAATAAGAAAATGAAAGCGAGAATTACCTTGAAGATTAGTAGGTGTATGACAGTGAGTATTAGCCACAGCCTTCCCTCCATTGTCTTCCCATTCTATTTCCTGGACAAAAAGTTAGAAAATTAATGTTTATGTGAACGTCAAGAAGACATGCATAAAAATGCATGGTTAGGGTAATTCTTAAAAATACTAAGGTGTTGTGCTGGTTAAATACCTTTTCAACGGTGTATACCAAGAACTTTATACAATATTGAATGTAGAAACCTTTGATCTTAAGGTGAGTGAGTGAATATATTATTAAGCTGACAGTATGGTAGAACCGTGGGGCCCAGTGACTGAATGGTCCACCAGATTGACTTGTGACCGAAAGGTCCTGGGATCAAACCCCAGTCAATGTGCACTGCTTAAAAGTCCCAAACCAGAACTAGATAGTTGCCCAGTATACTCTATGGCTTTCGCGTCAGTGGTATAGAGGCAGAACGCTAGCCAACTATACATGTGGTTTGCGGTTTGATCCCCTGATGGAAACACTCCTTATTATTTCCTTTAATTCCTAGAAGAACATAGGGCTTCAGCCACGCACGTCTACACTGCGTTCGGTTCTCTGCCAAGGTTTTCATCTGGCTCTAAGTCTGCTGAGTAGTGCTGTTGACCTCCACAGAGACTTGAGAGTAATCAAAGCTTGTCTTGATTTTCCTATCCTTGCTTTGATATCCTCATCAGTTCCGCCTGTAGTTGAATCGATGCTTCCCAGGTGGGTGGGCAGGTAAAGGAAGTTATTTCTTTCAGATTTCTCCCATCTATTCTGATTGTTGTCTGTTGTTGTAGCTGTTGGTGTTGGTGTTGTCCAGGAATCTTCATCACCTCTGTTTTCTCTATGTTCACCTGAAATGCCTCCTATCTTTGATGCTTCATCCTCTGTCAACTTGTTGCTTTTGACTTGCATATCTTCCAGTTTGTGGGAACTAGACATATATCATCGTCGGAGTCCAGATCCTCCAAGTTTTTTGTGTGGGTCTATTTTATGCCTGTTTCCTCATTGCCCGTTTTCTGTCGCATTATCCAATCTACCTCACTCAGGAAAATCATTGGCGATAGTAGGCAGCCAGCCTTGTCTTATTCGGGTCTTTACTTCGAAGGATTCCGTAAGCTTCCCTAAGCCTCTACTAACTAGAAGTAAGGCCGGTAAAGAGGAAAGGTTAGGTATGGGAATAGCGACCCCAATCCGTAAAAATAATACGGAAATGCCAAAGAAACTCTACAGCTCAAGTCTAAAATCCTGTTATTATATCAGTGGAATAAAATAAATTTAAACAAAACCAGTGGGACCAAGTGACCTTTATCATATAACTATTACTATCTTCCCAGTGTTATAGAAGTGTGAAAAACCTATCCACCGAATCTTACTTTCACTGGATCCACAGCTGACAGCTAATTTTACCAGTTACAAGGGTGGATGTTGGTCAGCCATGTCAGACACGGAGACAAATACTCACCCAATAGGTAGAAGTTGGATGTCATCAGCTGCTGGATTAGGCCCTAATGGCTGTGAGAAGTCTGATGAGAAGTCATGACCAGTGAGGTTCATCCAGTCACGTGTGAGGATGGATGTTCCACCGACGAGACTGGTTGGGGTGGCGCCAAATCACGAATTGGTAAAAATTAGAATTCATGGGTTGGCCACTGAATCGGGTCCTATTGGCAGAATGGTATACGAACCAGCTTGCCTTATAACCGGAAGGTCCTGGGTTCGAATCCCAGTGGATGCCTACTGCCGAGGATTCTCAAACTGGTGTGAAACAGCTGCCCAGTATTCCCTGGCTGGTTTTCAGTGGTTTTCTAACTGATATCAATCCGTGATTGACTCGTAAAAAATGAACACATAAATCGGGTTTTAGGCATTTGAGCAGAGCTGAGCTTTCTTGTCACCGGTACTGGTGAGATGCCTAGCGATGGTACTATTGAAAACGCTTATTCCCTTGAGGAGTAAACTTTTTGGTACATGTTCACCAAATCCGAGGTGTGCCTTTTTTTCTGTTCTCCCAATGTAACTGTTTCCGCAGATACACATATCAGTTTGTTTACAGAGTTTAAAATTGAACTTTCTGGATAAAAACTTTATAAGTGTAATTTTCTGGGCACTTTTTATTAATTTAAGTGACTTTTAAATTTTCCTGTCGACTGATTGGACCGAAATGCTCGGTTGACATGTCGGCTTCTTCTTGTGCAGATGCTTCGACTATGTCTGGGCATTTAATTCGAATTTAATTGGTGGATGGTGACCAGCAGTAGAATCCAGGATGCGAATTCCCACAGTCCTATTTGGGGTGCGTTAGCTAGTTGGATGTGTCTGCATTCTCCAGTGAGTGGTAATGTTCCCATTGAGTGCCCATAGTTTCAAATGCCAAAGCGTTATCCACCCGACCACTTGGGCCACGATAGCCACCACCTCTTGTGCAACGGGTCATATTAATTTAAGTGACTTTTAGATTTTCCCGTCGATTGACTGTACCGAAGTGCTCGGTCTCAGGTTGATATGTCGACTCCTTGTGCAGATGCTTCGACTAGAAAATGCAGATACACCCAGATGACGAGTCCTAAATAGGACGAAATGCGCATCCTGGATTCCACTACTAGTCACCATTCACAAATTAAACACTGTTCATTAAGCTTGAAACCTCTTGTCAACTGACATTATGTAACACTTGTAAGTATGTTAGAACTCATCTGTATGCAGTTGATGTGAAGCCAACTGGAATAAACAATGAAGTGACCATCTTGTTCTGCACAAACTGTCGTTGTTCTTGCTTTATTCAGATAGTTTTGCTCTTTTCTCAAATAGCCATATAGATCTGGTTTCTAGTATCAGAGTACGGAGGTGAACTTCAAAATTGTATTAGTAGAAAGTGCTACCCTAGTATAGATACATCACCAGGAAGCAGAGAAAGATAAGAATTAGTAATATGTTACTTGTTTTTTGATTGGATACTAGTAACTTGTGTGATATGTGGTGCAGACTAAGTTCTATCAGTCAGGTTTGAAGTATGGCTACCATTCTAGGTAGCTCGCCACCACGGTGCACACTGGATCTTATGATATATTAAGTTGTTTGAAGGTAATCAGCCACAGGAAGCCTTCGACCTAGGTTTCGTGCTACTTACCACCCACCAGTCAGCAAGGTGGTGTGTCTGAAACCTTGAGGGAACTCATCTCCCTTCTGAGATTCAAACCCGCGTCACTCAGTGTTGCAGTCAGTCAAAGACGTTACCACTGAGCTGAACGGGTTCACGATTGATATCCTGTAGGAGTGTATTGGATACTCTGATTGGACACTAGTAATTAGTGGGATATGATGTTACAGATACGCTTTGCTGATGAGTGCCAACTAGCATGAAACCTTGGTCGAAGGCTTCTTGTGGCCGACTGCCTCCAACCATCTAATATATCATCAAAATCAATGTTACTTATTCTTTATAATGTTCTTTTAATCGGCTAAGTGATATAAAAATGAAGTTAAACAAGACAACCCGCATTAACAAACCTGATGATATGGACAGTAATTGGCCAAAGCTATTTTACCGCCTATTTTAACAAGAGGATATTGATTGTCTAATGCACCGGTGGGTAAACTGATCTCATCATTTGTTTGACCTGTTGACATATTCCCACGAACAAAATAAACATATTCAGAAGGTAATGGTTCAGGATAATCAATAAGATTGCAAAATCCATAGCTTTCTCCATCAGGTGTACAGCTAACTTGTAATCCGCCATTCTTATTCTTCAAACTAGATGAAAGTTGTAAATGTTGACAGAACGGTGTAATTGGTTGACCCCTATAAATAAATAATAATAAAATGAACTCAATAGTAAGGATGCTATATATATATATAATGAAAATAACCAACCAACAACAACAGCAACAACATCTAGTGCTAATCACAATCAACGGGAGGGATTTGAAAGAGGTTACTTCATTCATTCACTTATCTAGCATTGAGCATTGGCTCAACTACAGGAGGAACGGACGAGGATGTCAAATCGAGCCAGAATCAGGAAGGCATTGAGAAACACATTCATCAACCTGAAACTAATCTGGAAAATTAATCTTTGTCACTCAGTATCAACAACAAAATCCAGTCGGGTTTTCAATACAAACGTCAAGTCAGTCAGTTCTTCTTTACGGATCAGAAACTTGGCAGGTGGGTCACAAAGAATATTTCCAACAGCCGTTTGTAGACCTTCATCAAAAACTGTCTTCACTGGATCTATACTGAATATCAGATGGCCGAGCCGAAAAGAATCACCAAATATTGGAAATTGTGGGAACAAACAAAACAAGAATCAATCGACAACCAACAAATATGCAGGAGAAAGTGGAGATGGATGGATTGGACACTCGCTGAGGAGGCCTCCGGGTGACATCACGCGCGCGTTAGGCCATTGCTCGAGTGGAACCAGGCTGAAAGGGAAGCGGCGAGTTGGTCGTCAGTGCAAGGGTGACATGGAGGAGATCATGTGAAGAGGAGCTGAAACAGTATGGACTAACATGGATGCAGGTGAAAAGCACAGCAGAAGACAGAAGACAGCAAGTGGAGGCGTCCAGTTGAAGCGCTATGTTCCAGTAGGAACCCAAGGGAACAATAATATCACTAATATATATATATATATATATATATATATATATATATATATATATATATATATATATATATATGTATATGGCATGAGATAAGATAATGTATCACCCCCCCGCCACCAATTCAGAAAAGACAAACTACTTAGAGTCAACCTGGAACTGTACTGTTTATTTTCTGCACTTGGGTTGCCGACGTTAAGGAAGTGATCCGTTGTTTACTTGACGGTCTGGAGCATTCGTGGCCTCTGCCTCTAATTAGAGTAATGAAGCACATGGTACAGGTCTCATTTGCCCAGGAAATTGGTCGTAGCACCATCTGAAGGGGTTGGGTGGACGTAGAGGTCAAATACTGATGAACTTTTGGTGAACAGGCGGTGACTGAGGACGGCATCTGTGGCGACTTATCGAGGGTGTCCGCTGTGTGTGTGTGTGTGTAGGTTGCTGGCTAAAACCAGCTTTGAAGTCTTGACACTAGTGTTGCATATTTGGATAAGATTTGACGAAATGCCAAGAACCAGAATACCAGGAGAATGGTGGAAGTGTCAACTTTGGGCATCAGTTGGTATTGCGTAACTGGGACGATGGACCTTTGAGGTAGGATCAGGGGTTGTTTGGCCGGAGGCTGATAGAGAGGTTTTGAGAGGTCTGGCCAACTGTATTGCTTTCAGGACCACACTGGTGTTCAGAATCGACTAAACTGGTTGTTCGAGAAATTTGTCCAACGTCAAATAATCTAACAACCCAGTCGTCAAATATTTAAGTGATCTGAGTCATAGGACGAAATGCGCATCCTGGATTCGACTGCTAGTCACCATCCATAAATTAGATCTCATTCATGATCAAAGGGAATATAGATGGCATGAGGTCTAAGGAGATCTAAAGCAGTCACCATTTTTGGTGATCATGATGTGTAATCACCATGATGGTGACCTTGAGTATATGTACATACAATCGGTGTTATTAGAGAATTTATGTCATGGGATCTTCCTTATCACATCATATATTCAACAGCCAAAGAAGATAAAACCAACATCATTTACAAAATAAATTGTAACCACTGCGAAAAATACTACATTGGCCGAAGTGGACACCGTCCCCTTCGTCTTCGTATCCACGAACATAAGCTAGCCGTCAAAAGACATGATATCCACTCCATCACACATATCACTACATACAGACAACCACAGACATCAATTCGACTGGGACAACCAACGTTCAAATATTAGACAGAGGAAACAGCAAGAATGCTAGAGAATGGTTTTAGAAGCCAGCCTGGGATTTCAGTGAATCATCAATCAATAGACACATCGAGATAGACAAAATTTATCAACCGATAAGAAAGAAACCTCACCCACAAAAGGTCAAAGTTCAAGTCAAAGAAACACACAAAAATAAGCAATCACGTTCAAGTTCAGGTCACCCGGAGAGATGACGAATAAACTCGTGGAGAAATCTAAAAGCTCACTTAAACGAATTGAAGTATGCTCTGAAGGAAGATGTCGCCTAGTTAGGCGATGAAAGCTTCGCAAATTAACTATCCAGCTCAGAGAACACAACCACATCAAAATATCATTACCTAATAATTCTAAGAAATAATGATTAAAGAAAGTTTTCACGCTGAGAAACATGCAACCGCCGGCATAAAATCACAGTAGAGTCGGTCTGTTTGAAATCTAGGCTACAAAAGTACTCTGTCATTATTACTGCATATAATTCCTCTTGTTCACTTTGTTTTAATCTATTAAAATGTGACCTCTAATGGGGTCTTCTACTCTCGCGAGTATTTAAAATGTCTACAACCTGTTGATTTGCAAGTTTCTACTAAGCTTGAGATAAATCGAAATCATGAGTGGCACCATGTATCCCAATACATTGTATAACTGTTATTCATGAGATTTTCAGTAATAAACTGCCACTGCCTGACAAATAAAACCTAATTACCTGCTCTCTTATTAGTGTGTTCTTGGGTCAAAAGAAGTGCTGCTGCAGCTTTTTGATTGGCTTTCATTTCTTGAAGAAGGCGACGAAGAAGTAATATCATTATGGGATTGGTTTTCACTTCAAGTCAGACAGCAATATGTCACTTGATTTGCTATCACATTTACTATTTTACTTCAAGATCCTGTCTGGACAAAGAGAGACTATTATGTAATAGTTTCCGCTGAAAATTTTCTACATTATTTATAAATACTGTTCAGAATAAAGCTTGCATCATTAAGAAGTATGTAGGCGTGCCGTATGTAAATAAACTGTCGACGATAAATTGGAATGATTTCGGTGTGTTGTGCTCCGAAGTCTTTATCAACCTCAATTAACAAATATTTGACAACACCGCATGCTAAGTGATCCACAACGGAAAAGACCAGTGAAGCCTCTGAAGTGAAGACAGAAAGTAAGACGCGGAAGGCTACCTACTATTGTAACAACAGAAGACAAGGGCCAATAAACTGATCATTTATTTGGGAAATCAACAGATATTCATGGATTTTCACGTACATTATTATAGAGTATTGTAAGAAAACAAACACAGTCTTCTAATTGGTGGTTTCTCGCTGAACGTTAATCTTTCATCTCTTTGTGGCCGGCCGTTTATTGAAGTTCAGATCATCTATCTGCTAATCGTATCCGCCTACGCAAAGTCTGCTGTGATTGGTTGTTGAATCAATCCTTGTTCTTATATTTCTCACGAGCAATATTGGGGACGTAAACATTGACGTAAATTACTGTCTACCAATTTTGGCTGGCAGCCAGCTCTCACCACACTACCACTGGTGATATTCTTGTGGTAGAACATGGGGAGCGGGGAATTTAGGAATATGGTGGATTCAGAAGAAGACTCTTGGATACATGAACTTCGAGGATGGTTTATGTCTAATGTTATATTAATTCGAAGACCCATTGGGAAAAAATCAACGAGTTGGATGGAGAAGTAGCAGTAAAGGTAGGGCTTCAAGTGAACATAGAGAGGATAGAGGTGAAGAAGATAACCAACCAATTATCAACGGCAGACATATATCTGTGGTGAGAGCAGGCTGCTAGCCAATCGGTAGACATTAATTTACGTCAGTGTTTATGTCACAAATATTGATCGTGAGAAAATATGAACAAGACTGATACAACAACCAATCACAGCAGATTTTGTGTAGGAGGATACAGTTAGCATATAGATGATCTGACATTCAAGAAACACTCACAAAGAGATGCAAGCTCAACTGTCTGTGAGAAACAACCAATCAAAAGAATGTGTTTATTTGCTTGAATAAGCTATAATAATGTACATGTAATTATATAAATACGTGTTGATTTTGTAAATAAACGATCTGTTTCCTGGCCCTTGTCTTCTGTTGTTACATATCAAGGCAGAAGTTTTTCTATGAGAGGCAATCCACACAAACGGGAATATCAAAACCAGAATCGGATAAGCAAGACAGACCTTCATCACTCGGGAATCAGTTTGGAAATCGGATCAGCTCAGCATAAAAAACAAGATTTTTAGATTTTCATCATCAATGTTAAATCATTTCTTCTACATTGGGTCAAACACCTGGCACGCGTGTCACGAAAAGTGTTTCCAAAAAGGCTGTTTTAGACTTTTGCCAACAGCTTCCCACTTCTCTGGTTCCGTACTCAAGATCAAATGGCCAGATAGCCAGAAAGGATAAGAGACAAGGAACTCTGAACATGAACCAATCAGAAACCAATTAGCTGAGCGAATATTCCGGAGATAATGGAGATGGGTCGGAAACATGCACGCTGAAGAAACTATTGACTGATTGATATGGCATTTAGTGCAGGCCCTTCTAGTGGAACCTGAATGGGAAATGATAAATTAGGCGTGTGCCGGAGATTGACATGGAGGAGATCATTGTGAGTTGCAGGAGATGAGTGCTTACATACAACATGTTGTCGATGGATGATGCACTTCAGTGTACTCAATTTCATTAATCTACCAGTATATATATATATATATATATATATATATATATCGCATTCAAAAGGAATCAGTTACAAGTGGTAGACTGCTCTACGACACTTAGTCTTCTTAAGATTTGTTCAGCTAAGTGATTAATATTTAGGTAATTGTTTTAATGAGACAGTGACGCGCTTTTCGATTAATACGCTACATTTACTTAGTTACATAAAACTCTTGTTTCTGTGGAACTTCTTGCCAAGAAGCTGTGGAATATATCGTTATTATTTGCCTTTCGAATACTGTATCTGTGGATATAATATTGTCGACCAATAATACCTATAACTATCTACTTGCCATTTTGCGACTGTCTAACACTAACTGATATTTATAATTGTGTATGTTGATGGATTTCACCGATGACATATGTCTAATTTCTCACAAACTGGAAGATATGCAAGTCAAAAGCAGCAAGTTGGCAGAAGAAGCATCAAAGAGTGGACATCACTTTAGGTGAACATAGAGAAAACACAGGTGATGAAGATTCTTGGTCAACACCAACAGCAACAACAACAACAGACAACAATCAGCCAGTGTAAATGGGAGAAACCTGAAAGAAATAACTTCCTTTACCTAACTACCTACCCGGGAAGCATCGTTTCAACTACAGGCGGATGGAACTGATGAGGATATCAAAGCAGCGACGATCGGAAAAGCAAGACAAGCTTTCATTACTCTCAAGTCTGTGTAGAGGTCAACAGCACTCACCATGAAAATGAAAATACGATCCGGATTTTCAACTTCAATGTGAAGTCAGTCAGTGTTACTGACTATACGGATCAGAGACTTGGCGCGTCATGAAGAGCACCTCAAACGAATTACAGACCTTCGTCAACAGCTGTCTTCGCTTAATAATCAAGATCAGATGGCTGACCAGAAAAGATCAGAAACAGAGAGGGATCTCTGGCAATGAGCGAACCAACTCAGCCGGAACCGATTGTGCAACAAATCTGGAGGAAGAAATGTAGTTGGTGGATTGGCCATACTCTGAGAAAACAAACCATCTAGTGACATCACTAGACAAGCCATTGCTCGAGTGGAACCCGAAAGAGAGGCGGCGAGTTGGTCGTCACTGTGAGGGTGGGGTGACTTGGAGGAGGTCATGTGAAGAGGAGGTGAAAACATGTTGGCAGACTTGGAGCCAGGTGAAAACTCTAGCAGAGAACCGAACGCAATGGAGACGTGCGTGGCTGAAGCCCTATGTTCCTCTAGGAATTAAAGGAAATAATAATAATAAATAATAATTATTTTAAGGCACCACATCAGTATTAGAATAATCAACCTACCGAAGCTTTTGTTGTAGCATATATTCCAAACAACTACCAGTGGCGAAAACGCAACCTTTCCCCTTCCCCCAACTGAAAGACTGTGATAATGCATAGTTGGCTACATACCAGCTGAAAGGCGAAAAAATAACAAATAAACAGTCATGCTTAAAGAAATCATACCCCTCTGTTTGTTACAAAATTCCAAATTTTTTTGTTTGGTCTCATCAAACAGGGAATTTCTACGTACAGTTTTTCTGAATGGTTACCCTGCTATACTAGAAATAGTCCAATAATAAAGCCGTTTCAAGTTAGATTACGGAATAGTGTCAGTTAGAGAGGACCATTGAAAACCAAGGAGTAATGAACAATTCTGTTTCGTCCTAGTTCGGGAGTCTTCAACAGAACACACCCACTACCAGACTCATAACCCACGACCTTCCGGTTACCAGGAAAGCTCGAAGATCACAGAGTCACTGGGACTTGATCCAGTCCATGAACTATAACTCCTACCAATTCGTGATATTAGCGCAACTAACAACTAGTGTCATTGGCGGGTGTTTTGCCTCACTTGCTTCTGAGTGGACCCGAATGGTGAGCGTCAGACTAATTCTCAAGCGATAGTTTGTAGGGATTTGGAACAAACTTGAAACGCATCACATCCTTATGAAGTGACTAATGAAAACTAATTTGATACACCCTAGCGACTGGCTACACAAAGAGTTTGACTGGAGTTCTAGTCAGAAGTCGTAACCAGTGATATCTGCCAGGTTGGGAGTAAGGATAAATATTCACCGATGACGTTGGATGGTGCCAGTTGCGATAAAATCACGGATTGATAGAAATGGGAATTCGTGGCTATTGGTTTCGATCCTAGTATCTGAATGATCTGCATACTTTTTCTTGCATCTGGAATGCCTTGAGTTTGAGGCCTAAGGGTACTTCCTAGTCTCCCATTGGTTCTCTAACTGATATCAATCCGTAGTCAAGCTTGAAGCAAATGAAATTTCTACAGGTTAACTCTTCAAAACAGCTATGAGAAGTGACATTTATCAAGTTCAACTGCTGCCACCACATATTTAAGGAATATTTGTGCTTGCCTGACAAATGTAGTAAAGCTAAACTCCATATTTGTCTTATGCTGATGGCTAGGGTAATAATTAATACCTGTAGAAGACGTTATTATTAACCCCCCAGTTAGGGTTGTTGTTAGGACGAGGCAAAACATGCAATTATCAGGTCATTATCATGTCTCAGCCAAATTATTAGCGTGTCGTTGACATGCATTTGTTTCTGCTTTCTGATTGGACGCTTGCACAATTCCAAACTCTCAACCGGATTGGTTGATTTCCAGTCTACCTTATTTTTGTATAAATACAGTCACTTTTGTCATAATAAATGATTCTGGTTTTACCTCTGATTATCGCATGTTCTGCTTTATCTGTTAAGTGGGCACTGGTCAGTAGTTAGGCAGTTACCTCTTGACAAAGATCTAGCATCATAACAGTTGTAACCAGATATTTGAGAGGAAATGGAAGAATTGAGATACGGTGAATCCCTATCCTCTGTGACATTTCTCCATAAATCTTTCTATGTCAATGATAAACATATTGGAAAATATTATCATACAAGTTGAAAAAACGCTTAAGTCAAGGTAGTCTATATTGGGAATCCTAGGACCAACCCAAATAATGGTGAAGGATATAAGCTGTGCGTCGGTGGCACAGCGGTCAGGACGCTCGCCAACCATGCATATGGTCCGGAGTTCGATCCCCGGCCACAGATGCACTCCTTCACCTCGCTAAGCCAGTAGTGAGATTGGTAAAGCGGAAAGGTTGGGCATGAGGCTAGCAACCACATCCTGTGAAAATTAACACTGCTACAGAAACTTCAAACCTCTAGCTTAGAGCCCTATGTTCCACTGGGAACGTGAAGGAAAAAAAAAGTATAAAGTTGATCACAGGGTACACAATCATTCATTAATTTAGATTATAGCTTTTGTGGGGGTTTTGGGTTAATTCCAGCTGATAGATTTTCGTCACGAATCAATACCAGTTAGAGAGGTTATCAAAAAGCAGTTAGGTGCACTAGACAACAGTCTTGTCATATGTTGAGACTCTCCATCAGTACAAACCCACGATACCTTCAGGAATCAAACTCGGGACCTTCAGGTTACAAGATCAAGCTCAGTAACCATTTAGCCACATGAGTAGGAAGTCAATGACCCCTGAGTTCATACCTTATCAACTTTTGACCGGCGATGCACTTGGCAATGTCTTTGATGAGCGCCTAATTCAAATTAATATTAGTGAATTCTACCGTTCCGCAGATATGCTTTTATTCTTCATCTGTCCGAATCGGACTTCCATAAAATTAATAGTATTTTACCCAGAATCTTCACTTATCCATCCAAATCTACAATGTTGTCTTTGAATTTTATAAGAGAATAGTTTATCATCTAAGTCCTCGAAACGGTAGGAAATAAACTGACAATCCAAAAGTTGTCAATTTGATTTATTACATGATCAATTCTACCAGTTAGCTAGCCAGCCAGCCAGAAATAGGGTGATTTTAACTGAATCGGATGTCTCAGCAGAGTCAAACCGAGTACACTGCTGATAGCCTTGGCGCCAAACAGGTGAAACGGTTGTCAACTGTAGGAAATACACTGTCTGAACAACTGTATGCTCGTAATTGTTCTATGTTAATTAATATTTAAAATAAGCAGCTCCGTAAAACTTCGCGGTGATATTTCGTCAAGAGTTATTCACTTTTCATGTTTATGGATACGACATTAGAAGAAGTAGGCCATAGTATCATTCTTCCATTTAGCTGTGTTTCACTAGGCAAATGTGTACTTCCCTTTCTCCTGATCCATCTGCTAATAGTATAACGTGATCTAAAAATCATTTGAGCTTAATTTCAGCTATCAATACGTACTATTTAATTCAAATCGGACTTCCCCGTTCACCGATTGGACCGAAGTGCTCGGTCTCTATGGTGACATGTTGGCTAGTTATGCAGATACTCAGACGATGTCTGAGAATTTAACCTCAAGTATTTTGGTGGATGGTGACTAGCAGAGGCCAACCTCCTCTGTCCAATCAATCAACGCAAAAGCACGAATTGAATTATATATTAACTGATACCAATTGCACGAGAGGTGATAGCTGTCGTGGCCCAAATGATCTAGTACGTAACGCTTTGGCATTTGAGACTATGGTGGGAACACCATCACTGGTTAGGGAATGCAAATACATCCAGTAGCCAACGATTCCCAAATAGGACAGATAAAATGCGCATCCTGGATCCACCAAAATAATACTTAATGTTTAGATTTAGGTAAGAACTTAGATGGTTAATTTTCGGCATAAATTTAAAGAGTAAAACCACTCCTCCATTTTAGTATATATGAGTGTGAATAACATACAGAGATAATCTGCAAGACTTACCCAGTGTCTTCCATCATTGCCAGTGTAATCGGTGAAATACGATATGAATTTGTAAATGTAGCTGTCATTAGATCGTTCTGTGAAAAAATTTCAAAAAATATATCAATATACTCACGCTACTTATAAGTAGTCTGACTAAATTGAACAAAAGTGTTTAAGGGAACAGCACAATTAAAAAGGTGAATAAAGATTCTAGTATAGTTACTGTACTCCGCTCAAACCCCATCCAGTATATATAATAAGTAATACTTTTTAATATCATAAAAACTGCGCAAGAAAGAAAAATGAAACTTTGAAAAATTGGTATACGAAGTAAACTGTCCTTGGGCTGTTATTCGGCGGCGTGTTTGAATGTTAGACTATCTAAACCTCCGTCGACATACTGCATCTAATTTATGGTGTTGTATTTGTATTTATGTGCATCAGAATATGACCTCTCATTGTATTATTTACTCTTATGAGTTTTTAGAGGGCTTAAGACCAGGTGGTTTTCATGTTTCCAACAAAGCTACGAAAAAGCATCGTGGTAGTTGACTACGAGCGCTAAAACACACACATCCACATCGTGCTATTGTTCCTGTTATCATTAGTTTCAGCTGGCTTTCTCTCCCCTGCAAGATTATATGCGTGCAATCTCTCTTGTTCTCTGACACTTATCACAGCACAGTTATAATCAATCATCCGACAAGAAACTTAGCTCCATGAGCTTTATTATGACAGTCTTGTCTATCTCTGAATCGTTTCACACTATTAAGATCGGCTTTCTTCCAAAAAGAAATGTGGAGGTGGGGTTACAAATTTTATTCATTCCCGGTGGTCAACTTCAGACAATGTAGGTTTCACATTCTTGAGGGACTTTATTGCTTGGTGTTACAATCACATGTCGTCCAAAACAATCACCAAAGCATAAACACTTTTTTGCCTCAAACATTTACGTTACCCCTTGTCTGTTCCCACCCGGATCTGTCTAATCTTGCAGATGAATTCACACTGTTTTTTTTTACTGTGTATTAAGGCAGATTTTTTTCTGCTGTGCTTACTGAAACTGGAGTCCCTCAAAGTTCTGTCATCTTAACTTTTCTTTTTTCCTTCTTCTTATTTGATTTGTAATTTTCGAATGAAATCAACTTAGTTAAATACGCTAACGACCTCACTGTCTGTCTGCGAGCTACATCCTAATCTGGCTATTCCAAACTGAATAGCTTTTTGTTGGATATCAACCAATGGTCTAAGCTAAATGGTCTTCTGTTAAACACCTCTAAATGTCAGACAGTTAACTTCACCTTCAAACATAAACCTGATCTACACGAGCTAGTTTGTTCACGCAATGCCTGAAACATAGAGAGCACTACTAATATAGAAATTACGTCAATCATTAAACACATCGAAGTAGTTCTTTCCTCTGGTATTCATAAATTATCCTATTTCTTGTTGATTTCTAAGAAAATGCTCCGTCTAATCTCCTACATTGTGAAGTTAAAACAATCTGGAATCACTCAACCTCTACTTTTATAGTTTGTTAACTCTTTCATCTTACTTATTGTTCCTTCTTTATTGCTTCACCCCTTAGTCTTTCCTGGGCTACTTAAAAAAGGACTATGTCATATTGTGAAGGCTTTTAAGACAAGTGGTGTACTACTAAGTCAGGTCACCCGTTACTACTGCAGTCGACAGACACACCTGAACTCATGTATGAGAAGTGGTCTAAATCCATATTGTCAGACACTCAACACCCTATTTATTCACAGCTCTCCCTTGACTGCATCTCATCAGATAGGACTAGAAGTTATTTCAAACGACTGTATGCTCGTACAACCACGTACAAAAACTCAGCGATATCCCATTTGACCCGCGCTATGTGTGATGGATAAATTGTTAGGCGAGAAACGTATAACTTACTAAGTATATATACATCGAGTATTATATACCGAAGTCCGAAGTCATTATCACGTACAGTTCGCTTACGTTTCCTACACATAGCTGGAGCTGTTGCAATAAGATCGACTAGACGGGAACTTCGTATCCAAAAAGAACACGTCCAGACGCTGTTCCTACCGTGGCCAAACTTGGATTGATGATTCTTCTTCTCACCAAGAGTGCTACTTCCCCTTAACCCTCTTGGTTCTTTTTCCTTTGCTTATTATTATAAATATTATTATTACACTTATTATTATTCGTCATAATTTATGCCCTTCATGCAAACATTCCCTCAATACTATCGAATTTTTCACTTATACTATCCGGATTTATTATTGGTGATATTAGCTCTTTTCTCAATATATGCCTCCACCTGTTTCTTCATTTCGCATATTCGTTATTTCATTATGAACCTCTCTCATTGCAGTCTTACTAACTCCTGTTTAACACAGACCACTTTGTACTAGCCACTCACTCACCTGACACTTTCGATAACCTTGAACTGACTTGTCAATTTTCCTACACCACACTCTACAAATCTATTATGATTAATCACCACCGTCATTGTCTCCCGTTTTACAATATTTTGGTAATCGATTTCAGCCAACTAGCACGTTTGTCACACAAATACGACTATTTATTTTGACACCCCATCAGTGGTAATCTGTTAATCTACACTAAAAATGTATGCACCGCATAACTAACTGGCTATCATTATTGTAACGACAACGAATATTATATTTTATAATTGTAAGAACCTGAAGAGAAGGATGTATTGAGAAGAATATTCTTCGTTCAGATTGACTTTTAATTCATGTGATATGGAAATATTTCACACTATCAGATACTATGCAATTAGCAAAATAAATAACTCTTTTACCTTCTCCTATTTGTAATTTTAGGTGACACTATTTCAGTTGCCGTATAACTTTAATTATTGATATTATTTTATACTTTTTGTTGTTACTACAAATGATAAAAAGCCGCCATTATCAATTTTGTTTATTCATATCATGTAATTTCCCTTTCTGTTGTTGAGTAAATTAGATGGAACAATATTGTACCGAATGCTAAGAATTAACTATGGTAGCCGTAGAAAATATGTCAGGCTTTTACCATCAGCAGAGCTTTTCAGAGCACCAAGTGTTATTTAATTACTGGAAAGAGGAAAAGTTAATCCCCAAGACCAAGATTCAGACTTTTTAATGCAGAGCCTCAAATTCTTGTTTATAAATGAAAACTCTACCATCAGGAATACGTCATTGTTTATACATTTTATTTATTTATTTATTTTGATTACAGCTTGATTCCACACTGTATTTTTGGTACATGTATGGAATTTTCAGCATGGATATCGGTAGCTCAAATTTTGCAGGCCGACCATAGATATCAGGTGTGCGTTGTTATGTACTGGTCGAGTAATTAATAGTCCTGACGCAAGAAGGTGGTAATCAGTAAACCACCAGGTTCACGATGATACTTGTATTTTTCAAACAAGGAAAATCAATGTCACACAAGTGTATGAGCGAATGTTCAAAAATGAACGAATCAATAGACAGTCTTAACATGATTGGTTGTAATGTCATATGACAACAAGGTCATACATGTTTGTTTAGTTAGTGGACAGACAAAAACATATTGTCAATTATAATGGAATATCGATCCATATATACATAGCAAAATATAACAGACTGTCAAAAACAAACACACATATTATGTGGATACATATCATGCGTCGGCAGGGGATCGAACTCGGGACCACGCGCATGGTCGGCGAGAGTCCTAACCACTGTGCCACCAACGTACATACATAATAAAAAGGTTAAATATATATTCGTAGTTGGCAAGAGTTTAGAGAAGTTTTTAGAGTAAACGATTCTCAATAAGCTAATTTGAAAATTAGTGTTCTAAACATGTTGATACTTGTCTGTGTTGGAATACCTAACCAAGAAACGGTGCATACCCACCCATCTACATATATACAAATACCAAAATAAAGTTGGAATGCATCGGTGAATTCTAAAATTTTCATGTATTGGTTTCGTAGGGATTTTGTTTGATTGCATGGAGGATTTAATCATGAGCTGACATCAGTTAGAGAACCTGGGAGTACTGGACAGCTGTTTCGTCCTAGTTTGGGACTCTTCAGAAGTACGCACCCACAGGGGTTCGAACCCAGGACCTTCTGGTCACAAGGCGAGCTCGTAGACCTTTGAGCCACTGGGACCCGATCCAATGATCCTTGAATTCTAACTTCTGCCAATTCACGATATAGCGCGACCACTTCGCAATGTCTTCTTCGATGAGTTACTGCCTCATCTTCAACCTGTTGTATCCTACTGGTCACGGCTTCCCACTAGAACCCCAGGTTAACTGCCTGAATAGGCCAGTCACTAGTGACCATCAGATTAATTTTCAAGTATTGGTTTTTGTAGGGCTTTTGTTTGATTGCATGGAGGATTTCATCATGAGCTGATATCAGTTAGAGAACTGATGTCAGCTCATGATGAAATCCTCCATGCAATTCTAAAATTCCAAAAACAATATTTTAAACAGATAGATTATTTTCAGGAATACTATCCCTTTTTTATTTTAAAGATCCATGTTCCAAACAATCGCCAGAGAGAAACTTCATCCCATCCCCTGCAGTTCTCGACAGTTGACTCCGTGATTGCCCACAGGCTCTTATCTTTTGCTGCATGTCAACCTTCAGACACATGCCCAACTCGTCGTCTCGCATTCATCTTCCTTGTCTAGCGATGGCGCCCATTGTGCCTTACGTCAGTCAGCGGTCTCTTCAGCTTGTGTGCCCAGTCCACTTCCACTTTCGTTTCACTATTTTTAAGGTGATAGGTCCCTGGTCGGTTTATTCCCATAGTTTCTCTTCCTTCTAATTCTTTTTAGCCATTTGGTCTTCAGTATAGAGTAAGCAAAGTATTAACCTGTTAAAAATGCTTTTCATGAGGCATCAAGTTTCTGACCCATGTGCATGAAGTTAGAGACCCTATTCTGAAAAACCATCACTTGAAAGCAAAAAAAAATCTATAAGAAACAAACTTATTCTTCTCTAAAAATGAAGAGATTCAGTGATGCAGACTGGAGAAGGCCTTTTGGCAAGCTAACTGATGTATCCTCTACCTATGGAAGCAGAAATAAGCACGGGGATGTGGAAAATTTTCCGTGATCAATTTTGAGTAGATTATACCAAATAAAAAAGGTTATACCTCTAGAAGACGTTTTTCCCAATGAGTTAAATATACACCAGCTTCATCTTCGTCTTCTAACTCGACACCGTCAAGAGTTGGACAGTTAAAGAATATTCGGGCAACACTCTATAAAATAAATGAAAGATTTTTGAAACAAATAGAAATGAGGTGATAAATGTGAAGTTTGATAGCTTGACATAAAAAACAAACAAAAAAACAATGATGATTGTGACTACACTACCTCCGAATTACTTCTAATTAAGAAGTAGAATAAACTGGTGGGTGGCGACTAGCAGTATAATCCAGGATGCGTATTTTCTCTCTCCTATTTGAGATTCGTCGACTAGTGGATGTACCTGAATTCCTTAGACAGTGATGGTGTTCCCACTGAGGCTCAAACCCTGTACCTACAGTCTAAAACGCGAAAGCGTTACCCACTAAAACGCTTAGACCATGAAAGCCACCATCTCTTGTTCAACGGGTAGCAGTGATTATTTAGTCCAATTTGGACTTCTCCGTTGATTGATTGGACAGAAGAGGTTGACCTCTGCCAGTCACCATCTACCAAAATACTTCAGGTTAAATTCTCAGAGATCGTCAGAAAATCCGCCTAAGTTGTCAACATATCAACATAGAGGCCGAGCACTTCGGTCCAATCGATCAACGGGGAAGTTCAAACTGAATTAAATAAATAGCGGAATATTGATAAAGCTAAACTGACAGGCTTTATTTGTTTGCAAATAACAACATCACTTCACTTCCTGCAGCATAAGTGATAATGAAATGGAATACAAAATCGGTATCAAATAAATCAGGTGATCTGTCCGGTATGAAGACAACTCTTTCTACTATCCATACAGGTGCAAAAAGTGTCTGATATTCGAATAATTATAATATAATACAATTCATCCTAGTATCTAACTCATCAGCATAATGATTCATTAAACAATATATATATATATATATATATATATATATATATATATATATATATATATATATATGATATATACCCAAATGAATCTAACATTCATGAGTTGTATGACTATAAGGATACATTGTAGTATTATCCCAACTGATAAGTAGGCCATATTAATATATGTGTAAAACTTAGGCACTGTGGTAGTAAGTAATTCCATATTAGTTTGTTGATTAGATGCATCACACAGTCAGTGAAACAGTATTATCATTTACTGGATGACAAGGTTTCGAACAGAATTCATTATTGTTCATAATCATTTCATCAATTATAATCACACAATTTCGAAACTTGACTTTTATAGTTTCCTTTGTCCTCTCCTATTTGTCGTCGTTGGGGTAGTAGAATTTTCCAGATATCAGAGTGGACAGGTGCTGAATCATTCCTATTACACATATTCTATCTGATTTGATTCGATGAAGAAAGCTTCTGTTATCAATCTCCCCCTCCACCAAGCTGTCACATTAGATTTTAAAACTGTCATCCTATCCCATCCAACCTATTGTATGGTTGTGTGTAACTGCATGCAGTGAGTGCTATAGCTGAACTATTCTCTGGATTTCTTATCTTATTTGGGTCAACCAATCTAGATTTTTATGTTCTACTAGTTTGACCTATCCATTTGACCTAACGATCATCTCAGACAGGATATTAGATAAACTGAATTATTTGTTGGCAGAAGAAGCACCCAGAGAAGATAGGGCTTCCTTCAGGTGAACATAGAGAAAACACAGGTGATGAAGATTCTTGGCCAACACCAACAGCAACAACAACAACAGACAACAATCAGCCAGTGTAAATGGGAGGAACCCGAAAGAAACAACCTCCTTTACCTACTCACCCACCTGGGAAGCATCGTTTCAACTACAGACAGACACGACTGATGAGGATATCAAAGCAGCGAGGATCGGAAAAGCAAGACAGGCTTTTATTACTCTCAAGTCTGTGTAGAGGTCAACAGCACTCACCATGAAGATGAAAATAAGATCCAGATTTTCAACTCCAATATGAAGTCAGTACTACTTACTACACGGATCAGAGACTTGGCGCGTCTTGAAGAGCACTTCGAGCTAACTATACGCCTTCATCAACAGCTGTCTTCGCTCAATACTACTCAAGATCAGATGGTCGGCCAGAAAAGATCAGAAACAGGGATGGATCTCCGGCAATGGGCGAACCAACCAGCCCAGCAACAAATAATCAGGAAGAAATGGAGGTAGACTGGCCATACTCTGAGGAATCCATTACGTGACATCACTAGGCAAGCCATCACTCGAGTGGAACCAGGCCGAAAGGGAAGCGGCGAGTTGGTCGTCAGTGTGAGGGTGACTTGGAGGAGGTCATGTGAAGAGGAGATGAAAGCATGTGGGCAGACTTGGAGACAGGTGAAAACGTTAGCAGAGAACCGAACACTCAATGGAGACATTTGGCTGAAGTCCTATGTTCCTCTAGGAATTAAAGGAAATAATAATAAATACTGCCAGAGAATTTCTAGAAGCCTCGTAGTCAAGTGAATTAACAATTAACAAACACATACATATATGATTATAGACCAAATTTGCTAGCTAATAAAAAGTAAATCACATGACCCAAAAGTTCGAATTACAAGTCAATGAAAATGTGATCAATAGAGACGTAAATTAAGATCCTGTCACGACAGTGGTTGCCAAGATATACAATTATATCATTATTCATGAATAATTGAAATAAGTCCATTTCATGCTAAACCCTGAACTATAGATGTTGTCTAGAAGAGCAAACCAGTTCAGAGAATGCAACTAATTTAATCTTCATTATTTCCGTAGTTACTTCTAATCCTACCTGATGAAATGCAAGCAGAGAATTGTGTGTGTGTGTGTGGAGAGAGGATGGTCAGAGTCCGGCAAGAAAATATCCTCTAATTTCTCCCATACGTGTATCTGCCACAGTATGAACAGGTTGATTTAGGGGTATCTCACTCCGCTTTCAATCCCCCTTCGCAGTGTAACTGAATCTTTCTCAAGTAGCGGGAGTAGTGGAGGAGAATAGGTACAATACAGCACTTAACAAGCTGTAATAATAATAATAATAATAATGATCTACCTTATTCCAAAAGTATTACTTATAATACAGCGTGGAATTTTCAGCATTTGTCACAATATTGCATCGAATTTACTCAAAGTATAAAAAAATTAATCACAGGAACTTTTCCATATTTACAGTAGGAATGATGTCAAAAGTGTGAAAGGCATTTTTTATTCCTCCACGTTCTCAGTGGAACAAAGGGTTTCAAGCTAGTGGCTTAAATTTTCTGTAGCAGTGTTTGTTTCTACAGGATAGGGTTGCTAGCCTCATGCCCATCCTCTCCACTTTTATTTCTGGCTTAGCGGGTTAAAGGAGTGTGTCTGTGGCCGGGGATCGAACCCCGGACCACGTTCATGGTTGGCGAGCATCCTAACCACTGTGCCACCGACGCACCATAAACCTGGTGTCATAAGTGGGCTGAGACCTGAAGGCGGCGCCTTGGACGGCTCGGCCATCTTGACAACGTGGAAGGCATAATATGAGAATAATAACTGTAATAATAATAACAGTGGGTTTATTTCAAACAACACTGTCGGTACAGTATGGAAACTTTAGCATATTATAGAATATTGAGTCTAATATTCGCTTGACATAGTATGGTGAGAGGAAAGCCCAACAACAAAAAAACAACAGTTATCACAGAGCTTAAATCGTGTTGACATTTATGGAAAAAAACAAAACAAGAGGACTATAAATATAAGAGGAATAATAACAGTAAAACCTGATGGCTCAAGGATGCAATAAACTGTTTGTAAGATTGTTCCTGCCTGAAACTATTTTCATCACACAAAAATGCGTGGTAAATATGGTATCACCGAAAATACCCATTGACTCGTGAAGAAAATAAAAGACAAATTCAGTGAAGAGAATTTTGTTTATCGATGAAATCATCTTCACAGGATGTACTGTACAGTCGTATTTATAGTTACCAAAAATGTATAGTGGTCTATTATTGAGTAATAGGGTGGGAGAAGAAATAATTGGTATAGTTACTCAGAAATGGCTTCAGAAGTGTGTGTGTGTGTGTTTATAAATTCACCTACTCCTGTGGAGCTAGTTATATTGGCCTCACAACTTGGCGCACACGCTTTCAAAACGCATCTCTGAACATTATCTGGCATGGTTAGCAAAGGGACAGTGCAAGACAATCACTAGCTCAATTCTCGAGCATTTGGTGAACTCAGGCCACATAGCTCCACCAGAGTCGTCTTTCAAGTTCATCTAGAAGGTGAGGTCATTTAGTACAAAGGGCATCAGGTTTCGGCTTTTGGGTATGGCGGAGGCGTTGGTAATTCATCAATACAATCCCGAATTCTGTATACAGAAAAAGTTTGTCCAGTCTCTTATTCTACCTTGGTCTTAACCTCTTCACTAATCGTTCCCTGTAAAACATTTTGATTTTTCATCATAATGAAGGTTTTTTTGTATTTCCCAATGAATGCAAAACAAAACAATATTGTTTTTACTGATGTTTCGTTATTTAATGCTAATAGTTTCATCAAAGTATTATTAAACTGGAATTCACAAAATCTCATCATATATATAATAATAATATATAATAATACTTTGATAAAGCTATAAGCATTGAATAGCGAAATGTCAGTAAAACCAATATCGTTTTGTTTTTCATTCATTGGGAAATATAAAAAACCTTTATTATAATGAATATCATATACCTAATGGCCAAATTTTTTCAAACCGTTAAAAGTGAACTTGGCTTGGACATACATTTTGGTTTTTCTTTTCTTTTTAATTTTACTTTTAGTTTGTTTTTGCTTTAATAATTAATTCACTATTATCACTCTCATATGTTCCTTTTATACATTATCACACCTTCTTCACACTTGTTAAATTGACATTCAAATACCTTTCTTAACACTCAATAGCAATTTTAACCTTATCAAATTTTTATCTTTGTTCCGTTGAGTACCACGTAATGTACAACTTTTAATTTTCACTTCTAAAGCCACTTCTGAGTAATTATACCAATTATGTCACCGCCTATTACTCAATAATAGACCACTATATATTTTTTGGTAACTATAAATACGACTGTACAGTACATCCTGTGAAGATGATTTTGTCGATAAAGAAAATTTTCTTCGCTGAATCTGTCTTTTATTTTTTTCATGACTCAATGGGTATTTTCGGTGATTTGAAAGTTAGAAGTTGTAAATTACATGGTAACCAACGGTACAAAGATAGAAATCCGATAAGGTTAAAATTGCTCTTGAGTGAGAATAAAGGTGGTGATATTTGAGTATCAATTTAACAAGTGTGAAGAGGGTGTGAAAATATACACGAGGAGCATATGAGAGTGATAATAGTGAATTAATTATTAAAGCAAAAGCGAACTAAAAGTAAAATTAAAAATTAAAAAAGGAAAAGAAATATCAAAATGTTTTTACAGGGAACGATTAGTGAAGAGGTTAAGACCAAGGTAGAATAAGAGATTGGACAAACTTTTTCTGTATACAGAATTCGGGATTGTATTGACGAATTACCAACGCCTCCGCCATACCCAAAAGCCGAAACCTGATGCCCTTTGTACTAAATGACCTCACCTTCTAGATGAACTTAAAAGACGACTCTGGTGGAGCTATGTGGCCTGAGTTCACCAAATGCTCGAGAATTGAGCTAGTGATTGTCTTGCACTGTCCCTTTGCTAACCATGCCAGATAATGTTCAGAGATGCGTTTTGAAAGCGTGTGCGCCAAGTTGTGAGGCCAATATAACTAGCTCCACAGGAGTAGGTGAATTTATAAACACACATTGAGGTGGCCCAAAGCGGTAGTTTATCCTTCACACATCCACTGATCGTGTATTGTGTAATTTTTATACTTGGACATGTCCATGTACAGTCTTTTGAAATGACTTCTTGTTCTAATGTATAAGTAGAAACTGACTGAGTGACACCAAATTGTCCTAACTTACTTAAATAGAAGGTTAGACAAAGTATGTTTCTAAAAATTCACATGATAATATGGGAAGATCAACAAAGATTAGAGGGACAACACACTCCAAAGTATTTAACGTCCGACTTCATTTCAACTCAAGTGTGCCGACCATGATAGTAGAATCGTGCAAATGAACTAGTTCATATAAATCATGTTTGTGTCCATCTGAAAGTGAAATTAACAACTCGAAATTTGCTGAGATTTAGCATAACACCATTTAACAAAGACCACTGGCTAATTTCTCATAAAAAAACTATTCTGTTTTCTATAGTTTGGTTTGTAAGGGCTAGTTTTGTTTTTACGAGTTCATCACGGATTGATATCAGTTAAAGAACCGTTGAAAACCAGCCAAGGATTACTGGACAGCGGTTTCATCCCACTAGTTTGGGAATCATCGGAAGTACGCACCCATCACCAGGGTTCGAACCCAGGATCTTCCGGTTACAAGGCAAACTGGTTCGTATACCATTCAGCCACTGAAATCCGACTCAGTGACCAACCCATGAATTCTAACTTCTGCTAATTCGTGATTTAGCGCGAATAGCACCAACCAATGTCATCGGTGGGACATCCATCCTCACACATGACATCTGGATGGACCTCACTGGTCACCACTTCTGACTAGAACTTTGGGAAACTCCATCCTCTAGCAAGTCAGTAGCAAGCATCAGATTAATTTTCAATAGTTGGTTTGTAAAGATCAAATTTATTTTAGCAAGTTGATCACGGATTCATATCAGCTAGAGAACCACTGAGAACCGGCACTGGAATACTGGGGTCACGCTAAATCACGAATTGGTAGGAGTTAAAATTCATGGGTTGGCCATTGAATCGGGTCCCAGTGGCAGAATGGTACACGAACCAGCTTACCTTGTAACCGGAAGGTCCTGGGTTCGAACCCCCTGTGGTGGATCCGTACTTCGGATGATTCCCAAACTAGGACGAAACAGCAGCTGTCCAGTACTCTCTGGCTGATTTTCAATGGTTCTCTAACTGATATCAATCTGTGATCAACTCGTGAAAAGCAAAACTATTCACTTTGGAACTCTCTAACTGAGAAGTAACCAGCACAGGATGTAGTAATACTTCAATGGACAAACACAAGTAATCAGTAAAGTTGTTCACAGTCATTGGCATATATGATCCATGTTTTCAGATCGCAAATAAAAAGCAGAACTTCTCCATCATAGGCAACAGAATTTGAACAGAGGAGAAAAAACCAACAACAATAACAACAGAAGATTAGTTGACAGGTTAAAAAATATCCAGTAATGAGTTCACATAAACAAAGTAAAAGTAGCATATACGAACAAGCATTGTAATCATTCTTATTCGAAAACTGCTGTTATCATTTAGTTAATGAGAGGAAGATATATATATATATATATATATATGTACATGGACAAACAGAAAACTTACAAAAACACACGCTGATATATATGTATCTAAGTTACAAAAAAAGTATCCAAAAATTAGTAGACCGATGCTATGTAGCCTAATTAAAAAGATTTTGAAATTTTTAAGGAGAAAACAAGTATATTGAACATTTATGATAACGTGTGATATTTGTCATCACATGTGGAGTGACTGGATGAATGTAAATGTATAATTAACCAAGACATGTTAACATTTATGCTAAATACAAATAGATATTGTTGGTGAAAATTAATAGAGATGCTGACTAGTTACTGGCCCTATTCAAGTAAGTAGTCAGTCACCTGGATTCCAGTGGAATGTCATGACAAGTAGGGTGCAGCAAATCGAAGGTGAGAACAGTTGCTCATTAAAAGAAGACATTGCTAAGCGTTGGTGCTATGTCATGAATCGGCAGAAGTTAGAATTCATGGATTTACTGTTGAACCGGGTTCCAGTGGCTAAGTGGCCTATGAGCTCGCCAGCCTTGTAACCACAGGGAAGGTTCTGAGTTTGAACCCCACTGTGATATGGGTGAGTAGTGATGAAGAGTTCCAAAAAAAAGGTGGGAGGAAACTGCTGTCCAGTACTCCTTACAGGTTTTCGAATGTTTCTCTAACCGATGTCAGATCATAATGAATTTCTCCAAGCAATCAAACAAACAATCCCTACAAACCATTACGTGGAAATAAATTATTGTATTATTATATTTCCCTGTCTTCTCATGCAAAGGTTTCAGAATATTTACTAACCCTCTAGCTAGTGCATGGGAGGGTGAATTTTGCATATCAAGTATTGGTCTTAACGGAAACCCCGGTTTATCCACTTTAGGTAGGCCATACAATCTTGGCGTATACGTGCCCCCGTTGGTGTGATTTCTTCATATAAACTTTCAGAAAATATCTGCTCCTCGTACTTGCTTCGGTGGTACATATACTAAAATTGGAACGATACAGAGAAGATTAGCATGGTCCTGAGCTCCTCCCTTAGTTTTTTTCAAACGTCTGGTTAATTCATTCTCTATTTTGTTATTGCATTCGAACAGAAGTTTTCATTAAAAATTTCTAGCAGTTTCCTGATAAAATATTAGTACCTAAACACTTCCGTAGTATGCACATTGACGCATTGCATCAACATGACACTATTAACCTTGATGAAAGCTAATTAGGTAACTCAAAAAAATACAACAACTATTGCAAACCAAGTGAACAGACACAATAATGACCTTGATCAACCATTCAAATGAGGGCGAATTTCAACAACAACAACAACAGCGTCCCAGGAGTGAAAAACTCTCCGGTGGCCTTGAGTGCATGCTAGTTGTTGGCTAACAGTGCCTGTCATTATCATAACTGAAATATCAAGGCTATTCACCAGCTAAGAAGCAAATTTCACGTTGTTTAAGTACTGTTTGGACAATGTGTTAATAGCTCGCTAGGGTTAAGATAAGTATTAGGGTTAGGATTAGGATCAGGATTAAGGTTAGTGTTACTATTAGCGATAGATTAAAAGTTGATGTCATTTATTATTTTTTTTATTTGTTTTATTATCCACATTTTCCTGGTAAATGGTTGTCGATCCTTTTCCTGGAATTCGTAGCAATTCAATCGACGGCTTCTTGGGTGGACTGCACAACAAAATAAGAGAGATAAACGATTCACAAAAACAGCTCATCTTCAGTCACCTCGGTGAATACATGTACCAGGAACTAGTCCAACTTAGCAACTGATACTCCTCATTATAACTGGGACATATTTTTACGTCATGTCAGAGAAAGATACTCTGTTTAGTATGTTTTTATGCATTTTCTTGTAAATAAACGTCATTTTTTGTGCAAAGATTTCTCATTTCTATGATTGGTCGGCTCAGAGTCACTTGTGCATTCTCATTCTTGGGACGCAATTGTTGAACTTTACCCAAATGAATTATAGATGCAATACACCAAGTACGTTGCAGATTTCATCCAGATCAAATCTCATAGGGAAGGGTAAAACACTTAGATAAGGAGGACTAATGTATTTGCAGAGATATGCTGCCGCTGTTAATGTCCAGCATGTAATTGCAGAAAATCCGTCCGAGAAGGTATATCGGTCTTTTTAAAGTTCATGCATGATGTAGAGCAGTAAAAGGGTCACAAAACAGAGCAAATTTTGGATGCATAAATTGGTTTGGCTTATCAATAAAGGCTCCAGTAAATTATTAAAAAAGTTTTCCTGGAAAGCATAAAATAAAGTTATCCTATATAGCTATATTTTTTTTAAATTACACTAAATTTTTATTTAACAAAAACAAAACAATTTAGTTTATCTAATACCTTGCTGAAATGATTGTCACGTCAAATACATAGGTCAAAGTAGTAGAACAGGGGCAATCAGACTAGCCGAACGTAAAAACCAAACAAAATCTAGATCAGTTGGCCTGAATAAGATAAGAAATCCAGAGAATAGTTCAGCTATAGCACTCACTGCATGCAGTTACACACAACCATACAATAGGTTGGATGGGATAGGATGACAGTTTTAAAATCTAATGTGACAGCTTGGTGGAGGGGGAGATTGATAACAGAAGCTTTCTTTATCGAATCAAATCAGATAGAATATGTGTAATAGGAATGATTCAGCACCTGTCCACTCTGATATCTGGAAAATTCTACTACCCCAACGACGACAAATAGGAGAGGACAAAGGAAACTATAAAACTCAAGTTTCAAAGTCGTGTGATTACAACTGATATGATTATGAACAATAAATTTTGTCCAAAACCTAGTCATCCAGTAAATAATACTGTTACACTGTGTGATACATCTAATAAACAAACTGATATGGAATTGTATGGAGGATTTCACCATGATCTGATATCAGTTAGAGAACCACTGGAAAACCTGGGAGTACTGGACAGCTGTTTCACCAGCCTAGTTTGGGACTCCTCAGCAGTACGCACCCACCGGAATTAACATGGAGTTAACAAAATCCCCTTTAAATGACATGTTTCTTCTTTGAACTCATCCGATTGGTTGATAAAGATTCAACAAGGTCATTATGACGGTCATTGCTGTGGGTCGCTATAGTAAATAAATAGGTTACCGCTAATTAAATTTTGAAGAAACATTTAGTAAAACCATAGACACACACACACACACACACACAAAGAAACAGGTGACTAAATTGGAATCTAGAGTATTTTCTCAGTATTTAATATAAATTACTCAATAAAAGCAAGAGACAAACACACATAATGAACACTAGGAAGTCAGTAAGTTTAAAGCCTTTACAACAGACAGGAATTTTGACTTTCTATGGCTAACACGATATGTAACTCAATTCAACTCATTGGTTTTGCTCTACTCAATCAAATTCAACTTCATCACATCACATGCCAACAAACAATAACAGCATGAAAGTATTGAGATTATTATTTTTATTTTTATCGATTATTTGAAGTAACCAACACTGCTCGTCTGAAAATAATGTTGTTAAGAATTTGTTTGATTGGTCAATTATGTATGTCATCAAAAAAAAAGAAACGTGATATGACCAGTTGTTTATTTGTTAGTTGAAATCCTAGACGCCTTTCACAGATGATTTGATCACGCATTAAATGACATCGATCAATTGAAACTAATGTGAGAGTGAGTGATGCGGGTCTACTATTTGTGTCACCTTTTATTCACCGGTATTGAATAAAACTCATGCTAATTTATGCTCTACTATTAAGCGGACTATAGATTTTAAGCTTGGGTAAATATAATATACGCGTTTTATAGGATTTTCCACTTGAATACATTGGTTTAGAATGGGAGATGCTATCATAAAAAAAGACCGGTCTCAGACTAGAGTTAACACATCTGTCCAGTACCTCCTGCTGGTATTCAGCAGTTCTCTAACTGATATCGATCAGTGATCTAATTCCTACAACATAATTCTTGAATATTAATCTAATGCCAACTAGTCACTGGATACAGGAAGAAGTTTACTGGATTTCTAGTGAGAAGTTGTGTTCACTGGGGTCCGCCAGGTCGGGAGTGAGGATCAGTACTCGTCGATGACATTGAATGGTGCTACTAGTGTGGTGAGAGCTGGCTACTAGCAAAAATTGGTGGACAGTATTTTACGTCAGTGTTTATGTCCCCAGGATCGTAGGTGAGAAATATATGAACAAAGACTGGTTCAACAACCAATCACAGCAGATTTTGCGAAGGCGGATACAGTTAACATATAGATGATCTGATATTCAAGAAACAGTTACAAAGAGATGCAAGATTAACTTTCAGTGAGAAATAACCAATCAGAAGACTGTGTTTTTCTGCTAATAATATTCTATAATAATGTACATGAAAATCTATAAATATGTGTAGATTTCCTTAATAAACGATCTGTTGCTCGGTCCTTGTCTTCTGTAGTTACACTAGCGCTAAAAATTCACAAATTGGTAGAAGCTGGAATTCATGGACTGGCCATTAGAAGGGAGCCAGTGTCTGAAGAGTCTGTGAGCCTACCTTGTAATCGTAAGGTCTTAGGTTCAAAACCTGGTGTTGGATGCGCACTTCCAATGATTCCCAAACAAGGGTGAACCATCTGTTTAGTAGAGTGTGGGGTAGCAAAATTGACAAGTCAGTTCAAGGTTATCGAAAGTGTCAGGTGAGTGAGTGGCTAGTACAAAGTGGTCTGTGTTAAACAGGAGATAGTAAGACTGCAATGCGAGTTAGTTCATAATGAAATAACGAATATGTGAAATGAAGAAACAGGTGGAGGCATATATTGAGAAAAGAGCTAATATCACTAATAATAAATCCGGATAGTGTAAATGAAAAATGAAAAATTTGATAGTATTGAGGGAATGTTTGCATGAAGGGCATCAATTATGACGAATAATAATAATTGTAATAATAATATTTGTAATAATAAGCTTTAGCTATGTGTAGGAGACGTAAGCGAACTTTACGTGATAACGACTTCGGAATTCGGTATATAACCCTGAAAGCTGCGTTGACATCGATACCATCGAATTTTTCATTTATACTATCCGGACTTATTATTGGTGATGTTATCTTTTTTCTCAATATATGCCTCTACCTGTTTCTTCATTTCACATATTCGTTATTCCATTATGATCCAACTCGCATTGCAGTCTTACTATCTCCTGTTTAACACAGACCACTTTGTACTAGCCACTCACTCACCTGACACTTTCGATAACCTTGAACTGACTTGTCAATTTTCCTACACCACACTCTACAAATCTATTATGATTAATCACCACCGTCATTGTCTCCCGTTTTACAATATTTTGGTAATCGATTTCAGCCAACTAGCACATTTGTCACACAAATAAGACTATTTATTTTGAAAACCCATAACTGCTAATCTGTTAATCTACTGGCCATTATTGTTACGACAACGAATATTATATTTTATAATTGTAAGAACCTGAAGAGAAGGATGAATTGAGAAGAATATTCTTCGTTTAGATTGACTTTTAATTCATGTGATATGGAAATATTTCACACTATCAAATCTTATCATCATAACTTTTAAGTCTCGGTTTACAGGGATTCGTTTAAGGATTTCAAGATCGCTGATCACAAACTGACAACAGTTACAGAACCATTTAAAATCGCCAACGAATACTGGACAACAGTTTCGTCCTTGTTTGGGACTTTTCATCACAGGTCTAGCCCACGACCTCCAAGTTACAATGTGAGCTCTTATACCACCATTCAACCACTTAGACGGAATCCAATATCCAGTCCATGAATTCTAACTTCTGCTAATGCATGATATATATAGCACAACTGTCAGGTAACGTCATCGGTGAGTATTTCATCCTCACTCCCATTAAAATGGACCCCACTGGTCATGATCTCCCACTAAAATGTCATGGGATTTCATCCTGTAGCCAGTGGCCAGTGAGTACTGCTGAGAATTCGTGATCAGAGGGATATACAAAGTTGAAAGTGAGGACAAAATACTAGCCGATGCCATTGAATTCCAGTTGCTGTTCGCTATAAATAGCGAGTTGGCAAGAATTAGAATTCACACACTGACTATTAGGTCCTGTCTCAGTGGTGATGTATGGTGTATGAGTTCACCTTGTAACCTGAAGGTCCTAGGCTGTTCTACAGTGAGATGATGGTCAGGTACTGATGAGGAATCCCGAAACAAAGATAAAACAGCTGTCCAGTACTCCATACTGGAGTTACTTAGTGAAAAAATATTCAAATCTGATGATAGAACACACTAGTACTCGGATGAAAAGTTTAGTTTACTGTCTGATGTCTAAATTCATAGCAGACTTCCTACAATGCACAGCACAACAAACCTAGTTATAAACGCCTAAATCATCAATTAACATGAGATTATTTCTTGTGCTTACTTCTTAGAATAGGGTATATCAATTTTTACATGAAAAAATCGACAGTCAAATCATGTACTCGCAAGATTCTCATATCGTGGTAACAAATCCACTGTGATTGATCGATCGATTGACTTGAATAACTAAAACAAACCATTCAAGGCAGGCGAGCCGGTAAATAAAAGGTGTGAAGTACTTATATTGTAGTTACTGTCGTTCCTAGACTAAATACGGCTTTATATATAAGGTCTTTTTAACTATTATTTCAAATTTGGTGCTTTATAAGCATAGTGGCTTTGACCTGGCAGCCTGTTCGAATTTTCGGGCCAGCTATTATATTATCTACATATTACATCCAATCTACTATTTATGCACATTTATTTATCACCTAAATATGAATTCTAACAGGATCATTTACTCTCGTAACTTTATCAATCATTTAAGACCAAATGACTTTCATATTCCCAAGAAATCAAGGAGGAAGCATCATAGTGGTTGGTAAAGAGTTCTCAAACGCATGCGAATACACTTAACTACAGTCCCTGTCATAATGAACACAAACTGCTGCTCTCTGCCTAACAAGATAATATGCCTACAATCTCTGATGTCTACTGACACTTATCATAATACTGCTATAATCACATTACAAGAAACGTGGTTACATGAACTGTATGATGACAATCTTATCTCACTAAAGGACTTCGTATTATTTAGACAAGACCGTTACTGTTGTAATAAGAAAAATGGTGATGGCGTTGCAACTTTTATTCACTTCAAACGGTCTATTTCAAATAATATGTTTGTTTTATCTACTTTTCTAACACCTTTAAACACTCTGTTCAATTTAGGCTTTGCTACTGACATGCTAATATGTTGTTGTCAAAACTAACAGAGATCACCCTTAATCTAAGTAGAATTTTATTTATTGTTTATGTACTAACTGGATGCAATACTGTATGTAGTGAAATGCTGAGAATTCCATTCTGTATCACAAGTACTGTTTTGGAATAAAGCAAAATATTATTATGCACAATAATATACATATTTTATTCCTTTATGTTCCCTGTGGAACATAGGGCTTCAAGCTACAGCATTTTTGTGGGATGGGGTTGCTAGCCTCATATCCAACCTTTTCCCTTTACCAATCATAATATTAGCTTAGTGAGGTGAAGGAGTAGTACGGTTGTGGCCGGGGACCGAACCCTGAACCATCTGAGGCGTGGTTAGCGAGCATTCTACTCGCTGTGACATCAATGCACGCAATAATATTACTTGTAACTTATTCTCAATTCAATATTGATTTTTGCTCGTTGATTGACTGAACCAAAATGTCCAGCATCTGTGTTTCTAGCCCAAATAGTCTAATAGATAAATAAGTCTTTGGCGTTACGAAAAACGAAGCCTACTGGATTCGAGCCTAAGACGGTGAGTATGTACATCCAGCTAGGTGATGAGTCTTGTATAGGCTAGTCAGAACGCTTATCCTGGTAGATTCCACTGCCAATGTCAACCTATCCACAGAATTACTTCAGCATTACTTGTTATCCCAAATACTTTAATCGATTTGAAGCACAATTAAAGACATTCATAGTAAAATACGTCGTAAGATATTTTGTTTTTACACTTCACAATATCACATGATATTTTCCTGAAATCATAGGTAATGACGAACTGGTATTATTAAGTAAGCTTGGGTTAATTAAAGGTTGAGTTTTTTTATCTTCAACTTATTGTAATAGCTGTGAGAATTTTTTGAATTGAAGAGAAAATAATTGTAATAATAATAAGGATAGTAATAATAATAGGCTACTGTTTCGCTTACTGATTACGTCAGAAATAGATCGCATGAAATTAATTGTAGCTATATGTCACTCGCCCCGCCCTGCCCCAAGCCACCTCACGCCACTCTACCCCGTCTCCCGAAACTACCATTACAGCCATTTTGAACATAAAATAAAGGCGGAAAGCCCCTAATATTAAAGATATTGATGTTTTTATATTTTTTAGGGCGAAAAATAAGAAATAACTTTTTCTTTTGTTCATTTCTGTAAAACTGAATCGAAAGTCATAAACTAACATTGATAAAAATGATAAATTGAAGGATTAAAACTCAAGTTTGAAACTTTCATCACTAGTGAAGGTTAAGCCGGATAAAGTAGAAGAAGAATACGAAAAAAAGAACCCAACAACATTGTCTGTACTAGATAAATTGTGGAGATTGTGACTCTGGCTGTATATATATATATATATATACAGCCAGACAGATAAATGTAATAGTGTAGGAGCATAAACAACGTAATAAAAAAAGGTGGTCTTCTGTAGATTTGAAGAAGCTACGAAAAATAGATCGGCATTGCACTCACTACACTTGATAGAAATGGGATACAACACCAGCTTTGATAATAGGAGCAGAGTTTTACAGAAAGATTTTGGTTCGTAAAAAAGAAAGACTGACTGCATAAGTCCTACATATAAATGGGTAAATTCTAATAGCTTGAACAGATATGAAGGTGTGATGTGAGTACTGGATAACTGTTTCATCAGCCTAGTTCGGGACTCTTCATCAGTACGCACCAACCAGGCTACAAGGTGAAATCAAATCCTGGTGGGTGCCTACTGATGAAGAGTCCCAAAATAGGCTGACGAAACAGCTGTCCAGTACTCCCACGTTTTACTGTGGTTCTCTAACTGATGTCAGCTCATAATGAACCCCCCCGCCCCACGCAGCCAATCAATATTCTTGTAATCACTTAATATTTAGTGCAAAAAAACACACTGTTTACAGTGTCTAACAAAAAATAGACCAATAATAACTGTAAGTTTGTGATCAAATTTTGATCAGAGTTCTTGCAGTTTTATTTATTACTATATTTTGATGTCAGCTCATAATTCATATGATTGGACAAAGTTTTTAAAGACAAGATATGTTCCTTTTATATATGTCTGAAGAAATTCACACCAGTTTGCTGAACGAAACGTTGGAATTACTCATTTCAATTTCGCTGAGATTGTACAAATATAATTTTTTTTTACATATGTCTGTTTATAACAAGACATTTAAGGGTGACAATATTGTTTTCAATTAGATCTTCAATAGGCTTTACTCTAATTCACATAGATTTATATATAGAAAATTTAACCAATGCTGGTGAGTGAGTTTGTGGATGAAATAATAATAATAATATAAATAAGGCATTAAGTGTTTTGAACGTTAGTAATAACGATGATTATAGTGATTAAAAGGTAGGGAGCATTGGACAGCTGTTTCATCCTAGTTTAGGAATCATCGGCTGTAACTTGGGTTCCAAATGAGGACCTTTCGGTTACAGGGCAAGCTGGCTCGTATACCATTCAGCCGCTGGGACTCGATTTAAATTACTCATCGATTCTAACTTCTACTGGGTCCGAACCCCAGTGGGTGAGTACTGTCCATGATTCCAAAACTAGGTTGATAAAACAGATGTCCAGTACTCCCGTGCCGGTTTTCAATGGTTCTCTAACTGATATCAATCCGTGGTCGAACTTGAAAACCGAATCAATTCCTTACAAATCAACGCTTGAAAAAAAGATTATAATGATAACAAAATAATAATAATAAGATTTATGCACATGTTTATAACATATGAATATGAAGAATCTGTTGTTGGACTTCAATTACCCTGATGACTCACTTCTTAGTAACTCTTTGTTTTCTAATTTTGTTTACTTATCTTTTCACTCCACTCCCTCTCTTTATTGTTTTTCGCTTGACTCTCTTAAGAGACAATTTTTCTTGACCTTCTGGGTTCTGCTCTTTGTATTACATCATCACCTACTCATCTGACCTCATGTGCACCGAAATTTTACAATTTTGATCTTATCTTGTCTAATTACGTAACTATTACTAATTTTCTTTTGTTACCATCTCAACAACACAACTGTTAATTAGTTTTTTCAAAAAATCTCTCTAACACGATATATTTATTTTTTTAATTTTTTGATTACAGCTTGATTCCACACCGTATATTTAGTACAAGTATGGAATTTTCAGCATGGATATCGGTAGCCCAAATTTTGTCGGGCGACCATAGATATCAGGTGTGAGTCGGTAGGGGATCGAACCTCAGACCATGTGCATGGTCGGCGGGAGTCCTAACCACTGTGCCATCGTAACACTTTAGACACCCTGTAAATCTCAACGCCTCATTTTACTATGACGCTCTGACAGTATGCTTGCTAATAGATAAAGGTTTGTTAAAATTGAACACTTTTTATTTTTATTTTATTTAGAAAAAATATCAGGTTGTACGCATCTGATGAAAACCAACGAAATAAAATGGATCCAGATTATTCTGTGCCATTGCTTCTTCTTTCTTTGTTCAAATTTATAAAAGGGAATCATTGTAAGAAACACCTTATGATTGTTTGGCTCGTTTGGGTTGGAGTAGAGTTCATCAGCAGTGTACTACTGGTTAATACGAGCGGTATACAACCACTTACTACTCGTCTCAATCAATCAGTAGTACATAGTATTATTCGAATTTTCGCTTTCCATCTTGATCACCAATATTCATGGTATCAAGCACATCATATATTGTGTGTCGTGGCCTGAATAATTTGGTTTCCATTTGGAACTTTAGTGAAATTTCAGCTCTCGAACTGTGTACACAACAAACTGCTCACTGATCTGCTGATTATGGATTGTATTCAAGATCAGTTGACCAGTTCCACCAAATAAGTGGCGAGCCAGAAATCTGGTGGTGTTCTGAACTGAGCTTCGGTTGTCTGAGGCTAGTCAGGTAGGGGGAAAATATCTGCATTTAGTCATCTCTGGATGATACACACAACAATTACCCCCCCCCCCATTATAGCATCACAAATCAACTTCTACCAAAAATTCAAGGTCTTTAAAAGGTTGACGTTCAAGGGAAAATTTTGATGAGAAAGAGACAGATAATGTGGAATTTTTATTCGCTTCCTATTCCTATTGCTATACGTATGCACCTCTGCCAGATAATATTTGTGCACTGGTGGTTCAGCCGGGAGAATGCTCGCCAACCATGCCTCATTTGATTCGGGATTCGATTTCCGACTCGTGGACATCTTCACCTCGCCTAGCTGGCTGTAAGCTTGACAAAGAAGAAAAGGTTTACAGTGAGGCATACCAATGACTGACATAAATTATTAAAATGACGTCAGGAGAAAAACAATAGAGGCGAATTAACACACGGTATGGTGTAAAATCTGATATTTGTAATGAAAATATATTTTTTTTTAAAAGCGCTCTTCACTCATTCAAACAAAAATAAAAATAAACAGTACAAGAAAAGATTGTAAAGACAGCGAGCGAATTTTTGGACATAAATATATTTTCTGTTTTGTTGTTTTTTTTTTTTTGAAACTAAATAAATGACTGATTTAAGAAGATTCATCACCCTTTTTTTAAAAAAAAGGAAATAGACTACTTATATGTTAAGAGATTTTGTGATTATTTTTTTTTCGTTTTCCGCTGACTGGCAATTGTCAGGTTTGTTTTTAACAGCTTCTAATAATAAAACGTTAAAAAAAAACCAACAACAACATCTAGTCAGGCTAATTTATTTCTGCTTAATGCATGTGTCATGTACTAACTGTGCTTTTATTTTTATTTTATGTTCTAATATAGGGGAATATAATTCATTAAATCACTTGGTCGAATATTATAGTTAGAAAGATGGTTAAAATTTCCATACAAATACACAGAAGTGATCACTTCTTGTGATTATTCTTCTTCTTATTATTATTGATAGTTTCTACAACATATGAAAGATTTTCCACCCTTTGTTAATCCTCTTCTTCTTTTTATCCTGATACTGTATACATTAGCATAGTTTATGTCAGTCACTGGTATGCCTCACTCTAAACCTTCCCACTTCGTTGAGCTTAAAACCAGCTACAGGAGGTAAAGATGTTCACGAGTCGGGAATCGAACCCTGGACCACATGATGTATGTTTGGCGAACATTCTCCCCGGCTGAACCATCAACGCATAGCATTATCGAGGCTAGGCGCATGCATATAGATAGCATCGTTAATTATAACTAAATTAATATAATAAGTAATCTACAGAGTCACGAATAACCTATCAAAGGCAATACGGTTTCGTATTCTTTGCACCGCTGAACCTCTCGCCATTCACATAGAGAAACCGGAGCTGTGCATACAAAAGAGAATAATTACTCAACCACTTCTACTGTCATGGTAACAACTTTGTTGATTTGAGTTTTTTATTTTGGTGACTTAATTTTGTTTGTTTGCCTGTTCTTTAATTGCTTATAATTCTCCTATTCATTTAGAACTCTTACGTAATCTCGTATTCTCTTCTTTGTCCCTATGTTTATACCCAGTAAAACTCACTCATCACACTATTCCTATTATTGCATAACTTCTTTTTTAACAACTGTTTATGACAACTCACCACCTTTGTTACTACCCTAATTTCACTAACAACACCTAATTTTCTTGACTGATTTTGTATCACATAACTGCAACTACCAATCTTCACCTGTTTATTTGAAATAACCATAACCAATTGTACGTATTTCTGTTTGATAAACTTAATGTACATATACATACAAAATAACATTTATATAGATTTGCGATTGTACAGCTAAAGTGGAAAATGAATTCGCCAGCGAAAAGGTTTGATTTTTGGTAGAAGTTGACTTGTGATGCTGTAAGAAGATAATTGTTGTGTGTATCATCCAGAGATGACTAAATGCAGATATTTTCCCCCTACCTGACTAGCCTCAGACAACCGAAGCTCAGTTCAAACCATCACCAGACTTCTGGCTCGCCACTCACTTGGTCGAACTGGTCAACTGATCTTGAATGAAATTCATAATCAGCAGATCAGTGAGCAGTTTGTTGTGTACACAGTTCGAGAGCTGAAATTTCACTAAAGTTTCCATTGGAAACCAAATTATTGAGATCACCACACAATATGTGACGTGCTTGATACCATGAATATTGGTAGTCAAGAGAGAAAGCGAAAATTCGAATAATACTATGTACTACTGATTGACTGAGACGAGTAGTAAGTGGTTGCATACCGCTCATATCAACCAGTAATAATAATAATAATAATAATAATAATAATAATAATAATAATAATAATAATGAAGATTTATTTCAGACAGTATATGAACATATAGCACAGAAATATTTCCTCTTCAAATAGGATTCACCTGTACAGTAATAATCTGAAGTATTCAGTTAGTATACAATTGGTGGATGGTGGCTAGCAGTGGAATCCAGGATGCGCATTTCGTCCTATTTGGGACTCGTCAGCTGGATGTACCTGCATTTCTCAGTGAGTGATGATGTTCCCACTGAGGCCCAAGTGGTCTAGTGGATAACGCTTTGGCGTTTGAAACTATGGGTACTGGGTCCGAGCCTCAGTGGGAACACCATCACTCGCTGAGAAATGCAGGTACATCCAGCTGACGAGTCCCAAATAGGACGAAATGCGCATCCTGGATTCCACTGCTAGCCACCATCCACCAATTGTATACTAACTAAATGCCCAGACATCGTCGAAGCATCTGCACAAGAAGCCGACATGTCAACCTGAGACCGAGCACTTCGGTCCAATCAATCGACGGGAAAATCAAAAATTCAATTCAATAATCTGAAGTATATTATGTGAACTAATTTTCGGGCACATGAAGAGATGAACAATCCTATATATATTTTCTTCAATCTTCCCCACCACGAGAATTGCACAGTGTTTAGTTGGAAGCTATTTAAATACGTGCACCAATTCATACGGAGTGATCATATGATTAAAACAATAAGAAATGCAGAAGAGTTTAGGCAATTTTTTGATAGATGCAAATTCTGGTGGCCTAATGTTTTAAGCGGGTCAGCGTGCTCTGTGAACGCTTCCTTTCAAATTCATAGAAAAAGAAATGAAATAAATTTCTATAACTTATCGAGAAGTGATTTTGGTTAACACGTCGATTAGCAGTGAAATCTACCAAGATGCACATTTCTTCATGTATGGGAATCGTCAGTTAACTGGATGTATCTACCCATTCAAACCTACAAACTCACTCAGAGACAAGCTGTGTAGGTTAACAGATCCTGTAGGATGACCCATTTAGACAAAATAATATAATTTACAAAATACCCTACAATGACTGTGAGGTTAAATACATAGGTCAAACTAGTAGATCAGGGGTAGTCAGATTGTTGGAACATTGAAATTTAGCTAAGGTTAGTATGACTGACCCCAGAAATTACACTGCATGCATTAACACGCAATCACAAAATAGGGTGGGTGGGACGGAGTCAAAATTCTAAGAAGTAATATAGGTAGGTGGAGATAGAGAAAGATTGGTTACTGAATCCTGTTTGCTTCATAGAATCTACACCCAACACAACACATGCAACAGAAATGACTCAATGCAAATACTAGAAATATGGAAGATATTATCACCACCAGTCAGTCAAATCAGAGGAGGATAATATAAACAATCTCAAAATTCTATTTCAATTCAATTCAAGCACATCACAACATTCTAACAAGTCACTTATTATGACTACAAAACCACTCGTCTTATTTCCCATCTGATTGTAATTGATCAATAACACTCATATTATTATTATTTCTGAATGTACATTATCCTATATTGATTTTTATTCCAATATCTAATCGATTCCACACATGTATATAAATGAAGGAAAAAGTTGTGTGAGTAACTTGATATGATTAAGAGCACTAATAAATTGTGCTGGAAACGTCGTTATCAATAAATATTAATATATAACACTGTATGAATTTATCAAGATAAAATTTATCTACTACAGTGCCCAAGTTTTATACTTATATTAAGTTCACTTCCTATTAACACTTGCACTGAAGACTGTTGTTTAGAAGGACGATGAAAGCTTCTCAACTAAATCAACTAACTCAGAAAACACAACTAATTTAGAATCACACACCTCTCCTACAAATCTTCTTTATTACAAAAACAAATTCATTAAATTAATTTCAAAATGTTAGATAAGGAGTACTGGTATTGAATCATTTAATATTACATCGGACTTCTTTTGATTCCGGTGTTAGAACAAAAAATATCTCATAATTTTAGATTGTTTGGTAAAAAAAAAGCATAAAACATAAGTTTGCATCACTATATATTAAGGCCAAAGGGATAAAACAGAACAAACAGAATGCACACTAGTGTTTATGAAAATCCGACGCATTCTAATAGATATTTAGACTTTAATTCGTCTCATCCGTTAACTGTTAAGGCAGGCTTAGTTAAGTGTTTAACAAACCGAGCAGTAGCACTAAGTAGCACGAGAAAAGACCTAAATGCTGAAATAGAACAGATAGAAGAAGAGGAGTTGGCGTTAAATAACTGTCTTATAGAATTCATTAGGAAGATCGAAAAAGGCCAAAAGCGAAATAAAAATAATTTTGAAACTAGTAATGATAACATAAATAAGAGAGAATATAAGGCATCTGCAGGTTTACTATACAAGGAGGGGACATCTGAGACCCTCCCTAAGTTGGATTTTTAATAAAGCAGGAATTAGGGTGGCATTTAAAGCTACAAACTCACTCAGAGACAAGCTCTGTAGGTTAAACGACCCAGTTGACCCAAAATTAGACCAAATAATATAATTTACAAAATACCCTGCAATAACTGTGAGTGTGGTCAACTACATAGATCAAACTAGTAGGCCAGGGGTAGTCAGATTGTCGGAACATAAGAATTCAGCCAAGGTAAGAATGGTTGACCCCACCGGAGAAGATAAGTAATTTAGAAAAAAGCTCAGCGATTCCACTGCATGCATTAACACACAATCCCACAATAGGGTGAGAGAGGGTTAAAATTCTAAGAAGTAATGTAGGTAGGTGGATAGAGAGATTGATTACTGAATCCTTGTTCATCGAGTCCTACACCCTGCACATGCAATAGGAATCACTCATCACTCATATGAGAAATATGGAAAATACTGCTACCAATCAAATCAAGCGACGGAAAATAATGGAATTACATAAACGACGTTAGAAAGTTGTGTGAGTACCTTGATATGATTATCAGCAATGAATTGTGCTTGAAGCTTCGTCATCAGTAAGCATTACTGCATAACACATTGAGACTTTATCAAAATAAATTTTACCCTAAATGGAATTATACTTTACCAAAGTGCGCAAATTCTATTTTTATATCTGTGTTCATAAACCTCTGAAGTATTATTCTTTCTTCAACTATAATTGTTCAGACACTTAGTTTTTTATTTTAACTAATGAAGTTTTTGGTGATCATTAAAACATCTGTGCTGATTTTAATATGCTTTTTTTTTAAAAAAAGTTTAACAATAAAATGCAAGAGAGAGGCGCACAAATGATGAACAAGAAGAGGATGAACAACAATTTTTAGCACACAGAGGGAATTAAAATCAGACAATCATATATTCCATTTGTGGCATAATTCACTTAAAATCAATATTCCAACTGTTCAAATCATCCATTCTCCTAAAAAAAACATGTCTTCCACAGGTTTGATTGTTTTTGGTAATTCTAGTTGTATTCTAAATACCAGTCAGCTAGAGTCATGAGTTCAATTATTCGTAGGGATAAACATTTACAGATAGCAGATGATCATACAAGTTGACGAATATCCAGACGCTTCAATATTGTTAAAAATGTCATACACTAGACGGGCGATGTGTTATTGATGGATAGCCTAAATTGTGATTTACTAGTTTTTATTTATCGTCTCACTGTGCACAGATGTGGATTCTTTGATTGGACACTAGTTAATAACTGAGGCTGCTGTCACTCAAGGCGTTGTCCTTTCTCCTTTTCTGTTTTCTTTCTTTTTGAATGATTTGCCTCACTCTGATGAAATGAACTTTGTTAGGTATGCCGATGATCTAACTATTTCAACGTCTGTTAACTCCCAACTTGACTGTGCTAAGATGAACAGCTTTCTATCAGGAATTAGCAAATCGTCTTCGTGTAACGGCCTTAAACTAAATCCTTCCAAATGCCAGACTGTTAATTTCAGTTTCCGATGTAAACGAAGGTTAAATAAAGCTGTTGGTTCCTATGACCCTTGCAAAATTGATGATACTGATATAGAAATCAAGTGTGAAGTGAAGTATCTTGGATTAATTCTTTCTTCTGACCTATCCTGGTCTTTCCATGTCTTAGCGATTTCTAAAAGAATATTTCGTCTGACATTTTACATTAAGAAGTTAAGGCATAACCCAACCTCTCCTCTTACAGTTTGTCGACTCGTGTATTTTACCTATTCTTCTTTACTGTTCACCCTTATTCTTTCGTGGATTGCTTAAAAAAGACTATGTCATACTTCGTAGAACTCTGAAGACTGTTAGTAGGACGAGTGGTATCCTATTGGGCCATATCGTTGACATTGTCACTGAAAGGCACTTGATGTCATGCAACAAATTTACTAAAGGAATTCTGTCAGACTGTGAACACCCACTCTACTCACAGCTCCAACTTTGTGTCTCCTCAGGTAAAACAAGAAGTCTTTCCAGAAGACTTTATGCACGTACGTTTAAGTATAAAAATTACACTATACCATATTTGGCACATATTTGATGTGACGAAAATAGTGTTAAACATGAACTAACTAACCTTCTTTGCACTACTAAATAAACCATTTCCTCTACCCTTAAACCATCAAACTTTATTGTTATTGTATTTCTTATATTTATAATCCTCTCAATTTTTTGTTTTTATTTATTTATTTTTCATAAGTGTGAGCATCATTTAAGCTGTGTTATAACTGTTAATTTTGTATTTTCCCTCACCATACTGCTATATCAACAGAACATAAGATTCAATAATCTATAACACGCTAAAATTTCCGAACTGAATCGCCAATGCTTTTTGAAACAAACTCACTGTTATTATTATTATTAATATTTAATGATCTCAATTCGTGCTTCGAATATTTTTGACTTTATATCGTAAACATGGACAAATCCCTGTGGTTACTTTTGTTTTAATTTTTAATTTTATTTATATTTTGAGTAAATCAGATGCAATATTGTGATTAATGCTGAGAATTCAATTCTGTATTATAAGTACTGCATGTTGGAATAAAGTAAATTATTATCATTATTAGTGTAGTGTGTCTAGCCCTTTGTTTGTTGCAGACTGAATTCTATCAGTCAAGTTTGCAATATGGCCATCATACCACTAGGTGGCTTGCCATCACTGTACACTTTCAGTTACAAGTATTAGATGGTAGGAGGCAATCGGCTACAGAAAGCCTTGAACCTAGGTTTCGTGCTAGTTGACACTCACCAGTCAGTCAGCAAGACGTATCTGACACCTTGAAGTAACTCGAGTTCATTTTGAGATTCGAATTCACGTCACCCAGTACTTCAGTCAGTCAGAGATGTTATCACTGAGCTGATCGGGTTCGCGTTTGATCTCCTTTAGGAATGTGTTGGATACTTTGATTCGACATAAGTTAGCAACTTGTGTGATTCGTCTAACCTTATCTTTGCTGCAGACTGAATTCTATCAGACGAGTACCAGCAAGCACCAAATCTAGGTCTAAGGCCACTACTTGCCGATTGCCTCCGACCATCTAATACTGAAATAGATTAATTATCTAAATTCTGATAAAGCAATTGAAGGCGAAGTCAGTGGTCAACATTTTAAATCTTAAAACATGGCTACATTGACATATTTAGCGTTGAAGGACATCAGCGGTCAGACAATTAACGTAATCTCATCTAATTTACAGTCGACAGCCACCTGTCATTGATGTATTTATTAAGAAATAGTTCAACTAAATATTTTAGAGTCAACCATCTATTTCACAAACACTATTGAGAGAATGGTTCACATTCCAGGATTTGACAGTTCAAAGAATGTCAGTTTCTGGATACTTAAAAGTTAAATAACCTGCAAAACAACAGATGTATTAGTACATATTCAACGAAGTGACTGGTGAAAGGACCTATCATTATAAAAATGTAATATAAGCTTTAAAAAAGTCCTAATAACTTCTTTGAAAACCCCTCAAAAGCTAGAAGGGCAGCATGACCGGACGAGATCCTCCCCTTAAGCACTCAAAATGAATCCAGTGACAACAGCAGATATGTTCATGCTAGTAGTACAAAACGCTTTTGAAGGAGGAAAAGGTACCTACTCTGACTGGATGAAAGACTACCCTGTCAAACTATCAAAGAAGGGCGACTTAAGCCTTTGAAAGAGCTGACGTGGAATCATGGCCTTGTCTATCCGAAAGGAAAATATTAATTCACTGGAGAGACTAAAAGATGCATTGGATCCAAGATTCCAAGCCTAACATGCTAGACCCAACGAGAAATTACTTCAACACTATGACGTGTGTCAAGTGATCCACAATGGAACAATCAACAGAGCCTCTCAAAGCGAAAATAGGAGTAATACAAAGTAATAAACGAAACTCAAACCAAAACCGATGATTTAACAATGCATCCGTGTTTGACGTGAAGGAGATGAAAGCTTACTGGGAGCCATTGAGCTAGCTGCAGAGGATTGAAGAGAACAGAACAGAATTGAGATGTGGTGTTGAAACCCATGTGTCCCACTCGGAACCCAAGGGAATAATAAAAGTGACAGTTCAACAAAAATTACGATTAGTAATAGTGACGCTAAAACAGCCTTCAAAGTTTATATCTACGTCTACATCTTCGTCTTTTGCTGAAGGGACATCATAAAATCAAATAACGTGGCTCTCCACAGGTAACAGAAATGTTTCTCTTTCATAGGATACACGTGATGACTACTCATTATTGAAATTGAAAAAAATATAAACACTATTTACTGATATGAAAAGTAATTACTAAATCATTACAAATCCTGGTACAAACAGAATTTTCAAACACATTTAAAAGTCGTAGATCAGCGAAGAGTCTCTTTTCGCCGGCGAATTCATTTTCCACTTTGGCTGTACAATCGCAAATATATATACATGTTATTTTGTTTGTATATGTACATTAAGTTTGTCAAACAGAAATACGTACAATTGGTTATGGTTATTTCAAATAAACAGGTGAAGATTGGTAATTGGAGTTACATAATACAAAATCAGTCAAGAAAATTAGGTGTTGTTAGTGAAATTAGGGTAGTAACAAAGGTGATGAGTTGTCATAAACAGTTGTTAAAAAAGAAGTTATGCAATAATAGGAATAGTGTGATGAGTGAGTTTTACTGAGTATACACATAGGGACAAAGTAGAGAATACGAAACCGCGTAAGAGTTCTAAATGAATACAAGAGTTAAAAGCAATTAAAGAACAGGCAAACAAACAAAATTAAGTCACCAAAATAAAAAACTCAAATCAACAAAGTTGTTACCATGACAGTAGAAGTGGTTGAGTAATTATTCTCTTTTATATGCACAGCTCCTGTTTCTCTATGTGAATGGCGAGAGCTTCAGCGGTGCAAAGAAGATGAAACCGTATTGCCTTTGATAGGTTATTCGTGACTCTGTAGATTACTTTGAAGCAAGAGTCGTTGGTTGAAATGGAATGATCAGTGTTAGTTAACCAGCTGTTCAACTATCTCACTCCTTATTGCACCACTATTGCCTTTTCGCAACCATGCTGGCTTGATAGTGTTCTTGAATCCTCTTGGACAGGATGCGCGTCAAACTATCGATGTACCTGGTTCCACAGCATCATGTGAACTGATATATGCACATAGAAGTGGTCAGATCCGGGATCTTGTCCTTGAGGCTTCTGCAGATCATTGGGCGACTGGAGAATACTATTCTTAGTGTTGCTGCAAAGAATGTTCTTCTCAGAGATGATGTGATCATTATCTTGAGAATATCATATATTAAATCTCCCTTGAAATCCAAGTTCATGCAGAGTTCCTTTTTAAGCGCAAGTAAAGTTTCGTTTCTCCGAATTATTGGTTTGATATTTTTGTCGATGAATCTTATTGGGTATCCGTTTTAGATGAAGATTTCTCTTAGATATTTTAAGATATTCTAATTGCTTATAATTCTTGTATTCATTTAGAACTCTTACGTAATCTCGTATTCTCTACTTTGCTCCTATGTGTATCCTGAGTAAAATTCAATCATCAAACTATTCATATTATCATATATCTTCTTTTTTAACAACAATTTGTGACAACTCATCACCTCTGTTACTACCCTAATTCCATTAACACCTAGTTTTCTTGACTTGTATTACCAATCCTCACTTGTTTAGTTAAAATAACCGTAATCAATGGTCTATTTTTGTTTGACAAACCTAATGTACATATACATACAAAATAACTCGTATGTATATGGTTGTGATTGTACAGATATAGTGGAAAATGAATTCGCCGCCGAAAAGACACTCTTCATTGATCTACGTGTTTTGTTTTCATCAATGCCTGGACGAGGATTATCCATGAACATTTAAAAGTCGACTGTAATGTAAGAACAGTTAAGAATTTAGAAAACATAACAGTGATATATCATCTTCAGAAAAAATAGCAATAAAATTAAGTAAGCAGTGGTGGTTACTCACTACAACTGTTGGTAAAACTACAATATGTGCTAGTTTTTGAAAAGTTCCCAAAGCGCTTAACCAGGTGCGATTAACTCTTTGAACCACTTTGTCACTCCACTGATATACTTGCCTATTAAAATACCAGAAAAGCAAATAAAAATTGTAAGTCGAGGAATATAATTATATATATATATATATATATATACTGTGTGGAATTATATTTTCATGCTATGAATAAAATGTAGAATTCACAGCTCTTGAAGATTAGCATTCAGCTAACGGAATAGGATTCAAGTCTGATCACGAGTTGACATCAGTTAGAGAACTAATAGAAGACCAACAGGGAGTATCGGACAGCCGTTCCATCCTAGTTTGGAAGTCTTCAGCAGCGTGCACCTAGAGTCAGTGTTTAAACCCACGGCCTTTCGGTTTTGAAGGCCGGTTCGTAGACGATCTGATCACTGGGATCTGACGTAATTAAACCCCCCATGAACTCCAGCTTCTATCAATTTGTGTGCTTTTTACGCGATTTCTCACTGGAACTTCATGCTGTGGACAACCAGTGACTAGCGAGCATCAGAGGTGGTTTATAGACAACTGATTTGTTTGCTGACTGCAGCGCCAATCACCATCAACGGGAAGGATTTGAAAGAGGTTACTTCATTCACTCACTTATCTAGCATTGAGCATTGTCTCAACTACAGACAGTTGGAACGGACGAGGATGTCAAATCGAGCGAGAATCGGGAAGGCGAGCGAGAAACACATTCATCAACCTGAAGCCAATCTGGAAATCTTTGTCAATCAGCATCAACAACAAAATTCAGTCGGATTTTCAATACAAACGTCAAGTCAGTCAGTTTTCCTATACGGATCAGAAACTTGACGGGCGGGTCACAAAGAATATTTCCAACAGGTTGCCATGTAGACCTTTATCAACCAACAACTGTCTTCGCTCAATCTATACTGAAGATCAGATGTCCGGGCAGGAAAGAATCACCAACAAGAAACTATGGGCACTAACAAACAAAACAAGAACAAACCAATCGCTCAACAACAGAAAATATGCAGGAGAAAGTGGAGATGGATGGATTGGACACTCGCTCGCTGAGGAGGCCGTTGGGTGACATCGCGTGCGCGTCAGGCCATTGCTCGAGTGGAACCAGGCCGAAAGGGAAGAGGAGTTGAAACAGTATGGACTAACATGGATGCGGGTGAAAAGCACAGCAGAAGACAGAAGACAGTAAGTGGAGACGGGCAGTTGAAACCCTATGTTCCACTAGGAACCCAAGGGAACAATAATAATATAATATATGAAGACAAGTTCCTCAGTATATAAAAAATATTAAATACTGGAGAGATAGATTTGTCGTCAAAGGCAGAAAATGATGAAGAATGCGGTAAAAGTTAGTAGATACGAGAAAAGAAAAACAATAAAGAAACACAACACGAAGTGGATGGGGGGTGAGGCAGAAGTAGCACAACACAGAAGATCTGTGCAAATGACGATTTCATTATATGGTGTACATCATTTCTCTATGTGTGTATATTTAGTTCCTAATAGACATTCTTTTGTCAGGTCTTTTAACTTGAATTAAGTGAGCAACTCTCTAAGAAGAGCCAGTGTAATTTTGATGTGGTTTTGTTCTCTGAGCTGGATAGTTAGTTTGCGAAGCTTTCATCACCTTACTGGGTGACATCTTCAGCGCATACTTCAAATTGAAGTGAGCTTTTAGGTTTCTCCACGAGTTTATTAATCATTCCTCCTGGTGACCTTGGACGTGATTGGTTGTTTATGTATGTTTTCACACCTTCTAGGTTACTTGCGTTGGAACTGATTGTTTTTGTGACTTGAACTTTGGCCAATCGTGTGTGAAGTTTCTTTCTTATTGGTTGATAAATTTTGTCTATCTCGATGTGTCTATTGATTGATGATTCACTGGAATCCCAGGCTGGCTTCTAAAAATTCTCTAGCATTCTTGTTATTTCCTTTGTCTAATATTTGAACGTTGTCCCAGTCGAATTGATGTCCGTGGTTGTCTGTGTGTAGTGAAATGAGGGAGTGTATATCATGTCTTTTGACGGCTAGCTTATGTTCGTGGATACGAAGACGAAGGGGACGTCCACTTTGGCCAATGTAGTGTTTTTCACAGTTGTTACAGTTTATTTTGTAGATGATGTTGGTTTTGTCTTCTTTTACTGTTGAGTCTTTTGGTTGACATAGAATTGAGTGCAGCGACTTTGTTGGTTTGTGTACGACGTCAATTCCTAAAGGTTTGAAGAGTCTTTTAGTGATTTCTGAGATATCCTTTATAAATGGTAAGGCGATTTTCTTTGTGTTTTCCTTGGTGGCTTTTGTTTTGGTAGGTTGGCTTGGGGGTATATGTCTCTTGATGAAATTCCGTGGATATCCATTCTTTTGGAAGACGTCCATGAGATACTTTTCTTCAATTTTTCTTAAGGTGGGAGTGCTGCAGTGAGTCCTTGCTCTCTTGAATAGTGTTTGTATGCAGTTCCTTTTGTGTGCTATTGGGTTGGGACAACGTTGTTTTTGGGACAACGTTCAAATATTAGACAAAGGAAATAACAAGAATGCTAGAGAATTTTTAGAAGCCAGCCTGGGATTCCAGTGAATCATCAATCAATAGACACATCGAGATAGACAAAATTTATCAACCAATAAGAAAGAAACTTCACACACGATTGGCCAAAGTTCAAGTCACAAAAACAATCAGTTCCAACGCAAGTAACCTAGAAGGTGTGAAAACATACATAAACAACCAATCACGTCCAAGGTCACCAGGAGGAATGATTAATAAACTCGTGGAGAAACCTAAAAGCTCACTTCAATTTGAAGTATGCGCTGAAGATGTCACCCAGTAAGGTGATGAAAGCTTCGCAAACTAACTATCCAGCTCAGAGAACAAAACCACATCAAAATTATCCACCTGAGCTACAAATCTTCTCTATCATATCTAAGAGCCAGTGTAATCTAGTTAGTCCGAAATGCATGGTATCAGAGTATGAAGTTTCTTTTTTTGATGAATAATGTTATATTACTGATAAATTTGAGGTGATTTTATAGAATTATAAATTTTTATGGATAAATCTAAGGAATGCGGTTACAGACAGGTGCTCACTCCTGTTATCCAACATCGTATTTATCAAACAACAGGCTTCAAGTGGAGCTAAATTTTCAGACATTACCTTTCCATACGGTATTATTGTAGAAACGATTCTTGGAAATAAAACAACAGCAATAACGAGATGATTCATAGTAGACTAATTGAATTTTCAAGTGTTGACTTGCAGAGATCTGATTGGATTCATGATTTCATCATGAAGTGACATAGGTTAGAGGATCACTGGAAAACCTGCAGGGAGTATTGGACAGCTGTTTTGTCCTACTCTAGGACTTTCCTCATCAGTGTGGTGAGAGCAGGCTGCTAGCCGATTGGTTGGCACTAATCTACGTTAAGGTCTAGGTCACCAATATGGGCCGTGAGAAAATATGAACAAGCCTGAGTCAACAACCAATCACAGCAAAGTTAACGTGGCAGAATATGATTCGCAGAGAGAACTCTATTTGTCAAGGATTCCCGAGACAACCAATCAGAAGCCTGCGTTTGTCTACCTAAACAACCAATCAGATGACTGCGCTTGTCTATAATAATGTAGTTGAAAGATGTATAAATACGTGTTGATTTTCATAATAAAACGATCTGTTGCCTGGCCCTTGTCTTCTGTTGTTACATTTGGTGTCGCTGCCTACCGACAAATGAAAAGCCTATACCCTGCAGTTTTTGATGGAGACAAATGGATCTTCGGGCAGGACTTCAAGGCTTCTGCGCAGTTGAGTGGCGTTCAAGATCTGTCAGCGATGGAGCTGCTACTTGAGACGCTGCTGGGAGGTCGGGCGAAAGCAGCATATGAAGATGTGGGCCGAAGTATGGACGAATGTTCGACAGGGTCAGGCAAACAGTTTCCAAAGTGGGTGGGACCATATATGGTCACTTCGAGATGGGGTTACGCAGACACAGTCGCAATGGCGAACAATGAGAGGCGCGTGAACGTCAGCGAGCTCCAGAAATGGATAAAGCGAGACAAGCCAACGATGACGCCTGCACCAAGTAGATCAAGCCGACTTCAGTCGCACGTATTTGACGGGGGGACGAGTGTGGTGAGAGCAGGCTGCTAGCCGATTGGTTGGCACTAATCTACGTTAAGGTCTAGGTCACCAATATGGACCGTGAGAAAATATGAACAAGCCTGAGTCAACAACCAATCACAGCAAAGTTAACGTGGCAGAATATGATTCGCAGAGAGAACTCTATTTGTCAAGGATTCCCGAGACAACCAATCAGAAGCCTGCGTTTGTCTACCTAAACAACCAATCAGATGACTGCGCTTGTCTATAATAATGTAGTTGAAAGATGTATAAATACGTGTTGATTTTCATAATAAAACGATCTGTTGCCTGGCCCTTGTCTTCTGTTGTTACATCAGTAGTCTCCTAGAGCCAGTGTTCGAACTCAGGACCTTCTAGTTACAAGGAGAGCTTGTAGACCATTAAGCCACTGGGACCGATCAATTGGCCAGTCCATGAAATCCAACTTCTGGCAATTCACGATACTGCTAAACCACTAGCGAGTGTCATCGTTGGTAAGTATTTCTCCCCAAAACCAACCTGCTGTAACCCACTGGTCACAACTTCCCAACAGTACACAGGTAACTGAATAGAGTAAGTCACTGGTGAGCATCAGATTGATATTCAAATATCAATTTGCAGGGATTGAATTTGATTTGTTTCAGGATCTCATCATGAAGTGACATCGGCTAGAGGACCATTGGAAAAACTGATGAAGAGTCCCGAACTAGGATGAAACAGCTGTCCAGTACCCCCTGAAGGTTTTCCAATGGTCCTATAACTAACCAATGTCAGTTCATGATGAAAACCCAAATGAATTTTATGTACCACTAATCGCCCCCCCCCCAATTTCCTAATTCATTAAATGCATATTTCGTCTTTGCTCAAGATGACTGATTCTACGAGGTGATCATTAAGAAAAGTAACTTCATTTTTGTTTACAGTAAGTAGATGAACTCATAAATCACTTGAAATTTCTTCTGCTGTCTGACAATTAAAGAAATCAACTGTTTATTTATTGTTCTCTTAAAAAAAGAAAAGGAGAGAGACAATCCGCTGAAAATCGTTTAAAACTACTCTTTCAAAAACAATTTGTTTATATATAACGTTTTCTGCTTTTTTCTCTTTTCATCTACAAAAGTTGAGAAACATAGTTTATTTATTTATTTAAACGCATAAAAAACTTGGTACAGTATGGCACCAAGAAAGATGCGCCACACAATAATAATAAAACAACATAGATCAAAAAAAAGGAAGGAAGGAAAGAAAAAATATATATAAGTAGAGAACGGATAAAGAACTTCATCTGGAAGGAAAACAGTCATGCTTAACAAGTTCAAACAGTGTTCGTTAGCTATCATCGGGAAGGGAAGAAAGAAGGAGATCGCAACAAATTCGCCACTGATTACGATTCTCGGCCATATCCGATAACGTTTCGAGCCATCGATTTGAGCTATCTCTCGGACCCCAACTAGGGAGTCGTGACACACCAACCGATGCTATTCTAGCACAAAAATCCTTCATCCCACGACGCCACGTCATGGACATGAACTGACCACCTCTTCGCCTTTTCCATCCCGTTCCAGGCCTGGCCAGCGAACAGAGACCTGTACGAAAGCCTCTAGGGTGACATTCGGAGCACATGTCCAAGCCACCGGAGCCGGTGTTTCCAGATGACGACATTCAATGAATGGTGATCTCCACTTTGTTCAAACACACGCCGCCGAACCTCAGAATTACTCACGCGATGATGCCATCCATCGAACGCAAGCAATCCTGCGGAGACAGCGGTGATCGAACACGCAGAGTCGCCGCCGCACATCCTCAGCTCGGAGAGGCCAGGTTTCACAGGCGTAGAGCAGCGCAGCCCGCACCGAAGCATTGTATACCCGACCTTTGACAGCCTGGCTAACTTCGCGACGGCGCCATAGGTGGCTCAAGTTGATGTATGCCACCCTAGCCTTCATTATACGGTTGGAAATCTCATCCGTCACCCCTCCACCAGCACTCACACAACTACCCAGGTACACAAACTTATCAACAACTTCAAGCGGTTCACCCGCGACAGTGAGTGCAGGTACAGGCTCCTGCCAATCTTGTAACAGTACTTTGCACTTAGACGGCGCAAAGCACATACCATACTTACAGACACTGATCGCCAACTGATTAAATGCGATTTGAGAAACATTTGAGAAACATAGAAGCCACCATCAATTGTAGTTGAATTAGTTAATCATTATTATTTCTTTAAATTCCTAGAGGAACATAGGGCTTCAGCCACGCACGTCTCCATTGCGTTCGGTTCTCTGACAACGTTTTCACCTGGCTTCACGTCTGCCCACATGCTTTCATCTCCTCTTCACATGACCTCAGCCAAGTCACCCTCACCCTTGGACGACCAACTCGCCGCTTCCCTTTCGGCCTGGTTCCACTCGAGCAATGGCTTGTCTAGTGATGTCACTTGATGGTTTGTTTTCTCAGAGTATGGCCAATCCACCTCCATTTCTTCCTGCAGATTTGTTGCACAATCGGTTCTAGCTGGGCTGGTTGGTTCGTTCATCGCCAGAGATCCCTCCCTGTTTCTGATCTTTTCTGGTCGGCCATCTGATCTTGAGTAGTTTTGGGCGAGGACAGCTGTTGATGAAGGTGTGTAGTTTGTTTGAGGCGCTCTTCATGACGCGCTGGCCAAGTCTCTGAACCATCCGTATAGTAAGTAGCACTGACTTCATATTGGAGTTGGAAATCCGGCTCTTATTTTCATTTTCATGTTGAGTACTGTTGACCTCCACACAGACTTGAGAGTAATGAAAACTTGTCTTGCTTTTCCGATCCTCGCTGCTTTGATATCCTCGTCAGTCCTGTCTGTCTGTAGTTGAAACGATGCTTCCCAAGTAGGTAAAGGAGGAATTAGTTAATTAGCATGAGGTAATTGGAAGAAAAAGGAAGGTATGTAAGAATTTCGATTAACCATCACAGACTGATAGTTAGTCTGTTGATATCGGGTGTCATTTGAACTCATTTGACTCTGTGAACTGAGTCAGATGGGGGGGAGGTACACTGGTAATGTGAAGTCACTCAATGATTTACTCACTCTAGGTTGGTATTCATCAAAATGTTGTTGTTTCGCCTTTTCTGCTTTCTTTACTCTTAAGATGGCTTCGTTATGTATGCTGATGATTTGGTTATTTGCATACCGGTTAATTCTCAGTTAGATTGTTCCAAAATGAATAGCTCTTTCTTTATCAGAAATTAAGTAGCCGGTGGTCCTTATCATATGATCTTAAGCTATATGTCTCCAAGTATCAGAATTTTAGGTTCATTTTCAAACACAGGCGTGACTTACACATGAAGTGGTTTGTTCTCTTGATTCTACTGTGACAGATGACATATTGAGTCGAATGTTAAGTAAGTTGGATTATATCTTTTTATTTATTTATTTTTGATTACAGCTTAATTCCATACCGTATTTCTGGTACAGGTATGGAATTTTCAGCATGTGATATCGGTAGCTCAAATTTTGCAGGCCGACGATAGATATCAAGTGTGCGTTGGCAGGGGATTGGACCCTTAACCATCTGCATGATCGGTGAGAGTCATAACCGCTGTGCCACCGACGCGAAAAGTCAGCTCCTCGACCGGGAATCGGACCCGGGCATTGTTTGTGACAGGCGGAGATACTCATTTAATCCCTTCTTGATATTCCCACATAGTATTAATTTCTTGGAAGATATTTTGTCTGACCTTCTACGAAAAGAAGTTAAGACAGTTTGGTAGTACTCAGTCTCTACTTCTGCAGTTTGTTAACTCATGTATTCTACTTATTCTTCTTTATTGCACTGACTACTTTAATCTTATCTAGGCTACTTAAAAAAGACTTTGTCACACTGAGAAGGATACTAAAAGCTGCCACTAAGGCGAGTGGGGTACCGCCAAATCAACTTGTCAATACTGTTGTTGATAGACACATGGAGTCATACAAGAAATTAGAGAATATTATCTCATCGGACTATGAGCATCATCTCTGTACACACAACTCTCTCTTCTTGTGTGCATTTCATCAGGTAGGAGGATTAGAAGCAACTATAAAAGTCTTTATGCTTGGAACACTGAGTATGAGAACTCCACAGTACCTTATTTGTCGCACATTTTATGTCATGACAGAAGTGTTCAGCATGACACCTTACTAACTCAATGAGAAAGGCTAAGTAAGCAGCCTATTATTTTTACTCTTTCTTTCACTATTCTTTCATTGTTGTTAATATTTTAAAGTTTAATCTTACAATCATTTATTTTATTCCTTAACTTTCCCATTGGGACATAGGGCTTTAAGCTAGAGCTTTGAAGTTCAGGTATCAGTGGTTTCATTTTTAGAGGGGTGCGCTTGCTAGCCTCAAGCCCAACATTTCCCTTTTTTAAGTTTTGGTTTGTAGGGATTTGATTGATTGGTTACAGGATTTCATTATGAGCTGACATCATTTAGAGAACCATTGGAGAACCAGCTGGGAGTACTGCACAGATGTTTTATTCCACTAGTTTGGGACTCGTCAGCAGTGCACACCCACCGCCTCAGTTCGAACCCAGGACCTTCTGGCTACAAGGCTAGGCAGCTCGTAGACCATTATGCCAATGGGACCCGATCCAATGGCCGGCCCATGAATTCTAACTCCTGCCAATTCATGACATGGCGCAACCGCTAGCCATTGTCTTCGGCGAGCATTTGTTCTCACACCCGACTTGCTGCACCCTACTGGTCACGACTTCCCACCAGAACCCCAGGTAACTACCTACCTGAATAGAACCAGTCGCCAGTGAGCATCTCATTGATATTTAAGTACTGTTTGTAGAGATTTGATTGATTGGTTTCAGGATTTACTACCGGCTTAGTGAGGAATAGGAATGCGTCGGCCAAGCATAAAACCTCGGGCCATGTGAATGGTTGGTGAGCACTCTACCACTGAACTGCCAAAGGATAATTTCATATTCATACCGTTAATTAACAGTATTATGAATTTAAATGCCCTGCTTAACTATTATTGCTGCACCATGTGGTGAGAAAATTAGATGCAATACTGTACTACTGTACTGTACCAGAAGTACTTTTTGAAATAAAGCTATTATCATTCGCTACTATTTTCATTATGAGTTCTGCCCCAAACCATGGAAACGGGAGTCCCGTGGTGTTTAAATCACTTCGATTCGGCTGGCTAGCAAGCACTACCACTGGTTGATCTAAGCGGGAGAGACAATCTCTCATCTCAAACGTTAAATAGTAGTAAATAGCGAGTACACTACGCTTCATAAGATGAGGAATTAGCTCATCTTCTAATTACATTGTTATATACACTGTAAGCGTTGCTAACATATTTCTACACAAAGATGTATTCTGGTCAAATCTGTCTATATTGGATTGAAATCTGATTTAGAGCTAAGGAAAGAAATAGACTTTTCGATTTACTATTAATGTAGTCATTTAATATTTCCTGCTTGTCAAACATACCTTTCATATCTTTGATTGAAGGTAGTTGGCAGGATGCCTTGGACTTGGATGTTGTGTCTATTGTGTCCCGTTAGTAACGAGGGAGTATGTGCACCCACGAAAAAAATGATGCACGAAACTTTGACCCTTGGTATTCTGACGATTACCTCCTACTACTTAATATTAGTTGAAATTGCGCTGTGGTTGCAATACACCTCGTTTGGCTACCACCATCTTGTAAACATGACTGATGGAAACCAGCCAGTATCAATGTGAAGCAGTGGATACATGACACTGATTACTCCCCGGTGGGAGTAGAAATCACTTTTACGCGCATTAAAACTAACAGTTCGAGTCCGTTGCACAAAACGTGACTTTTTGCAGCCTAAGTAGTCCAGTGGATGACGGTTTGGTATTTAGAATAATACTTACTGGTTTTGAATCCCAGTGGCAACATCACCACTTATTGGGAAATGAAGGTACACCCAGATGACGAGTCCCAAATAGGGGGGATTCGCATGCTGGATTATTCTACTGGTCACTATTCACTAAACTATAAGAATTCGAATTGTTTAATACTTAAAATTGTCAAGAAAGATACCTGATGAAATGACAGATATACGATTTGATCTTTTAGTTCATTTTGTTGTAAATGCAGGATATCTATTGTAAGAGATGTGTATGAAAGAATCAACACATACCACAGAATTTTCAGTGTCGTTTTCAGTCTACTAAAGTTTAATAGGAAAGAAAAGATTAATTAAAACAGAACTGGTTAAAGGATTTCCTCATGAGCTGACATCAGTTAGAGAACCACTGGAAAACCAGCTGGAAGTACTGGGCGACTGTTTCGTCGCACTAGTTCGGGACTCTTCATCAGTACGCTTCCACACTACAGTGGCGTTCAAACCCAGGACCTTTTGGTTACTTTGCTAGGTGGCTCGTAGACCATTAAGCCACTGGGACCCAATCCAATGGCCCATGAATTCTAACTTCTGCCAATTAACGACATAGCCCAACTGCTAGCCAGTGTCTTCAGAGGGCATTTGTCCTCCCACAAGACCTGCTGCACCCTACTGGTCCTAAACTAGAACGAAACAGCTGTCCAGTACTCCCAGGTTTTCCAATGATTCTGTAACCAATGTCAGCTCATGATGAAATCCTGTAGCCAATCAATCAAATATCCAGAAACCAGCACTTAAAACAAAACTGTTTGAAACTTACCCATTTTTACCAGGATACCAGCCCAGTGCAGGTTTAAGTGTAGTTGGGTCACGTGGTGTCAATGGTCGATTATGCTTGTCACGGTAGAATGCAAATAGACTTGTAGAAAATCCCTAAAAAAGTGTTATAAAAGTTATCGTAATTTGTTGCTGTTACAAGTTGATCACGGATTGATATTAGTTAGGGAACTATTGAAAACCAGGGAGTACCTGATGACTCTTTTGTCCTAGTTTGGGAATCATTGGCAGTACGCACCCACCACCCGGGTTCCAGCCCAACGACATTCCGGTTACAAGGCAAGCTGGTTCGCAAACCATTCTGCCAATGGCAAGCCCATGAATTTTAACTCCCACTAATTCGTGATTTAGTGCAACCCCAACCAGTGTCGTCGGTGGGACATCAATCCTCACACTTGATATCTGTTTGGACCTAAATGGTGACGACTTATCACTAGAACTCACTCCAGGAAAGTAGGAAGTCACTAGCAAGCATCAGATTAATTTTCTATAGTTGGTTTGTAAGGATTAGATTTCCTTTTACGAGTTGATCATGGATTGAGTATACAGTTTATTTGGATATATCGATAATTACAAAACACAATATTCTCTTAAAAGTAAGACTGTAAATAGACTGTGAAATTTTATGATTGTTATGTTATTCGTTGTCAAGTTTTGGTTCGCAACGATTTCATCGGTTATAGGTTTGATCACCAGTTGATGTAGGTTAGAGAACCAATAGGACAACTGTATTATTTATTATTATTTCCTTTAATTCCTAGAGGAACATAGGGCTTCAGCCACGCACGTCTCCATTGCGTTCGGTTCTCTGACAACGTTTTCACCTGGCTTCACGTCTGCTCACATGCTTTCATCTCCTCTTCACATAACCTCAGCCAAGTCACCCTCACCCCTGGACGACCAACTCGCCACTTCCCTTCCGGCCTGGTTCCACTCGAGCAATGGCTTGTCTAGTGATGTCACTTGATGGCTTGTTTCCTCAGAGTATGGCCAGCCAATCCACCTCCATCTCTTCCTGCAGATTTGTTGCACAATCGGTTCTTGCTGGGCTGGTTGGTTCGTTCATCGCCAGAGATCCCTCCCCGTTTCTGATCTTTTCTGGCCGGTCATCTGATCTTGAGTAGTATTGAGCGAAGACAGCTGTTGATGAAGATGTGTAGTTTGTTTGAGGCGCTCTTCATGACGCGCTGGCCAAGTCTCTGAACCATCCGTATAGTAAGTAGCACTGACTTCATATGGGAGTTGGAAATCCGGCTCTTATTTTCATTTTCACGGTGAGTGCTGTTGACCTCCACACAGACTTGAGAGTAATGAAAACTTGTCTTGCTTTTCCGATCCTCGCTGCTTTGATATCCTCGTCAGTTCTGTTCGCCTGTAGTTGAAACGATGCTTCCCAGGTGGGTGGGTATGTAAAGGAGGTGGTTTCTTTCAGATTTCTCCCATTTACACTGGCTGATTGTTGTCTGTTGTTGTTGCTGCTGCTGTTGGCTAGGTATCTTCATCACCTCTGTTTTCTCTATGTGCACCTGAAGTCCCTCCTATCTTTGATGCTTCTTGTGACAACTTGCTTGTATATCTTCCAGTTTATGAGAAATCAGACATATATCATAGTTGAAGTTCAGATCCTCCAAGTTTTTCTTGAGGGTCCATTTTATGCCTGATTCCCCGCTGTCCACTGTCTGTCGCGTTACCCAATCCATCTCAATCAGGTAAATCATTGACGATAGTAAGAAGCCTTGCCTTACTCCGGTCTTTACTTTGAAGGATTCCCGTTGTGGAATACTTGGCATGCATCATTGTCGTACAAATGTTGGATGAGAAGTATACTTGTCGGCGGCACCCCGTAGTAGCGAAGTAGTTTCCAAATCACCTCTCGATGGACACTGTCTGTCGAAGGCCTTTTCAAAGTCGATGAAGTTGAGATAGAGAGGTGACTGCCATTTGAAGCTCTGTTTATTTTTTATTTATTTTATTTTTGATTACAGCTTGATTCCACACTGTATTTTTGGTACAAGTATGGAATTTTCAGCATGGATATCGGTGGCCCAAATTTCACAGGCCGACCATAGATATCAGGTGTGCGTCGGCGTGGGTTCGAACCCCGGACCATGTGCATGGTCGGCGATAGTTCAATGATGATCCGTAGTGTGGTGATTTGATCAATACATGACTTGTTCCTCCTGAATCCAGCCTGTTCCGGTCGAAGCTTTTCATCCAGGGCTTGTTTGATTATCTTTAGGATGATGCAGCTCTGGGACACCTGAGAGTACTGAAAATTGACTAGTTCTATACAGGAAGTTACCTGGAGTTCTATTGAGAAGTCTTAGCCGGCAGAGTTCACCAAATATGCTAAGAGGGCACATTACTGATCTATAATATTGGCTGGCGGTTGAGATATGCATATCACGAGTCAGAATAGGTTGGAATTCATGGAGTGGTCATTAGATCGGATCCCTGTGGTTAAATGGTCTACGAGCTCGCCTTGTAATCCGAGAACCCGGTGTTCGAACCCTGGTGCGTGAGTACTGATGATTAGTCCCAATCGAAACAGTTGTCCACTAATCTGCTGGTTTCCAATAGTCGTCTCACTGATATCAATATATTAAAATGATAGCACTTGAATAACAAGGTTAGATGGAAAATTTAACGAAGAAATTCGATATTTAACATTTCTATTTAAAGAAGAAAAAGAATACCTGGAACGACATGAATTTTGATATGGTATAGAAAAAGTTCTTGCAGTTGGATAAAGCAAGAACGACAAATACATAAGGATAGTCATGAGTGAGCTCATCTTTTATTATTTCAACGATTCTTCTCAACTGGCTACAGCAAGAACAATACAAAAAAGATTAATTACATTAAAGATCCGGTCACCGTCTTCCCACAATGACAAGGGCTAGTTGGTGGGAACTAATAGTAACATTATTCCGTACCTATGTTACTTCTAGTTCCTACCAACTACCCGTCGTCACTGTGGAAAGATTATGTCCAAATCTCTAATGTCATTAACCTTTTTTATTTTGTTCTGGTTGTAGCCAGTCAGTTGAGGAGAAACCTCAGAATAACAAAAGATGAGCTTTCTCACATTATCTTGGTACATTTGCCATTCTTGCTCTGTTTAAGTTTATTAAATTTGACCGTTGAAAACCAGCAACGAAGTACTAGAAAGCTATTCAGTCCTAGTTTGGGACGCATCGGCAGTGCGAACCTACCGCCAGGCTTCGAACCCAGGACTTTCAGGTAACAAGGAAAGCTTGAAAACCATTTAACCAAATGTACCCGATTCAATAAACCATGAATTCTAAATTCCAAAGGAAACTACGGTGAGATTTCATCTCTCCAACTGTGTAGATTGCAAATTGCCATCCGATTTGCAAATTTTGAATTTGACCTTTAATTTAATTTTATTACCTCATGTAGTACTACAATTCTATGTGGAAGAATATTGATCTATAATACGCACCTGAAACTGTGCTGCTCAATTCATCTGAACTTTGTCAGACACAGCAAGTTGAGCCTTTTTTGATAGTAATAACCAACTGTGAACATGTACCAAACTATAGTATAGCTTCTGAAATGTGAATACTTTTGTATGCTCCACTGGTATTTACACATCCAACCTAGGTGATGAAAACAATACTTTTTGTATTCAAATGTTGGTTTGTAGATATTTGACTGATTGGAGTATTTCATCATGAGCTGACATCAGTTAGAGGAACATTGGAAAACCTTCAGGGAGTACTGGACAGTTGTTTCATCATCCTAGTTTGGGGCTTTTCACAGTACGTACCCAACCACTGAGATTTGAATCCAGGACCTAACGGTTAAGAGGCGAGCTTATAGACCATTCGATCACAGAGAGATCCGATACAGTGGAAAGTTCATGAAATACAACTTCTGGCAATTCACGATGCAGCGTGACGACTAGTGAATATCATCGCTAGCGAGTAGCTGTCCTCACATGTGATCTGCTGTACTTTTTGTAACTTAAGGGATAAAAAAATCAATAGATTCACATATATACACATAATTACTTACCAATGCATGCAAAATTTCATGAGTAGCAACGAATAAAGAACGCATTTTATCATTGTATTCATGACTCAATGTATCAGGACAAAAATTGATATAGCCAGCAATAGGACTGTAAAAAAAAACAAAAAAAACAAAGAATAAGCAGATAATAATGACATATAAAGAGACAGATAGTCAGATTCTCATTAACTCACATCCCTATCAGTGTTCATAAAAGTCATGAGGAAGATTATTATTATTATGGTGATTAACAAAACTTCCATTGCTGTATCGTTTGTGCGTCGGTGGCACAGCGATAGAAATGCTCGCCAACAAAGCGTCATGTGGTCCGAGGTTCTATCCCCGGCCACAGACGCACTTCTCATTTACCTCGATTGCTAAGCCAGTAATACGACTGGTAAAGAGGGAAGGCTAGGCATGAGGCTGGCTAGCAACCCCATTCCGTAAAAATGAACAACACTGCTACAGAAACTTCAAAGCTGTAACTTGAAGGGGTCTTATGTTCCACTGGAGACGTGAGGGAATAAAACAAAAAAACTGTATTGTTTAAATGTTCACTTGAGTCATATAAAAAAAAGACGTTCAGAGAAGAGCTATGCTCTTTTCGGCGTTATCGTTCTCAAGCTGTACAATCTGAGCAACATAAGGAATGTAAATTTTAGATAGCCAATTATGTATTGTTGAAAGCGTTAATCAGGTAGGAACTAAAATGAAACCAAATAAATAAATTGAGTGACGTAATATAACTGAAGGGGTTGAGTAGAATTCATGATGTGACAAAATTCAATACAAATGTGATAAGCAAGTTCACTATGTAAACACACATTACTTTTATAATTTTACACACTGATCAAATCCAACAATCTACATTTGGTTTTGTTATCTATACCAACTGGCCAACTTGACAACGAAAAATGATCCCAGACTGACGAACGATGATCAAATTGTTAAAAGTGAACTTGGTTTGGACACATATAAAACTGAACTAGAGTCAAGTTAACAATAGTGGTAATGAGGCGTAGAAATTAAAATGAAATGGGGGAAAAATTTCACCGTTCCGAAAATATAATTAACTCCAATCTACTAGTTTGACGCGCCGCCGAAGCCCTATGTTCCTCTAGGAATAATTTTTTTGATTTTTGATTACAGCTTGATTCCACACCGTATTTTCGGTACAGGTGTAGAATCTTCAGTATGTGATAGCAGTAGCCGAGTTTCACAGACCGACCATGGATATCAGGTGTACGTCGGCAGCAGATCGAACCCCGGACCATTTTAATGGTCGGTGAGAGTCCTAACCACTGTGCCACTGACACACACAATAATAATAACAAACTAGTTTGACCTATATAATCAACCTCACAGTCATTTCCTGATATTTAGTATATTATATTAATTTTCTTAATTGGATCTATTAGGTCGTTAAGCCGACAAAGTCTATCTCTGAAAGAGTTGGTTGGTTGCTTGGTTGGTTTAAATGCTAGCTTCATTGAGAATCCTACATAAGCCCTGTGACGTTCCATTTTCATACGGCGGTACTACAAACACTTTGAATTCTATATTATTTTGGTCATTTTTATTGCTGATCTTAGTTTTTCCATGGTTTTTCGAGATTTTTGAATAAATTCTGGTGGGTAGTTGTTCACTTGTAAATCTTTAATTTGTTTATTAAAATCTCCCGACTTACTAGTTAGGTTCTTTGCCCAACTATACAGACATTTAACTGAACCTATTTTTACCCATTCTGGATGGGATGAACTAAAGTCTAAGTATTTATTAGAGTGTGTCGGTTTCCTATAAATGCTAGCATCCAACTCCCCACCCCACCATCATGTTTTCTTTTTATTCTACAGTCTGGTCTAGCATGGCTAACTCACTCTGTTCGCTTTTCAACTCAAAAGTGAATTGGATTCCGTCTACTGTTGAGCTTGTATGTGTGAAAAGTACTGTTAATACTGCATCACTGTGTGGTATTTAAAATAAACGTATCTAATATTACAAGCAAGTGATTACAAAATAGGGTGGACGGGACAGTGTGAGAGTATTAAAAAGTAACACATAGTTAAGTGGAGAGAGAAAGAGATGTTAATTAGTGAAGCTCTGTTTGGCGATTCACCACCTTACACGTGCAATTGGAATGATGCTACGCCTATACTGGAGATATACAAAGTAGCAACAAACAACAAAGGGAAGTTGGAGAAACAGAATAGAGAGAAGCTATGACCAGTAACTCATCGTAGAAGACATTGCTAAATGGTCGCGCTATGTCGTGAATTGGCAGAAGTTAGAATTCAAGGACCATTGGATCGGATCCCAGTGGCCCAATGGTCTACGAGCTCGCCTTGTAACTACAGTGTCCTGGGTTCGAACCCCACTGTGATGTGGGTGCACACCTCTGAGGAGCCCTAAACTAGGACGAAACGACTGTCCAGTACTTCCAGCTGGTTTTGCAGTGGTTCTCTAACTGATGTCAACTCATGATGAAACCCTCCAAATAATCAATATATATATATATATATATATATATATAAGACAAATTATGAAACCACGTGACTAAGGCTGATATAATTATGAGTAATAATTTATGCTCGAAACCTTGTCATCCAGCTGTTGATACTGCATCACCGTATGATATTTGAAATAAACTCATCTTGTATGGAATGACATTCTAGCAAAGTGTCCAAATTCTTCACATACATTCAGTTCCATCAAGTAGAAGTACACTTATGGTTTAAATCATTATTATTATTATATCCTTTAATTCCTAGAGGAACATAGGGCTTCAGCCACGCACGTCTCCATTGCGTTCGGTTCTCTGACAACGTTTTCACGTGGTTCCAGGTCTGCCCACATGCTTTCATCTCCTCTTCACATCACCTCAGCCAAGTCACCCTCACTCCTGCACGACCAACTCACCGCTTCCCTTTCGGCCTGGTTCCACTCGAGCAATGGCTTGTCTAGTGATGTCACTTGATGGTTTGTTTCCTCAGAGTATGGCTAGCCAATCCACCTCGATTTCTTCCTGCAGATTTGTTGCACAATCGGTTCCGACTGAGTTGGTTCGTTCATCGCCAGAGATCCCTCCCTGTTTCTGATCTGTTCTGGCCGGTCATCTGATCTTGAGTAGTTTTGGGCGAAGACAGCTGTTGATGAAGGTGTGTAGTTTGTTTGAGGCGCTCTTCATGACGCGCTGGCCAAGTCTCTGAACCATCCGTATAGTAAGTAACCCTGACTTCATATGGGAGTTGGAAATCCGGCTCTTATTTTCCTTTTCATGTTGAGTACTGTTGACCTCCACACAGACTTGAGAGTAATGAAAACTTGTCTTGCTTTTCCGATCCTCGCTGCTTTGATATCCTCGTCAGTCCTGTCTGTCTGTAGTTGAAACGATGCTTCCCAGGTGGGTGAGTATGTAAAGGAGGTTGCTTCTTTCAGATTTCTCCCATTTACACTGGCTGATTGTTGTCTGTTGTTGTTGCTGCTGCTGTTGGCTAGGTATCTTCATCACCTCTATTTTCTCTATGTGCACCTGAAGTTTATCATAAAAGAATAAGGTCACTTTTCAACTGAAGTTATAATTTCTGAAAAAAAGTAAACTAAACTTACCGATCAGTATTCGCTTCTAGTTGACAATGTGCAGCATAGCCTAAAACCTTAGCCGTATTACACCGATGCGTTCTGAGCGATGAAATGTACAGTATAAAATTGACTCCATATACTCCTTCTCCTTTATGACCTGACATCATTGCAGTTCCATTGTATATAAACCTACATTGCTAATAAGAATAGGGGAAAAAAGGAAAAAAAAATTCTTCATGAATATGAATGAAAAGTGGTGTACATTTAGATGGGATACTGGAATATTAACAGGTCCACATTTCGTCCAATCCATACATCCATTAGTACAAAATGTTAAAAGTTGGTTATCAAATTTCGATAACTTTGTAGCAGCATCAACACAAGCTCTGCAGGTAAAGGTAATTATTAAGCGCATGAAGTTGACTTACCTGTCTAGTCTTAGCCGACTAGGTATGATATAAGACTGACGTACTAGGAGAGCATCTCTCCAAAAGTTTACTGCCACCTCAATGATATCTCTCTACTCATATGCATATAAGTTCAGGTAGTTATTACCTTAATATGATGAAAATTCTTTAACGATTTAATCGATCTATCATAGTGAGTATGGATTTTTAATTCTGATGGTATACTGCGACGAATAACTTTTTGTTTATCAGAGTACATCACGTGAGTTACAACGTTGGAAGTATTGATTGTTCCATGATCACAGATGGTGGGAAGAGGACTGCTTGTCGAATCACAAATGACGAAACAAATCCATAAAATTATTGTCGGAATGGTATTTTTCAGTGTTTTCATAGTAATCCATTCAGAAGAAAATGAAAACACAAGAACATTGCCTGAGTTCAATCTAAAATGAATATGAAAATTTAAACACAAAATGAGGTCAGGAATAAAAATAATATTTAAATAAATTCCTCCTAAACTTGAATCCTGAGTTGGTGGTATAGCGGTTAGGAAGCTCGGCGACCATGCACATGGTCCGGGGTTCGATCCTCGGCCACAGACGCATTCCTTTTCCTCTTTAAGCCAGAAATAATGCTGGCAAAGAGGAAAGGTTGAGCATGAGGCTAGCAACTCCATCCTGTAAAATAAACACTGCTACGGAAACCAGCTTGAAATCCTATGTTCCCCTGGGAACGTGAAGAAAAAAAACCTTGAATGCTAACCACACAGTAGTTTCAATGAGCCTTTATTTGCACGTTAATTGATACACTAAAACTATAAATAGGAAATCTTTATGACATCAGCTGAACGACGAAGACACTACTGCTCCCCCAGCTTCCTAAATACCTCGTAGAAAAGGCAGAAAATCTAAAATACCTCTAATTTATGGTGAAATAATCAATAAAACCGGTTACACTAATAAATGGTCAGTAGATCAGAAATGAATATAGCAGAAGCTTTTCTTAAACTGATAATAAATGTAGATTGAGTAGAGGTCTCCGAGAGGAGTGCCGGTAGTAGTTCGCAGCAAAAGTTACAATGGTGTAGAAATTAGTGGTGGGTAATAACAGTCTGCTATCCACCTTATCAAACGAACTTAACGGTTCAAAAAAAAACTATAACCAGTAAATACAGTTTGATGATGCCATCACAAGAAAGCAAATAAAAAAGTGGGTATAATAACTTGGGGGGGGGGTGGAGGACAATTGAGCTAGTCTCTGTTCACTTCTGAATTACCCACTATCCAGTTTCATCTGGGATAATAAACTCATGAACAAACCTACAGCTCTTTGTAAAAGTTACGAGAGATACTGAGATAACATTAAGTTCGTTTGCTCAGAGTGTGAAAGCTGGAAAAAAAATTCCATCTCACCTACCATAATTCTTAATGATGCTAGTCTTTCAAACCAGGGGAATAATCTTCTTGTGGCTGAAGCTCCAAATGTAAGACAAGAAACCCAATGGGACTTTATATCTCAGAAAGATTGGAGCTCTACTTTTTAGGAACTGATGAGAAGTCATATTATTATTGTTGTTCCCTTGGGTTCCAATTGGAACAAAGGGCTTCAACAATACATCTCCACTCTGTTTCTTTTTTTGCACTCCTCTTCAGCTAGGTTCACAACTGTCCGTAATCTTTCATCCCATCCTCGTACGATGTTTTCCATGTCACTCTCGTATCGACAACTCACTCGTCTTTTCCCTTTGGGATTCCACTCGAGAGCCTCCTCAACGTATTCTAGATCCACTTCACTTTTCCTCCTACATATTTGTTGAAAGATAGATACTTGGTTAGTTTTTTTTCCATAGTTTCTTGTTGCTAATGGGCAGTCCTACCAAACCCTTTACCCTAAAGAATTAAAGAAAAGAGTGTCGACTATCTTGGATTCCACACTAGTCAGTAACGAGTGTAATGTGTCTAGTCCTATGTTCGCTGCAGACTGAATTCTATCAGTCAAGCTCTCAATTTAGCCACCATGCCACTAGGTGGCTCGCCATTGCGGTGCACTGTGAAATGTTGGTATAAGATGGATGGAGGCAATCGGCCACAGGAAGTCTTGGACCTAGGTTTCGTGCTAGTTGACACTCGTCAGCAAGGCGTATCTGCAACCTTGAAGGAACATAAGAGTGTAGACTACTTTAGATTTCGTCTGCAGTACACTTTGATGAAAGCATCGGGTTGCCAGCATATTATAAGTCAAAGTCTCATGCTCACTATTGTTCCTTTTGAAACCGAATAACTTACTAGAAATATCAAAATTTTCATGATTCTTGGAAATAATAATAATAAGCAGATACAGCAAAAAGAGGAACAAAGAAACATTCACTCTTCAGACATATTGCAGCAGTCTATCGACTTCGCTAGGGAAGCATGCTTAGGTGGGTACAGATGAATGCGCGATCGTGTGGGCTGGGTGTGCTCGTGACAACACGCCATATCGGTGGTTATATATATATATGCTGACTAAGTGGGATCAAGATGAAAGGAAACAATGCAGGAGTTGAGGGAGAACTTCTATAAATACTGATGAGTCATAAGCATATATGAAAAGGGTTGTTCGAACTGCTATGAAAACTATGTGACTGATCTTCAATGCCTAACTCCATTATCCAACAGTGATCACATGGTGGTTGGTAAAATTCCATGTGTAGAGTGAAATTCAAAATGTGACTGTTAATCAACTTTACAAGGGAATACTTATCATTCCGATGTTCTAGGTATTTCCTTTTAGACACTGATGGCGCTGACAGACGATTAAAAGCTGATTTCAGGCTTGACAAAAAAGCAACAACATTGCCAGAAAAGGTAGCGAAGACAAGGATTCAAGGAAGTCGAGTAAATGCAGAGGTGACGAAGGTACCTGGCCGAAAAATGCAAGCAACACTCACAATCAACAGAGATAAATCAGAAGGAAGTTATTTGTCTTGACTACGTGAGCAACATCCCTTCAACTCTATGAAGTTGCACGGACAGGGATATCAAAGCCAGCCAGGATCGGGAAAGCAAGACGGCCGTACATTGCACTGAAGTCGGTGTGTATATTTACAGAACTCAGAGCAAGGAATTACATCTGGATTTCCGACATTATTATGAAGTCAGCGTATTTATGTGGTTCAAAGACTCAGCGTAAACGTTATCTAAAGCATTTCTCACAAACTCCCTTAAACTTTCGTCGGTATCTACCTTTGATCGATACTGAAGATCAGATGACCGGCAGAAAACTAGCCAAGAACCTGTTAACCGACAAATATGCAGATGAAGATGGCGGTGAACTGAGCATATAGCGAGGAGATATTCAAGTAACATCATACACCAGGCCTTCAACGGGAATCCGAATAATAAGTGACCTGTTGGGTATATCATAGAGTCATGGAGGAGATCATAGAAGGGGGAATAAAAGGCTTTAGGCGAGCATGAAGTCAAGTAGAAATAACAACAGAGAACAAAGTAAAATGGCGATGTGATGCTGAATACCTATTTTTAACTCGTAACGTAGAAAATGAATAAAAGGAATAATAACAGGCCAATACGTTTTATTAGTAATGGTTTTAGGGTTATAAAGAAGATAATACTACATAAGTTGCATGGTGACGTCAAGTAACATAATTTACCGGTACAGAAGCAGCATTAATCCTCGGTTAAAACGTTATGTTAGAATAACTGATTTCTAGTTAAGCACAACTGGAGAAAGGCTAGGAAAGAAAGCTTCCTAGAGATGTGGGTAAGACTGAAACAGAAAACGCTTTTGAAAGGTGGCTGAATTCAGCACACATTCTTCTTATTGGATGCTTCAGAATAGAATTACGAGGTTATCTCACATATAAACTTGAAAACGATGACACAATGTAGTTCACCTTAGCAAACACTTCCTGTCAGATTAATATGACTGGATTTGCATCTAAGCACTTTATGTGCTGGGGTCTTTTCATAAATATTAGAATAATTTAAGAGCACAAGTATGCTTCTGATATGCAAGGATGAATTTTGGAAACCTGATTCAAACGGTTACTCCCAGCTTTCCAAAGAAGGTTGATTTAAAGGGAACCATAAAAGTAATAAGCTTCGAGCAGTTGGCGAGACTAGTTCGAATTCTTTATAAAGAGCAACTGAAACGGTTGAATCAACCCTCTATTTGAATATCTACGCTCTAGAAGAGTTCAGAGAGAGAGAGGGAGAGAGTTTAGATGTATTTACCTCTAAAGGGGGTCAAAAAATAGGTTTGCCAACAAACCATTACTTTATGAATATAGATTTAGGGTCATTTTAGAAACGACAGGAAAAATATTTATTCACAAACAAATCTAAATATTACCTGATTTCGGTTCACACCAGAAATATAGATACAGGATGTCTTGGTTTGAGATTCTTACTATGCTAGGTCCTTGTTAAATTTAGGGCGGGGGGATGAAATATTTCTTTCAATTTATCAGCATATTCTGAGATGGCTTAGTCCAGCACAGAAGTCTGCTGATTGGGGGAAATGAACTTCCAAATGCAGATACTTCAACCGTAGTTTTTGAACTTTAAGCTAGCGTTCTCAAAAAAGGTCAAACCTACAAACAGAAAACAAGTAGAATGAATTAGCACTCAAGCTATTTCAAGAATTATTGAATGCTTGTGTAAAGTGGTCAGTCAGTCACCGGTATGAAACTGACATGAAATCCTTTCAATCTAGCTTGCTCCCAAGTAAAAGGTCTGAAAGTTTCCATCCTATTCTTCAACATTTCAAATATATGTGCTTCGTACTTCTATAATGGGCTGGTTTTTCAAATACAGTTTCCAAATAAGATATGATATATGTCGCGTGTAAGTACATCATTAAGGTCTGAGAAAACTTTATGGAAAGTCATTAATATTCTAAACACTGATTTGGTGTCTTGGGATGATGACTTACAACCTGTTTCAAACCTTTATGTTCATTAGCATTTTCCGAAGACTGTTACATAAACCATTCGACTGAGAAACCCACAGTATCTTTCAACGTAATTCTTTCTCTTTCATCGTATAACTACTGTTTTCTATGACTCTAGGCAGCTTAAAACCATCGCCAAACATCAGCAAATGTGGCTTTATCCTAAACAACACATAATTCGAGCAAAGCAGGAAGGGGAGAGAACTTAGAACCACACGCTGTTTCATACGCTATTTTTCATAAGTTACGTTGAGGAAAGTTAGTTGGTGGTTGCCAGTGGTGTCTTAAGACACATTAACATTCTCCAACTGAAAAACATTCAAATTTACCGGAAGATTTGAATGAGATTCCTCATTAGAAATCTTGCTATATAGCAACATGTCGCACCTGAATATCAACACTGTTTGAGATAAGAATTACGTGCTGTTTAAAGCTAATAGAAATAATTGGTTATGTTTTTCAAGGTTTAGTTATCAGACTTACCAAACAAATCTACATACTGTGAATTACCACTTTCATTTTTGTCGAACATACGGAAATGGGTAACCACTTTTGAAATGTCGCCTTGTTGTGTAGACTTGAAAATATTAAAAGTAGTTTTGTGAGACTAATATTAAAAAAAACACCGAAAATTCGTCTCTTTTTGTGATTTTGTTCAATTTTGTTTAAATCAACTACTATTTTGAGCACTCAAATCGTACACCACGTGAGTTGGGAGTTGCGAGTCTTTTGGCAGGATGTGCGCGTATCCTATATGCCGAAAATGGTGTTGCGTACATCTAAAAAGGTCACTGTGTCTGTAATTGGATATCCAGGTTCGGCAGTCGGTGCTCGTCAGCATGTTGGAAAGTCGTGTTTGATCAGTCGTTTCCTAGTTCCGTCACATTTCAATGACAACCACTTATCTGTGCTCAGTTTGTCAGATTTTGATGGAGAAGTAGTCTGCTCTAGTCACTGGCTCTACTGGGGGGATAGCAGTGTAACTGTTGATGGTGTTACGGTACAAATCAGAATTATCGAACAGTGTGATTTCGTGGATGATCACGTTTTTCAGCCTCTCTTTGAGGATAGGCCTTATGCTGAAAGATGCCTGGACTGCAAAATTCACCTTCACTCAAGGAAGCTGTCGTACATTTGTAAGGAACAGCTTGGTCACGAGTCTGCTTTCCCACAAGTATATCTTGAGCCCACAACTCTGTCCGTCGATGTTTTCGTATACGCATACGATATGTCATTGCGTGGGCCTGCAGCTGTACAACAGGCTGCTTTTTTACGACATGCTGTGTCACGTCTTTCGTCATTGAAGTTACCAATCGTTGTTGCGACAACTAAACATGATACAGTTGTTTCTAATGAAGCTTCAATCTTACTCAGGAAAACTGTTAGCGAATCCAAAAGAAGTTGGATGAAAAATGTTTGCGTTGTGGAGACATCTTCACGTCTCAATATTAACATCTCTACTGTCTTTCAATCTGCTGCATTTTTCGGATATTATAATGATATGAAAAAGCATAAACTCCGTAATGGCCTTCTAGATCCCATTCTCAAGAGAGCATTGAATTTGCGAAAGCCGTTTCCCATATGTTTCAAGAAGTCATTATGGTAAGTACTTCGTTACATTATATGCATTTTTGTTTCTTTCTGCTTAGATTTTTAAGTTAAGATTCGCATAATCTGAATCTAATAAATCGTATACATTGTATGACTAAAGTGGTTTCCTTAAGACCTTTCATTTGCATGCATCTGACAGAATACTCTTCATGTGTTTTGGTAAACTTACCAATTGTCGACTTGCCTTTCTGTTTAGTCTAGGGTCGCTCTTTTGAGCAGAGATGTATATGGATTTCCTAGTCTCAATGGCATCTTTTACGTCATTTTTCATTGGTACTCAGTTATCTCATAGCATTCCAATTAAACATTTTATTTTAGTATCAAATACTATGAACGACTGGACCTATATTAAAGCTATCACTGCAAGAAATAGTCCGAAGTTACAACATACATTTTAATGGACAAAAAGCAGACTTTTAGTGCAATAGATTGCTTTAGTAAATTTTGTTAATGCATTTGTTCTGAGCATTTGACGTCTCTAGTGCTTTGGTGCTGAAGTAAACAAGCTTCACTGTTCAAGTCTTTAGAATCTCAAAATTTGAATTTACTACTCCTTGGTTGTAAGTTAATTGCTAAGACTGATAATGAATGGAAAACTGCATGAACTTTGAGTGCGAGTCAGTCAGTACATTTATCAATCAGTAATGTATTTAGACTTGATAAAAAGACAAGTTCTGGAATTGAAACGGCAAAGGTTCTCCTGATTGTGAAATTAGGTAAGTCGGTACAATGTAATTGTTAGACTTAGGAAGCCTATACGGATAACATTACTAAGTGATAACTAATGTATAAAAAATTAAGTTTCACTATGATAGTGAAACAACTAATCATTTTAGCTCATAAGAACAGAGGAAGTTGTGTCACTATTGAGGTGTCAGCTTGACTTATACAGTATCTAACTTTCTAACGTTTGTAGTCATCCATACTGGTGCTCATAATTCAAGGAATTAAAGATGTCTCTACGATCAGACTGAAGTGTATTGATGATGTCCTTTCACTTTGATGGATTGTGGAACTCACATGTACTGGTGTGAAGATCTAGAGGCGTCACTCCACTCACAATGTATCATCGGTTTTAATTATATGGTAGACGTACTTATAGAGATAAGTCTGACTTTTCCCAGGGAAAGATCTTATTGAATTAAAATAAACTGATTCTTTTAGGTGAGGATGTTGAGAAATAAGTTTTCCAAATCTCCTGTACTGAAACATGAGTATGCGTCGCCTGCATTATTTCCCCATCGGAAGTTGCGTCACCAATAGTGAGGTGGTCGCTGACATAATCAAAGCATAGTTACAAAGGGTTGCTTTGACATCTGTCGACTGGATTCATCCTCGACACACCAGGAAACTACCAGGACTCTCTTCGTGATAAGTATATACTGTTGAACACGTCCCTCTGTCCCACTTCACGACAGAGCATGACTAGTAAACTCTGGAGACAAAATACATTAAGGTCTTGAGCTTTCTAAGTACATAAGCATCAAACCCACATCTTAGTCTTTCTCTGTTTCACCCTAGCTCCTATACATCTGTGTAAATGCAAGTACATTTTTAACTTTAATCTATCTATTTTCGACATAGAACCTTGCACATATGTGCACCAGTTCAAGTCACCACACTCCTCCCAGGTAGCACACAAAGCAAGAGAAGAAACTAGAAGAAATGCATAATAAAGACAGTAAACAGAGGTGTGAGGCAAACGAATAGTAATAACGAAGAACAATACAGTTTCATTGGAAATCATAAGTCACAAGGAGTGGATGTATCTGCACCAGCCAGCCATTGAGAACGATCACTTTGAGCCATATCACCAATTGTTTCCAGCCTTCATTGCTTTTTACCGTCCCAAGCATCCCAACCAGTCAGGAAGTCTACACCTTCCTACTTGACTGGCTTAAACTAACTGTTGTGGATTTCAATGACTGTTGAAGCCATGTTTTAGTTTGACCACCACTGGCGATTTTCCAACTTGATCCGTCCTACATCAGCTAACATTTCTCATCTGTCAAGGAAGGCGATGACTAGAGATGCATGCATGACACATGTGTCCTAACCATCTCAATCGATGTAATTTCACAGCCTCGTCGATTGATTTCCACTACAACTACCCTAGCACTCGGCGCCTAATCTCAATATTGCTTACCTTATAATTTCACTTAAAGTGGGAGACAGAACGCAGACACCTATGCTAACAGACAGCTAGCCTTTTCATGTCTTCCACTCTCAATGGCCAGGTCTCACAGCCATAAAGGAGGACGGAGCGGAGTGATGAGCAGTACACCATCAGTACCAAATTAGAATTTTCTGTTACCATCTGTTTTCGCCCTTTATATATAGTGTGTATATTTGAATTTAAACCTAGTAATTTCTTGTATTATGTAAATGTATTCTGAAACGTGGCCAATACGAGTTGAAGACATGATAAGGTTGACTGTTTTTTATCATAGATGTCTACGATCTCTTTCTCACGTTAGGTGGTATAATAAGGTAAGTAATGATGATGTTAGGCGTAAAGTGTTGGGCAAAGAGGGAAAATCAATCGACGAGGCTATGAAGTTACATAGATTGAGATGGCTAGGTCACGTGCTGTACATGCCTAACCATAGCCTCTCCTGATGGGAATTACTAGCTGATATAGGTGCCGGTTGGAAAAGAGTAAGTGGTGACCAAACAAAAACATGGCACCAATCCCTGAAATCCTTGACAGTTAAACTGAGTCAGGTAGGGAGATGCAGACTTCCGGGTTGGGGCCCTCGGGACTGACTCTAGGAATCAATGGCTGGAGACAATATGTGACATGGCTCAAAATCGTTGTCAATGGCGCAGATGTATTCAGTTTCTGTAATCTCTCATATTCCTTTTTACCATTACCCATTCTGTTTCACTCTTATACTTGTGGAACTCTATTAATTCTCTCCACTCATCTTCTTGTGTACCTTTGTGTGCTATTTGGAACGTGGCAACTCGAACTGGAGCACTTCGGTGCTAAGTTCTATGTTGAATCCAGACAGACAGAGTATTATGTAAATATGACATGTTACTTAGCCACTAGTTTTCTTGCTCATAACACGATATGTAGCACTGAAAATCCGTTTATTGTTTTAGCATGAACTTCATGAGCTTTCTACCGTTTTATTTGTTTTCGCAATGTTACTATTCATTTACATCTATTTCTTTTTCTTTTCTAGCTCCAGTTTACGTTGGTTTGAATATGGTATGAACTCGTGTAATGGAAATCTACATTCGTCTGTTAGTATACCTTTAAGTTGTCAAAATAAAGATTGCTACATTCATTCTATACAATCTGGTGGCTTGACTGCATCAAAGGGTGAACTGGGAATTTCCGAACAATTTGTACCATCTCAGGTTTGTTATTTTCATGATATAATCTAATTGTCAGTTTACTGTGATCAGTCTGCTTAACTTGACATCCCCCCAAATATTTATAGATAATCGTTAGGAATGTAGTTGGAGCATTTTGTGCATTTATACTTAGGGATATGGTTTATAATTTTCTTCAATAACTTATGTAAAGGCTAAAGTGGTGCTTACACTTATAGCGTTGTCTATAAGTCAGTAAGGCATCAGAAATTAGTGTGTTGAACGGAATTTCGGTGGCAGCACAACCATTGATTTGGAATCAGAATTTCAACTCTAAGTAAACCGTGCTTATTCACCAATCATAATCGTCATTCACACTCACTACTTCACGTACGTTAAAACACCCCCCTGTTTTATACAAATTTTTAGTGAGGTGAGATTTCCCTAACGAAGTATTAACACGTTCACAGAGGGCTAGTTTCGCATATGCCAGTTTACGCCGTCTCTGGCGTAGACGTGATATCCGGCTGGCTATCGACCAAAGGGCGGGTGTACTGCTCATCAGTCCGCTCTATCCTTCTCCTTTATGGCTGGCTGTGAGACCTGGCCGTTGAGAGTGGAAGACATGAGAAACCTGGCTAGCTGTCTTTGATCATAGGTGCCTGCGTTCAGTCTCTCGTGTTAGATGGTACGTGTAATAGGGTGAGCAATATTGAGGTTAGGCGCCGAGTGCTAGGTAGGTGGGAGGGTAAATCAATCGAGGTTGTGAAGTTACATCGACTGAGATGGTTAGGACACATGTGTCATGCATGCATCTCTAGTCATCGCCTTCCTCGACAGATGAGAAATGTTAGCTGATGTAGGACGGATCAAGTTGGAAAATCGCCAGTGGTGGTCAAACTAAAACATGGCTTCAACAGTCATTGAAATCCACAACAGTTAGTTTAAGCCAGTCAAGTAGGAAGGTGTAGACTTCCTGACTGGTTGGGATGCTTGGGACGGTAAAAAGCAATGAAGGCTGGAAACAATTGGTGATATGGCTCAAAGTGATCGTTCTCAATGGCTGGCTGGTGCAGATACATCCACTCCTTGTGACTTATGATTTCCAATGAAACTGTATTGTTCTTCGTTATTACTATTCGTTTGCCTCACACCTCTGTTTACTGTCTTTATTATGCATTTCTTCTAGTTTCTTCTCTTGCTTTGTGTGCTACCTGGGAGGAGTGTGGTGACTTGAACTGGTGCACATATGTGCAAGGTTCTATGTCGAAAACAGACAGAACTGGTATTCGATTCAGAGGTTGGAAAATATTCATTGACAGCCGAGTGTAGGGGTGATAGCAAGTTACACCGAACGGGTTTTCGTGTAATGACCGGGTAATAGCATTAGGGCTTATGATTTTCAGCCTTTGAGGTTGTAGTTGGGTGCATTTCTAACTGAGAACACAAAGCCTAGAAACTGGAATCCTAAACGAATTAGCCGTTTGCGTGTTGCTGCTTTCACTTTATATGATGACTAATTCTATGATATTATTTAGTGATATTTCGATTTAGCATGCGTATAAGTATCTCAGTGAGCATCAAGTGTATGGATGACAGACATAAATATATCAAATAATACATGATTTGGTACGGCGTAAAATTAAAGATAATTTATCATATTTAAGGTGTATGCATATTGAGTCGTTAACAATTACTACGATCCATTAAAACGACTTGTTTTTCTCTTGAATGTACTCAATACCTGTTTAAATGACTTAGTTGTTGGCACGCATAACCTTGGATTCGAAGTATATGTTTACTGGCTTAGTTTTAGTATTTAGTTGGAGTGATCGATCTATGTATTTTATGCCGATTTTATGCTGTTGTTGTTGTTGTATAATTTTTTAAATCCCAGGGGTGAAAATGCACTATTGTTAGACACCAGCCGACAGTTGTGGTTATGCATTGCTTGGCTAAATTTAGCTGCAGAAGCTCAATTGAGTTGTAATATACGCTGATATTTCATGAAAAATTTACGTCAATACCTCTGTTAGTCAGTCCAGCATAAGTATTTAGCAAAAAGCAGGCGGTGATTTCATGTCCAATAAAGCATTAAAATTGAAACCTATGACTAAACTGGTTTATTGCGTTCTGGCTTTCAGTATAGGACTAAAAGTCCCCACTGTTAAACTACCACCATCTTTTATATGACGTTTGTTGTGCCTGACAGCTTCTGACAGTTCATCTCTCAAAGCGGTCTGCATTAGTTCTTATATACTTATACAAGGAGCAGTTTTACTGGAAATCTTCAGTGTCTTATAAGTACTACTAATCAAACATCTGACTTATGTCAATCTATTTCAAACGACTGTTATGAAAAACGGTCAAGTGTAATATGAGATTATCATTATTTTTGACCCCTTGCGTATATTAATTATTATTCCTTTGGGTTCCAAGTGGAATGTAGGGCTTCAACATCACTTCTCCACTTTTTCCTGCCCTCAGCCGTCCTCTTTAGTCGGTTCTACGATTGCACATAATCTCTCATCTCCTCCTTGCACATTTTCCTCCATGTCACCCTGGGACACACCCCAAACCCGTCGTTTCCCATTCGGATTCCACTCGGGCGATGAACTGGCTGGCACGCAGTGTCATTTGATGGTCTCCTCAATGTGTGTGTCCGATGCATCTCTATTTTCTTTAGGATATTTATTGAATGACAGATTCTTGATCGGTTCGTTCCCTTAGTTTCTTGTTGCTAATTCTTTCTGGCCAGCCATTTGATCTTCGATATAGAGCGAAGGCAGCTAGCTGTTGATAAAAGTTTGTAACTTTTTCGTAATGCTTTTCGTGACACGCACATTTTCTGGCCCATATAAAAGAACCGACCAACTTAACATTGGTGTTTAAAATCCGAATCTTGTTCTTCGGGCTGACTTCAAAAGATTCCTAAACTGATTTCAGAGTGGTGAAGGTGTGTGACTTGCCTTTCTGCTTCTGGTTTTGATATCTTCATCCGCACTCATCAGTGGTTGAGATCATGCTGTCGAGATAATTGATAGAAGTAACCTCTTTCAAATATCTCCCGTCTACAGTGACTAGTGCTTGTTGCTGTTGTTATTGTTGTAATTGGTTGGTTATCTTCGCCGCCTCTGTCTTCTCTCTGTTTACTTGAAGTCCTGAATTCGCTGTCCTTCTCTTCTGCCAGTTTGTTGGTTTTCATCTGTAAATCTTCCATTAAAAATAAATCGTTCGCAGAGTTAAGATGTGTCGTAGAGTCTTCTCGCTCCTTATTCACAGCGTTCTGCGTAATGCACTCGGCCACAGTTAAGAATATCATCGGTAGTAGTAGACAGCCCTGTCTTACTTTTGTATTCACTTCAAACGCCTGGCTGAGTTTTCTCTTGTGGATCACCTGACACATGCCATCGTCACATAACTATTGAGTGATCATGATAAAGATTTGGGGCATGCTATTATTATTATTGTTCCCTTGGGTTCCTAGTGGCTTCAACTGCACGTCTCCACTTGCTTATGTCTACTGCTGTACTTTTCACCTGCATCCATGTTAGTCCATACTGTTTCAACCTCTCTTCACATGATCTCCTCCATGTCACCCTTGCACTGACGTCCCACTCGCCTCTTCCCTTTCGGCCTGGTTCCACTCGAGCAATGGCCTGACGCGCGCGAGATGTCACCAACCGGCCTCCTCAGCGAGTGAGTGTCCAATCCATCCATCTCCACTTTCTCCTGCATATTTGTTGGTTGGCGATTGGTTCTTGTTTTGTTTGTTAGTGCCCATAGTTTCTTGTTGGTGATTCTTTCCGGTCCGGCCACCTGATCTTCAGTATAGATTGAGCGAAGACAGTTGTTGGTTGATAAAGGTCGCTGGATGTTGCTGTTGTTGTTGTTGGTTGGTTGGTTGGTTATTTCCATAACCTCCGTCTTGTCTATGTTCACTTGGAGTCCTGTCTTCACCGGTTGCTTCTTCGACCAGTTTGTCGGTTTTCGCTTGTAAGTCTTCGATTTTGTGTGAAATGTGTGGGGCATGTTATAGTATTTTTAAATTACTTCTCAGTCAAAACTGTCTGTCGAAGGCTTTTTCAAAGTCGATGAAATTGAGGTAGATCATCAACGTTTGACTGCACTGTTCGATGATGAGGATGACCCACAGAGTTGCTATTCCCCTTTCCTGATTCCAGCAACATACAATTGGTATGCAATAAATCATAACTAGGTTGTATGTAGTTGTGATTGTGATATGAGTTTTAGCGTGACTGATATTTACTAATGTAAACTACATTTTTATGTGCCTATCTGATCTTTAAAATCACTTGCGGTGAATACGGGTATTTTACCTACTACAAGTTGTAGTCTACCTTTATTATTGTACACCTGTTTGTCAACCGATTAAAAAGTTTATTTTCTTTTGTTTATTTCCCTTCAGGACGTTACTTTAACCAGAACAAACAATGCTGTATGTGGCCTTTCTGTCATACCAGCTCCTCCGTCAGTGCCTTTAACTGGTCCATGTAGTTTGAATACAATTGAAACTATCGCCTCTTCCTCCTCTTCAGCTGCTGTTGCTACTGAGATGCATAAGTCAGTATCATTTTCAGATAAAAGTGCTGACATGTTAAATAGTACGGCTTGGGGAGATACAGTTGTAAAGTTACGCGTACACGGGCAATCAGAAACTACCAATCAAATAATTTCGGCGTTTCAAGATTTCTGTCCTTTAGAATATCATAATGCAAAGGTAGGTTGGTGTTCCTGAATATATAAAGTAGAGATTATGCGTGCAAGCATCATTAATTAATTTGGTATCTCATATCACTTGCTAAGTGACGTCACCAATGCATTTGTCTGCAGATCTTTGTGCTTTCCACTGTGATAATTTCTTGTGACAGTTGGTTTCATCTACATGTATTTCTCCCGAATACATCTTGTTATACCGTCTTTGAGTATAATTCATTGTTACCCATTTATACTAATCAAGCAACTCGAAATATGAACAACTTGGTCGATGCATGCTTTCATAATAATAACGACCGATTATATGGGAGTGATTGATTGTTGGTTATTATCCACAGAGGCCGAAATGACTCCTAATGTAAATCATCAATTATATTAAATAGTTTTTAAGTCTATAACAAGGTAGGTTTTACGATAGCAGATCGTAGACTAGGATGTTTGACGATAAATCTAACAGCCAAATATGGCGGCTGAGATATGGCCATTGCAAATGGAAGACATGAAAAGGCTAGCTGTCTGTGATCATAGGTGTCTGTGTTCCGTGTTATATGGTATAAAAAGGTGAACAATACTGAGGCTAGATATCGGTCGAGTACTAGGTTAGGGGAGGGGGGGGGAATCAGTTGACGAGGTTGTGAAGTTACACCGATTGAGATGGTTAGGATACATGTGTTATGTATGCATCGCTAGGCATCGCCTTCCTCGACAGACGAGAAATGTTAGCTGACCTAGGATGGATCACGTTGTAAAACAGCTAGTAGTGGTCAAACTAAAACATGGCTTTATCAGTCAATGAAATCCACAACAGTTAGTTTAAGCCACGTAGGGGGTGGGATGTAGGCTTCCTGACTGGTTGTTTCCGTGGGTCTGTAAAACAATGGTTGGAGACAATCGCTGATTAGGCTCAAAGTCGTTCTAAATGTCTCAGATGCATTCACTCTCTGTGACTTGTCGTATCCGATAAAACTCTATTGTTCTTCCATATTCTTGTTCTTTTTACCTCATATTACTGTTTTGAGTCCTTCTTTACTCCCTTCTCTTGCTTTGTGTTGCTACTTTCTAGGAGTGTGAGAACTCGAACTGGTGTACGTCTGTGCAAAGTTCTAAGTTGAAACTAGTCAGTCAGTCAGTCACAATTGGTGATATGGCTCAAAATGGCGCAGATGCGTATTCACTGTTTTAATGATATCCCATATCCATTAAACCCTCATGTTTTTGTTTTTTCATGCTACTATTCATTTTCCTTCACATTTATGCTTATTATCGTTCCCCTTGTACTCTTTTTTTCTCCCTATTTCTTCTTCCTTTGTGTGGTACTTGGTGTGTGGCAACTCAAACTGTTACACTTCTATGCTGAAGTCAGTTAGTTAGTTAGTTAGTTAGTAATAAATTATTGTTATGTACTGGTCGAGTAATTAATAGTCCTGACGCAAGAAGGCGGAAATCAGAAAACCACTAGGTTTACGATGATACTTGTATTTTTCAAACAAGGAAAATCAATGTCACACAAGTGTATGAGCGAATGTTCAAAATGAACGAATCAATAGACAGTCTTAACATGATTGGTTGTAATGTCATATGACAACAAGGTCACACATGTTTGTTTAGTTAGTGGACAGACAAAAACATATTGTCAATTATAATGGAATATCGATTCACATACACAGCAAAATATAACTGACTGTCAACAGCAAAACACACACATGTGGATACATGTCACCTCCCCTTTTGAGAAGATTGATGATTAGTAGCGTGTTTTCTTGGGGGTTTATCTGGAACCGTTGAGCTTGTTATTGACGTCTGTCACCTCGTTTGCCTGTTGGGTTTGCGGCTTCGGCTTCGTCCGGAATTGTCTGACATTACGCTTCTTGACTGCATTGCATAGAGAATTTAGTGGGACATCAACCAGATGCAAACGATCGAACCAATCAAGTCCCAAAAGATTTGAATCACTCTTGGTGACGTAGCAAATTCCTGTGAATTCGGTATTGCGGAAGGAAACAGAACATTTGAGTTCACCAATTAGTTTGAGCCTCCCACCACAGGCGCTGACAGCAGTCTGAGAAGTATTTGCGATTGGTGGTCTGATTTTTTTTTTGATTTTTTGATTTACAGCTTGATTCCACACTGTATTTTTGGTACAAGTATGGAATTTTCAGCATGGATATCGGTAGCCCAAATTTTGCAGGCCGACCATAGATATACTTTTTACTTTACTTTACTTCGGCTATCTCCTACGGGAGGATGAGCCGGCTTCATGAACGTCTCGAATCATCGCTGCCCAGGCGCGGCGATCTGAAGCAAGGTTTTGTGATAGGGATATCCAATTCTTGTTCCACATACGGAGTCCGTAGACCGTTTGTAGCCCCAGGCACTCCATATCTGCCTTGACTGTACCAAGCCATGTCTTCAGCTGTCCGCCTCTGCGACATCGCCAAGATGGTAATGGCGAGGGATTTAGAACTGATTTGACCAGATCGTCATCTGGTCGGCGCAGAACATGGCCAAACCACCGAAGGCGGCGTTGTTGGACCAGTACTGGAATTTGGTTGATGTTGTAGCAACGCCGACGCACTTCTTCGTTGGAGAGTTTGTCCTGCCAACGAACATGCAGAATGTACCTGAGACACCAATGGTCTAATACCTCGAGTCTGCGTAAATCTTCCGCGCGAAGAGGCCAGGTTTCACAGCCATACAGCAGAACGGGTCGTATGGAAGCTTGGTAGATCCGAATTTTAGTCCTGAGACTGATTTCTCTCTTGCTCCATAGAACGCTCCTCAGCTGTAGAAACGCATTCCGGGCGTTGGAGATTCGCGCATTCACTTCGTTTTTCGCTTGGCCGTTGGGGAGCATTATGGATCCCAGATATCTGAAGGATGGCACAATTTCAATAGGTGCTCCATTTAAGGATAAGATTTCATCATTGCCGGTGGATGTGTTCGAAAACATTTTGGTTTTGGAAGTGTTAATTTTCAAACCGATAGTAGACGCGAGGTGGTTTATCTGGTCGAGCGCCTGTTGCATATCGGGGAAGTTTTCAGCTAACAGCACGACGTCGTCGGCGAATTCGAGGTCGGTTATGTGAATATCGGGCGAAAGTTGGACGCCGTGGTGCTCGGTTAGGGCGTGCCGCAAAATCCAATCAACTGTGAAATTGAACAGGATGGGGGATGCTGGACAACCTTGCCGGACACCGCTGGTTACCTCAAAAGTGCGGGACTCTTCACCGTTCACTCGGACTCGAGCTTTGGTGTTGGAGTAGTATGACCTGAGCAGGTTGATTAGCTTGGTCGGAACTCCGTCGAGCTCCATTAGATACCAGAGTGCTCCTCGATCAACTGAGTCGAATGCCGCTTGGAAGTCGATGAAGCAGGCAACCGTCGGCTGTTGGAATTTGTCCCTGTGTTCCAAAATTCTTCGCAGTGTGAATAATTGATCAACACAGCCTCTTCCAGGTCGAAATCCGGCTTGATTTGGCCTTGTTCGCACGTGGCGTTCGGCCGCGAAGCGGTTCAGGAGAATGGAAACAAAAACCTTAGCAGCGATATCAATCAGACTTATGCCTCGGTAGTTCTCGCATATTGACCTGTCTCCCTTTTTGTGGAACGGTAGCAGAACTGAGGTGCTCCAATCGGAAGGAATGGTTTCGGACTCCCAAATTGAGCAGAACAGCGAGTGCAGTGCATCGATTAGCGCTGGAGTGCAGGCCTTGTATATTTCTGGGGGTAGACCATCTTCGCCCGGAGCTTTTTTGTTTCTGAGTGTGTTAATTGTTTTAGCTATTTCGGTTGGAGTGGGTGGATCGCAGTCAACTACGTAGGGTGTTGGTAAGTGTCGTATCGGTCGATGAGACGGTTGACCAGCGTCGCGATTGAGTAGCTGCTTGAAGTGTTCGGCCCATCGTTCCATCTTACCATTGGTGTCCGAAATAATTTCTCCTGATGCTGTGCGTAACACAGCATGACTGTTAAGGCGTTTGCCAGATGATTGGCGTAAGAGGCGATAAAGTTTTCCGAAATCGCCTACATTTGATGCTGCTTCCATGTTAGTCGCCACGTTAGACCAATAGCGATTTCTGTCGTTCCTAGCAGACTGTGTAGCTTTGCGCCTGAGGGAGCGATAAACTGGAGACTTTGCTAGGCGAGCGTCTCTGGCTTGCGAGGATAGAAGCATGGTGTGCTCTGAAATCCAGTCTTTCTGCTTCTTGGATGTGGTACCCAAATGCGTCATTGAAGCTTTAGAGACTACTTCTTTGAAATGATTCCATCGTGTCTCGGGTGTATTAGAAGATGTGGATGTTGGTTCATCTGCGGTGCTTAGTTCGGCCTGGATTTGTTTGGACAAGGCTTGTCGTCTTGTAGAACATTGAAGCGGGGCAACATTGATACGCTTCGGAGGTCGCGTCTTCTGGCGTGTCGTTAAACGAAGTTTGAATTTCGCCCTAACTAGAGTATGGTCTGATCCCCCTTTATTTCCGGCCTCTGCTCCACGATAGGATCGACAGTCTTCCACCGAGGAGATCCAGCGTGAGCGCACTAGGATGTAGTCGATCTGATGTGCAGTGCGACCGTCGTTCGAATACCAGGTGAGAAGATGTTTTCTGGGGTGTTGAAATCGAGTGTTGGTGATATATAATCGATTGTAATCAGAAAAAGATAAAAGTCTATCACCATTACGGCAGCGCTGATCGAGACCGTGTTTGCCTAGTATATGTTTTGTCGCGTCGTCTGAAGGGCCAGTGCGGGCGTTCCAATCGCCGGCTACTATGAGAACGTCACGCTTTGGGATTTTGTTGATTGCCTCTTGAAGATTGTCATAAAATTCGTCTTTGATACTTTCATCAGAGTCGAGGGTTGGGGCATAGACAGCGAGAACAGAAATGTCGAGCGGGGAACCCTTGAACCTAGCGACTGCAACTCTGGAGTTGACCGGTTCGAATGATATTAGGGCATTATTGGCTTTGTTACTGAGAGCAAATGCTACCCCATGTTGTCCCGAATTATTCTGGGGGCCACTATGAAGCAACCAGAATGAAGAATCTGTTCCAGGAACGGCTATTCGGCGGGAGCCATGATCGGGTAACCTCACTTCAGATAGACACGCTATGTCTACCTTGTAGTCATATAAAGAACGCATGGTGATAGACTGGCTACCAGGATCCAACAGCGTCCTAACATTCCAGCAGCCAACAAATAGTTGGTTTCTAAGTGTTAATTTCCCAGCTAGCTTACTTTTCACACTGGCCACCGGGTGAGCACAGGGCGCGTCGCTTACCGGGAACGCCGTAGCATGGTGAGAGTTGTTTGTAGGAGAGTTCATGAAGTTTCTTGGGAATTTGGTACGAGTGATGTCCCCAGCATCGCTCGGCCTTTTGTTTGAGAGTGCAGCTCTAGCCTTTACACAGCCAAGTGTGACCTACAAGGCAGTAGGAGTGGAGTAAGGAGTCCACTATCCATTGGCAGCCGGTGACCGGAGTTCGGTTCATACGCCTTTTTGAATGGGGCCAGACATCCAGGACATCCAACAAGCCCTTTGTCCATACGTCTGCCGGTGAGCTCCAGTGAGCTTCATACGCCAATCGTTGGAGGTTTGGAATCAGGGTTTAGCCATCTCCCCTAGACTGTCATCCAATGGACAGTCAACCCGGTGGAGAGCGCCGGGCATCCGCTTTTGCCCTCTCACTTTAGTGAGAAACACCTCCGCCACGTGAAGGCAGTGAGTAGGACTTCCTCAGGAGAGGCTATGTAAGACGCACGGTCATATGGGAGCATTTCAAGAGGTGTGCGGAGGGGTGGCCAACCCGCAGCGCAAGACACCCACCCCCGACCATCCTGAGGCTTTGGATGGTATCAGGTGTGCGCCGGCATGGGCTCGAACCCCGGACCATGTGCATGGTCGGCGAGAGTCCTAATATTATTCCAAAGTTTCTCTGATATGACAGTAATATCAGAGGCGGTATCTAGCTGCAGACGTGCATCATGACCATTCATCTGAAGATCAAGATATTTCCGCATACCTGGTGTTGTGACTTGACAGGTTGCGACTAGACTCATAGACCTTTTTGGGGATTTAGGACCGACAGTTGGTCGAGCTTTCGCTGGATTATGACATCTGTGTTTGCGTGACTGACAAAAACCATGTTTATGACCGATGATTTTCCACTTGCTGCAACGATGACTTTTGTATGGACAAAACTTTACAAAGTGCCACGCGCCACAATGCCAGCATGGTGATGGTGGGGTCTTCTTTGCAGTAATTTGAGAAGTTGGACGAGTATGTGTAGATTTCCGCGGAACATTAGAAGAAGGTGGGTCAGGAGTGGATGATGAGAGATTTTTGCTCTTTCGTAATGCATTCTAAATAATGACTCTACTTTGAGAAAACGAAAGTCTTCATTGAAGATTCTTTGTCATTTTCACAAAGATAAACTGAATAAGAACAAATATGAATATTGTATACATATTGTTCTTATTCAGTTTATTGTATACATATTGTTCGAGCCCCCGATATCTGAAGAATCTGACGTTGATATTCAGTGAGACGTTGGGAATTGACAACTTGAAGAACCAACAAACTGTAGTATAAAATTGATTAGAGCGGTATTTTCAACAACAAGAGTTGAAGCATCACTAGTGACTTGTAGCAATGACTGCAAAAAGATATGTCCACTTTGATTCAGCCAAACAGTATGTGGTGGGTGGTGATGTTAAACCTTCGATTGTTGGAACTGTAAGCTCATCTTCTTCTTAGAAATGAGGTAATTGATGGTTTAAGGCAATCGGCCAAAGGAAGCCTTGAACCTAGGTTTCGTGTTACTTGGCACTCACCACCAGTCACCAAGACGTATCTGCAACCTTGAAAGAAACTCATGTCCCTTCTGAGATTCGAACCCGTATCACCTTCTACTTTAGTCAGTCAGAGACGTTACCACTGGGGCTATTCGGACTCGCGATTGACGACCTCCTATAAGTGTATTCGATACTTTGATTGGACACTAGTTAATAAACTAGTGTGATGTGCCTAGTCCTTTCTCTTTGGTGCAGACTGAATTCTATCAGTCAAGTTGGCAATGTGATCACCATTCTAAGTGGCTCACCATAACGGTGCATACTGATTTGATGATATATATATATAGATGGCTGGAGGCAATTTAGCCCCATTTGACTGATAGAATTTGGTCTGCACCAAAGAAAGAACTAGATACATGTACGCTTGTTACTAGTGTCCCATCAAATGAGATACTGTTTTTTTTCACTGTGGATCATTGGTTCAAGTGTTTTATTTCTGGTCAGTAGGTGCTGCAAATCCAATCTTGGTGTCCACCTACTTCAGTTTGAGGACAACTTGGTGGTGGTAGTGTCATCAGCCCCAGCGCATTAAGTGTATATAACACTAGCGAGCGAAGAGAATATGTTCACCAGACAAACTAGACAGTGAACTAATGCTTCTTGAAAAATGCTTGAAAGAAAATGGTTACCCACAAAGTTTCATTAACAAATATGGCAAGAATGAACTCAAGAAGCTCTTGATACAGCTACAGTCAGTAAGAAGCCTATTTAAATCAAACTCGAGTACAAGGGCGACGACAATATGAGAATGGTTAATAAAAGATTAGGCACAGCCCTGTCTAGGACGTATCCGGCAGCGTTATTAGTCTCTGTATCCCGAACAATCCCTTCGTTGGTGCAGTTAAAGATTGACAAGTACCCCTCACATGTTACCTCCAACTGTGTATACCAATTCATATGTATCTGCGGGAGCAGTTACATTGGAAGAACAGAAAGGAGGGCCTACGTCAGATTGTGCGAACATGTACCAAGGAGCCTCCGGTTAAACGGACCGAATTGTTTAAGCTCTTCAATCGCCAAACACCTGATTGACACAGGACACCGAGTAGATGTGCTGGAATCATTCAAAATAACAAAATTAACAGACAAAGTACCTCAAGTCCCGCCGTGGGTGTGGCTTTGTGCGTCGGTGTCACAGTGGTTAGGACTCTCGCCGACCATGCACATGGTCCGGGGTTCGAGCCCACGCCGACGCACACCTGATATCTATGGTCGGCCTGCAAAATTTGGGCTACCGATATCCATGCTGAAAATTCCACACTTGTACCAAAAATACAGTGTGGAATCAAGCTGTAAATCAAAAATAAAAAAAAATCATTTGCTGAAGCTATAGCAATAAAACGATTGAAGTCTGACTTATGTGTCCAAAAAGAATCCGTTGATGGACTTCAATAACCCTGGTGACTCACCTCGTAGTATTTCTGTTTTCTAATTTTGTTAGCTTATCTTTTCACTCCACTCCCTCTCTTTATTGTTTTTCGCTTGACTCTCTTAAGAGATAATTTTTCTTGATCTTCTGAGTTCTGCTCACTGTATTACACCACCAACTTCTCATGTGCACCGAAATTGTAAAATTTCGATCTTCTCTTATCTAACTACGTAACTGTTGCTAATTTTCTTTTGTTACCACCCCAACAACACAACAGTTAGTAAAATTTTTTTCAAGATACTTCTCTCTACCAAGATATATATATATATCGTAACACTTTAGACACCCTGTAAATCTCAACGCCTTATTTAACTATGACGCTCTGACAGTATGCTTGCTAATGGACAAAAGTTTGTTAAAATTGTACACTTTTTATTGTTATCAAAAAAGTTCGGGTTGTACGCAGCTGATGAGAACCGACGAAATAAAATGGATCCAGATTATTCTGCGTCAGTGTTTCTTTCCTTGTTCAAATTTATAAAAGGGAATCATTGTATTAAATATAGCACATAGCCAGATACTCAATAACTAAGAAGTTCTAACTACTTTTTCATTGATAGAAGTGAGAGCTTTATTTCCATTTCTTTCAGGCTTTTGTACACACTAATTAATATAATTTCTTTTTTTTTTGTTTATTTTAAAAACAATTGTAGAATGGTCGTAGATTTCGCGTAATGGTTGTGAAACAATCTTCTGAAGGCTTTCCTATACAAAAGCATACCTCGACTAATATCTTACCATTCTATTCTGATCCACCGAATCGTCGACCAATTTGTATTCAACCGAATCGTGCACCTTTAAATGCATCGTTAATGTCAGCGTTTTCAGCTCCAAATAGCAGTCTTTTAAAAAGTAGTCTTATTACTGTTATTGATGATGATGATGATTGCCATCATAGCAATAAAGAGGAGTTGATTCGCACCGCTAGAGTAACATCTACTCCTCAAGCTGGTAGTAATTCCACTTCACATTCATTGCACAATCCACTGCAGTTCAGTCATCTATCAGAATTTTATGTAAATTTATATATACACAAGAATAGAAATGAACTGGTCAAATGCTGCTGTGAACGAATACATAACAACATGCCTACTAATTTCATCTCACAAAGTTCGACTAATAATTCTAATATTGAACGAAATTCTATAAAGGTTTTAACTTATTTATGCCTTAAAACTTCTAATGCAATTGAAAAAAGAAATACAATCGTATCTGGACTAGTGTTTTCATCGCGGTAAGTTTACTACTACTTTTTTATACTGTGAGTGTTTATCCTCTTTTTTCAATGTATATTTAATTCAATCTGTGGTGAAGTTAAATAATAGCCTCCCTGGGGAGGGGGTGCAAACTCTCCAATGACTTTAAATGCACTCTAGTTGTTGCCTAACGACACCTGTCATAATTTATAGCGCAAATATGAACGCTAGTCACCAATTTAAGAGAAAATTTCACCCAGACCATATTTTTAAGCATTATTTTGATCATTTGTAATTGTTCTGAACGCCTTGAGCTACAATTTACGAATGTTTGGCATGCGATTCTCTCCCGTCAAATGCAAGCTGATGTGGCTATAGGACTGGACTACACTGAATCCTAGTTTAGAAATAGGGAGTGAAGTGGTAAGTGGAGCACGTTGACCGCTTCACTTATGTGGGTAGTACCATCAGCCAGTGCCAACGGGTTGGTCTCTGACGAAATCTCAGCTGAGTACGAATACAGAGGGTTAGTTTGGCGTATGCCAGTTTACACCGTCCGTGGCGTAGGCGTGATATCCGGCTGGCTATCGACCAAAGGGTGGGTGTACTGCTCATCAGTCCGCTCTATCCTTCTCCTTTATGGCTGGCTGTGAGACCTGGCCGTTGAGAGTGGAAGACATGAGAAACCTGGCTAGCTGTCTTTGATCATAGGTGCCTGCACTCTATCTCCCGTATGTGTTAGGTGGTGTAATAAGGTGAGCAGTATTGAGGTTAGACAGCAGTCGAGTACTAGGTTGGTGGGAGGGAAAATCAATCGAAGAGGCTGTGAAGTTACATAGACTGAGATGGTTAGGATATGTGTTATGCATGTATCCCTAGCCATCGCCTTCCTCGACAGACGGGCAATGTTAGCTGACATAGGGCCAGACTGGAAAAGAACTAGCGGTGGTCAAACCAAAAGATGGCTGCACTAGTCATTGAAATCCACAACAGTTAGTTTAAGCCAATCACGTAGGAAGGTGCAGACTTCCTGACTGGTTGGGATGCTTGGGACGGTAAAAACCAATGAAGGCTGGAAACAATTGGTGATATGGCTCAAAGTGATCGTTCTCAATGGCTGGCTGGTGCAGATGCATCCACTCCTTGTGACTTATGATTTCCAATGAAACTGTATTGTTCTTCGTTATTACTATTCGTTTGCCTCACACCTCTGTTTACTGTCTTTATTATGCATTTCTTCTAGTTTCTTCTCTTGCTTTGTGTGCTACCTGGAAGGAGTGTGGCGACTTGAAGTGGTGCACATCAGTGCAAAGTTCTATGTCGAAAATAGACAGACAGATTTGTTAATTAAGATAGCAGGTAGGATAAGGTTTGTAATTAACGTTATGATTACGGATAGGTTTATAGTTGGTTATCATTTATTTTAATTTGTTTTATTATCCACATTTTCCTAGTAAGTAGTCGTCTGTCCATTCTGTTCAACCGAGGGCTTTTGGGGAAGACTGCACATGAGGATAAGAGAGATAAACGACTTAAAAAAACCCAGCTCATCATCTTCAGTCACCTCGGTGAATACGTGTAGAGGAACTAGTCTAACTTAGCCATTGATACTCCTCATTAGAACTGGGACGTATTTTCAAGTCATATCAGAGAAAAATACGCCGTTTAATATGTTTTCATGCAATTTCTTGTAAATAAACGTCATTTTTGTGAAAAATCACTGATTTGTATGGTTGGTCGGCTCAAGGTTGCTCGTGTGTTCACATGCTTTGGGACGCTGTTGTTTAACTTTCCCTAGCCTGTCTGTTTGTTTTCGACATAGAACTTTGCACCGATGTGCACCACTTCAAGTTGCCACACTCCTTCCAGGTAGCACGCAAAGCAAGAGAAGAAACTAGAAGAAATGCATAATAAAGACAGTAAACAGAGGTGTGAGGCAAACGAATAGTAATAACGAAGAACAATACAGTTTCATTGGAAATCATAAGTCACAAGGAGTGGATGCATCTGCACCAGCCAGCCATTGAGAACGATCACTTTGAGCCATATCACCAATTGTTTCCAGCCTTGATTGCTTTTTACCGTTCCGAGTACCCCAAACAGGTAGGTAGGAAGTCTACACCTTACTACGTGATTGGCCTAAACTAACTGTTGTAGATTTCATTGATCGGTGCCATGTTTGCCTAGCCTGTCATAAGGACAGTTTAATAACGAATAAAGAGTGCAGCTGTAAGTAGCTTATTTCAGGTCTTCTATCTAGATGTCTAAAATGAAATTGATGTAGGATCCGACTTCAATATGATGAATGAGTGAGTAATGGCAGAAAAGTTGGAGTAATTTCACAATGGCCTTTTTGTTCCACCTTCACTTAATTGAGAACTAATTGTTTAACTTGCTGTTGAAAGTCGGATGTCTTCTCGCGTGTCTCTGACCAGGTTTCTAACTGATGCTGCTGCTGTAATGTAGTAGAAACGCCTATCATGTCTGGATATGCATTCGATGTACGATCTCATTGGAAGCCGAGTTGATCGTTTCCCAGTCCACTTAATGTTGTTATCGAATGCAAACGATGCTACAAATGATAAAAATCTATAGTTTTCATATTTTATTTATCTCTACGCACATGTTTCGTTGGTGAAGGGAAACTTTAGGCACTAAAATAAAGCAGTGGACAACCAGAGACGCAGCAATCACACGAAAAAGACGATTTTTATGAATGAAAATAATGAATAAAAATACCATGCAAATGCTGAACGGGTTATCACTCTCTAACATCTGACGAAAATACCTATCAGTTTTGGATTGGAGTGTCAATACAGTAGCTATCCTCTGTATTCAGTGCATGTTACTCATCTAGGTCTTCTAACCTCATCCTTAACACAAAGCTATCCCTAAAGTGACCCCAAAATGTAACTCGGACCAAGCTTTATATCTCCCGTATCAGTTAACCTAACCCCAACTTGTCCTTAGCCTAAACCTTCCCAAACCCATCGAAGACTTACCGGTTACTCTGAACTTTAGCGACCCAAGAAAATGGCCGTAAGAATGACCTTCGTCAACCAATCAAATGAACCCACAGTAAATACCTCCCAATTCCTTATTGAAATCTTTACTACTAGTAGTAGTAATCCAAACCAATTTGCAACGTAAATTCGTTTACTGCATTCATATTTCCGCGTATTTATTATGGCCACATCTGTTTAGTTGATGACGACGGTGTCATTATGACGGCCGTTCTCTTGGATCGCTATAGTTCAGGAATATAACCCTTTGCTTAACTATCAACTAAGATGAACTGTGACGTGATTCGTGAGAAATTCCGGTATCTGTGTTTACGCGATTTCAGATGATGACTTCGTCGAAAAGAAAATTTTCTTCGATGCAATTGTCTTCTTGATTTCAGAAGAATAAAAAATTCAGAACAACTGCGGGGAGGTTATAGATATGTATAGTTAGTTCACTTACAAGATATTTGTTTGGTCAATGTAGTGGCCAAAGTGGTCGTCCCCTTCTTCTTCGCATCCACGAACAAAAGTTAGTCGTCAAAAGACATTACATCCACTCACTGCATACAGACAACCACGGACATCAATTCGAATGGGACAACGTTCAAATATTAGACAGAGGAAACACCAAGAATCCTAGAAAAAATTTTAGAAACCTGCATAGCATTTCAGTGAATCATGGATCAATAGACACATCGAGGTAGACAAAATTTATCAACTGATAAGAAAGAAACCTCACACGCAAAGGGTCAAAGAAACAATCAATTCCAATACAGGTAGCCTAGATGGTGTGAAAACACAAAAACAACCAATCACGTCCAAGGTCAGGTCACCAGGAGAGATGATTCATAGACTGAAAGCTGCTACCTTGACGTGGTGGTCGGGCTTGAACACCGTAATGATCTACCCAAGCTATACTGGCTGAGACTTATGTCTCTTGAGGTCCTACCATGCCAGGCAGGTTGTTTGGATAGCGGTTAAACAAAAAGCAGCTACCCAATCCAACATCATGACCAATACAAAATCACAAAATTTCATGCCGGATCGGCCGTGGCCCGGATTAACAACGACCGCGCTTCCTGCTGCCGTGTCACAGGGCAGGAGTGATAAGTATGCTACTGAGGCACACCAAAAAATAAAGAACGAACAAAAACAGGCCGCGTGTGACCGGCCTCAAGCAGTTGTCCCCTGGGCTCTGCGGTCACGCAACCAACTTCCACGGTGTGGGCAGCTGGAAAGTAACAATCGCACTCACAATCCGAAACGCACGCGAAACCTCTCTATTACTCACTCATCTTCGTTTTCATCTTCATCTCTATCATCTTGCCTTCCTTCCACTGATGCAACTCTTCGACTTGATAGCTCTCCACTTCCTCTCCACTCTGCGTCCACTAAAAACGATGGATCACGAGGATTAGCTGGCGTAGGGATAGCTTTGAGTACTAGGGCAGAAAAGACATTGCTTGACTGGATCCCGGTAGATAGCCGAATGTGTGCTGTCCGCCTGAACGGATCAGTAAAAAGGAGGAAGGACTGCACTACTCGCCGATGCCTTTTCGTAATCTCCGCCTACGCCCCCACTGACTGCAGTTCAGATGAAACGAAGGATGAGTTCTACCAAAAGCTGTCTAGTTTGGTGAGAAAGGCTAAACGCTCAGACATAGTCGTTCTAGCTGGTGACTTTAACGCTCAAGTAGGGAAATTGTGTCAATCTGAGAAGGATGTCGGTGGCACCTATGGAGTTCCGTGCCAGCGAACCGACAACGGTGACCGTCTCCTACAGTTCTGCTCTGATAATCATTTGTTTCTTGTAAGCACTAACTTTAAACACAAGGAGAGACACTGTTTGACTTGGAGACCCCCTTCATCAAACCAACGCTGGACACAAATAGACCACATAGCAATAAGCTATCGTTGGCGTGGGTCGGTAGGAGATTGTCGCTCCTTCTGGAACACGTGCGTAGATACCGACCATGCACTGGTCCGCGCTCGGGTGTGCTTACGACTGAACGGACGTAGGAAACAGCTGGCGGTAAAACCATCACGTCCCCAGCTCGATCAGGAAACTAAATCCGTATTTCAGGAAGAACTAGCTAAACACATATCTGTGTTCGACAGCTGTGCTCACCCTGAAGAAGCTTGGAAAAATATCCAGGCAGCCATAGATACAGCTGTAAAAGCTGTGAATAAGGTAAACCCAAAGGTGAGTAAAAACCACTGGATCTCCACCGCCTCATCCGAACTGATAGATGCTAGAAGACTTATTCCGGCGAGCTCCGAATTCAATGAGGAGCGAAAGCTGCACAAGAGGAAACTTACGAAAAGTCTCCGCAAGGACCGTGAACAGTGGTGGTGACAAAAGCCAAAGAGATGGAGAAAGCTTCGAGGATAGGCAACACCAGGCAACTCTTTGGACTCATCAGGGAAACGGGTGGGAGAAGACAAATCATTAGTGAGACAATCTCGGAAAAAAATGGCACTATAATTAGCTCCCAGGATAGACGACTGGATCGTTGGAAAGAGCATTATGAGGAGCAGTTTAATTTGCCCACAGCCACGCTCAACCTTCCGAGCATCCAACACCTCCCTGAATGGGATATAGACACAGGTCCTCCGTCCCTAACTGAGGTTACTAAAGCTGTCACCAATCTGAAACTAGGCAAAGCAGCGGGACCTGATGGAATGACTCCAGAGGTATTTAAGTACGGTGGAGACAGCTTACTGTCTGGATTAACTGAGGTACTAGGCAGCGTCTGGGAATCAGAAGAAGTCCCATCGGGTTGGTGTAAGTCACTGATTATCCCCATATACAAGAAGGGAGACAAGTCTTCCTGTGATAATCACAGAGGGATTAGCTTGACTAATATAGTATCTAAAGTCTTAGGCTCAATAATCATGCGTAGACTGAGTGGTGCTCGGGAGGCACAAACACGAGAGAGCCAGGCAGGCTTTAGACCAGGAAGAGGGTGTATTGATCATATCTTCACCCTCCGACAGATTCTAGAACATAGGCATTCCTACCGGCGTCCAACAGTCATTATATTTCTTGACCTAAAGGCAGCATTCGACTCTGTCGATCGGGAAGTTCTCTGGAGATGCTTGGCTGTAAAGGGAATTCCGAGAAAATATATTGCACTGATTAAGGCACTCTACTCGTACTCATACAGCCAGGTGAGGGCTTACGGCGAGCTGTCATCTGAACTGATGACGACCAGTGGTGTCCGTCAAGGATGCCCATTATCCCCTTTTCTATTCAACTTCATCATAGATGTGTTAATGGACTTAACCCTAAGTGACTTCAGCGACTCAGGGATTGACTTGCTACCGGGGAATAATCTCGTTGACTTGGAATATGCAGACGATATAGTCCTTCTAGGCGAAGACGCTGACGAAATGCAGAGTCTTCTAAACACCTTGAGCAGCAATCTACGAATGTTTGGCATGCGATTCGCTCCCGCCAAATGCAAGATGATGTTACAGGACTGGACTACATCGACGCCTAGTTTAAAAATAGGAAGTGAAGTGGTAGAGCACGTTGACCGCTTCACTTATTTGGGAAGTACCATCAGCCAACGCCAACGGGTTGATCTCTGACGAAATCTCAGCACGAATACAAGGGGCTCGTTTCGCATTTGCCAGTTTACGCCGACTCTGGCGTAGACGAGATGTTCGACTATCGACCAAAGGGCGGGTGTACTGCTCATCAGTCCGCTCCGTCCTCCTTTATGGTTGTGAGACCTGGCCACTGAGAGTGGAAGACATGAAAAGACTAGCTGTCTTTGATCATAGGTGCCTGCGTTCTATTTCCCGTGTAAAGTGGCATAATAAGGTGAGCAACATTGAGGTTAGGCGTAGAGTTCTAGGTAAACAGGGGAAATCAATCGACGAAGTCGTGAAGCTACAAAGACTGAGATGGTTAGGACATGTGTTACGTATGCCAAGCCATCGCCTCCCTCGACGAGCTATGTTAGCGGATATAGGGTCAGGCTGGAAAAAAGCTAGCGGCGGTCAAACAAAAACTTGGCACCAGTCAATGAAATCCACAACAGTTGGTCTAAGCCACGTAGGAAGGTGTAGACTTCCAGGCTGGGGTCCTCGGGACGGTAAAAATCTATGGTTGGAAACAATTGGTGACATGGCTCAAAATCGTTCTCAGTGGCGCAGATGCATCCACTCCTTGTGACTTATGATCTCCAATGAAACTGTTTTGTTTTTCTTTATTACTCCTTTGTCTCACACCTCTGCTCACTGTTTCTATTATGCTTTTCTTGTACTTTCTTCTCTTGCTTCGCGTGCTACACGGAGTGTGGCGACTTGAACTTCCGCACATTTGTGCAAAGTTCTATGTCGAAAACAGACAGACAGACAGACAGACTGGTGGAGAAATCTAAAAGCTCACTTCAACAAATCGAATTATGCGCTGAAGATGTTGCCTAGTAGGGCAATGAAGGTTTCGTAAATTAACTGTCCAGTTCAGAGAACATAGCCACATCAAAATCATCCACCTGAGCTACAAATCTTCTCTATTCCAATAATTAATATATTTTGTAAAACTATTACATTCTCAAGTCAGTATTATAATTTCATCGTCTTTGTTAGCACATCCACTGGTGGTCTAGGTTAAATGGTCTAACGTTGAGTCTTTCCAAATGTCAGACGGTCACCTTCACCTTCAAGCATAAACGTGATCTACACGAACTGATTCGTTCACATGATGTTTGTAACATAGAAGGCACTGAAATAGAAATTAAATCAAGCATTAAATACCTTGGAATAGCTTTTTCCTTTGACTTTTCGTGGTAATACCATATCGTGTTGATTTCTAAGTAAATGTTTCGTCTGTCCTTTCTACATTAAGAAGTCAAGACAATCAGTTATCACTCAACTTCTACTTTTTGACTGCTTGTTTACTTTTGCATCTCACCTGTTGTTCTGTATTGCTCCCTGTTAGTCTTTCTTGGGCTACACAAAAATTACTTCTTCGTATATTGAAGGGTATTTAAGGATTGTCAGTAGAGTAAGTGGTGCACCACTAAGTCAGCTCGCTCATTACTACTGTAGTCGATAGACACCTTGACTCATATGAGAAATAGTCTAAATCCATATTGTCTGACTGTCAGGGCCATCTTTATTCATAACTCTCCTTTTGCTGCCTTTCACCAGGTAGGATTAGGAGTCATCATAAGGGACTATATGCTCTCACAACTGAGTATAGAAATAACGACACCCTTTATGACTCTTGTTCTGTGTGACAGACAAAGTGTTGTGCGTGAAACTTGAACGTGACTTACTGTGTAGTCCCCGATAGATAGTTGCTATCTTGACGTGGTGGTCGGGCTTGCACATCTCGATGACCCAACAAGCTACACTGGCTGGCAGGTCCTACCATGCCAGGAAGGTTGTTAGGATAGCGGTTAGACTAAAAGCGGTTACCGTCATTGTGTAAGAATCTTTCTTACACTATCCTGGGGGTCTGAGAGCGAAGTCATACTGCTGGGTAACAGGGGTGTAACAGCAGTGAGGTGTTACCCTCAGATGACCACCACACCAGCCAGCTATGCTGTCTCTCCACGCCGGAGAGAGGGGGTTAGAAAACGTCGACCCCAAAAATTGTACATCCCGACTTACCCCACTTACGGTTGTCTGTAACCGGCGGTAAGTTTACTAATACGGAACCAATCCCAGAGACCAGTTCATACAGGCCGTGTTTGACCGGCCTCAAACAGTTGTCCCCTGGGCTCTGCGGTCACGCAACACTAACCTTCTTTCTGTTTCAAATACTCGAAGAATTAATCAACTTCCCCGGTGTGGGTAGTCGGGAAGTAACAACCACTCACACATTTCCAAAAGCACACGTAGCCTCCTTTACCCACATCACCTTCCTCATCTTGCTTCTCTACTACAGGTAGTACTGTTCTGCAGGCTAATGAGTCATCTTCACTTCACTCTGTGACCACGAAAAACGGTGAGAGCCATAGAAACACCCCAGATAGCTAACTTCATAAAGGAGAATTTAACGTCAAGACCCAACAGGCATCACTAGCAAGAACTCTGGTATCTCGAGCCATGGATGTATGTTGTGTTTCGGAGACACGCATGCCCAGTCAACAAGGCGAATCTGCAAAATACACTTTAAGGGTGTCAGGAGACCCCTCAGCTTGCTCGGGAGGACTCGCAGGCTGTCACCTACATATAATTACCATTACTATTATTATTGTTATTTACACTTAAGATATATAATAATTAAGTCATATCTCTTCCTTTTGTTTCCTTTTCTATTCAGTTACAAATTCCCCTACTTTGTGGTTGATTTGGATTCAATCAGAACATTTTTGAACAATCTTCTTTGCTTAGTAGACGAAAAGATTCAAGATGAGCGTGGCAGTTCATCGTTACCTAGCACAGAAGTAACTGAATCCACTTTTATTGACTGGAGATGTTTAGTGAATAATAATAATAATATTGACTATCTCTCTATTATCTCAGAATTCATTGGTTCATCAGATCTACTCAGCGATGGAACACTTACAAACAGTAAATTCAAGTTCTCTGGTGTGCTGGCTTCTGTAGTCGTTGTTTCACACTGTAGTTGTATCGATAATTCTAGCCGACATGCAAACAATCATGTAACCATTACAACTGGTGATCCTCACTTTCATTGTAAGAATCCTGGTGATTGCTGCTCGTGTTACACACACTTTATGCAGTTAGATCAGGTAAGATCATTTGATCGTAAAACATGTTTTTTTATGTGTGTAATACTTCCATTTTACGATGCATAAAAATGTTACATTGTAATAAATACTATTGATTTTATTTATTATTATTACGTTTGAGTGAGCTACAACTTTGAACACAATTCATTTTTAACTCTCCTATTGTTTGTTGTTTGTTAATGGGTGAGTCAACGGGCAACCTGTTGAATATTCACTTGTAGATTGCAGATTACTTAATATTTTGCTCTTTATATTATATCAGATCGTGTGTTCATTCTTCGTCAGTTTCTGGAACACCGCCACATTTATTGTAGGCCAGCAATACTTGTGTTTCTTAATATTAAGGCCACCTTCGATTCATTCGTTGGACATAGAACTGTTCTCTGGCAATATCTGTTAGAGAGCTGGTGGGGCACCTGAGAAGTCGTGAATAGAAACGCCCTAGGTAGAGTGAGGACATACAGCCCCAGATATCACCACTGTTCTCAGCCAAATGTTAGGTTAGATGGTGTAGCCCGACCTCGCCTTTTCTCTTTAACCTTGCTATCGAGGAAATTCTAGAGACATCTTTGAAGGATGGGCATCGTGGTGTGGTGTAGATTTGCATCCTGGAGAAAGACTTTTTGACCTGGAGTGTACAGACAATATCACATCGCACTCAATCAATTGGCCATCAGTGTCTGTAAGTATGGTATTTGCTTTGCACCGTCTGATTGCAAAGTACTGTTTTGAGATTGACAGGAGCCGTCTGTACCTTCACTTACCCTTGCAGTTGAATCGCTTGAAGTTGTCGATAAGTTCGTGTATCTAGATAGATAGCTATGTGAGTGGTCGCTGCGTGACGAACAAAATCTGTAACTGTGTACTGAAGGCTAGCGTGGCTTACAAAGATATTAACGTTAATATTATTAGTGGAAGAACAGAGAGGGCCGTTCACTTAATGTTTCTCAGTGAGTTAGTAGTGTCATGCCATATCCTCTTATATTTAGTCGTCGGAGTATAAAGTCTTCTTTAGTTAGTTACATGATTTCATCATGAGCTGACATTAGTCAGAGAACCATTGGAAAACCAGCTGGGAGTACTGGACAGCTGTTTCGTCCTAGTTTGGGACTCTTCAGCACTACACATCCACCGGGATTCGACCCCTAGGCCTTGTTACAAGGCGAGCTCGTATACCATCAAGCCACTGGGACCCGATCCAATGGCCAGTCCATGAATTCCAACTTCTGGCAATTCACAACATAGCGCGACCGCTAGCCAATGTCTTCGGCGATTATTTGTCCTCACACCCAACCTGCTGCACCCTACTGGTGACGACTTCCCACTGGAACCCAGGTAACTACCTACCTGAATAGGGCCAGTCGCCAGTGAGCATCTCATTGGTATTCAAGTGTTGGTTTGTAGGGATTTGGTTGTAAGTTACTGCTATTCCTAACTGATGAAATGCTCAAAGGGAGAGTTGTGTGTATAGAGAGAATGCTCAGAGTTCGATAAGATAATATTCATTAATATTTTTGCATGACTTCAGGTGTCTGTCTACAGCAGTATTAAGAAGTTGGTTTGGCGGTACCACACTGCCTACTGACAAGGTAGCTTTTAGTACCCTTCACAGTGTAACAAACAAGTCTTTCTCAAGTAACCCAGGAAGGGAACAGTATAGAAGAATAGGTATAATACACGAGACTGATAACAGTTTGTCTTAACTTCCTTATCTACTGAAGATTAGATGAAATATATTTCTAAAAATTAACTTGATATGGGAAAATCAGTAAAGATTCAGACGGAAAACACAATTCACTATAGACAGTACTCACCTGTCTAAATCATAATTACAGAACTGATCAAGAGCCGACATCAGTTAAAGAACCATTGGAGGGCCTGGGGGGAGTACTGAACAGCTGTTTCTTCCTAGTTTAGGACTCTTCATCACTACACACCCACCAGGATTCGAATCCAGGACCTTTCGGTTTCGAGGTGAGAGGGCGACTATTGACTGGTGATTGCTCTAAATATGTATCACGGATTGTCAGAAGTTGGAATTCATAGACCACTGGGTCGGATCCCAGTGGCCGAATGGTCAACGACCCTGCTTCGTAACCGGAAGGTCTTGGGTTCCAAATCCGGGGGTTGCATACTACTGAATGGACCCAAACTAGGGCGGAACGGCTGGTTGTTTAGTACTCCCAGGTCTTTCTATGATTCTCTAACATGAATTAGCTTGTTACCAATCCTGTAACTAACTAATCAAATCCCTACAAACCAACGCTTGATTATATTATAATCTTCTAACTTTACATTATTCACTGTGGTTACAAAGGGGATGATTGATGACTTCAGTACATTGGGTCTTTGATTATTAGCCATATGCTTTTTCTCGGTGCATAATATTATTATGCATTCAAGCAAATGTTCCAGATTAGCCTTTTGTATGCGCGCTGGTATTATCTTACTAGACAATCCAAAAAGATTGATATTACCTCTCTAATAAGCGAGGCAGAAACTCTGCACTCTCCATTATCCTTACATTTGACATGTAAAATAAACATCTCCAGTCGTTGGCTTAGGAAATTCGGAGGGCTTGACAATTTTTTTCCAACTTTTTCGTCTAACAGGAATATTCAGATTATCGGATTTGTGGGGATCTTCCAGTGACTTCTCCAACTGATGTTGGTTCGTGGAAGGAGGGGAAATCTAACAATTGGAATGAATCCAAAATTCCTACAAATCCTATATTCTGAATATCAACAACCACCAGCCCACTGATGACTGCTAATGGATGAATATATCCTAAAGCTGCAGTTGAAAGTCGTGACCACTGGATTCTACCGCGTCAAGATGAAGTGGATGCGCTCACCAAAGACATTGCTTAGAACAGCAGTATATCACGAAGTGACGAAGCTGGAATTTTATAGGTCACTGAATTCCAGCCCAAATGACTAAATTAACGGTCAGTCAACGTGCTTGATTTTTTAACGTGAAGGTTCCGCATTCAACCCCTGGTGGATCGGGGTCGTGGGTTTTTGCACTGACAAGGAGTTCAAAATCGGATGAAACAGCTGTCCAGTTCTCCCAGCTGCTTTTCAATGATCTCCCTAACTGATTTTGGTTTGTATTATTTACACGCAGAAAAAAAAACTTGGTCCAATATGGCACCAAGAAAAATGCGCCACACAATAATAATAAAACAACGAAGATCAAAAGTAAAAAAAGAAATATAAGTAGAGAACGGATAAAGAACTTCATCGGGAAGGGAAGAAGGAAAGAAATTGCAACACGTTCGCCATTGATTACGATTCTTGGCCATATCCGATAACGTTTCGAGCCATCGATTTGAGCTACCTCTTGGACCCCAACTAGGGAGTCGTGACACACCAACCGATGCTAATCTCGCACAAAAATCCTTCATCCCACGACGCCACGTCATGGACATGAACTGACCACCTCTCCGCCTTTTCCATCCCGTTCCAGGGCTGGCCAGCGAACAGAGACCTGTACGGAAGCCTCTGGGATGACATTTGCAGCACATGTCCAAGCCACTAGAGCCGGTATTTACAGATGACGACACTCAAGGAACGGTGATCTCCACTGTATTCAAACGCACGCCGCTGAACCTCAGAATTACTCACGCGATGATGCCATCCATCGAACGCAAGCAATCCTGTGGAGATAGCGATGATCGAACACACAGAGTCTCCGCCGCACATCCTCAGCTCGGAGAGGCCAGGTTTCACAGGCGTAGAGGAAGACAGCCTGCATCGAAGCATTGTATACCCGACCTTTGACAGCCAGGCTAACATCGCGACGGTGCCATAGGTGGCTCAAGTTGATGTATGCCACTCCTCCGCCAGCACTCACACAACTACCCAGATACACAAACTTATCAACAGATTCAAGCAGATACAGGCTCCTGCCAATCTTGCAACAGTACTTCGCACTTAGATAGCGCAAAGTACATACCATACTTACAGACACTGATGGCCAACTGATTAAGTGGAATGTGGGCAACCTGCATGATATCGTACAATGAGACGATATCGTCTGCATACTCTAGGTTAAAAAGTCTTTCTCCAGGAAGCAAATCTAAACCACCTTCACGCGCATCCTTCAAAGTTGACTTCAGAATGTCATCGATGGCAAAGTTAAAGACAAATGTAGAGATTGGACCACCTTGTCTAACCCCCACTGTTTGGTTTGTAACGACGAATGCATTACTTGTTCAGCCCCCTGCCGCCCTCCTTTCTGCTTAACCTTTTGTTTATATCGTGTTGATAACTTTTATTTGCAATATGTAAGCAAGAATAAAACAAATGTTTTGCTTCCTCATAACATAACATTAAAACCTATAATATCATCATACTAATAGTTTATTCATAATTCTTATTATTCAGGTGATAGATTCATTTGTATGCCAACCTTCTATTCCTTCAACATATGCAGCGCGTGCTCTATTCATTCACTATGCATCCTCTTCTTGGTCTGAAATTGCCATTCACTTGGAAAATTCACTGACAAAGTTGTTCTCTTCATTTGAATCCGATCAACATCATCATGGTGGTTGTGATATTTTCTCTCTGATATTACTCGTTGCCTACCATTCTCGTTCTTCTCAGCAAACTGCCATAATAGAAGCTGAAGAAATTTGTCACGGGTTAAACTGCATCCAACGCTTAGCTCAGATGTATGAATATCCTGTTCTTTTACCACCGTTTTCGGATAGCTGTCCAGCAGAGGTTCAGATCACTAAATCTAATCCTGAGTTTGCGTTATCATCGTCGTCATCATCATCATCACCAACCAACACATCACAGGTGGTTCAAAAGGATCGATTATATACTCCTGTTTGTCCTATGCTGTGTGAAAATGTTCATCCTATACGAAATAAAAGAAAGCCAACTTTGAGTTTTTTGTCATTATCTCCAATGGATGATGAAAAAACTAGTGAGTTTGGTTTTTCTTTATCTTTAATAATTACTTCCTCGTACATCTCTTAGTTACTAAATTTTCCTCTGGATACTTTGATGTTTTTCGATCGATTTTCTGTATATCCTCGGTGGGAACATCATCACTCACTAGGAAATGCGGGTACATCCAGCTAACGAGTCCCAAATAGGAAGAAATACGCATCCTGGATTCCACTGCTAGTCACCATCCACCAATTCGATTTCTTTATATCCGTTTAACTTCCTCGTAAATAAAGGATTACTAAAGTTGCCAGTTTGTGGCTTTTCAACTTTGATAATGTGTTAAAAGTGCAGTTCATATCTCCCTTTTCGCCTGAATAATCAATACAACTATGCATAGTGTAAAATTAGGAGAATCGTTTCTCTCTCTCTCTCTCCTTCCCTCCCTTTCTCGAAACTACTTTGAGTCGGTTTGAACAAAAATTTGGACATTGGGTATATGATATTCATTATTCATAAAAAGATTTTGTATTTCCCAGTGAATAAATGATAAACAAAACAATATTCTTGTTTTTACCGACCTTTCACCATTTAATGCTGCTAATACCTTTACAAATAAGCAGGAAGAAATGGAGATGGATTGGTGGCCATACTCTAAGGCAACCATCAAGTGAGTGACATCACTAGATAAGCCCTTACTCGGGTGGAAGCCGAAAGGGAAGCGGCGAAGGTGACTTTGAGGAGGTCATGTGAAGAGGAGATGAAAGCATGTGAGCAGACTTGGAGTGGGGTGAAAACGTTAGTGGAGAACCGAACGCCATGGAGACACTCGGCTGAAGCCCTATGTTCTTCTGGAAATTAAAGGAAATAATAATAATACCTTTACCAAAATATTATTGAACCAGAACTTAAAAAAATCCCTAAGTATTCTTTGTCTAATTATGTCTATAAAATAAAATGCTTGGAATATGATGCGTCGGACGAACATCGTGAGAAATCAAAATCAGAAGAAATGAACATTGTAGAGCATCTGTTCGACCATCGAGTAATCCAGTTGGACTAGAAAAATCATCAGCCTTAGGTCGTCCACACTATGGAATCAAGTTACAAAATTGATTTTGACAATATTGAAATAATCCAGAAAAAGCATTTCAGAAATCACAAAGAACGTAATATATCATCAGAAGCGCTTCACGTCAAACGTAACCAAAACTGTCTGAAAAGGAATGCTAGACTAAGGCAGAATTTAACCTGGTTGCAAAACCGCACCCTACCCGCCACACCCATGAAATGACAAATTCAACACGAATGTGATAAACAATCTCATTATGTAGATACTTGCTGCTTTTATAATTTTTATGCACTTATCAAATCCAACAATGTCAACTTGATTTTGTTATCTGTACCAATTGGCCAATTTGATAGCGTAAAAATTACCCCATGTTGATGAACGATGATTAAATTGTTACACATAAGCTAAGATTAAATTAAATAGCAAAACATCAATGAAAACAAGAATATCGTTTTAATATATGTGTAAAACTTGGGCACCGTGGTAGTAAGTAATTCCGTATTAGTTTGTTTACTAGATGTATCACATAGTCAGTGAAACAGTATTATTCACTGGATGACGTTTCGAACACAATATATTGTTCATAATCACACCAATCAGTTATAATCACACGACTTTGAAACTTGAGTTTTATAGTTTTCTTTGTTCTCTCCTACTTGTCGTCGTTGGGGTAGTAGAATTTTCCAGATATCTGGGACAGGTGTTGAATCATTCCTATTCCAAGGGAAAATATGCAAACAAACTGAGGTAGTTGGCATGGGGGTCGCCAATATCCCCAATATTGTCAAATATATTCATGGATAGGTGGGAAAACATAGAGATTGAGACGTTCACCCTCACCCCAAAAGTATGGTGGAGGTATGTAGATGACACATTCACAGTACTTAGAACACAGGATATAGATAGATTTTTCGAACACACTAACTGAAAGGTGGAGGCCATTCAATTTACTGATGAATTGAAAAGTCTGGAAGGGGAACTTCCAGTGTTAGATTGTAGCGTAAAAAGGAAAGAAGATGGGGAGTTAAACACTAGTGTCTACAGGAAAGCCACACTATCAAACAGATATTTGGACTTCCGATCATCCCATCCTATGTCAGTAAAATAGGATTGGTGAAATGTTTAAGTAATGGAGTACAAAAACTAAGTACTACCAAGGAAAATCTAAGACAGGAAGTGATACACATAAAAGAAGCCTTGAAACTTAATAATTACCCTGATAAATTAGTCAATAAATATGTAGGGAAATGTAAAAATAAAATAAATAGTGATAGTAGGGATAGTGATAATAATAATAATGATGACATGCATGTCAAACATGCGCAAGATAACACCAACAATAAGAAGTCGAAATCATCAGTAGTAATTCCATACAAGGAGGGAACCTCGGAAACCTTACGCAGAATTCTTAACAAGGCAGGAATAAAAGTGGTTGGTATTCAAACCCGTAAACTCAAAATACCCTGTTGGAGTGGTTGTCAGGTGAAATACATAGGTCAAACTAGTAGGACAGGGGTAGTCAGACTAGCCAGACATAAAACCTGGCAAAATCTAGAGAATAGTTCAGCTATACCACTCACTACAAGCAATTACACACATCCATACAATAGGACGAGTGGGATAAGATGACAGTTTTAAAGTCTAATATGATGACGGCAGGGTGAAGGGAGAGATTAATAACAGAAGCTTTGTTTATCGAATCAACTGCAGACACGTGTATGATAAAAATGACTCTACACTTGTCCACCTGGACATCTGGAAAATTCTACGTTACGAAAAATAGGAAAAAACAAAGAAAATTACAAACCTCAAGTTTTGAAGTCGTGTGATTATCATTGATATGATTATGAACCGCAATAAATTTTGTTCGAAACCTTGTTATCCAGTAAATAATACTGTTTGGCTCACTTTGTGATATGTCTAATAAACAAACTAATTTAGGAAATCGTTTTGTTTGTTAATTAATTGGGAAATCCAAAATTTTTATAATAATCAATAATGAGTGGGCTTAATATATTTGATAGTAGTCAATTAGAATTTGTGACTGACTTGTTTTTCAACACCGAAGTACAGCACTTCGAGTTGTTAAACTCCATGTACTACTCAAATCAAGACAAAAAGAAAGATTCATAAGAAAGATGCTAAACAGAAATGTGGGGGAAAACACATGAGTTTTTTTATCGGATATGAATGGTGAATGCATCTCCGCCATTAAGAATGACTTCGAGCTAAATCACTAATTGTCTCCAGTTACCGGTTCTTAACATCCTGAGTACCCCAACCAGTCATTTTATACCTCCCTAAGTGACTGGTCTAAACCAACTGTTATGGATCTGATTAACATATTCCATGTTTTCGTTTGCCCACCACTAACTTTTCTCCAACCTAACCGATCCTATGTCACCTAACACTACTCATCGAGGAAGGTGATACCTATACATGCGGAATCATCTGAATTGATGTAACTTCACAGCCTCATCGATTGACTTTCCCACCTTACCTTACACTCGACGCCTAACCTCAACATTACTCATCCAATTATACCACCTAAAACGGGAGATAGAACACAGACACCTATGATCAAATACAGCTAGCCCTTGCACGTTTTCCAATTTCAACGGCGATGTCTCACAGTTGTAAAGAAAGGATGAAGCAAACTGGTGTGCAGTACACATTTCGTTTGATCGATAACCAGCTGGATATCACGTCTCTACACCAGAGGTGGCCATCAATTGGGAAGTGTCTCACGAGCCTTCTGTATCCGAGCTAACATTTTCTCAGCAATCAATCCCTTTGGGGTGGTTCTAAATTTAAATTCACTCACTGAAAGGGTTAAAATGGCAAGCGAAAATACCGAACTGACAGGAAATATGAATGGCAACTTGAGAATATGTTTGAAAACCATTAGGAGATTCAACAACTGGTCATTTAAGAAATAAGCAAGATTATTTAATTCAAAGTTTAGATTTTCCCGTCGATTGATAACACCGAAGTGCTCGGTTTCAGATTGACATGTCAGCTCCTTGTTGCAGATGCTTCGACGATGTCTGTGCATGTAATTAGAAGACTAAAAAAATATTGATGAGGTTTTATTATCCACTACTACCTGACGCTGACAACGCATGAAATATAATGCAATGAAGTTATGAGTAATAACCAATACAGAAAAAATCCCCATTTAGACCTTTGGAAAACGCAAAGATTGAACGAAGAAATGTTTACTCATCTCTGGCTGTACTCTAATATACACGTATAGCATTTTTATTACAATACACAACAGTTTACCAATCAAATGGCGATATGTTTGTTAACAATAACAAAAATATGAATTCAGCAACAGTTCTTAAAAAACCAATGTTCATAAAACTGCAGTTCCACTGTGACAACATCAGCGAAATAATAACGCAGCGCCTGAAGAATGCAGTAAAAAGAGCTTATCACACAGCAGATGTACGTTGTCTCTTCACAACCACCCCTATTCTACGTTCGAGAAATAAGGATAAAATAACTCAATTTGCCTCTTCTGTGTGTATCTACCAGTTTGACTGCAGCTGCGGAGCCAGCTATATTGAGCGTACAATTAAGCAGGTTCATCATCGTAATTCCGAACATCATCCAACATGGTTAAGCAAGGAACAAACAAGATGTATTCGTAGCTCTATTGTAGCACACCTTGTAGATAGTGAGCATAAGGTTGACGTCAATACTGCATTTAAAATTATCTATCTCATTCCTACTAATCTTAATTTTGCTCTACGAGTTCGTCTTCTACATACCTACAGCTGAAGCAATAGGAATCCACCTGAAGAACAAGTCAAACCTGTGTGTTCAGAAGAAATCTGTACAGCCACTTTCCTTACCTTGGCCATCGTTACATGATTGTATAAACCGGACTACTTCTCCCCCCTCCCCGTAAACCTCTAAAATTATAAAAATTATAATTGTCCAAATCTTTTCTGACCACTTCATCTTTAATTACGTGTTATCCTTGTAAAATTAATTTATTCTAACCATTCCTACCTTTTAATTGTGTGTATTGATTTTCTTCGTTAACCATCAACCCATTGACATTTTGACATTGACTAATTATTGTTAACAAACATATTAGTGCCACTACCTGATTGGTAAACTGTTGTGTATTGTAATAAAAATGCTATATATATTGGAGTAGAGCCAGAGATGAGGATCTAATTGAAGAGTAAATATTTTTTCGCTCAATCTTTCTGTTTTCTAAAGAAGTATTTCCATCCAGCCGGTATAAATGAATGCTTCCAACATACAGTTCGCTGTAGATCTAAGCCCTAAGTCTTTGTACACCTTAACCACATGCATTTGTGCATATCAACTATTCATTATGTCTCATTATTTCTACTCCACTTTTCATCATTTTTTTTATTTTGATAGTTTATTCTTCATATAAAATTTTGTTTATTTATTATTATTATTTTTTTTGAAATTTATTTCCCCAGAACTCTACAGCCGCATATTTCAAGGGAAATTCAATAGTTGGTTATCAACGTCTTCAGCATCAAGCAGAAATTTAGCTCAGTCAGTTTGCTCAACGACAACAGCAACAAACACTGAAAATCATCTTTCAAGTATGCTCACGCTTAAATGTTCACTAAGTCAATGTCAAAGCCACGGTAGTCACACGCATTCTATATCCGATTCACGAATTATAAGCTCAACAAGTAATACAGTCGTCGTCGCCTCTCCATCAAACAACAATGATATAGTTACACTGCCCTGGCTACCGCTTAGTCCAAATAGTGCGTTTCGTGTTCAGACTGTAAAAAAACCTTTGGGAAATAGTATACCAGATCCCTCGACTGTTAAGTTTGGTAACTCGTTTTATCGTAACAATTCTAATAACCATGGGAACAGTTCTCAAGAAAATGGAGTAAGTTGACATCAATGTTTTTTCGTCTTCTTCTTCAAATATTTATGCAGTTCACTTGATGAATTTTGATGAAACAAGACAGATCTAGTCTGCAGTATTGGTTGATGTCTTTTTATTTTCAAGCATTGGTTTGTAGAGATTTTTTTGTTTCATTGCATGCAGGATTTCATCATGAGCTGACATTAGTTAGAGAACCACTGGAAAACCTGGGAGTACTGGACAGCTGTTTCGTCCTAGTTTAGGACTCTTCAGCAGCACCCACCGGAGTTTGAACCCAAGACCTTCCAGCGGTTACAAGGCCAGCGAGCTCGTAGACCATTGAGCCCCTGGGATCCGATTCCAATGGTCCTTGTATTCTAACTTCTGCCAATTCACGACATGGAATTGACTAGATATATAGTCCATTCCACACATGCATATAAATGAAGGAAAAAGTTGTCTGAGTAACTTGATATGATTATGAGCAATAATTTGTTCTCAAAACGTCATCAGTTAATATAACTGCTTAACACTATGTGACTTATCAAAATAAAATCTTATCCTTAATGAGCAAATTGAGGAGCAGTTTAATTGGCCTAGAGCCGCGCTCAACTTACCGAACATCCAACACCTCCCTGTATGGGATATAGACACAGGTCCTCCCTAACTAACCCAGGTTACTAAGGCTGTCACTAGTCTGAAACGAAGCAAAGCTGAGGGAGCCGATCGAAAGACTCCAGAGGTGATGTTTAAGGATGGCGGAGATAGCGTCTGGGAATCAGTGGTAGTCCCGTCGGGTTGGTATAAGTTATTGATTATCCCGATATACAAGAGTCTTTCTGTGATAATCACAGGTGATTGGCTTAACCAATATGATATCTAAAGTTTCAGGCTCAATAATCATACGTCGTCTAGGCGGTACTCGGGAGGAACAAACACAAAAGAACCAGGCAGACTTTTGACCAAAACATGTGTTATTGCATGCCTGCCTAGACATCACGTTTATCGACGGGGAACGTCAGCCGACATAGGGTTGGATTAAAGAAGAGCTAGTTGTGGTCAAACCAATATATGGCTTCATCAGTCAATGAAATCCACAACAGTTAGTTTAAGGCAGCCACGTAGAGAGGGGTGTAGGCTTCCTGACTGGTTGGTTCCGCAGGATGCTAAAAACCAATGACTGGGGACAATCGGTGATTTGACTCAAAGTCGTTCTCAATGTCTCAGATGCATTCACTCTTTGTGATTTATTATATCCAATAAAACTCTAATGTCATTCCATGTTCCTGTTCTTCTTTGTGCCTCATATTACTGTTTATCTCTCTTTCGAATCTCTCCTTACTCGCTTCCTTTATTTTGTGTACTACATGCAAGGATTGTGGCAACTAGAACTGGTGTACATCTGTGCAAAGTTCTAAGTTGAAACTAGTCAGTCAGTCAGTGATTTTCTACCGGTCAAGTGTAGTGTTTCTCGAAAAAAGTATATCTATCGAATATATATATTCAGTCCGGAGGATTTTTTCCCACGCCATATTGTATACTAGGCTTCATTACTAGCCAGTCAGTCAGTCGTTCATCTATTGTGAAAGAGTTTTTTTTTGGCTGCATGTTTCAGAGCCAGAACATTTCCAAGTATTTCCTAACTTTACATATGCTTAGTAAGTAATAGTTTCTTTATTTTGCTTTCATTCAAAGCTTAATTCCATGGAATGTTGTCCTGTAAAACCTGTACTTTGTAATGAAGACACTTGTCAAAGTAACTTGAAGTCTTCTTCACTACCTCAAATTGGAGATTTCAGTTTAACTTGTCCACAGTCACGGTCCACTTCTGGTTTACTCTCTGGTATGAACTCTTCTGTAGAAGAATACTATACTGAACTGCCTAAAGTTACGCAATCAGATGTAAGTATTTGTTTATTTATTTATTTATTTGTGTAGAACATTTCATTTTTGTTATCTGCAAAGATTCGCCCCTTAGAGTCCAGTGAGTGGATGGAGCATATATATAAGATTGCATTAGTCATTTACTTAGTATCTCAAAATATCACAGAATATTTCTAACACGTCGCCCTTTACTGTGGAACAAACTGATGGAAACATCTGATTGAGGGAGAATTATCTACAACACGGAAAAGCAGCTTAAATGTATCGTCTTACAAGCAATAAATTTAACTCAACACATACTAGTTAACCATCAATAGGTAAAGTTTTAAGGTATTTGTCAAATGTCCTGTGAGTTTAGAGCTCTGATTGGCGAAGTTTAACAATAGCGTCCCAGGAGTGTGACCACTTCAATGACCTTGAACGCATGCTAATCTTTGGCTAACGGCATCTGTCATTATCACAGCTGAAATATCAACGCTATTCATCAACTTAGGAGTAAATATCACCCAGATCATGTTTTTAAGTACTGTTTGGACAATGCCTTAATAGCTCGTAAGAGTTAGGGTTAAGTTAAGTGTTGGGGTTAGAATTACGGTTTGAATAAGGGTTATGATTAGGGTAAGGATTAAGGTTAGTGTTAGGGTCAGGATTTAGCTTATGGTTACGATTAGGGATAGATTTATAGTTGATGTCATTTATTTTAATTTGTTTTATTATCCACGTTCTCCTGCTAATCAGTCGTCTCTCCTTTTGCTGGAAACCAACCGAGGGCTTTTGTGGAAGACTGCAAGCAGGATTGATGAGAGAGATAAACGATTCACAAAACGCAGTTTATCTGTAGTCATCTCGGTGAATACAACATGTACAGAAACTAGTTTAACTTAGCAACTCATACTCCTCGATATAACTAGGACGTAATTTTAAGCAGTGTCAGAGAAAAATCACCTGATTAGTGCGTTTTCATGCATTTTCTTGTGAATATACATCGAGTGTTGGATAAGGAGGGAAAGTCAATCGACGAGGTTGTGAAGTTACATCGTTTGAGATGGTTAGGACATGGGTTACGCATGCATTTCCAGCCATCGTCTTCCTCGACTGGAAGTGTTAGGTGACGGAGAGTTATGGTTGTAAAGGAGTTGATCATGGCCAAAATAACAAAATGGAGTCATACCACGAAATCTTTAGTGGCTAGTTTGAATCGCGTAGTGGGGACAATTGGTAGTGATAAGGATTAAAATAATCTTCAATGGCACAGATTCATTCACTCTCTATTTTTTATCCTACATTAAAAAAAACTATTGTTTTCCCATGGTGTTGTTCTTTCACCTTGACATTTCTGCCTGTTATCTTCTTTTGTATCTCATTTTGCTGTTCTTTGTCTTCCTTTGTATTATGCTACATGAATTACCGCGCCTCGAATTGTTGCCAAGTTCCATAATGTCGAAATCAGTCAGTCTGTGTATCTTTTAGTGATAACATTCTAAATCTTTTTAATTATTTTTAGCTATCTTGAAGTTGATTTCTCTAGTGTATATATTTTTCTCAGTAACTGTTCACATTTAGAGTAGATAATTATGCGGATTTCGTGATTATAAAGTCGAAGGCCGTTCTTGTTGTTGTTATTATTATTGTGTTGTCAATGTTACTGTTGTTTAACTCATTGTTTCACCAGTAGACAAAAGTAATAATTATGATTGTGAGTGCTATTCAATTTCGCCTTGTCTTTCTTCATCGTATCCATTTCTTTTTTTAAAAAAGACTGATTCAGTGAAAAGAAAGAATATTCTTCTTTTCGATAACCTCTTCCTCATCAGGTACTACACTTATATGACGCTATATTAATGAAAGAAATATATATTGTCATTAGAGGCCAAGCGAGAGAAAGAGAGAGAAAAGAAAAGAGTTCTTCTCTATCTGTTAACAAGATGCCTCTGTGTTCATATGTATATGCGAAATAATAACCAACAAGTTGAAAAAATCGATTGAAAGAATGTTAAATGCCATTAAGCTGAAGCTTTTAGTCTCCGTACTCAGTCAGTCGAATGTGATTGGGAAACTGAAAGACGAAGTAAGTAGGCTAGTCACCTCTAATTGTATGTCTGATAATTACACTGCTCTTCTGGGAAACAAGTTATACTAGCCGTTGCTTTAGCAACTTAATTTTTCCTACTCGGGAACAACACCACACCTACTAATCAGTGTGGCTACATAAAAATGGTGTTGTTAAAAGCATCACCAGTTCCTTTATGATTAGATGACCTCGTCTAAATAGGCTACAAAGTCTAGCCTAGCATGTGAAGAGTTTTTTTCATTCATCTATCAGGTTGTGTATTGAATAAATTTCTAAAGGCCTCTAGATACCTAATAATCCAGTAGCACTTAATCAATCAGTTGGCGATCAATGTCCGTGAGTGTGGTATGTGTTTTGCACCGTCTGTTTACTGTTACAAGATTGACAGAAGCCTGTACCTGCACCTTACCCTTACAATTGAACTGCTTGAAGTTGTTGATAAATTCGTGTGTCTAGGTAGTTGTGAGTGCTGATGGAGGCGTGGTTTATGACATTTCTAACCGTATCATGAAAGCTAGGGTAGCATACGCCAATGTGATCCACCTCTGGTGCCGTGGCGACGTTAGCGTGGCTGTCAAAGGTAAAGTTGACAATGCTTCGGTGCACCCAGTTTAGCTCTATACCTGTGAAACCTGTCCTCTTCGAGCTGAGGATGTGTGGCAACGCTGTGTATTCAGTCATCGTTGTGTCCGTATAGTTGCTTGCGTGAGTAGTTCTAAGGTTAGGCACCGTGTGTTTGGATACAGTGGTGATCACCATTCGTTGAGTGTCGTCATGTGAAAATTTCGGTGGCTTGGAAATGAACTACTAATGTCATTCCAGAGACTTCCGTACTGGTCTCTGTTCATTAGCCCTGGGACTCGATGAAAATAGTGGAGATGTAGTCAGCCCACGATATGGCGTCTTGTGATAAGGGATATTTGTGTTAGTTTAGCTTCGGTTGGTGCGTCACAACTCCCTGGTTGCAGTGGTGGTTCAAATATGGACAAGAATCGCAATCAATGGCGAGCGTGTTGCAATTTCCTTTTCTATGCCTTTTCCGATAATAATTTACGAATTTTTTGGAACTTGTTAAATATGATTGCTTTCCTCAACAAACTAGTTAGCACTCACGAGGTGTGCAACATAGATGGCAAGTCGGAAATTAAATATCTTGGCGTCATTCTATCTGCTGATCTTTCCTGGTCGTCTCATATATTGATGATTTCTAAGAAAATATTCCGTCTTACCTTCTACATCAAGAAATTGAAACATTCTGGAATAACCCAACGCTAAATCCTGCGATTCGTTAACTCTCGCATTCTGCCTATTATTCTATATTGTTTCCTCTTAGTTTTTCCAGGGCTGCTGTAGAAGGTCTATATCTTATTACGTAGGGTGTTAAAGGTTGTCAGTAGGGTAAGCAACGTGCCACTTAACCAGCTTGTTAATATTCTGGTCGACAGGAACTTGGACTCATGTGAAAAATGGGCTAAATCCATTTTATCTAACTCACACCACCCTCTTCATTCACAACTCTCCCCTTGTATCTCATCAGACAGAACCAGAAGCCTATATAGCAAGTACAAAAACTCAACAATACCCTACTTAGCTCGTGTTCTGTGTGATAAAGAAAGCATTAGGCGTGAAACCTATAACTTATTAAACAATCAGTAGAACAACTGGATCTCGTCCTTCCAACTCATATCATTTATAGGCACAACGTTTTCTTTCTTTCTTTAACTTTTCTCCTTTTTTGTTATGTGCTGTTTTGTTTCTCTCTTCCTTACAAACTCTACTTAAAACATTCTTCTTCGTTCTTTCACACTCTGTATATCTCGACCTTTTTGTTACCGCTTACGCCAGTAAATATGCTAGTAGTATCTACTTTTCTAACACCTTCAAACACTCTGTTCAATTTTGGCTTTGCTGACATGCCAATAAGTTTTTGTCATAATGAACTGAGATTTCCTTAATCTATTTAGAATTTTCTTTATTGATAATGTACTTACTGGATGGAATATTGTAGTGAAATGCTGAGAATTCCATTCTGTATCACAAGTACTGTTTTGGAATAAAGTAAATTATTATTTCTTCCAGATAAAGTTCTTTATCCGTTCTCTACCCATACTTGTACTTTTTATCTCATATGTTGTTTTATTATTATTATTATTATTATTATTATTAATGTGTGGTGTGCATCTCCCTGGTGCCATAGCGTACCAAGTTTTTTGTGTTCAAACAAAATAAATAAACAAATAAATCTAAACAAAAGAGGCTATTGCATTTCGCTTTAATCAACCAGAGCCCTGAGAGTAGTAATAAGAAACAAGTCCAGCCAAGCACTATTACCATCGTCCTGACCTTTTATCGAACCTATAAATTCTCATCAATGCTTTGTTACCTCCCCTAATTTATCTGATATTCAGCTGAGTTAGTGATGTATATTAACGTTATACTATCTCTCTCTCCTATTGGCGCCTTCAAAATGTAATCTACCCATACTATTGACTGAATGCAATTTCAAACAGCATTAATGCTGTTAATTATAATGGTCAGACCAGTGTAGAACCGGATAATGGAGAAGAAGTTATCGAAAAGAATATTTTTTGTTTATTTATCAGGACTTTTCTAAATTTTATAATAGGCGTCTTCAATAAATTATTCATTTTATTGCCGGTATATGGATGACACCATTATTCTTTGTGATAATGATTCGGATAGATAGGAGTACAATAATTGCTGAATTCAATGAAGTACATTCGGCTTTGAAATTCACATGTGAAGAGGAATCTCAAAACTGAATGAGTTGTCTTCCTGGATGTCCTCATTACAAAAAAACCAGACTGGAGCATAAAAAGAAATTTGCATGGGAAAAGCATATGAACTGGACAATATACACACATTTTCACAACTTCGTTCCTCTCAAGTACAAAAGAAATTTAGTGAAGACCCTAACTCAGCCACAGAGTTAGTTAGAGCTATATGCTCAGAAGAAGTAATTGAAGATAAATTAAGCATTGTATATGATACTTTGATCGAAAATAGCTATCCTGAAAAAGTTATCAAGAAACACATGACAAACAAAGAGGCGAAAAAGGACTGCTCACTATCTGTACACAAGAAGCCACTTAATATACGACTGCAATTCAAGGGCAATATACCAAGTGAAATAATTAAGAGGAAATTAAGAAAATCAGTTCAAAAAACTTTTAATGCTGGCGAGCTACACGTATCGTTCTCTACACGACAGATGATGCTACCTCGACTGAAAGATGAAGTACCTAGACTAGACTAGCCACTTCTTCTTATTGTATCTACCAATTCAACTGCACTTGTAGTGAAGCGAGTTATATTGGCCGCTGCTCTAGAAACTTGAATTTTCGTGCTCGTTTGAGAACATCTCCCACTATGGCTGAGTAAAGGTGTAGTTAAAACCACTGACAGTTCGATATTGAACCATCTGGGGCAGACTGGCCGACCACAAAGTCAGCCAGAGTGGAAGAATCCTTCTCTGTCATCATCTACCGGGTGCCTAATAAATTTTCAAAATCATCGAAGCACTGCATGTTCCAAACATCACAGGCTATTGCGATTCGCCTCAAACAACCAGTGCTGTGTGTTCAAAAAAGCAAGTCCAGCTAGCCACTGCTATTGCGCTGGCCGGCCTTCATGAATTTTTAATATTATCTTACCTAATTTCTCTGTCTGGTATTCATTGTCTTGTTATGTTGATGCTATTGAGCTGTAATCTATCAATATTACTGACTCGGTGTTGTTTAAACAGCATCAATGTTGTTCATAGCACTAATTCATTCATTCACTATAATGTATATATAACTGTAGAGCCTGATGATGAAGAGGTTATCGAAAAGAGTATTCTTTGTCCAGTATCCATTCTTTTGAAAATTTTAATGGGCATTTTTAATCAATGAATTATTCGTTTCTTATTAAGATGCGCTTGTTTTAAAATTGTTTTAAATTCAATTGAACACTTTGTTTTACTGTGTTTGATCAATAGGTCTTTGGATCAGAATCACGTCGTACACAACTGCCTAACAGACCTAAACGACCTTATCCACGTATTGATTCGACGGATTCTCACTCCTCTTCTCCATCGTTAATTACCAATGAAAAAAGTGTATTATCCTCTTCGGATATGCTGAGTTTTGATCAAATGCCGACAAAGTGTACTGGTACCAGTACTAGTACTAGTACAAATCAGAATGTTGTCCTCCAAACGACATCGGATCATCAAATATTGCCAGATAATAATTCAGCTGTTTACGCTGAAGTGAATGATGCCTTTGTTTATAACACAATTCCACCATATCATTCTTCATCTTCGTCTGCTTCGCTAATCTCATCGTCGAAAGCAACTTTTGCGCCGGGTGAAAAAGTTCCAAGTGTAGATCATTATGATACAGCAGACTATCCAGTTGAGGAGAAACTTACTGACTTCTTAACGTTGAAACCTGGTCATCATACCTGTTGTATACATAATTTTAAATTCTGTGATACTATGCATCATCAAGATGGTGAGTTACAAAGCCGTTAACTTTATTTTTAGTCATTCTGTTAAATTTGTGTTTTATCACAGTTTATCTGTCATAGTCTTTTCAATGTACAGGGGGAAGTGTAGACTGGATACTGTCTTGGTTAGCTTTTGAATCTGTTAAACTAGATATTCATACAGGTTTAATTTCAAATTCGATCATGGGTTGATATCAGTTTGAGAGGCATTGAAAAAACCAATATGCACCTCAGGCTAGTTGTTTCTTCGTAGTCAGGAACGAATTGGCGGTAAGTAGCTACCGCCAGGTCTCAAATCCAGGACCTTCCAGCTAACAGGCAAGCTCGTAGACCATTCATTGGCGTATGACTGCCAACTTCTACTATTTCGAGGTAAGTATAGTGGAACCATCAGCCAGTGTGTCACCAGCGAATCCGGTGGTTGCGTACTGTCTATGAGTTTGCAACTAGGATGAAACAGCTTTCCAGCACCTCCCGGCTTGCTGATATCTTTTAATTGATATTAACCTGTGATCAAACATGAAACAAATTAACTCGAAAAATTGTATTATTTATGTTTTTCTGTTTGTCTGCAATAACCAACTATTATTGTTATTGTTCCTTTGGATTCCTAGTGGAACATAGGGCTTCAACTACACGTCTCCAATCGCTTCTGTCTTCCTTCTGCTGTACTTTTCACCTGCATCCATGTTAGTCCATACTGTTTCAACTCCTCTTCCCTTTCGGTCTGGTTCCACTCAAGCGATGGCCTGACTCGCGCGTAATGTCACCCAGCGGTCTCCTCAGCGAGTGTCCAATCCATCTCAAACCACTTTCTCCTGCATATATGTTCAATGGCGATTGGTTTGTTCGTGTTTTGTTTGTTCCCATAGTTTCTTGTTGGTGATTCTTTCCGACCCGGCCATCTGATCTTCAGTATAGATCCAGCGAACACAGTTGTTGATAAAGGTCCGGTCTGCAACAGGCTGTTGGAAATATTCTTTGTGACCCGCCCGCCGAGTTTCTGATCCGTATAGAAGAACTGACTGACTTGAAGTTTGTATTGAAAATCCGTTGTTGAAATTTGTTGTTGATACTGAGTGACGAGGATTTCGAGATTGGTTTCAGGTTGATGAATGTGTTTCTCTCTCGATGTGACATCGTCGTCCGTTCCGGCTTCCTGTAGTTGAGACAATGCTCCATCCCTGGATAAGTGAGTGGATGAAGTAACCTCTTTCAAATCCCTCCCGTTGATGGTGATTGGCACTGACTGTTGCTGTTGTTGGTTGGTTGGTTGGTTGGTTATTTTCCTAACTTTCGTCTTGTCTATGTTCACATGTAGTCCTGTCTTCTCTGACTGCTTCTTCGACCAGTTTGTCAGTTTTCGCTTGTAAGTCTTCGATTTTGTGTGACATCAAACATAAATCATCCACACGCGAAATCCAGGTCTTCTAGGTTCTTCACGTCGGTCCAGGATATGCCTGTCTTCTATTGATTAATTAATTGTATTGATTATTACTTACTTACTTGGAACCCGAGTGGAACATTAGACGTCAACAATGCATCGCTATTCCACCCGTTTTCTCTACAGTCCTCGTAGCTGTGTCCATGGTTGCCTCGTAGGCTCTGATCTCCCCACACTCTCTCTCCTTCATGTCACTCTCGGACACTTGTCGTTTAGCAGTTGGGTTCCACTTGAGATCCTGTTGTGTGATGTGTTCCTCAACAGCCTCTCTCTATCTAGCGTGTGACCGATCCATCTCCATTTCTTTATGTATGTTTGTTGGTTTGTTCCCAGTTGTTTCTTGCCTCTGATTCTTTCTATCCAATCCCAATCTGATCTTCAACAGTATAAAGCCAGAGAAGTTAGCGGTGTGTCGATAAAGTCTGTAGAGTAGCCTGTTGGAAATGCTTTTCGTGAGTGCCAGGCTCCAAGTTTCTGACTCATAAAAGAACTTACTGACGCATAACATTGATGCTGAAAATCCAAATCTTGTTTTTTTTTTTAATGCTGAGTAACACAGATTCTCGCACTGATTTCAGAATAATGAAGATCTATCTTGCTTTTCCAATCTTGCCTTCGCTTTGATATCTTCATTTGTGTACCGCTTGCTTGTAGTTGACTGTAGATGGCTGGCTGGCTGTCTGGATAAGTCTGCAAGCAATATTGATGAAATCACCTGCTTGTGACTCGTTACTTTAAAATATTAGCCCCTAGTATTCAGATGAATGCTGTGATAATTACAGAAATTAACATTTTCTTTTTACAAAGAATATTGGATTAATACTATGTACAGTTAAAATGTATTACATCATTTTGTAAAGAATCGAAGACATTTCACTTCAAACTGGTTAGTGAATAATAAGTGCCTAACTAGAACCAACTGATATCAGGTAATAATAGTCACTTTCTTTAACACGTGATAATAATAGTAATAATAACAAATTCATCACTAAGAGTTTAAGGCAAAAAAAAAGACAAAATGAGATTCTTCTCAGCAATCAAATTCATATGTATGTAATCAATCATGACTTTGTTTTTTTTTTGTATAAACGTTTACCATTTGTGTCTGAGTTTGCTAAAATTGAAACAAAATTGATTAGGTTACTTTCATGTACTTTCATAGTATAGTTCATTATGTGTATAAATCCTAAGATTACTGTGTAAAAATAGTAAGATTTAGGAAGTAGGCAACTCAAAGATTACGCAACAAACATCAGTTAGAGAACCATTGGAAAACCTGCGGGGAGTACTGGATAGCTGTTTCGTCATCCTACTTTGGGACGCGAGATGTCATGAATTGACAGAAGTTAGAATTCATGGGATGACTGGCCATTGATTCGAATCCCAATGGCCTGATAGTCTATGAGTTCGCTAGCCTTGTAACCACCTGAAGGTCTATTATGAAAGTCGTGTTTTGATTTCTTTTCTTAAACAAACACGCTTAGATTATTTTAAATTTATTTATAATGTGATTCAGTCTGACTCCGTGATCAGATCATTCCAGGAAATTCATAACATCTACGGTTTGGTTATTTATAATGATAAATTCGTTGGAAAAAAGCCTATTCTCTGAATTGAGAATTAAAATTGAAACACACGATAGGCAGAATGCAAGTCTAGTGGATCAGAGACTTGGCGAATCATGAAGAGCATCTCAAACAAACTACACAACTTCATCAACAGCTGTCTTCTCTCAATACTCAAGATCAGATGGTCAGAAAAGATCAGCACCAGGGATCCCTGGCAATGAGCGAACCAACCAGGAACCGATTGTGCAACAAAAAGGCAGGAAGAAATGGAGATGGATTGGCCATACTCTGAGGAAACCATCAAGTGACATCACTAGACAAGCCATTGATCGGGTGGAACCTGGAAGGGAAGTGGCGAGTTGGTCGTCAGTGAGAAGGGTGACTTGGAGAAGGTCATGTGAGGAGGAGATGAAAACATGTGGGCAGACTTGGAGCGGGGTTAAAAAGTTGGAAGAAAACCGAAGGCAATGGAGACGTTTGGCTGAAGCCCTATGTTCCTATAGGAATTAAAGGAAATAATAATAAGTCAAGTGGTCTTGTTTTTTTGTCTATATGGTTTCCAATGATTTTAAACCGAAAGTTGCACACCTTATTAAAGGATACTGTGATTGTAACCCTTACTGATATTTCTTCTTGTTTTTCTTCGAATTCAGGTTTAGCTGTTCCATTCACTTCCAACCAGACCTGTTGCTCAGATTCATCGCATTCCCACCTGTTAACAAATAGTCTTTCATGTGATAAAATTCCCAGTGATATTCCTTTTCCCCGACGAGGTTCACAGTTTAATCCAAAACTGACCAACTTACCAGCTTTACCAACTTCAAATGAGATGATTTCCCCTAACTCGTTCCATAATTGTTCTTCTATGTCTCCGGTTGCCTACTTTTGGCCACCAAACCGGTTAACATGCCCTCCTGTTTCTGGTTTCCCATCTTCACCAAGTATTTATCCTTCACCTGTACTTCGCTTTCAGCCTACATGTACACAAAACAACATATTATTAACAGGTGTATGTCCCAGTAATAGTGAATATCAACTGCCCAATACTACTTCACCTTTGTGTTTACAATGTAATAATAGGGATTGTTCGAAAAATCTTCCCCCCTCTCAGCTTTGTACTTCAATGGTGTCTGGAGAATTTCCGTGTCCTTTCCAGACTTCGATTTCTCATCCAAATCAGGTAGGTGGTAATGTTTTCTTTGACTTTTCACTATTTATTTCGGAGAATTACTTATATGTGCGTCGGTGGCACACTGGTTAGGACTCTCGCCGACCATGCATATGGTCTGGGGGTTCGATCCCCTCCCAACTCACACCTGATATCTATGGTCGACCTGCGAAATTTGGGCTACCGATATCCATGCTGAAAATTCCATACTTGTAAGAAAAATACGGTGTGAAATGAAGCTGTAATCAAAAATAAATAATTGTATCCATGTAAACTAATCTATATAAATGCGATTGTACAGCTTTTGAGAATGAAATCGCCGAAAAGATGTCTTTGCTGAACTTCGTGTTCTCTTCTTTCTAACTTATATATTAAACGGGAGAAGATAAGAAACTCGGACGTTTTTAACCACATTTTAAAAGTCGACTAGGTCAGAGGAGAATAAATTGTTCTGATTGGTTGGCGTTTGGTTCAAGGTTAAACAAGTTTGTTCAGTGAGGTTATTTCTTATCCACATCGTAAACTAAATGCAGATTTGAGGAATAAACACTTCTACCTGTGCTGAAGCTATCGACTTTAATTGTTGAAAGATATACGAGTTACTACCATACGAGTATATTTACATAATACTTTTAAACAAACAAACAAATTTTTCTGGTACTACAAGGATAGCCTTTTCGTTTTTTTCTGTAGAAGGAATCTGCCACTGGAAATTCAAATATCCTGCATAAATTCGATTTATCCAGAAAACCATTTTTATTCGACACAGTAACAACAGCTTTCAGACGTCGCAGTAGTAGTTGGTTTCGGCACAACTCACAAAGTAATCGTAAATCAAGTAAGCTTTGAAGTAACTTTTATTTATCCATATTGATTACTGTTGATTTCTGCTATCTTCATAGACTGTCTATCTAGAGAATGCAAGACTGGGTGACGTACTTGGCTTATGAGCTCAGCTTTCATTCAGTGGGTCCTGAGTTCGAACCCCGTTCCCACCTACTTCAGCCTGGTCACCTTGGTAGTGTGGCACACTAGTCCTCACACATTAAAAAAAATAGTGTGGCTCACCGTCTCATAGTGTCGGTGGCACAGCGGTTAGGACGCTCGCCGACCATGTATATGGTCCCGAGTTCGATCTCCGGCTGACGCACTCCTAAACCTCGCTAAGCCAGCAGTAAAAGCTGGTAAAGAGGAAAGGTTGGACATGAGGCTAGCAACCCCATCCTGTAAAAATAAACACTGCTACAGAAACTTCAAGCCTGTAGCTTGGAGACCTATGTTCTACTGGGAACGTGAAGGAATAAAAAAAAATCACGGTCTCACAGACCATTAATGCTTGTGTACTATTTATTCCTCTTAAGTACACTGGCTAAAATACTCATTGCTTCGACGGGCGCTATCGTGCGAAAAAGGCCAGCCAATCATTATAGGAAAGCAAAGCAGTTAATTATCCATGCTACTATTAATTTTCATGCACATTTCTGTCATATGAATTCGTTCTTCTCTCCTCCACTTTTATAAGCTATACGCTTACGAAATCTCAGCATGGATACAAAAGGATTATGTGTAGTATCCGACTTTTTATCGATCGAAGGATGTGTGTACTACTGCACACTTGCTCGCTCCCTCCTTCTCTATGGATGTGAGACCTTTGAAAGCCATTGAAAGTGGAAGATAAGATAATAGCTTTATTCCAAATCAGTACTTGTGATACAGAATGGAATTCTCAGCATTTTTACTACAATATTCCATCCAGTTAGTACTTCAGCAATAAATAAAGTTCTACATAGATTAAAGTTATCTCAGTCAGTTTTGACAACAACATATTAGCATGTCGACAGCAAAGCCAAAATTTAAACAGAATGTTTGAAGGTGTTAGAAAAGTAGATACTACTAGCATATTTACTGGCGTAAGTGATAGCAAAATGGTCGAGATATACAGAGTGTGAAAGAACGAAGAAGAATGTCTTAAGTAGAGTTTGTAAGGAAGAGAGCAACAAAACAGCACATAACAAAAATAAATACAGAAAGAGAAAAAAAATTAGAGAGAAAACGTTGTACCTGTAAATGATGTGAGTTGGAAAAACGAGATCTGAAAAGGCTAGCTGTGTGTTTTTCATCATAAATATCTGCGTTCTATCTCTCATGTTATGTAGGTGGTGTAATGTGTTAGGGTCTTTTTGGATTCTAAGCATCACTGACTGTGGAGGCAATTAGTGATATGTTTCGAAATATTTTTGAAACGTGCAGATGCATTCATTCCTTGTAATAAATGGAGTGTGACAAGTTGAACTACTGCACATCTCTGCAAAGTTCTCCGCTGAAACTTAGTCAGTCAGTCACTCATTCAGACAAGTTCATTCCACAATCTGATGGTAGGTAAAGTGATACCGTGTCACCAATTGCACTATTATGTAACATTAACAAACTTCTCAAAGATAAGTGATGATTTTAGGTAATTTTAATTTATATTTTTTAAACTGTCTCCTGAAGCCTGTTGTTTTATGTTCTCAAATCAATACCACTGTGGCTACTCATCTATACTTTCTTTTCCATACACTTTTACAATAATCAATCTTTCATTGTGATGATAAAAGATGGATAGTTATGTGTTTGTTTATTCGATTTGCAGGATGTCAGTATAATTTGTTTCTCCTCTTTACTGAATTTTTTTCCCAACATCAGATGATGTATAAACAGTTATCAGTTGGTTGGTTAGAGGATTTCATCATGAGCTGATATCAGTTAGAGAACCATTGGAAAACTAGCGGGGAGTATTGGACAGCCGTTTCGTGAAACTAGTTTGGGACTCCTCATTGGTACACACCCACCACTAGGGTTCGAACCCAAGACCTTCCGCTGGTTACAAGGCTAGTGAGCTCATAGACCATTAGGCCATTGGGAGCCGACTCAATCCCTCATGAATTCTGACTTCTGCGAATTCATGACATAGCGCTACCACTTCGTAATGCCTCACCTTCAACCTACTGTACCCCCTCATAATGAAATCCTTCAACCAATCAAACAATAAAACTCCCTACAAAATCAATACTTGAAAATGATCAGTTGGTTTCACCTGTGAGATTTATTGTTGTGCTTGAACATTCAAAGTGACGGATCAACTCTGACTGTTAAGTGTCCGGATTTCTTCAGTGCCAGCGCTCGCTACTTCAGGCAGTTAAGTAGTTACCAGGTCACTCTACTTGGGCTCTGCTACAGTTTCGATTAGTTAAAACTTTTTAATTGATTTAGTAGAGTTCAAGGATGTTGTAAGCTTAAACCTGTTTTTTAATGGATAACAGTCTGCAGATGATATAAAATGAGATCCCGTGAAATCTAGTCGTTAGACTGTGAAGCTAGAGAAGCAGTTTATGATAGATAGAATAGGTACACTAACGCACCTATGTTATTATTATTTCAACACCTTTGGGTTCCGAGTGGAACATTGGGCTTCAATAGCATATCTTTTCAGTTCTGTTCATCTGATCCCACGACTACTTATAAGCTTACATCTCCCTCAGACGCTCCACTCGGGTTCCACTCTCTAGCGCGATAGACTTGCTCGTGGTCTCTCACCCGACGGTCTCCTCGTCCAGTTTTAACCAGTTTGTTAGTTTTCTTACCGGTCCTAAGCTCGGGAAAAGAAAGGGTAGGTTGGGCGTGGGGTTAGGCATCCTAACCTACAAAATTCAATCCAATCGCTACAGCAAAATCCGAAACGTCAATCGATTGTAGCTAAACATCTAGCTACGAGTTGGATAGTTTATATTGTTTCAGCTCTTTCAGATAACTCTAACCAGGTACACACTTCTGATGGACACTCAGTTCTAATGGAGGAGAACAGTCGTCGTCTGGGATTTAAGGGTTCATTTTATCTGGCTAAATATAAGCACTGTCTGTCTGTTTTTAACATAGAACTTTGCACCGATGTGCACCAGTTCAAGTCGCCACACTCTCTCCATGTAGCACACAAAGCAAGAGAAGAAAGTAGAAGAAATGCATAATAGAGACAGTAAACAGGGGTGTGAGACAAAGGAATAGTAATAACGAAGAACAATATAGTTTCATTGGAAATCATAAGTCACAAGGAGTGGATGCATCTGCACCAGCCAGCCATTGAGAACGATCACTTTGAGCCCTATCACCAATTGTTTCCAGCCTTCATTGGTTTTTACCGTTCCGAGTACCCCAAACAGGTAGGTAGGATGTGTCTACACTTTCCTACGTGACTGGCTTAAACTAACTGTTGTGAATTTCATTGACTGGTGCCATGTTTTGGTTTGACCACCACTAGCTGGTTCTTTCCCAACCTGGCCCTATGTCAGCTAACATTTCTCGTTTGTCGAGGAAGGCGATGGCTAGAGATGCATGCATAACACATGTCCTAACCATCTCAGTCTATGTAACTTCACAACCTCGTCGATTGATTTCCCCTCTCACCTACCTAGCACTCGACGCCTAACCTCAATATTGCTCACCTTGTTATGCCACATCACACGGGAGATAGAACACAGGCACCTATGATCGAAGACAGCTAATCTTTTCATACCTTCCATTCTCAATGGCTCGGTCTCACAACTATAAAGGAGAACGGAGCGAAATGATTAGCAGAATACCCGCCCTTTGGTTGATAGCCAGTCGGATATCTCGTCTACGCCAGACACGGCGTAAACTGGCATATGCGAAATAAGTATAAAACTTGGGCACTGTGGTAGAATATAACTCCATTATGGATAAGATTTTATTTTGATAAATCACACAGTGTTGTACAGTTCATATTAACTGAGATCAACCCGTTGGCGTTGGCTGATGGTACTTCCCAAATTAGTGAAGCAGTCAACACGCTCCACCAACCACTTCACTCCCTATTTCTAAACTAGGAGTCAGTGTAGTCCAGTCCTGTAGCCACATCATCTTACATTTGATGGGAGTGAATCGCATGCCAAACATGCCAATCGTAGATTGCAACCCAAGGTGTTCAGAAGACTGCTTTTTATCAGCGACCTAACCAATATTTTGAGTATGTGCGTGTGTATGCGATCTGATTGTTTTCCAAGTTTTCACATCATTCCTTTAAAGTGTAAATAAAATACTAATACTCATCAGCATCTCCGGTCTCTTTTGGAATTATACTTATATCACCTTTGTATTTTTGTCTTTTATTTTAGAGCCATGATACTTTTTTGCGCCATCGTTTTCTTTGTGGTGATGGTGATGATACCCCACCCCACGCGTCGTCGTCTTCGTCTTCCTTGAGGCTCCCTAAATCCCATGCTGTTGTTGGCTGGTGGTGGTACTGGTGTTTTTTTTATCAGATAAATGTCTTTCTTCATTATCATTATTATTATTATTTGTGACAAATCAATCTGAACAAGATACTTTTTATAGTTTATTGTTATCATGATGTTGATATTTGTTTATTTATTGATGCCAAGTTTATTTTCTTACGCTATCTTTAATATACGTCGCTTAGACACAGGTAATGTTGATTGTTTATTCATTGTGTGTGTATTCATTCGTTTACGTGACCACTACTCCTACTACCACTCTGATTTCTTCATTTACCCTTTATCTTTATACACAGAGACAAAAATGTGCATATTTAATTATCTCTCGCATATTATATGATTCGATTGAATTCATCATTATATATAATTTTTGTCATTTATATTTCCTACAAACATTTTTCTTTTGTTGTTTTTGTTCTTGGTCGAATCACAATAGACACATATGCGCTAACACACACACTCGCACACGCAATGTACAACTAACTAAAAACCTCTATTCCTTTTGTAATACAACACTATCCAGGTGTAGACATTATTTGGTACTGGTGTTAATTAAGCTAGCCAGCTCTATGATTGACTGTTTGACTGACTGATTGTTGACAGTGAACATTTAAAGTTATGCTCTTCCATGCTCTTTTGAAATAATAGAATAAAAGTTTTAACGTGATACATTGTACATATATAGATATAGATATATATGAATAAATCACTTACTTTTTTTCTCTTATTAATGAATTTATTCAGAATAGAAAATGTCAACTTTTGAAAACATATCTAATCTTTACTATTTAACTGTTTTTGTATCACATTTAATAATCATCATCCAGGTTTTGAACAAAAACTAGTTGTTGTTTTAGGCTCCGAATACTTTGGTTTACATATGCGTATTATTTGCACTGATTTTTTCCCACAGTTTTGATATGTATTATTATTTTATTATTGTCCATGTTAGTCCATACTGTTTCAACTCCTCCATATCACCCTTGCACTGACGTCCTACTCGCCGCTTCTCTTTCAGCCTGGTTCCACTCGAGTAATGGCCTAACGCGCGCGTGATGTCACCCGGCGGCCTCCTCAGCGAGTGTCCAATCCATCCATCTCCACTTTCTCCTGCATATTTGTTGGTTGGCGATTGGTTTGTTTGTTCCTATAGTTTCTTGTTGGTGATTCTTTCCGGCCCAGCCATCTGATTTTCAGTATAGATCCAGTGAAGACAGTTGCTGGTTGATTAAGGTCTGCAACGCAACCTGTTGAAAATATTCTTTGTGACCCCCCCTCCCGTCAAGTTTCTAATCCGTATAGAAGAACTGACTGACTTGACTTTGTTTGTATTGAAAATCCGACTGAATTTTGTTGTTGATGCTGGCTGAGTGACGGAGATTTCCGGTTTGGTTTCAGGTTGATGAATGTGTTTCTCGCCTTCCCGATTCTAGCTCGATTTGACATCCTCGTCCGTTCCGACTTCCTGTAGTTGAGACAATGCTCAATGCTAGATAAGTGAGTGAATAAAGTAACCTCTTTGAAATCCCTCCCGTTGATGGTGATTGCTGTTGTTGTTGTTGGTTGGTTATTTTCCTAACCTCCGTCTTGTCTATGTTCACTTGGAGCCCTGTCTTCGTTGGCTGCCTCTTAGACCAGTTTTTCGGCTTTCACCTGTAAGTCTTCGATTGTGTGTGACATCAAACATAAATCATCCACACGCGAAATCCAGGTCTTCTAGGTTCTTCGTGTCGGTCCAGGATATCCCTGTCTGACGCATAATCCAGCCAGTCCACCACAATTAGGAATATCATTGGTGATATGTCCTTCTTATTTGAACACAAATCTGGCACTGAGCGGCATGCTACTCGATTTATGTGGTGGGGACTAAGTCTTTAACATGAGTTTTGATCCTCAAGATCGTTGAACAGTGTCGAGGGCTACGTTTGATAATTTGTAGAAAAGGCATCTGTTTACTAGTCAGGAGTTGTGCATCCAATGCGTTGAGGTTTTGCTATGCGATAAAGACTTACATCCGTTGGTGAAAAGGATTGATTTATTTCATTTCGAGAAGGGGAGTCACTGATGAAGTTTGAAATTCGTTTAGTGTACTGGATAATCTGTCGAGACTTCAGAAATATGGTTGAGCTGTTAAACCACTCCTGGCTATGTAGTTCAAGCTTAGATAGAGTCGCTTGATTTTTTCTATTCAAACTAATCGTCTCACTATGGCCCTTACAATCACCTTCGCTAAGTCTGTACTACAGGGCCAGATTAAATATATTTCTCAGGCCTCGACAGATATCTGGTGCATTGAATATGAAGACTTTTTCACGGACTCACCTACTCAAAGCGGAATAAATCAGTTTTTATCGCCGACGAATATAAGTATTAATTGTGTAGCAAAAGTGCAACACAACGATATAGAATTCCCGACTAGTAGAAAGGAGTTTTCTCTAGTTCAGGAATATCTCGATTCTCTTAACTGATGCACGACTGCTGGGGTTTGTCTACAGGCATCGTCCGTTCCGAGAATTCGCCAAAGAGAGCTTTACCTGAAACTATGTTGTCTTACTGCAGTGTGTGTTCTGTCAGACTCATCAGCAAACGTGACAGAGGTGAACGGACACCCATCCCTACAGTATCAAGGCTCGAAGGCTCCTAAATACGCCATCATGAAATCACAGGTTCCCACATGTGAACATATATATATCTTGCAAGCATTAGGATGTCCCACTCATTTACTCACGGAAAAAGATTCATTAGATGGACAAACATCTGCCCTCTAAATGACATATCTGCAGATAACAGCATTTATTCCCCTGAATAGCTAGGTATCAAATTATGGTTGCATCCGACAGGAGAGTACAATACCAATCAATGTCGTGATAGCAAACTTCTGAGGGGTGAACTACATCTCCGCTCTTTAACCGGTTGTGAATGGTCTCATGAAATGATTCTACAAAGTGATCAATCTTATCAGAGTGAGCACCTATTATTGACACTGCTCAGTATTCGACTACCCGTAAGAGAAGACTTGGGGTCTACATTGGCTCGATTTGCTTATGGCTTTACGTTAAACTCATCTGATTAGTCAGTCCCCTCGAACGATTCCCGAGCAGCTAGCTGAATAGATTCTACATCTTCAATCATCAGCACCTAGACAGTCTCCTTGGTGAGACAAGGTCAACAGGTACCTGAGGACTTGCAAATCCATGCACCACCACACACAGGGACTTTCTAGTACTTATGTGGTGAGAGCAGGCTGCTAGCCGATTGGTTGGCACTAATCTACGTTAAGGTCTAGGTCACTAATATGGGCCGTGAGCAAAATATGAACAAGACTGAGTCAACAACCAATCACAGCAAAGTTAACGTGGCAAAATGTGATTCGCAGATAGAGAACTCGATTTGTCAAGGAATCCCGAAACAACCAATCAGAAGCCTGCGTTTGTCTACATAAAAACAACCAATCAGATGACTGCGCTTGTCTATAATAATGTAGTTGAAAGATGTATAAATACGTGTTGATTTTCATAATAAAACGACCTGTTGCCTGGCCCTTGTCTTCTGTTGTTACATTTGGTGTCGCTGCCTACCGACAAATGAAAAGCCTATACCCTGCAGTTTTTGATGGAGACATATGGATCTTCGGGCAGGACTTCAAGGCTTCTGCGCAGTTGAGTGGCGTTCAAGATCTGTCAGCGATGGAGCTGCTACTTGAGACGCTGCTGGGAGGTCGGGCGAAAGCAGCATATGAAGGTGTGGGCCGAAGTATGGACGAATGTTCGACAGGGTCAGGCAAACAGTTTCCAAAGTGGGAAGGACCATATATGGTCACTTCGAGATGGGGTTACGCAGACACAGTCGCAATGGCGAACAATGAGAGGCGCGTGAACGTCAACGAGCTCCAGAAATGGATACAGCGAGACAAGCCAACGATGACGCCTGCACCAAGTAGATAAAGCCGACTTCAGTCGCACGTATTTGACGGGGGGACGAGTGTGGTGAGAGCAGGCTGCTAGCCGATTGGTTGGCACTAATCTACGTTAAGGTCTAGGTCACTAATATGGGCCGTGAGCAAAATATGAACAAGACTGAGTCAACAACCAATCACAGCAAAGTTAACGTGGCAAAATGTGATTCGCAGATAGAGAACTCGATTTGTCAAGGAATCCCGAAACAACCAATCAGAAGCCTGCGTTTGTCTACATAAAAACAACCAATCAGATGACTGCGCTTGTCTATAATAATGTAGTTGAAAGATGTATAAATACGTGTTGATTTTCATAATAAAACGATCTGTTGCTTGGCCCTTGTCTTCTGTTGTTACACTTAGGCGTGCAGACAGATACTTTGCAGTAAACTTATATGGAAAAAATAAACTATCTTCACTGACAAAATCAAACATGCACTCACCGATTTTGAATATGAAGTCACATCAAAACCTACATAGTTAGGTACCCAATCCGTCAAACAAACTGCAGTCTTGATAGTACCTTAAATTCCCCCTACAAAGTGAACAGTAGTCTGCAGATAATTAGACCTGCTCACTACGTTCATTTTATAGACTGACTCAAAATTCTCACTATCCATCTTAAACATAACTTTTGTTGGTTGACTATGAGCAGGTATGTTTATCTATAATAGCTAAATATTGTTAACATCCACGGAAGTCTTTAGGAGAGTCAGAATGTTTATAGCTATTGTAGACTGGAAAGACGGGATCTAGGAATCCCTGATGGTCGCTTTTAGAAGATAAATTCTTCATAGCTTTTACATATACCTAGCTAGATAAAACATTTTTCTGTGGAATTTCTTGCCAAGAACTTTCGGAAAGTAGTGTAATTATTTGCCTTTCAAACACTGAATCTATGGATATTATCTTGTCGATTGATAATACCTATAACTACCTGCTTGCCACTTTTTGAATGTCTAACACTAACAAAAATCTATAATTGTATATATTGATGGATTAACATGTCCAAGTTGGCTGAAGTCAGTGAGTCTATGATTTTGATATCACTTTTGTTAACTATATTTGTGATACTACTGCTAAGGTTTTTTATCATTGTTGTTGTCTCTTGTTGCCCTTCCTGTTGTGTATTTTTTCCTTTTGCTGGTCTGTTCTGATTGCTTCATTCCTTGTTTTCCTGGTTTTAAGGGGAGCAACCCACAAGGTCGCTTCAGTCTAAACTTTATCTTAATGTAACAACCCCCTTCTCAGGCGTGAGTCTAGCAACCCCACCCTGTAAACAAAGTTGTTACAGAATCTTCAGTCGGATGAATCTCCTTGCACCAAAAGAAAAAGTCTCTGTGGGGACATGGAACGTCCGCACCATGTAAGAGATTGGCAAAGCTGCCCAGATCGCAAACGAAATGAAACAATACGGAATTCAAGCACTGAGGATATGTGAAAGCAGATGGAACGGGAATAGACTCACCAAATTTTCAACAGGTGAGTCAGTGATCTACTCCGGTCACCAAGATGATAACCACACGCACACCGAGCGCGTGGCTATCATGATGTCACCAACGGCAACGAAGGCCCTGATGCAATGGGAGGCGATTTCGTCCAGGATAATGACTGCCAGATTCAACTCCAAAGGAAGGAAAGTGTCAATTATACAATGCTATGCACCCAAAAACAACGCAAACCTCGAAAAGAAAGAAGAATTCTACAGGCAACAATGGACAATACTCCAGCTGGCGATATGAAAATACCAATGGGAGACATGGACGCCAAACTGGGACCAGACAATACAGGAAGGGAACTCATCATGGGTAGAAAAGCTCTCGGAGAAATGAATGAAAACGGAGAACTTCGCCGACTTCTGCGCCTTCAACGAACTAGTGATTGGTGGCAGTGTATACAAGCACAAAGATATCCACAAGGCTACATGGGTGTCACCAGACGGGCAAACCAAAAACCAAATCGACTTCATCTCAATCTCAAGGAAGTGGAGGCGCAGCCTACTGGACACAAAAGCAAGAAGAGGAGCAGACGTTGGCTCAGACCACTATCTCGTACAAGGGACAATCCAAATCAAATTAGACGCTTTCAGGGAAACAGGAGCTGTGGATAGACCACAAGCCAAGTTCAACACCCAAAAACTGAAGGACCAGGCTACAAAGGACATCTTCATTGCAAGCATAAGAGACAAAGCCGAGACACAAATCAACACCGGAGAAAAGGTCAACGTCGATAAGCACTGGGACAACTTGGAAATGGTGTTTCGTTTAAACTGCATGGAAGTTCTAGGCAGAAATAAGAGACAGGACAAACAGTGGCTCACTATGGACGCACCTATCGGGCAAACGTTCGACACAAATTAAGCCAGTAAAGGATGGCAATGGAAAGTCAATCACCAAAGAAGTGGAGCAAAGCAAACACTGGGCTGAAGACTTCTAAATCCACTGCCACCTACAACGCACCCAACAATACTAACAACGGAAGCAGAACTATCAGTGAACATCGACCCTCCGACGAAACCGGAGGTCCTGAATGCAATCAAGATGCTAAAAGCTGGAAAAGCAGCAGCACCAGATGGAATCCCGGCAGAAGCATTGAAAATGGACCCAGAGAGAACAGCGGACTTGATGACGCCATTGATGCAGAAGGTGTGGAAAGAGGGCAAAGTACCTGAGGATTGGAAGAACGGATACTTATTCAAACTACCAAAGAAAGGAGACTTAAGTCAGTGCAAGAACTGACGCGGAATTATGCTTCTGTTCATTCTAAGCAAAATACATAGACGCATCATCCTGGAGAGAATCAAACACGCCAATCTAGATGTAAAACTTCGACCGGAACAGACTGGATTCAGGAGAAACAAGTCATGTATTAAATCACAATGTGGATCACTATTGAACAGAGCTAGGAATGGCAGTCACCTCTCTATCTCAATTTCATCGACTTTGAAAAGGCCTTCGACAGCGTCTGTCAAGAGGTCATTTGGCAACTACTTCGCTACTACGGGGTCCCATCGACAATTATACATCTCATCCAACAGTTATACGACAATGCTGCATGCTAAGTAATCCACAACGGGAAACTTACGGGAGCCTTCGAAGTGAGGACGGGAGTGGAGCAAGGCTGTCTACTATCGCCAATGATCTTCCTGATTGCAGTAGACTGAATAATGCGAAAGACAGCGATGGGCAGCGAGGAAACAGGCATAAAAATGCTCCTCATGAAAAACTTGAAGGATCTGGACTTCGCCGATGATATATGTCTGATTTCCCACAAACTGGAAGATATACAAGTGAAAAGGAACAAGTTGGCACAAGAAGCCTCCAGAGAAGATAGGACTTCAGGTGAACACAGAGAAAACGGAGTTAGGTCGTGAAGATTCCTGGCAAAATGCAACAACAACAGACAACATTCAGCCAACATAAATGAGAGGAGCCTGAAAAAAACAACCTCCTTTACCTACTTACCTGGGTAGCATCGTTCCGATTACAGGCGAAACTGACGATGATATCAAAGAAGAGAGGATCTGGGAAGCAGGACAAGCTTTCACTTCTCTTAAGTTTGTGTGGGGGTCAACAGCGCTCAGCATCAAAAAGAAGATCCGGAATTTTAACTTCATTGTGAAGTCGGTGCTACTATACGGATCAGAGACTTGGCGCGTCATGAAGAGCATCTCAAACAAACTTCAGACCCTCATTAACAGTTTTTCGCCCAATACTCAAGATCAGATGGCCAGAAAAGATCAGCAACAGGGATCTCTCGAAGCGAACCAACCAGAAACCCATGAATTCATGGTTGTTTGCCCAACTCCAACTCCTCCATATTTTTCGTGGAGTCATCAATCAGGCAGTCATCGTCTCATCGTTCGCTATTCAGTGAAGATAAAAAACTATCAAAAGTGCTATCGTGATTTATTGTTGTACCATTTATTCCTAGACCTTCTGTGATGACGTTATTGTTGGTTACATGTTGGCGTAAGAATAAAGGATTCTTGAGTCGCCAATCAGTGTTCTGGCTTTCGCGTTGTTAATACAAAGTGTTTCTGAAAGTCTTCGAGGGACAGCGTGCGGTCCATCGTAGTAAGAGCTGGACATTGATAGTTTTCGAGGGTTGGCTGACAAAAGTCATGCATTGATCAAATCGCCACATTACGGATCATCATTGGATAGAGCTTGGAATGGCAGTCACATTGTCAGTGTAGTTGAAGATTGAACGATCAATTCATGGTTGTTTGCTCAAAACCAACTTCCCCAATTTTCGCGGAGGCATCAATACGACAGTCATCGTCTCATCGGTCGCTGTTCAAAAAGAGGTCAGGAAACAACTGTCAGAAGTAATATTGCGATGCATTATTGTAATATTTGTTCAAAGATCTTAGTTGTAACAGTGTTTATATGTTGGTGTTACAATAAAGAATCCTCGAGTCGCCAATTGGTGTTTTGGTTCTTGCGTCCGTATTTACTAAGCGTTTCTGAGAAACTTCAAGGAACAGCGTGAGCCCGAGTGCAGCAAGAGCTGGGCATTAACAGTTTACGAGACGTGGCTGACTCGCCTATCTATCTCAACTTCATCGACTTTGAAGAGTCCTTCGACGGCGTCGATTGAGAGGTGATTTCGAAGCTACTTCACTACTACCAAGGCTGCCGCCGTCAATTGTGCACCTCATCCAACAGTCTTACGACAATGCTCCATACCAAGTAATCCGCAACGGGAAACTTACGGAATACCTCGAAGTAAAGATGAGAGTAACACAAGGCTGGGCAGACCTTGTGCCAGGTGTAAACTTTAGCAGAGAACCGAACTCAATGGAGACGCGTGGCTGAAACCGTATGTTCCTCTGGGAATCAAAGGAAATAATACTAATAATAACATCAGTTTTCAGGCATTAAATGTGTAGAACAGGATGCGGAAAATGTGAAAGCAGTTTTAAAAAAACGATGAACCATACAATCAATCGATGCGTGTCAACAATTCCTTCTTCCATAAAATTCTCGTTAGGCGACTGCCGGGTGATCTGTATAGGAGTACTAAGTATATTAGTCATCCTGGTGTTATTTGGCTGATATCATAGCTCACCAAAATTGCTGGGCATAACATTAATCACTGAATGTATGCTATCCACAATTGTTTAAGTCGACTTTGTTTAGCTGGAGGCTTAAGGTCAAACCCCCTCGTCATTTGGCACTTTCTACGTCCGTTTGTTCGCGCATGAAACATAGCTAGTTAAGCAATTATTCCCACGCTCCTTTATGGCCCTAAAATATACTTCCTAATTTGGACGATCAATTCTAGTGTTTTGTCTATCTGTCTGTCTGTTTTCGACATACAACTTTGCACAAATGTGCGGAAGTTCAAGTAGCCACATTCCGTGTAGCACGCGAAGCTAGAGAAGAAAGTGCAAGAAAAGCATAATAGAAACAGTGAGCAGAGGTGTGAGACAAAGGAGTAATAAAGAAAAACAAAACAATTTCATTGGAGATCATAAGTCACAGGGAGTGGATGCATCTGCGCCACTGAGAACGGTTTTGAGCCATGTCACCAATTGTTTCCAACCATAGATTTTTACCGTCCCGAGGACCCCAGCCTGGAAGTCTACACCTTTCTACGTGGCTTAGACCAACTGTCGTGGATTTCATTGACTGATGCCAAGTTTTTGTTTGACCGTCGCTAGCTTTTTTCCAGCCTGACCCTATATCCGCTAACATTGCTCGTCGAGGGAGGCGATGGCACACAATTCTAGTGTTTAACTTTGCCTATGATCTACGCGGAACGAATACTATAGAAGTTGTGGATATTATATCTTGAGTTAGTATACTTTGCACTATCCGCGAACGTCAGCACTCTCAGTCTCTCTAAAATCGTTAACTGAAAGAAACGAGTTCACTGGAAAAGTCTAGGTTTAGCAGGGTTTGAATACCTAACAACCATCTGCAAATGGTTTGTTTGTGATAAGGTTAAAATTTCTCCATTCTGCAAAGTGACGATTAAGTTGCATTATATAAGCTGTGATTTTGTCGATTCTGGTTTAATATTGATCCAGCTCTTTTTCGTTTTCTCATTCATTTGAGAAATACAAAATGTTTCGTAGTAATGGCCACACCCTTGTTGATTACTTATATCAGTTGTCTTCCATCTTCCATCCTGCTTATGAGAAGCTGATCCTCTACACAAAGCAGTGACCTGGCCCTCTTCATTGGTGCAAAACGTCAAATTGAATTCTCCCAGTAAGTGTTGCATCGGCGGATAAACCGAATCTGATATCACTACTCTTTCGAAATCATTTCATTATGTACGCTGTCGCTCTGTTGATAGCTATTTCACTGTTTTCAATGATAATCAAACCCTTATCCTAATGTAAACCTAACCCAAATTCTTATTATGACCCTGATCCTAACACCAACCACAATACTCACCTTAACCCTAATCCTAACCCTTGTCGTGGACCTTTTACTCTGTTAGCTTAGTTACCCAAATTCAAATAGAAAATAAAGTACCAAATCAGTTTAGTTACGGGAAGAATGTATTAAAGTTTGGTTACTTGGGTTTACAAAGATCCAAAGTCCACAATAAACGTAATAGACTCCAGGTGCTGCGGGAAGACTGCTCCAGTACTAATTCTCCAATGTTGACGTTGCCGGAGGTCGACCAAAGTACGTAGGAAGAAACTACGGTTCTCCTGCAAAAATTTGAGATAGAAAGCAGGTTGTTATAATTGATCGACGGCAGTTGAGATGGTGGAGAAGATGGAGAGTCGAAGGCAGAACTATATATTTATTCAAAACCCGAGGTAAAGTCCAAAGTACAGAGTTTATGGTTAAAACAAAGTGATGTACAATATGTTCATTTCTTACATAGTAGTAAAATTTGGATAAGTTTATTTTTGAGGACTTCACACCCTAACCAGCCATTAACACATTGTCCGAACGGTACTTAAAAACGTGATCTGGGGGAATTTGCATCTTATTGGGTGAATAGCACCGACGTTTCTGCTATGAGGTCTTATCGGCCAACGACTAGCATGCGTTCAAACCATTGGAGCGTTCGCACTCCTGAGATGCTATTGTTGACCTTCGCCCTCACCATTTAATTTTTCGGTTGTTTTGGCCTGTCATGAGAAATTTCAGGTGAAACAAAGAACGTGAGTCCTAAAAATGACGTTATCTGGAAAGAACACGCATTACCTTCAAAATAGTTATCGACTCTTTACCGAAGCTTTCAGTGAAATTACAGCAGTCAAAGAAATACATCCTTTGTAATGGGACTAACCAAGCTTCTAGAATCATCCCAAAACTCTGAGAAGTGATTGCAGGAAGTTGATAGGTTTACTCAAGCTTCACTAAGATTCGGTTCTTGGATTTTTAGCGTGATTTCAACGGTTGCGCTACCTTACGGCTTCTTGTTGTTGAACAGGAGGTAAGTAAGAGAAGATACCTCATATAAGTCGTGGTGTTTTTGTAGCAAATTTAAAACGTTACGCTCTAGCAACCACGGTCAATAATGGAACTTAAGGAACTTCGAAGTGACCACAGAGAGTCATCGCTTCATGAAGCAGTTGATCACTTCATCTATCATGCATGTATTGCGTTCTTAGTTTACTCTTCACCTAAGTTACTTGTTTCGACCACATATTTTGTAGCCTATCCTTAACGCAAAGTTTGGCAGAGTAACAGAAGGGATAAGGTAGTTGTGCTCATGTGCGCATACAATTATTCAGATTTCAGATTCAGATTTATTGGTTGAGGATAGAAGGCTTGCAGCCTATGTTAATCCTTTTCTAGTAGATTTCTGTGGTTGTCCAAACCCTTGAACGAATCAGTTCAGGTTGCAGACACCACTTCTTCTGGCAGTCGGTTCCAATTGGAACTCTTAAGAGTTTATGACTCGATGTGAGAACCAGTACTCAACAGCAATATGATTTCTCCTTGGCTTTTAAACTTTCCTGCTATGTCCTCTAAGGTGTTCCGACCTGGTGGGAAGGAAAAGAGAGAATAGGTCAGGTCCGTAGCCATTATTTAAAATTTTAAACATTGTGATTAAATCTCCTCTCTGCCTACGGTATGACAGTGAGAAGAGATTTAAACTATCTAGTCTTTCCTCGTATGATAAGTTAGCTATGCCGTGAACCATACGTGTTGCCTTCCTTTGAACACTTTCTAGAATGTGTAAATCCCCTTTTAGACACGGACTGGCGGCCTGGATGCAGTTTTCCAGTCTTGACCTAACCAGAGATGTGTATAAGGAGGTGAACATATCTCTGGTAATTCTTGTAAAGGCTCTGCGAATCGCCCATAAGGACCTGAAACTACGTGCAGCCACCGCGCGACAGTGTGCTGTAGTTTTTAAGTCGTGGCTAACTATGACACCTAAGTCCAAGTGAGTCTGAAGCCTCCAAAGCCTCAGGAGCCTCCAAAGCCTCAGGATGGTCGGGGGTGGGTGCCTTGCGCTGCGGGTTGGCCACCCCTCCGCACACCTCTTGAAATGCTCCCATATGACCGGGCGTCTTACATAGCCTCTCCTGAGGAAGTCCTACTCACTGCCTTCACGTGGCGGAGGTGTTTCTCACCAAAGTAAGAGGGCGAAAGCGGATGCCCGGCGCTCTCCACCGGGTTGACTGTCCATTGGATGACGGTCTAGGGGAGATGGCTAAACCCTGATTCCAAACCTCCAACGACTGGCGTATGAAGCTCACTGGAGCTCACCAGCAGACGTATGGACAAAGGGCTTGTTGGATGTCCTGGATGTCTGGCCCCATTCAAAAAGGCGTATGAACCGAACTCCGGTCACCGGCTGCCAATGGATAGTGGACTCCTTACTCCACTCCTACTGCCTTGTAGGTCACACTTGGCTGTGTAAAGGCTAGAGCTGCACTCTCAAACAAAAGGCCGAGCGATGCTGGGGACATCACTCGTACCAAATTCCCATGAAACTTCATGAACTCTCTTACAAATTGCCGCGCCTGGGCAGCGATGATTCGAGACGTTCATGAAGCCGGCTCATCCTCCCGTAGGAGATAGCCGAAGTAAAGTAAAGTAAGTAAGTCTGAACTGATGGAAGTGTTATTCCCTCTAGTTCGTAGGAGCTCGTGCTTGCTTGTCCAATGCGCATGGTTGCACATTTTGCCACATTGATCGGGAGCATCCATTCAACAGACCACTCCGACAATTTGTTGAGGTCCTCTTGCAACGTGAACGTATCACTGTTGCCCTTCAGCTCTCTCCAAATTTTTAAGTCATCTGCGTATAGGACCATAGGGGAGTCGGTGAGCAGAGGTAACTCATTGATATACAGAATAAAAAGGAGAGGACCGAGAACCGTGCCTTGTGGCACTCCGCTACTTACTGCTGTCCAGGAGGAGAGTTTTGAGTTGATCCTAACCCTCTGCCTCCTATCTATGAGGAATTCCCTGAGCCAGTCTAGTAGTCTGCCTTTGATACCAAGACTTTCCAATTTCATGAGTAGTCTTTTGTGAGGTACTTTATCAAAGGCTTTACTGAAGTCTATGAAGACGACGTCAACGGGTCTTCTGTTGTCCTTTGATTTGACCCAGCTTTCTCTTGCAGTCAGGAGATTTGACAGGCATGAGAGGTTCCTCCGGAAGCCATGCTGTGCTCCAGATAACAAGCTGCTATTTTCCAGATAAGCCATGATGCTTTTCTTGATAATTCTTTCCAGTGTCTTGATTAAAGTGCTGGTGAGACTGATAGGCCTGTAATTTGAAGGGCTTTGTCTTGATCCTCCTTTGTGTATGGGGGTTACTATGGCGTCTTTCCAATCACGTGGCAACACTCCATTTAGGAGAGATAGCTTGAAGATCGTGGTCAAGGGGCCGGCTATGTGGGCTGATAGCTCCTTGAGAAGCCTTGGATGAAGACTGTCAGGACCCATTGATTTTCCTGCATCTAGTTTCATTAAGAAGTTGAGCACGATGCCTTGGTCGATGTCAACGGAATCTATCCCATGTTCTTCTGATGCAGCCAGAGCTGATCCTATAGGCAGTGATGACTCCTGAGTGAAGACTTGGGAGAAGTAGTTTGCCATTGCTTCTGCTTTTTCTTGATCTTCTTCGATTGTATCTTTGTCAATAATCAGGTTTGGGACACCATTGGGTGTTTTATTCCTGAAATTCAAGTACGAGAAAATTTTCTTAGGTTGTGCCTTTGCATTTTGGGCCAGGTGTGTCTCGAACTTCATCCTTGATTGGCGGATTTCTGCGATAGCTTTATTTCTAGCAGTAGTATATAATTCCCTGGTCTCAGAAGTCTCAAGTGTTGCAAACAGGTTCCAACATTTGCGTTTACGTCTGAGTAACTTACGAATCTCCCGGTTTATCCAAGGGGGGGAATGTTTCCGACCCTTTGGAACAGACCAAGGGATGAAGGGTACAGTTACTTGGGCGTAAAGTTGCTTAAATTGGTTCCATGCGGCTTCTACTTGGGACTCTGGATTGATGTACCAGTTTACTGAGTTGGCTGCTGAGACGATCGCATTTATGTCAGCTTTCCAAACGTTTGGTCGAGCTGGGGTTTTGGCCCTTGCTGCCGTTGCTGTGAACTTGAAAGTGAGCACAGCATGGTCACTTCTTCCTAACGGAGGAAGATGTTGTATGAGATCCACATCCTCACCGTGTGAGAACACTAGGTCCAGAGTTGACGAGGAGTGCTGTGAGTCATAGCGCGTGGGCTTAATGATATGTTGGACTAGGGCTAGCGATATACTAGGTTTGAGGAGACGTACAGGTTCACTTACTGTAGGGTCAGGCTTTTGACCTATTCTGTATACGCTGTGTATAGTAATGCCTGATACTGTTTGTGGCAGTAGCTTGTCTAAAAGGGGCTTGACCAAGTTAAGGTCATGCTCAAATCTGGTCTTAGGGTCGAGGGCCAGTGACTCCTCCACTTTGTGGAGAATGAGAGACCTGTCAGAGAGATCGGGTTTGCTTTCCGTGACTTTCTTGCCCTGAGGCGTAAGTGTGTTTCTATCCTTCTTGGGCGGTGTGGCCGAAGTGTTATCCTTATCTCGCTTTTTGTGAGAGACTACGGTGCGCCATTCATTGGCGTCCTCCTCGCTAATCTTAGTGGGGTTCGTCTGTCTGCTGCTCACCGGTGTGGATGAGGCTTGTTCCGCCAGTCCCTGGGCGACTGGAGCTGCAGGTTTTCGACCCCTGGTACGCCTCTTCTTCACGGCAGTCTTTATATTATATATATATTTTATATTATATTCCTTATGAATTTAAACTCGCAAGGTAAGTTTATAATTATTGCTTGTTCAAGGCCATCTAGCTTAGTCTTACTTCGTTGAGTAGTTGACTTAGATTAAGAACTCAAGATTACTGGGCATGGTTTATTTCAAGGTACCTCTTCTGGTGGAACCTTTCTCCCAGGTCCTGAAGAGCATTTTGTTATCACTAATAAAATCTATTTATTCGTTATAAATAGCCTCCTCCACTAAAATATCTAGTAGCTCTTTGGGCTTATGACGAACTTTGTGACATTTATGACGATTTTGGAGCTTTCACAAAAATGCCGAAAACCTGATTCATTTCTCTCAGAATTTTAAGTTAGACTGCCCAAGATTACTCCCTCCCCCCGAAGTTTCCCCACAGTTTTCCACTTGATCTTTGAATGTAGTTGCAAATACTTCTTATCTGCGCAAACGTATCCACCCTATCGTTAGCCTACAAAACTACTGTCTATTTTTACCTATATGTCTATTGCTTAACGTTTAACATAGTCTGGACAAATATTCATGCGGTCATGTACGGTGACTACTCATAGCTGCTCACCTGTCTTCGAAGATGGATATGCCCGATGACGTTCATCACAGTGTAGAGGTCCTGCTTTTGTGGACACAACTGCAGGATGCTGGATTTCGGAATGAAAAATTTAGTGTTAGAGCAACAACTGGCTCGCCTTAGATAATTTAATTTAATCTCGTAGACCAATTTATGTAAAGTAACTAGACTAGTTACCGTGAATTTATTCCTGGAGAATCGAGAAGCATGTTACAAGTTCTTTTCATGAATTACGGGCGTTAGTTCACGAAGATTTCTGTCATTTAGATGAAACCATATGTTGCTATCCACATTCAGACGTCATTTTGACAAGGATAATTTTTCCTGTATATGCAACAGCATATGCACCATCCAACACATCACCAACGCAGTGCACCTCAGTGGAGTGGGGTCTCTACCGATGAGATTTCTGTGATGTGAATAATACCAATATTTCTGTCTCCTCTGTTGTCATGTTTTCGCCATCTTAAAACCCGACTTTGGCTTGGCAATAAGCTTTCTTTAGCCATCTGTATAGTCTGTAGTAGTATATAACAATTTCCCAGAAACTCCATATGTATTGGAAGCGAGATATCCGACTATCAACCAGAGGGCGGGTGTACTCCTCATCAGTCCGCTCCGTCCTCCTTTATGGCCAGCTGTGAGACGTGGCCCTTGAGAGTGGAAGACATGAAAAGCCAGACTGGCTGTCTCTGATAATAGGTGCCTGCGTTCTATTTCCCGTGTGAAGTGGTACAATAAGGTGAGCAATATTGAGGTTAGGCGTCGAGTTCTAGTTAAGGAGGGGAAATCAATCGATGAGGTTGTGAAGTTACATAGACTGATATGGTTAGGACATGTTTCACGTATGCCTAGTCATCGCCTTCCTCCCTCGACGGGCAATGTTAGCTGACATAGGGTCAGACTGGAAAAGAGCTAGCGGTTGTCAAACAAAAACATGGCACCAGTCAATGAAATCCACGACAGTTAGTTTAATTCTCATAGGGGGAGGGTATAGGCTTCCTGACTGGTTGTGGTCCTCAGGATGGTAAAAATCAATGGCTGGAGACAATTGGTGATATGGCTCAAAGTGATCGTTCTCAATGGCTGGCTGGCTCAGATGCATCCACTCCTTGTGAATTATGATTTCAAATGAAATTATATCGTTCTTCGTTATTACTATTCCTTTGTCTCACACCTCTGTTTAATGTCTCTAGTATGCGTTTCTTCTACTTTCTTCTCTTGCTTTGTGTGCTACATGAAGGGAGTATGGCGACTTGAACTGGTGCACATCGGTGCAAAATTCTGTGTCGAAAACAGACAGGAAGCGAGTCATCCTCTCTTTATTTTAGAATCTGGCGCTCAATAAAAAAAATTCTGTTGCGCACATGTAACACTACTGTCAGTGGCACAGCGGTTATGGCTCTCGCCGACCATACATATGGTCCGTGATTCGACCCCCTGCCGACTCAACCATTGCATAGGGAAAAGCTTTGGTTTAAATGAGTCCGTGAAACACAACGAGTTCAGAGGATCACGTACTCCAAACAGAGCGGTTTGTCGGTATAAAACAACTGGATGTTGTTTTGACACACAAATATTAAAGTTCGTAGGTTTTCTTAGTCTTATGGCTGCATCCGACGACATTCAGCATCATATGCTGCTTTGTATGGTTACGCTGGACAGACTTCGAATCGCTTCTCTGGTAGCTTGCAAATTATGTCTACTGAAGACAGGTCTTCCATAATTGCTGATCTAGGCGTCTATTGATCTGATTTTCACAAGAGGACTATTCTGGGTTTAGTCTTACTTTGTTTTATCATCTATAGATGACCTTTTGGGAAGTTCGTCGTATCCGCTTCTCTTTTACTTCCAAGATGTACATTTGGAAACCATAAAAAGCGTGAGAAACTCAAGAAAAACCAAGGACCTTAGATATCCGCCCATTAGTTAACCAAATGACTTTCGGTCGTAGGAGATATATTGTTCTGATTTTACACCCCAATAGCTCTAAAGGTGAATTACTCTATCTCTCCATGATTTTAGCTTTTCCTAGGTGTCATGATAATGGAGAACGATCATAAACTGTGTGAAAGACGTGGCTGTGACATATGCTGTGCTTGACTTCATGTATGAACGGCTCAGTATACTGATTTCAAAGATTTTCTTAAGGCTCCACAAAACCTACGTACAACCACAACCCGAGGCCCGAAATCCCTTAAATGAGAGGCTAACCTTTTGGAAGAAGTGCGAAAAAGGTTAATAAAAAGGTAGTGTGTACTCGGTTTAAGTATTTAAGCAATGAGTCAATAAAACTAAAACTACACACATGGCTGTTGTCGGTTTAAGGCCACATTGAACTCTTCGTTTCATCATAGAACTTCTCGCAGAAGTTCAGCAGTTCAAGTTGCCACACTCCGTATACCACACAAGCGTAGAGAGAAGAAGGAAAATATCTGTGGTGGAACACAGCTAGCATTTTAATATTTTTCACTTCCAAAGGCCGTGTCTCACAGTCACAAAAGAGCGCGGAGCGAACTCCTGCTCAGTGAATACCTTCTTTGATCGATAGGCGGATATGACACAACAGTGATGGTGTAAGTTGGGAAATGCCTCACGAGTCATTTGTAACTGTGATGAGATCTCATTAGCAACCATTTCATCATTGTTGATGCAACTTCCCAGTCCTATGGTACAATGAACACCACCTTCTAAAATTATCCTGATAAGGTGACGCCAGAAGGTCGTTATTGAGTTGCTCATGGTAACGCACGAAGGATCATCCATCAGACAGTTAAGACTCAGTTGTGCTCATACTTTTATTTGCTTCGGGTTTGAAGCCTCTGTAATGTATTACAGGAAGCTGTATTCATCACAGTATCACTAGATTGCTTCAAACGGTGGTGACTGAATAAGCATGCAGCAACACACGGACTGAGCTCAAATGAATAGCAATCTGACTAAAGAGATGTAATTTCATCACGCTGCTCTACTGCCAATCTATCTCCCCCATTTGCAGCTAATATTCATGTCACAATCGTGATCAGTCTTGTCTTACTCTCGTCTACTCAAGATTTTCCCGTCTTTTTTCAATCTTTAATTAAGTCAAACAAGTTTGAGGTTCTTTAGCAGATTAACTTCTCTTGCCAGTTAACTTTGGTACGCAGATTGTAAATTCAACCCAAAGATATGTGCATCATTAAGTGTACGTGTTTGCTGACAGTCAATATAGATGGATCTTACTTGTTATTGAGAACATACTCTATTTTTTATGGCTGAAAATATAATATGTACATAGTCATTAGTTTGTGCCTCAATGGTTCAGCTGTAGAACACTTCCCATCCACACACATGGCCCGTGACTCAATCTCCTGCAGACGCAATAGTAAGCTTCACTAATAGCCTGGCTGTCGAAGGACGGGTATACAATGCTTCGGTGCGGGCTGTCTTGCTCTACGCCTGTGAAACCTGCCCCCCCCGAGCTGAGGATGTACGGCGACTCTGCGTGTCTGATCATCGCTGTCTCCGCAGGATTACTTGCGTTCGATGGCATCATCGCGTGAGTAATTCTGAGGTTCGGCGGCGTGTGTTTGAATACAGTGGAGATCACCATTCATTGAGCGTCGTCATCTGGAAACACCGGCTCCGGTGGCTTGGACATGTGCTGCGAATGTTATCGCTAGCCCTGGGATGAGATGGAAAAGGCGGAGGGGTGGTCAGTTCATGTCCATGACGTGGCGTCGTGGGATAATGGATGTTTGTGCTAGATTAGCATCGGCTGGTGCGCCACGACTCCCTGGTTAGGGGTCCGCGACATAGCTTGAATCCATGGCTCCAAACGTTATCGGATGTGGGCAAGAATCGTAATCAATGGCAAACGTGCTGCAATTTCCTTCTTTCTTCCCTTCCCGATGATAGTCGACGAATACTGTTTAAACTTTTTAAGCATGACTGTTTTCCTTCCAGATGAAGTTCTTTATCCGTTCTCTACTTATATTTCTTTTTTTGCTTTTGATCTATGTTGTTTTATTGTTATTGTGTGGCGCATCTTTCTTGGTGCCATATTGTGCCAAGTTTTTTTCTGCGTTTAAATAAAAATAAAATAAGCTTCGCTAAGCCGGTATTAAAGCCGATAGAGAGGGAAGAAATATTAGGCGTAAGGCCAACAACCCCACTCCGTAAAAAAAGTAACCACTGGTATCGAAATGTTTTTTTAGTTTTAAATGAACCCAACCTTTTGGGCAAACAGTATCTCTTTTTAGTCTAATTTGTTTTTTATTTTCTTTAGCTTCTGAATTTTCATGTTAATGTATGGTCCTTAGAAAATTGTTTCTTTTGGGTTGCATAAACCCATGCAGTGATACTATCCGCGTGAAAGACCCATCAGGAGATTGGAAAACATTTTATGTCCGTGATAAGGTAGACACTGGGTAGGCTTACTGTGAATATATAATAAATCATGAAATCTTACGCAGTGGGTTTAGTCGCATTGATCTGGTTGTTGACAAGACGTCTAGACGACTGTTCGCCTTGAAACGAATTTCGTGTCATTCAAAGGATGATGAAATAAAAGCATTAAGAGAGGCCAATTTTCATTTAAGCCTCCATAGTCATCCTAATTTGCTGCCTTGTGTGGCAATCGGCTTACAAGAGATTGTTCGACAACAACAAGGGGCGATTTCAGAAGTTCTGTTAGTCTTGTGTTACAGCAAGGTATATATATTTTTTATACATGTGCATAGATTTATCGCAGAGGGGTACACTTCAAAAGGAGATTGATATCCGATGTGGACAGAACAATGCCTTTTCTATTCATTCCATAAGAAATTTAATGATAGGCATATGTGAAGGCCTTTTAGCGCTTCTTTCTCTCGATACGCCAATGTGTCACAGGTAAAACAGGGGTAGTTTATTAATCGTATTCAACAGAGACTTGAAACCTGGGAATGTTCTTCTGTTTGAGGATATGAGACCAGTCTTGATGGACTTCGGTTCTGTTACTCCGGCCATTCTTCATATCAAGAACCTGAAAGATGCAGGAAAATGGAAGGTATTATCTTTTCTTTTTCGCTTTCATTTTATGTCTTAGGAGTTTGCTGAAGAAAATTGTTCTTTAACTTATCGAGCGCCTGAATTTTTTAACCCAACAGCTGACCAAGATATAACGGAGAAAGCTGACATTTGGGTAGGGTATATTTTTAAAATCTTTTTAGCTTATGAACGCTGAATTGTAGTCTTTAGGATGTCTGCTTTATGCCTTGTTCTTCTTCAAGTCTCCAATGGATATTGTTCATTCTCGAGGGGATAGCGTTGCGTTGGCTGCTTGTTCGTCAAATATATTCTTTCCCAAGCATTCTTTTTCACAGTAAGTTTAATTTAACCTTAAGTAAAATCTCGAAGTTATTGTCTAATTTAAGTCTAATTGTCTTTTGTTCATTTGTTCTCATCCACTGAGAAACAGCATGGTGATTAGTATTGAGAAAATCAATCAGTATAGTGTTGGATTAGGAAAGCAAGTAATTTTCGAGAGTCTAGCTTGTAGGGATGTGATTTGTTTTAAGTTTGACGATGGATTGATTGCGCTAAAACCACGAGTTGATAAAGTTCGAATATGCATGGGCCATTGGGTCGGATCGCATTGTCTGAATGTTCTGCGGTCTTGCCTTGCAATAAGAAGATCCTGGGTTCGAATCCCAGTGTGTATGTGTGTGCGCGTACCGCTGATGAGTCCCAAACTAGGAAGAAACAGTTTTCCAGTATCATCTACCGGTTTTCAATGGTTCTCTAAGTATGATGTCAATCTGCGCTCAGACTTGAAAGCAAGTAAAACAATCCAGTGAGTTTCCATAGATTGTGGTGACTTTACAACTGTGAAACATGTTTGCTGAAAGTGTAACGTAGAAACTTTACACAAGTTTTTGATCGTGGGTTTCTTCGCTCAACTGATCAGAGCAACATGATAATCAGTTATTTGGTTTAGATAGAGATTGTTATGATTATGATTATTCGATGTTGTGGTGAAGTTCTATTGATTGAGGCGACTAGGATAATAACAGTTACTCATGTCAAACCACTGTGTCCATGACAGGGTAAATTTAGCTGATGCCGTATTCGGTTGAAAGAGTTAAGAATGAAACAGGCCAACATCCTGTATGAATCCACAAATTCATTGATTGACTAACTGTTTGTTGATCTGAGCTCGGTCGTGTGGTTACGGTACTTGGAATTTTTAGAATTAGTGAGTGGGGATATGATTCAAAGCTGTACACATTGTATTTATTATTAGTTTCCCCTTGGGCTCCGAGAGGGATGTAGGGTTTCAACAGCTCGTCTCCATTCTGTCCCATTCTCTGTGGTCCCCTTTATCTGGTCGCACGATTGTCTATTGTCTCTCATCTCTATCTCGCACGATCTCCTCCATGTCACCCGTGGCTATCGACCAAAGGGCGTGCGTACTGTTCATCAGTCCGCTCCGTCCTCCTTAATGGCTGTGAGACCTGGCCATTGAGAGTGAAAGACATGAAAAGCCTGGCTGGCTGTCTTTGATCATAGGTGCCTGCGTTCTATCTCCTGTGTGAAGTGGTATAATAAGGTGAGCAATATTGAGGTTAGGCTATGGTCGAGTGCTAGGTAGGTCGGAGGGGAAATCAATCGACGAGGGTGTGAGGTTACACCGATTGAGAGAGATGGTTAGAACATGTGTTACGCATGTATGCCTAGTCATCGCCTTCCTCGACGGGTAATGTTAGCTGATATAGGATCAGACTGGAAAAGAGCTAGCGGCGGTCAAAACAAAAGATGGCTTCACCAGTAAATGAAATCCACAACAGTTAGTTTAGGCCACGTAGGAAGGTGTAGACTTCCTGACTGGTTGGGGTCCTCGGGACGGTAAAAACCAATGGCTGGGAACTATTGGTGATATGGCTCGAAATCGTTGTCAATGGCGCAGATGCATCCACTTCTTGTGACTTGTGATTTCCAATGAAACTATGTTGTTCTTCGTTATTACTATTCTTTTTACCTTATATGTCTGTTTGGTGTCTTTATTATGCATTTCTTCTATTGCTTTGTGTGGTACATGGAGTGTGGTGACTTGAACTGTCGCACATCAGTGCAAAGTTTCTATGTCGATAACAGACAGACGGCTACATGCCCTACTCTTCGTTCCCCATTCGGCTTCCACTTGTGGTGAGCACTGGCCTGGCGTGTGATGTCATTCGACAGTCTCCTCAGTGTTTATCCAGTCCATCTCCATTTCTTTTGTCGTAATAGTCGAGCAATAATTTCTGGATCGATTTGTTCCCAAAGTTTCTTTTTGCTAGTTCTTCCTAACTGACCAATTAATCTTCAATATAGGGTGAAAGCAGGTGCTAATGTAAAACTCTGCAGTGGCCTGTCAGGAAGGCTTTTCATTACGCTGGCGCCAAGTTTCTGACACACACACACACATAGAAGAACTGACTGACTCAACATCACTGTTAAAAATTCGAATCTTGTTTTTTATGATGCTGAGTGCAGAAGATTTCCAAACTGGTTTTTTAGTTTGAATGAGGAAATATTTCGCCTTTCCGACTCAGTCTGGCTTTGATATCTGCATCTGTTCCGCCTACCACCTATGGTTAAAACGCTGCTTCCTAGATGAGTGAAGAAAGTGCCCTCTTTGAAATTTTTCCCGCTGGTATTGACTGCTGCTGCTTTTTGTTGTTTTTTGGTTGGTTGGTTGGTTATCTTCATCACCTCTCTTTTCTATGTTCAGAAGAATGGGTACTGAACAAAGAATACTCTTTTCGATAACCCCTTCATCATCAGGCTCTACAGTTATACATACATTATAGTGAATGAATGAACGAATTAGTGTTATGAACAACATCATGAATGTTGTTTAAATAACGTCGAATCAATAATATTGATAGATTACAGCTGAATAGCATCAACATAAAATAAGCTGAATGTCACAAAAATTAGGAGAGATAATATTACAAATTCATGAATTTATAGTCTCTACTGAAGGTCGGTTAGGGCAGTGGTAGTGGCTGGTTGGACTTGCTTCTTTCGAACACAGAGCACTGGTTGTTTGAGGCGAATTCCAACAGCTTCTGCCGTTTTGAAACATGCAGTGCTTCGATGATTTCGGCAGTTTATTAGGCACCCGGTAGATGATGACAGAGGAGGATTCTTCCACTCTGGCTGGCTCTGTGGCCGGTTAGCACCAGACGGTTCAATATCGAACTGTTAATGGTTTTAACTACACCTTTACTCAGCCATAGTGGGAGATGTTCTCAAACGGGCACGAAAATTCAAGTTCCTAGAGCAACGGCCAATATAACTCTCTTCACTACAAGTGCAGTTGAATTGGTAGATACAATTAGAAGAAGTGGCTAGTCTAGTCTAGGTACTTCATCTTTCAGTCTAGGTAGCATCATCTGTCGTGTAGAGAACAATACGTGTAGCTCGCCAGCATTAAAAGTTCTTTGAACTGATTTTCTTAATTTCCTCTTAATTATTTCACTTGGTATATTGCCCTTGAATTGCAGTCGTATATTAAGTGGCTTCTTGTTCACAGATAGTGAGCAGTCCTTTTTCACCTCTTTGTTTGTCATGTGTTTCTTGATAACTTTTTCAAGATAGCTATTTTCGATCAGGGTATCATATACAATGCTTAATTTATCTTCAATTACTTCTTCTGAGCATATAGCTCTAACTAACTCTGTGGCTGAGTTAGGATCTTCACTAAATTTCTTTTGTACTTGAGAGGAACGAAGTTGTGAAAATGTGTGTATATTGTCCTGTCCAAGTACTTTTTCTATGCAAATTTCTTTTTTTTAATGCTATCATCTGGTTTTCTTGTAATGAGGACATCCAGGAACGCAACTCATTCTATTTTGAGATTCCTCTTCGCATGTGAATTTCATAGCCGAATGTTCTCTATTGTATTCAGTAATTATTGTACTCCTATCTATCCGAATCATTTCAATTGCTTTAATTATGTTTACATTAATTTAGAAAGAAATAGACTAGTTGAATTTGATAGCTGCGTTTTCAGCATATCATAATAAGGCTGTTTTAAATGATGTTTCATACATCAGGTAAAGGAGAGACAAGTGTGACATTCATTATTATTATAACTACAGTGATATAGGTTAATTTGTGAAATGTAACTTAAGCCATGGGAAGCCTTGACCAGTAGGGTATAGCAGGTTGAAGATGAGGCAGTAACTCATCGAAGAAGACATTGCTATATGCTCGCGCTATGTCGTGAATTAGCAGAAGTTAGAATTCAAGAACCATGGGATCGGGTCCCGGTGGCTCAATGGTCTACGAGCTCGCTAACCTTGTAACCAGAAGGTCCTGTTTTCGAACCACGATGGGTGCACACCGATGAAGAGTCCCAAACTAAGACGAAACAGCTGTGCAGTACTCCCAGTTGGTTTTCCAATGGTTCTCTAACTGATGTCAGCTGATGGTGAAATCATCCATGAAATATAACTTAAGCTGATCGGTTTTTTTCCTTTTTATTATGTGATCAACTTTTCTGTCGAAGCAATTTTTTCCAGTTCTTCCGCCTGCTCCTCTTTACGTGAATTTGAATTAAGCAAGAACGATGTTGGTTTGTACAGAATAAGATGGTACTGTGGTGTGTCAGCTACTGATAAGATTTTTTCAGTAGTATAATAAAGAAACGGTCATCGGCATAAAAACATCACATAGCAGGGAGATAGATTTGATATCAGAGAAAGCAAATGATACAGCGTTGCGAAGATACACATGGCAGATGTGGAAAGAAGAAACACAATATGAAGGAAGGCAAGAAGTAGCACAACCGTCACGGAAGATCTGTGCAAATGGTGATTTGAAGATTTAAGGTGTACATAGTTTCGCTATATAGAGATACCAAATTGCAAATAAACACTCCTTTACCAAGTCCTTCGTCTTCTACCGTTAAAGTACCATGATTTTTTATTTCTTTAGCTTCTCTTATCGGCTGTCTACAAAACACAAAGAAATTAACCAGGTTCTGTTATGTACTAGTCGAGTAATTAATAGTCCTGACGCAAGAAGGCGGAAATCAGTAAACCACCAGGTTCTTGATAATACTTGTATTTTTCAAACAAGGAAAATCAATGTCACACAAGTGTATGAGCGAATGTTCAAAATGAACGAATCAATAGACAGTCTTAACATGATTGGTTGTAATGTCATGTGACAACAAGGTCAGATATGTTTGTTAGTTAGTGGGCGGACAAAAACATATTGTCAATTATAATGGAATATCGATCCATATATACATAGCAAAATATAACAGACTGTCAAAAACAAACACACATTATGTGGATACATATCAGATTCAACCAATTATATATATATATATATATATATATATATATATATATATATATATATATGTATTTATATTTATATATGTATATGCTATACACCCAGAAATTTAGAGTTTGAGCAGAAATAAATGCGTGAATACAATAGCAGAAGAGTTATGCAATAAAGACAAAGTGTGAATAAAACGATGAGTAACTAATAAATTGAGCAACAATATGGTGGTGAGTGCAACTCAAATTCTAGAAATAAAAGTGTCTCTATATCAAAGTAGGAGAGAGAGAGAGGTTAGGTCCAGAGACTATGTAATCAAGTGAGAGTGAGAGTGAAGGCATCCAGTTACCAGAGCAAGGAAAGACTGATGATGCGAGAAGACAACGAAATAAGTGATGATATCATCTTATTATACACAAACTGTTTATTGTTATTATTCCCTTGGGTTCCTAGTGGAACATAGGGCTTCAACTACACGTCTCCAATTGCTTCTGCTGTACTTTTCACCTGCATCCATGTTAGTCCATACTGTTTCAACTCTTCTTCACACGATCTCCTCCATGTCGCCCTTGCACTGACGTCCCACTCGCCGCTTCTCTTTCGGCCTGATTCCACTCGAGCAATGGCCTGACACGTGCGCGATGTCACCCAGTGGCCTCCTCAGCGAGTGTCCAATCCATCTCAAACCACTTTCTCCTGCATATATGTTCAATGGCGATTGGTTTGTTCTTGTTTTGTTTGTTCCCATAGTTTCTTGTTGGTGATTCTTTCCGACCCGGCCATCTGATCTTCAGTATAAATCCAGCGAAGACAGTTGTTGATAAAGGTCCGGTCTGCAACAGGCTGTTGGAAATATTCTTTGTGACCCGCCCGCCAAGTTTCTGATCCGTATAGAGGAACTGATTTGAAGTAATTTGGAAACCAGTTGATAATAGGTACCGTCCACATCCGTTCCATCTACTCTCGCAGATTCCCAACACTTCTATTCTATATTTTCTCATTTCTGCGGCTACCTGAGCAGCCTTTGTAGTTTCGTACATCGTACGAACAGTCCATGTCCCCATCCTTATTTTTGCTTTCATTGAAAGAAGGCACATCGGCTGACTGGCTTCCCGAAGGCTTTCACCAGCCTGCATCACTTCACTTCCCCGAATCCAGCGAAAAATAAGGTTCTTGTTTATATTTGTAATATTTTTAAAATATATTTGTGTGTTGAAGTTTCTGTAGCAATTTGGTTAAGTTTTTTTTTGGGGGGGGGATGGAATCGCTAGCACCACCCTCCGTCTTTATCCAGGCTTGGGACCGTCTAGAAAACTAGCAAGCTAGTAATTTAGGCGAGGTTACACAAACAGTTGCTCTTGTTGTTTTTATTCAATATTTAACTCATGTGAACGTGTATAATTTTGAGTATATCATTTAACTGATGTTCAAATGCTCTCTTTTTTTCTGTTTGCTTAGAATTCCATCAGAAGTAATGAATCTACTGAAATCAATGTTGTCAGCAAAGCCTGAGAGTCGACCATCACTAATACAGATTTTAGAATTCTTTAAAAATTTACCAACAGAAATTGCCCAATACACTCTTCAAAATGCAATAACTTGTTCGCTTTAGAGTTTAAAGATTTTCCGATCAACAATAAATTTTTTCATACAATTTTATCTAATTTTTAAGGAAAAAAGTATCGAATTTCTATTTTCCAGACTATTTTGCTTGTGTTTTATTTATGTTAACCGGGTGGTGGGGGGGGGGGTGGATTTTTGGTAAACAGCATACTTTTGATCTCTTTTTTTCTAAAGTTAATTTATAAAAGACATTCTTTGTAAAACTGTGATTTAACTTGTTCCTTTTCGTCTTTTCTTTTTGTAATAATAATAATAATAAATTCTCATTTTTGTACATGAGGGATGCCAGTTTACAGGCATTATCAAATGATAAATTATATATACGATTAGCAAGTATGCTTAATAATAATGATATAATAAAATACATACATTTTTTGGAACTGGTAGCCATTGGTGGGTAACTCGAAGGCACGAATGTTTCGATCGTGTACAAGTTCAACGAAAACGAATAAAAGTACATAATAATTTTTGTACAAAACATTTGCTTATAGAATTGGACTGTTCTAAACTTTAGTTGCCAAACGATATAACTTCCTTCTTACAATACTGGTGTTATGGAGTTAAAGTCGAAGAAAGTACGTAGTATTTATCGGTGCGGAGCGTCTTCGTAACAATAGGAGCCTAGAGATAAGTTCCTTGACATAGGCAGTTAGTGGTTTTCATGACAAATTCTCCCCAAAATTCCTCCAGATGCAACGCTATATGAAGACATTTTTGGGGCTACTATCTGTATACTTGCATACACGTGTTGTAAGAGGTTATTGCCAAAGGTTACGAAATTGCATAAAAATAGGAGTAATCCAAATCGACAATAGATAAAGTTGTGGTGTGCTGACAAAGATGAAGCCATTAGGTGAACAGTTGGTGGTAAAGGTGCTTGGGATAACAGCTGGTTGTTAGAGCCCATAATGTTAACTTCATTAATTATTTTGAGCATCCTGTGCACTAAACGATGGGAAGAAACACGTCTACTCCTATGATGAAACTAATCTTATGAAGGGAATTTTAGTTATACGCCTTAGATAAATGAAAGAAGATTCGTGGCTGTTGACTGAAGGTTGCCAGTTTTATCAGGGGCGGAAGAAGACAAAGTATCTACACTCAGTTTATTAGGGAGGGCAAACTATTTAATCTAGCAATGTGGTGGGAAATATGTTATAATAGTAATAATAATGTATTCTTATTTTGTACATGAGGGACGCCAGTTTACAGGCATCATCAATATGATAAATTACATATACGATTAGTAAGCATATTTTATAATAGCATAATAAAATACATATTTTTTCCTACCTGTGTAGGACACACCAATTATACAAGCATGGATAAGTATTAGCTTGCCACTTAACCAGCTTGTTAATATTCTGGTGGACAGGCACATGGACTCATGTGAAAAATGGGCGAAATCCATTTTATCTGACTCACAACACCCTCTACATTCACAACTCTCCCCATGTATCTCTTCAGGGAAAACCAGAAGCCTATATAGGGAACTATATGCCCGCACTAGTAAGTACAAAAACTCATCCATACCCTACCTAGCTCGTGTTCTGTGCGATAAAGAAAGCATTAGGCGTGAAAACTTTAACTTATTAAATAGTCAGTAGAACTAATGGATCTCGTCTTTCCAACTCACATCATTTACAGGTACAACGTTTTCTCTCTACTTTTTTTTCTCTTTCTGTATTTATTTTTGTTATGTGCTGTTTTGTTTCTCTCTTCCTTACAAACTCTACTTAAAACATTCTTGTTCGTTCTTTCACACTCTGTATATCTCGACCATTTTGCTATCGCTTACGCCAGTAAATCTGCTAGTAGTATCTACTTTTCTTATATGTATCCATTTATATATATATATGTGTGTGTGTATGTTGGTCTCTCTTTCTATTGCTCGCTTAGTCTGTGACCATTTCACTTTGATGAACCTGTCTGCTTTAACAATGTATATTCTCCTTATATTATATTATATATAATATGAGTGTTTGTTGACAGTCCGTTGCTTGGTGACATATATCCATATATGGTGGTTGTTGAGATGTCTGCTATATTTCGCTATGTATATATGGATCGATACTTCATTATAATTAGCCATTCATGTTAAGACTGTCTAACGATTGTTCACACCCTTGCCTGAATATTCATATATATTTCGCTCTCACAATTTGTGTGACTTACTTACTTACTTACTCTGGTGTGATACCACTTTTGCATTCTCCTTGTGTTTGGAAAATAGAAGTATCATCGCAAACCTAGTAGTCTTCTGATTTCCGCCTTCTTGCGTCAGGACTATTAGTTTCTCGACCAGTCCATAACAATAATTTAGCGACGAGTACATAACATTTTCTAACACCTTCAAACACTGTTTAAATTTTGGCTTTGCTACCGACATGTTAATATGTTGTTGTCAAAACTGACTGAGATAACTTTAATCTATGTAGAACTTTATTTATTGCTGAAGTACTAACTGGATGGAATATTGTAGTAAAAATGCTGAGAATTCCATTCTGTATCACAAGTACTGATTTGGAATAAAGCTATTATCTTATCTTATTATTTAAATCACATTAATTTGGTTTATGATTAAATTAAATAGTTGCGGTCGTTTTTGTCTTTGGATCGTGGGAAAAATATGATAACTAGTCATTCAATGGAGCACATCAAGAAATATAGAAATATTGTCTTCGCATTAACAAAAAGAAGACCCAAGTATGTTTTGGATGGATTACAAATACTTGGGGAAAAAAATAAAGCTTGAAGTCATTTCCCTATAAAACTTTGGTGTATGTACGGCATCGAGTCTTATTCTTGATTTATATCCAAATTTGGTAATAATTTAAAATAAGTGATACACATGTATAGTTTTGTCAGCATTTTCATAGTAACATCACAAGTGAATTGTACTCAATGTAGATTGAATTAAATTTATTGCGTGAAACCCTACTAGAGAATGGGTATCCACCAAGATTCATCGACAAAAACATGAAGGAGAAGCCCCCGGTGCCAAATATCACAACGGTTCCTAAGAAGACTCTCTTCATGAACCTGTCATTCAAAGGTGACATCGCAGCGGAAATTCTCAGAAACCGCCTGTCAAAAAGTCTGAAGAAGACATTCCCAACAGCCACTCTACGTATAACATTCTCCTGCAGACAGTTAATCCAGTCTAACGTTAAGGACAAGATACCGCCTTTGGCCACTTCAATGTGTATTTATCAATTCACTTGCTCGTGTGGAGCAAAGTATATCGGCCGTACGCAACGTCAAGTCCACAAACGTATCCTGGAACACTACCCAGCTTGGTTAGCCAGAGGAGAAAAGAAGAATAGCAACAGCTCAATCCTCGAACACCTTGTTATCTCCGGACATCGAGCACCCCCACACGAATGCTTCACAGCAGTATACAGAGTCCCTCAATATCGTACAAAAGGATACGGATACGACATCTGTACATAGCTGAGGCATTAGCTATTCGTGACATAAAACCGATTCTATGCATACAAAAACGATACACACATTCTCTAGCCCTACCATGGCCAGAGTAAATTTCTTACTATAATTTTTCTCCTCTCTTTTAATATGTAAGTTCACTATTATTATTACTGTTCTTAATACCTTTATTATTATTACTACTCCCACCATCCACATTTTATTACTACTCTATGACTGTTTATTAATAACATTGCTTTTTCACACAGATCTTATACAAAACTACTGTATAACCTTTCCACTAGTTCCTGTCCACTCTACACTAGCTTATTGATTAGTCATTATCTCACACTTATTAGGTCATGCCAACTTCTGTCTCCTTTCTAACTTACAATTAGTCATCCCTTCTTACACCTCACACTATGAAGTAGAATTTTCAAGGACAAAGTTTACCAGTATCTGATTGGTCAAAAACTTATGTGTTTTATTATAATTACGATTGTACAGTTCATGGAAATAAATCGTCGAAAAGAAAATTTTCTTCGCTGTTTGTGCCTTTTCTTATGACTCAATAATGATAGTTTATATTTTCTTATAAGTGGGTGTTTCCAAGAAATGCAAAAATCGCGAAATATTATAAATCAATACTTTTTTTATTGGTATAAAGGTATATTCCACAACTGTAATCCAGGGGGGGGGGGAGGAAAGGTAATGCGTAATTCATGAGGGAATTGTAAGATATGGGATCAATAATGTTTGCAGATCATTTATCATTGTAAATGGTCAAATATCCACATAATTCATTCTCATTCAAAAAGCCAAATGAAAGCTAAAATGACACCTTCATTCTGATAAATGAGTTCATACAGATAATACAGAATTTTAAGTGACTCTCACTTCAAGGTGTTCACTGGCCTGATTTAGAATATTCAAATAATGCAATTATCGATCATATATCAATTGTTGGTTTGCAGGGATTTGGTTGGTTACAGAATTTCATTATGAGCTGAAATTGGCTGGAAAACTATTGGAAAATCTTGTTGTAGTTAGAAGTCTTGACCAGTAGGGGTACAGCAGGTAGAGTGTGAGGACAAATAACTCTCCAATGGTGGCATTGGCTAGTAGTTGTGGTATATATATCGTGAATTGCCAGAAGTTGGATTTCATAGGCTGGCTTATTGGATCAACTTCTAGTGGGCTTAATGGTCTACGAGCTTGCCACATAACCGGAAGGTCTTGGGGTTTGAGACTTGGCGGTGGGTGTGTACTGCCGATAAGTCCTCCTAGACCAGGGCGAAACAACTATCTGGTACTCTTTAATGGTTTTATAATGATTATTTCACCGATGTCAGCTCATGTTGAGATCGTGTAACCGATAATATATCATTTGAAACAGTGTTGTTCTACCCGAAGATTGTTCACTTCAGTACTACTTTAAAATATTCTTCCCGCAGATATTGCTCGCTTCTCAGTACTACTTTAAAATATTCTCCCGCCCATTTCCTTTTAAGGATTCCTACTGATAGGTGAAGAAACTTATTTCAGCCAACACGATACGTATTGATGGATTTATGGTTGACTCAGCTGTTTCATCCTAGTTTGGGAATCATCGGTAGTACTCACTCATGGCGACGAAATCTCAGCATGGATCCAAAAACCTCGAGCTGCTTTCGCTAACTTACGCCATCTCTGGCGTAGGCGTGGCATCCGGCTATAAACCAAGGGACGTGTGTACTGCTCAGTGAAAATAAGAACAAAGACTGACTCAACAAATAATCACAGCACACTTTGCGTAGGCAAATACAATTTGTAGATAGATGATCTGACATTCGAGAAACAGTCACAAAGAGATGCAAGGTTAACTTTCTGTGAGAAACAACCAATCAGAAGACTGTGTTTGTCTGCTAACAATAATCTATAATAATGTACATGAAAAACCACAAATATGTGTTGATTTCCTAAATAAACGATCTGTTTCCTGGCCCTTTTCTTCTGTGGTTACAAGCTGATTGCAGCTGTATTACTTACATATAAGACTAATAAGATTTTAATGGAAACAAACAGGTAGCTCACCAAAGAAGCCCTTCTCGGTGAATTCATTCTTCTCCTTTTACCTCTACAATCGCATTTGTATACAATTTTCTCATGAAAGAGAGAAGTAACGAATTTGATAAGTAGTCGCTACCATAGTTGCTAATATTAGTCAATGCATAATAAGAGTTCATTAAGTGTATTAGAGTTATGTAATGAGATGGGTGACTCTAAACTATAGCAGCCCAAACCAAAACTACCTAGTGAACGGACGAATGACCTTGGCACCGACAACTTTGACCAATCAGAAGGCTCTATAAAAACGGCGCATAATTTCAATAAATCCTTTAAATATTAGCAATGCAGTTATAAAGGATAATGTTCTCGTATATGTTCCAAAACAACCTCACGATTTCTCATAGGAGTCTTGATACTTATGTTAAACAAAGTCTTGTACTTAAACTCATCGAGATAACTGTAAATCAATGCATTTCTGAATCCATTCACAGATCTCATCCGTTTTTTAAGGTGATTCCAAAAACTTTCGATGGAATTAGTGTAATTTGCATCGAAAGGACTGATGAAACCGTTTGTATGATTGACGACGTGATGAATATAGCCCAGATTCGATAACTGACTATAACTTCTACATTCACCTGTATGAAAAGTCGTCTCAGGCAGCACTAAGCGCTGGATAATAAATAATAAGATATCTGCATTGCAATTAGGGGTCGCCGAGTACTTGAGTTAGCCTGATTCATATGCTGTTGCTGTTACTGGTCTTTTCAATACCCAGGAATGGCACATCATTAACATTTTCGTTAGAGGTAATTTAAACTAGGACGAAACAGCAGCTGTCCAGTACTCCCTGCTTCTCTAGCTGATATCAATCCGTGATCATCTCGTAAAAACATAACAAACCCTTGCAAACCAAACTATAGAAAATTAGAGATTGTATTATTAAATTTGCTTATCAGTGTGTGTGTGTGTGTGTGCGTATGTAAGTATGTACAGAGCACAAACAAAGGTACAGAATGTGTGAATTCACTGGTTACTCTACGTTTTAATTATTATCATGGAGAATGAAGAAGTGTACTGCTGTGGTGAGAGCTACCTGCTAGCCAAAATCGGTAGACAGCAATTTACGTCAATATCTACATTTCGAATCTTGGTCATGAGAAAAAAACAAAAACGAAGACCAACTCAACGACCAATCACAGCAGACTAAGCGTGGGTGGATACAATTAACAGATTAATGGTCTGACCTTCAAAGAAACGGTCACATAGAGATGACAGATTAACTTTCAGTGAGAAAACAACCAATCAGAAGACGCTGTTTCTCTGATAATAATGTACATAAAAATATATAAATATCTAGTGATTTCCTTAATAAATGATCTGTCGAGTGGCCCTTGTCTTCTGTCGTTACACTACTGGAAAGCTGAATATATATTCTTCCTCTAATTTCTCTATGGAGCATATTCTCTTCGATCTATAGTACAGAGTCTTGACTAGATCGCGTTTAAAGCTGTTTGGACAAAAGCTAATAAAATGTAAGTATTTTAAAGATATTCTTTAAACATGGTAGAGTGAAGTTTCTTGTGGTCTTTGATGATGCTTTTTTTGTTGGCATTACAACTTGAGTTTAAACACATTTTGATGAAATTGTGTAAGTATTCATTCCAGAATCGGAAAGGTAAGTCAAACCTTCATCATTCTGATAAACTGAGTTTGAAAGTCTACTGCACTCAGTTAGCACAAAGAACACAACTCAGATTTTCAACACCAGTCAGTCAGACATTTCTTCTATATGGAGTGGGGCGCCTGGATCACCACACGCATATCTAACAGCATGTTTCAGACTTTCGTCAATCAACAGCTGCCTTCACCAGATAGTGAAAAATTACCAACAAAAAACTCTGGGAAGGAATCATTTCAGAACTTATTGCTCAACAGACACGTCGAACGAAGTGGAGATGGGTCGGATACACACACTTAGAAGACCATCGAATGACATTGTACGCCAGGTTATCGATCAAGTGGAGGGTGAATGGGAAACCATGATTTCAGCGTGTGTCTGAGAGTGACACAGAAGAGGAAGAGAATGCCTATAGTCAGCTGTGAAGCTAGACAAAGGTGACACTCCTAGTAGAGCAAAGTGAAATGGAAACATTCTGTTGACTCGCCATGTTCCACTCAGAATCCAAATGGATAACAACAATGATAATAATAGTATGATTGATTTAAGTATAAAACTTGGGCATTGTCGTAGCGTATAATTCCATTATGGATGAAATTTTATTTTGATAAATCACACAGTGTGTTACACAGTAATATTAACTGATGACCACGTTTCGAGAACAAACTATTCCCACTCATAATCATGTCAAGTCACTCACTCACACACTTTTTTCCTTCATTTATATACATGTGTGGAATTGACTAGATATTGGAATAAAAATCAATATGGGATAATGTACATTCAGATGGGCAACAAGACGAGTGTTTGTATAGTCATAATAAGTAACTTGTTAGAATGTTGTGATGTGCTTGAATTGAATTGAAATAGAATTTTGAGATTATTTATTATCCTCTTCTGATTTGACTGGTGGTAATAATACCTGTTCAGGTAGGCTTAGTTTAGTTGTCTAACAAACCGAATAGTAGCACTAAGTAGTAAAGTACAAGAAAAGACCTAAATGATGAAATAAAACAGATAGAAGAAGAAGCGTTAGTGTCAAATAACTAGCTAACTATCCTATAAAATTCATTAGGAAGATAAAAACAATGCCAAAAGCAAAATAAAATTAATTGCGAAACTAGTAATGATAAAATAATAATTAAGAGAGAATATAAGACATCTACAGTTATACTATAAAAGGAGGGGACATCTGTGACCCTGCGTAGGATTCTCAATAAAGCAGGGAATGGTGTTGCATTGAAACCTACAAAGTCACACAGATAGGACAAGCTCTATAGGTTTAAAACACCCGGTGGACCCAATTAAACAAAATAATATAATTTACAAAATACCTCGCAGTAACCGTCAGTTAAGTCAACTAACTACATAGGTCAAACTAGTAGGTCAGAGGTAGTCAGATTGTCAGAACATAAGAATTTAGCTAAGGTAAGAATAGTTGACCCCAAGAAGATGAGAAATTTAGAAAACAGCTCAGCAATTGCACTGTATGCACTAGCACACAATAGTATTGGAGAGGGTCAAAATTCTAAGAAGTAATAAAGGTAGGTGGAGAGAGAGGTTGATCACTGAATCCTGGCTGATTTATGGAGTCTATACCCAACACAACATATGCAACAAAAATGACTCAACGCAAATGCCAGAAATATGGCAGATATTATTACCACCATTCATATCAGAGGAGGATAATAAATAATCTCAAAATTCTATTTCAATTCAAGCACATCACAACATTCTAACAAGTTACTTATTTTGACTACATAAATAGTGGTCTTATTTCCCATCTGAGTGTAACTGATCAATAACACTCATATTATTATATCTGAATGTACATTATCCCATATTGATTTTTATTCAAATTATTGTTATATCCTTTAACTCCTAGAGGAACATAGGGCTTCAGTCGCGCGTCTCCATTGCGTTCGGTTTTCTGCCAACATTTTCAGCCCGCTCCAAATCTGCCTACATGCTTTCATTTCCTCTTCACATGACCTCCTCCAAGTCACCTTCGCACTGAAACCCAACTCGCCACTTTCTTTTCGGGTTCCACTTGAGCAATGGCCTGGCGTGTGATGTCACTTGATGGTTTACTCAGCGTATGGCCAATCCATCTCCATTTCTTCCTGATTATTTGTTTCACAATCGGTTCCTGCTCGGCCGGTTGGTTCGCTCATTGCCAGAGATCCGTGTTTCTGATCTTTTCTGGCTGGCCATCTGATCTTTAGTAGTATTGGGCGAAGACAGCTGTTGATGAAGGTGTGTAGCTTGTTTGAGATGCTCTTTATGACGCACCAAGTCTCTGATCCGTATAATAAGTAGCACTGACTTCACATTGGAGTTTAAAATCCAGATCTTATTTTTCATGATGAGTAGTGCTATTGACCTCCACACAGACTTAAGAGTAGTGAAAGCTTATCTTGCTTTTCCAATTCTGGTCCCCGTCAGTTCCGGCTGTAGTTGAAACGTTGCTTCCAAGGTAGGCGGGTAGGTGAAGGAGGTTGCTTCTTTCAGGTTCCTCCCATTTATGCAGGCTGATTGTTGTCTGTTGTTGTTGCTCCTGTTGGTTTTGCCCAGGAATCTTCACCACCTCTGTTTTATCTATGTTCACCTGAAGTCTTATCTTGTCTGGATGTTTCTTCTGCTAACTTGTTGCTTTTCACTTGTATATCTTCCAGTTTGTGGGAAATCAGACATATATCATCGGCGAAGTCCAGATCCTCCAAGTTTTTTGTGTGAGTCCATTTTATGCCTGTTTCCTCATTGCCCGTTGTCTGTCGCATTATCCAATCTACTGCAATCAGGAAGATCATTGGCGATAGTAGACAGCCTTGCCTCACTCCCATCCTCACTTCGAAGGCTTCCATAAGTTTCCTGTTGTGGATTACTTGGCATGCAGCATTGTCGTATAACTGTCAATTCCACTTATGTATACAAATGAAGGAAAAAAGTTGTGTGAGTGAGTAGCTTGATATGATTATGAGTGGCAATAATGAATTGTGCTCGAAACGTGGTCATCAGTTAATATTACTGTATAACAAGCACTGTATGACACTTTATCAAAATATAAAATCTTATCTATAATGGAGGAATAATATTATTAGTATAATATTCTTATCAAACAGAAAATTATTCTTCATTAAGTACAATTGAATATTGAAAAAACAAAGAAAAACAAGAGTGTAATAGTGAAGTGAAATCACTAAATTTCGAAGTAATCTTAACTTTTATTTAATTCATAGAAAAAAACAAAACAAAACTGGGAAAAATAAAGTAAAATAAATTCGTTGGCAATAAGGTCTCGCATGAAAGACAGTTTCATCAATAATTACGATAATAATAATAATAGTTAAAAAAATGTGAATTACATAATCAAATCAAATAGTTAGGTAAATAAAAAATATAAAAAAATTACAAATGATTCAGTACAAATATCACATTATTATTTTATTATTTATCATTACTTATATCGTTTAATTAATCTCAAATGGAAATAAGCTACACATAAGGCTACGATTGCAATCACAAATATGCCCAATTCATTTAACCATACAGCCCAATTCGATTGATAATCAACTGCTTGTGATTCTAAGTACTGTACACCAGTGATGCTAAGAAAAAATAGGAAGGCAAAGAAAGAAATTAAAAAAAACGAAAGATTTTTTAAAAAAAGTGTAACGGTAAAGGACCAGAGAATTTCATGACGGAACTAATCATTGGCCCTAATCAATTCAATGTGTATGCACCAGTTCACCTGCTCGTGTGGAGCTAAGTACATAGGTCGTTGTATGTGCGTCCTTTTGAAACGTGTTAGAGAACATTACCCAGCGGGGCTGGAAAGAGGAGGCACCAGTTCAATCACAAGTGCCATTATTGAACATTTGATCAACACCTCCCACAACATCTCAACTGATTCTTTCGAAGTGATTTACAAACTCCACAGAAACCTACCAAAAGTAGTATGTTTCCGATATCTCTGCACTGCAGAAGCCCTCGTAATATGCATCGAGAAGCAGGAGCTGTGCGTTCAAAAGAAATTAGTCCAACCTCTACAACTACCATGAACCTAGTTCGGTATGTTCCTTTAGCTTCCGTTTTTTTCTTTCTTTCGTTCTCTTTTTTATTTTTGATCTTTTCTCGTTCGCTGTGTGTGTGTGTGATTCTTACCCCCTCTGTCTTCATTCGATTCACCTCATTTTTTCGGTTATAAAAACAGTTATTTTAAGTTTGTTTTCATGCTTTTCCTGCTCACATTTATAATTCGTTTAGAATAACCATTTTAAAGTTATATTCTAATCCTGTGCAATTCTGTGTTTCTAAGGCTCTTGTAGTCTATATTCACACCTAACTTCCATTTAAAGTTAAAATTATTATTTAAATTTTGTTTCCATACTCATTTTCTATACACTTGTTATCCATTCTAATCCTGTGTAATTTTGTTTCTAAGCCTCTCGTAGAAACCATATCTAGTTGAAAATAATTGTCACCTTTTATTCGCCATCGGAATTATGTGGAATCAAACAAGAATTGTATCCATGTAAGATTATGTATTTAAATGCGATTGTACAGCTTTTGAAAAAGAAATCACCGAAAAGGCAGATATCTTTGCTGAACTTCGTGTTCTCTTCTTTCTGATGGCCATATGGGTGTTTTCCACGAGCCAAAAAAATGTCTGCCATATTATATTCAGAATCGAAATTTGCACACAGCTGTGGTACTGTGCCTGTTTATCTTTGTTTCATGTTTTCTATATTGTTGTGTTTCACACGCATCGTTCACAAATTAAAATTCATCCCTCTACTATTTTGATAATCTTGCAGATGATGTACAAACCAAACTATAGAAAATTAATCTGATGCTGGCTAGTGACTTGCTACAGGTTGGAGTTTCCTGAGTTCTAGTGAGAAGTCGTGACCAGTGAGGTCCAATTAGATGTCACGTGTGTGGATGGATGTCCCACCAACGACAATAGTTGGGGTTGCGCTAAATCACGAAATGGTAGAAGTTAGAGTTCATAGCCAGCGGGTTCCGCCAAGTCAGGCAAGAGGACAGTGACACTAGCTAACGGCTGAACTAAATATGTACAACGAACTGGCAGAAGTTGGAATTCATGCATCATTGGGATCAGGTTCCAGTGGCTGAATGGTCTACAAGATCTCCCTGTAGCCGAAACGTCCTGGGTTCTAACCGTGATGGTGGATGCGTACTGCCAATGAGTCCTGAATTAGGATGACAGGGTTGTTCAGTAATCCCAGGTTTCCCAATTAGCTCTCTGACTGATGTAAGCTAGTGATGAATCCAGTAAGTAGTAAGACGCATTTACTCTAAGCTTATATCAAAATTTAAGCTTATGAAAGATGTAGTGGTAAATAATTCTCTAAAATTATTAGTCTACAGCATTCTTCACTCACCATTGGATGTTAACCTTCACTAAATGAGTGTACTTATTATGCAGTCAATCTTTGCCAATCTCGTACACGGTGCGGACGTTCCATGTCCCCACAAAGACTTTTTATTTTGGCGCAAGGAGATTCATAGTACTGAAGTTTTTGTAGGATAAGAGAGATTATACATCTCATCCAACAGTTGTAGGACAATGCTGCATGCCAAGTAATCCACAATGGGAAACTTACGGAATCCTTCGAAGAAGTAAAGACGGGAGTAAGACAAGGCTGCCTAATATCGCCAATGGTTGTTCTGATTGCAGTAGATTGGATAATGCGACGGACAGTTAGCGGGCAGCGAGGAAACAGGCGTAAATTGAACCCACACGAAAAACTTGAAGGATCTGGACTTCATCAATGCTACATGTCTAATTTCCCACAAACTGGGAGATATACAAATGAAAAGTAACAAGTTAGCAGAAGAAACATCCAGACAAGATAAGACTTCAGGTGAACATAGATAAAACAGAGGTGGTGAAGATTCCTGGCCAACAGCAACAGAAACTACAACAACAGACAACAATCAGCATATATGGTAGAAATCTGAAAGAAGCAACCTCCTTTACCTACCCACCTACCTTGGAAGCATCGTTTCAACTACAGGCGGGAGGAACTGACGAGGATATCAAAGCAAGGATTGGGAAAGCAAGACAAGCTTTCATTACTCTCAAGTCTGGGTGGAGGTCAACAGCACTACTCATCATGAAAAATAAGATCTGGATTTTAAACTCCAATGTGAAGTCAGTGCTACTTATTATACGGATCAGAGACTTGGTGCGTCATAAGGAGCACCTAAAACAAGCTACACACCTTCATCAACAGCTGTCTTCGTTCAATACTACTCAAAATCAGATGGCCGGCCAGAAAAGATTAGCAGCAGGAAGGGATTTCCGGCAATGAACGAACCGACTCTGCAGGAACCGATTGTGAAACAAATAATCAGGAAGAAATCAAGGTGGATTGGCCATACTCTGAGAAAAAACCATCAAGTGATATCACTAGAGAAGCCATTGCTCGAGTGGAACCAGGCTGAAAGGGAAGCGGCGAGTTGGGTTTCAGTGCGAGGGTGACTTTGAGGAGGTCATGTGAAGAGGAGATGAAAGCGTGGGGGCAGACTTGGAGCGGGGTGAAAACGTTGGTAGAGAACCGAACGCAATGAAGACGTGTGGCTGAAGCCCTATGTTCCTCTAGGAATTAAAGGAAATAATAATAATACAGTCAGGCATCGATGCCATTCCCGGCACGAAATCGTGTTACGTTCGGTCATTCGTGTACGAGCCCTAGCTAGTTAGGCAAACATCTTCATTATCACCATCACTTAACGTTTCTAATCGATCGATCGATCAATTTAATGTTTGCATTTATCTCTGGTATCTGTAGAACAAGTCAATACTTGGAAGTTACAGCATAAAAACAAGCGTCTGTATACACAATAGATCGTCAAAAATCCATCAGTCATCCAAAAAAAATTTATCGAATTGATAGCTTCTGTAGAGAAGCGACAAAGTACTGCATTAGTAAACCGCCTACAATCAATTACAGCACTAATGCATTCCATCAATGATTTGAAATTGAGCAGAAAGTTCAGCAGTCATAAAAATTGTTATTGAATAAAAATCGCTTTGATTTTTACCGAAATGTAGATATAAATGCACATTTTATTACACTGTTGAATTTTTGTTTCAATATTGATAATTATTATATTTATTTTTTTTTAACATTTTTGATTTCAGCTTGATTCCATACTGTATTTTTGGTACAAGTATGGAATTTTCAGCATGTGATATCGGTAGCCCAAATTTTGCAGGCTGACCATAGATATCAGGTATGCGTCGGCAGGGAATCGAACCCCGGACCATTTGCATGGTCGGCGAGAGTCCTAACCACTGTGCCACCGACGCATATATATATATATATATATATATATATGAATACAAATCATTATGAAGTGCTACAATTTCTAAGATAGAATTAAGACACAAAACGAAAATTGACTTAACTACCAGTCAAAGATAAGAAGGACAACTAAAACTGGTGTAGGCTAGAACGCTTTAAATCACATGAATTGGTAGAAGTTGGGATTCATGAGTTTTTAGATCAGATCCCAGAGAAAGTAGCTGAATGCTTTACAACCTTCCCTTCCAAGTTCGAACCCTGATGATGTGTGTGTACTGATGGTGAGTCCCAAATCAGGACGAAATATCTTTCCAATACTTCAGATGCTGGTTTTCAATGGTTCTCCAATTGTGATATCAATCCGTAGTTGAACTTAAAACAAATCAAATCCCTACTCTTGAAAATTAATCGTATGCTGGCTGTTGACTGGACACAAGATGAAATTGACTAAGGTTCTAGTGAGAAGTCGTAACTAATGTGGTCCACCAGGTCAGTTATGAGGATAAATACTCGCTGGGATCGATATCAACCAAAAACCTATTGAAGTCTAATGAAAACTAGGTAGTTATTTCGTCTAAATTTGGTGTGTGTGTGTGTGTGTGTGTGTGTGTATCTACCAGTTTGACTGCAGCTGCGGAGCCAGCTATATTGGGCGTACAATTAGGCAGGTTCATCATCGTATTTCCGAACGTCATCCAACATGGTTAAGCAAGGGACAAACAAGATTTATTCGGAGCTCTATTTTAGCGCACCTTGTAGATGGTGAGCATCAGGTGGACGTTAATACTGCATTTAAAATTATCTATCTTATTCCTACTAATCTTAATTTTGCTCTACGAGTTCGTCTTCTACATACCTACAGCTGAAGCAATAGGAATCCACCTGAAGAAGCCAGGCAGACCTGTGTGTTCAGAAGAAATTTGTACAGCTACTTTCCTTACCTTGGCCATCGTTACATGATTGTATAAACCGGACTACTTCTCCCCCCTCCCCGTAAACCTTTAAAATTATAAAAATTATAATCGTCCAAACTTTTTCTGACCACTTCATCTTTAATTACGTGTCATCCTTGTAAAATTAATTTATTCTAACCATTTCTACCTTTTAATTGTGTGTATTAATTTTCTTCGTTAATTATCAACCCACTGACATTTTGACAATGATTAATTTTTGTTAACAAACATATCCATGTCACTACCTGATTGGTAAACTGTTGTGTATTGTAATAAAAATGCTATATATATTGGAGTAGAGCCAGAGATGAGGATCTAATTGAAGAGTAAATATTTTTTTCGCTCAATCTTTCTGTTTTCTAAATTTGGTGATACGCAGGAACACCATGCAACAACGATTATCGGGAAAAAATCCTAGAATAATAACTTAGTATTTTAGAAATATCTTTATACTCTGCAACAGAATTATATACAAATAATCGAACAATATATTTGACGTCAGTTCTGAGCTGAAGTATCTTTAGTAGCTTACATTAGGTCACATCACCTACTGCTTACATAAGTCAAAATGAAAATGATCAATACAAATTTAGAATGCATGAAACTATGTAATATTGATGGAGATTGAGATGACTAGTTCCTACAGGAACGAAAGGCTTCAGCCAGGGCGTGTTTTACTCCCTCCAGGATGATACGGCTTAGTATGTTGCTTGGGATAGACAGGAGCATAATGTCGCGCCAATTCTTGCATTGACTTAAGTCTCCTTTCTTTGGCAGTTTGAATAGGTAGGCTTTCTTTTAACCACAGGTACCACCTTGACCTCTTTCCACACCTTCTCCAGTAGTAGTGTCATCAAGTATGCTGATGTTTCTAGGTCGATTTTCAATGCTTCTGTGGGGATTTCGTCTGTTCGTCCTGCTGGATTTCTAGTTTTTAGCACCTTTATTGTCCTTCAGGACTTCTGCTTTCGTCGGAGGATCGGTATCCCCCCCCCCACCGGTAGATCACAATATGTGATCACCTCAGGAACAGTGTAAACTGAGAATTTGATTCAGTGTACTATCAGTTTGCACAAGTAACTGAATCCGACGGAATGTTCCACTTCCTCAACGTCCATCTGACAAGAAACGCTAACAACTCTCTGAAAAGGTCTATATACAAAAAGCCTACATGGAATAGACAATTCATCAACTTTCAAAGCTTCGTGCCCCTAAGCAGAAAAACCCTGATGGAAAACGGTTTCCCGCCCAGGTTCATAGACAAGAATCTCAAACCTAAGAAGACTTCCGAACAAGTTCAATCCGTTCCAAAGAAAATACTTCTGCTTAATCTAGAATTCAAAGGTGATATTGAAGCAGAAATCCTTCGCAAACGCCTCTCCAAATCGCGGAGGAAAACATACTCCGCCACGAGCCTACGACTGACGTTTGCCTGCAAGAAACTGCTCAGTCAGAACGTGAAAGACAAGCTGTCGCATTGGGCCACATCAACGTGTATATACCAGTTTACTTGCTCTTGTGGAGTTGAGTACGTTGGTCATACCATGCGCCGACTTGAAAAACGCGCTCGTGAACAATATCCAGCCTGGCTAGTAAAAGGAGACCGAAAACGTGTATACAGTTCAGTGACAGAACATCTGGTCAATTCAGGACATTCAGGGCCTTTCGAAAAATCCTTCAAAGTAATATACAAGATTCAATCAAACTTATCAAAGGGAGTGAAATTAAGACATATGGGCATAGCCGAGAGACTAGCTATCCAAAAGCTTAGACCCACGCTTTGTATCCAATAGAAATACGTCCAAACCCTGTCCCTGCCATCATAAACAGGTAATTCTTTTAGTAATGACCATCCCATCGCCTTTCTTAGCTAAACTTCCTGTTTATTCATGTTATTTTACTATTTCTACATATTTAATCCCTGATTGCATAAACAATTATTCGTCACATTTGTTTTCTTATCCAAACATCCTGTCTACTTTTGTTATTTCTACATTTCTAACCCCCAAATGCACAATGTCAATCGTCTTAGTAATTATGATGCTACTTTGTTTGAGTTTTATCCATCACTCTCCCTGTTTATTATGGCATTTTAATTCCTAATTGTAATTTTTTATTAATTTGACCCTTAACCGGAGATTATTCTGGAACTTTCCCATCCATTTGATATAAATACACGAATGTACAGCCTAGATGATGACTTCGTCGAAAAGAAAATTTTCTTCGCTGTAACTGTCTTCTTAATAACTCCTATGACCCAAAGTCGTATTTGCAAAAGATAAACAAATGTACATACTTACCATATAGATTCTAAGTTTTGAATATTAACACTGACATCGCTTCGAAAGTGTTCAGAATTCGTCTTCTTCTGCCATTCTGTCAGTAGCGTTGATGTGAGATTCGCATAAATAGGATCACTTATATTTATACTGTTCAAATCAATGGATGACAACAGTTTAGACGAAGACGGCAAAAAACGTGGACAGAACTTCATATCAAATAATTCATTGATGGCAAGTATGTTAATTGCGTATCGTAATATTGAAATATAACGGACTAATTGAAGCCATCTCCATAGTGTGGGAATATTTACCAAATAACCACTTGTTATCTACATATATCAACACAACAAGAAAAATATCAATGAAATTGACAACAACAACAAAAAAATAACCAATTGTGAGTTTAGAGAACAATAGATGAGCTGCTACTGTAGTGTGATGCAGATTGATGATGACAGGTAGCGGCTAAAAATTCAAATCAACGTTTTAAGTCAGTAGCTGCAGCAGAGGTAGAAAAGTGTTTATTCAACTCATATCTGGATATAGTTTACGTTGTGGACAAAAAGTAAAATTATATATATATATATATATATATATATTGCAAATCCTAGGAGATTCAAGTGGAAAATCAGACAATCAAAAACTGTCCAATCAGATTATTATTTCAGTGCACTCTTCAATCATGACTTTACGGCTAAAAAGGATATGTTGTCCGTCCTAACAGCTTTTGATAGTATCAACCATGGAGTAATTCATCGACTGCTTCAACGTTATGAAATACAGCAAACATACACATAAAACTCATGTTACAGATATATATGATGGCGATGCCACACATCTGGAGTAATTCACAACAGAAAGCTCACTGAAAGTGTCCGGAGTAAAGATAGGAGTAAGCCAAAGACCAGATGACCGGAAAAGATCAGTAACAGGGATCTCTGGCAGTGAACGAACCAACCCAGCAGGAACCAAATGTACAACAAATAGGCGGGAAGAAATGGATTTGGACTGGCCATACGCTGAGGAAACCATCAAGTGACATCACTAGACAAGACCTCGACTGGAACCCGAAAGGGAAGCGGCGAGTTGATCGTCCAAGGGTGACTTGGAGGAGGTCATGTGAAGAGTGGATGAAAGCATGTGGGTAGACTTGGAGTGGAGTGAAAAAGTTGGCAGAAAACCGAAGGCAATGGAGACGCGCAGCTGAAGCCCTAGGTTCTTCTAGGAATTAAAGGATATAATAATAATAATAATAATAATAATAAACAAAAGCTGCACACGATATCCCTAACTGTGGTGGACTGGATTACAGTGGTGAGATGTGTACACGTTGGGCTGACAAAAAACAAACAGATGATTTATGTCTAATGTCACACAAACCCGAAGACCTACAGGCATAAAACCAAAAAGTTGGCAGGAGAAGCATGCAGTGAAGACGGGACTCCAAATGAGCAGAGACGAGATAGATGTTATGATGATGCTTAACCAACAACAGACGTGAATCAAAATCAATAAGGATAAAAATCTAGACGAAGTTGACCCTTTCACTTATCTGATCTAGACAGTATAATTTCAACTAGAGCATGTGTCAAAGCCAGTTAGGATCGGATGAAGAAATCAATGTACAAATCTACAGAACTCATTCAGTACATGTATATGGTTCAGAGATTTGTGGCGCGCATTTCATTCGAAGCGTTTTCAACAATCCGATGCAGACTTCCATCATCAGTAGCTGACTTAGCTGTCTCAATACCGAAGATCGATGACTTAAAAAGGAATGATCAGCAACAAGGAACTCTGACCTGCGGCGAACCACCCAACAACCTACTGCCCAACAAATATGCAGCAGAATTAAATATACACATACACTGAGAAGACGTTCAAATGACGTCATTACATTCGAAGGGGGAAGAGATGAACGAGTTGAGCATCCAAGGAAATTTGCTTGATTCCACACAGTATTTTGGTGCCACTATGGAATTTTCAGCATGTGACATTGGTAGCCCGAATATTCAGCAGGTCGATCATTGATATCAGGTGTGCGTCGGTCGGAGGTTGAACTCCGAACCATGTGCATGGTCCATGGCTAGAGCGTCCTAACAGTTGCGTCATCGACTCTTTTGAGTAGTGGTGCACAAGTCAGCTGTGTAAAGCTCCTATCACACTTATGCAAACACTTTTTATTAGCTTATTTTTCTAAAATATCAAAATTATTATTTTAGAAAAATGAATAAAAGCAAAGCCAACACACATACGCACACAGACAGAGACACAGTAGTAACACTTACCATCATTAAAACAAAAAACATAGATAACAGCATTGATCCAATTCGATGATCTTTAACCATTGCACTTACAGCAAATGTGATCGCTGAAGCAGAAAATGTTAACAAAGTGATTGTTAACTCCCAGAATAGAAATGGACGTAGTTCATAGCGTAGACCAGATAAAAAGTAGGTGATAGATAAGCATAACAAGGCAGGTATCGCTTTACTCGGTAATACATCTGATATAATCTTTGAGAGGAAATATGTTGAGATTCTATAAAATCCAGCTGATGTTTCATGCCTAGTCAAAAAAAATATACAGAATGAAATAATGAAATTATTTTTAAGTGGATAAACTCAATAGAGAAGACATTAAATGTGAAGATATATCGAAACCAAGTCGGAAATTAAATATCTTGGCGTCATTCTATCTGCCGATCTTTCCTGGTCGTCTCATATCTTGATGATTTCTAAGAAAATATTCCGTCTAACCTTCTACATTAAGAAGTTAAGACATTCTGTGATAACCCACTCAACCCTTACTCTTATAATTCGTTAACTCTTTTATCCTGCCTATTATTCTCTATTGTTCCCCTTTAGTTTTTCCTGGGCTACTGAAGAAGAATTATATCTTATTACGTAGGATGTTAAAGGTTGTCAGTAGGGTAAGCAACGTACCACTTAACCAGCTTGTTAATATTCTGGTCGACAGGATCTTGGACTCATGTGAAAAATGGGCTAAATCAATCCATTCTATTTAACTCACACCACCCTCTTCATTCACAACTCTCCCCTTGTATCTCATCAGGCAGGACCAGAAGCCTATATAGAAAACTATATGCTCGCTCTAGCAAGTACAAAAACTCAACCATAACCTACTTAGCTCGAGTTCTGTGCGATAAAGAAAGCATTATTATTATTAAATAGTCAGTAAAACAGTTGGATCTCATCTCTCCAACTCATATCATTTATAGGTACAACGTTTTCTTTTTTTCCTTTCATTTTTTTTGTTATGTGCTGCTTTGTTTCTCTCTTCCTTACAAACTCTATTCATAACATTCTTCTTCGTTCTTTCACACTCTGTATATCTCGACCTTTTGTTACCGCTTACACCAGTAAATATGCTAGCATCTACTTTTCTAACACCTTCAAACACTTTGTTCAATTTTGGCTATATTACCGACATTCCAGTATGTTGATATCAAAATTAACTGTGACTACCCATAATCTATGTAGAATTTTATTTATTGATAATTTACAAACTGGATGCAATACTGTAGTGAAGTGCTGAGAATTCCATTCTGTATCACAAGTACTGTTTTGGAATAAAGCAGATTATTATTATTATTCCCAACTTAAAGTTCCACTCGAGCGACGGCCTGGCGTGTGATGTCACCAGGTGGTCTCCCCAGCGTGCATCCGATCTATCTCCATTTCCTTCGGAATATTTATAGAGCAACAAGTTCTTGATTGATTCATTCACAGGATTGCTTGTTCCGAATTCTTTCTGGCAGGCAATCCGATCTTAAGTATGGAGCCAGCCAGCCAGCGAAGTAGGCAGTTGTTGATAAAATTCTGCAGTAGCCGGTTGGAAATGCTTTTCATGACGTGTCAAGTCTCTGAACCGTATACAATATCTAACTTGACATCTATGCTGACTTCCAATAACCAACACTAATTTTTGTTATAAAGAGTTGGTTTGTAAAAATTTCATTCGTTTCAAGGTTGACCGTGGATGGATGCCAATTGGGGAACCATTGGAATCCAACAGGCAGTACTAGACTGCTGTTTCGTCCTATTTCAGAACTCTGCATCGGTACACACCCACGACCACACCAGTGATCGGACTATTTTCGGGTTATGAGGACACGCTGATTGACCATTCAGCCACTTGGTCTGAAATCCAATGACGCCTGATTTCTAACTTCTGTCAATTCGTGATTTCAACACAGGGACAAATATTCACCCCCAATGGACACTGACGTTAAAATCGCGAATTCAGCAAAGGTTAAAAATTCGGGGATTCATTGGGTACTGGCCCAAGTGACTGAATGGTCAACGAGTTTGGATTCGTAACCTGAAGGTTATGAGTTCAATTCCCAGTGGGGTCGTGGATTAATAGTGGTGATGAGCAACACAATAACACTGTAAGAGTTTCTGTACTTAGTGATCGATAGATGACATTTTTCAATGTAAAAAGCAGGTTAAGTAAGTAAGGTTTTAACAAAGGATAGTATTTAAAAGTTCCACACGAAAGTCAGTGCACTTATAAGGAGTTTGAACCCAGGGGTGGAAGAGTTGTACATACATATTGGGTTTTCATTAGTGCATAGTATGATGTTGGCTTGAGGTGAAATCAATACATTATATGACTAAGATTCTAGCATTAGATTTCTGCAACATTTGAACTCAGCGTCATTTTTTGTCTACGAAAAGGTTTTACGGTGATTTATATAAGAAAGGCACAGAAGGAAACACTTTTTCTGACTCTACAATTACATTCAAGTATTGGTTTGTAGGGATTTCGTTGATTGGTTACAGGATTCCATCATTTTTATTTATTTTTTTTATATATTTTTGATTACAGCTTGATTCCACACCGTATTTTTGGTACATGTATGGAATTTTCAGCGTGGATATCGGTAGCCCAGAATTCGCAGGCCGACCATAGATATCAGGTGTGCGTCGGCGAGGGCTCGAACCCTGGACCATGTGCATGGTCAGCGGGAGTCCTAACCACTGTGCCACCGACGCACATCAGAGAACCATTGGAAAACCTACGAGTACTGGACAGCTGTTTCGTCCTAGTTTGGGACTCTTCATCAGTATGCTACTAGCGGGGTTCGAACCCAGGACCTTCTGGTTACAAGGCGAGCTCACTGGCGACTGGCCCTATTCAGGTAGTGGGAAGTCGTGACCAGTAGGGTGCAGATGGTCGGGTGTGAGGACAAATACTCGCTGAAGACACTGACTAGCGGTTGCGCTATGTCGTGAATTGGCAGAAGTAAGAATTCATTGACCATTGGATCGGGTCCCAGTGGCTTTATGGTTGAATGAAACTCAACCACCAATCAGATATTGATAAGTAACAGTTAGGATTTTCAGAGATAAGCACCTACAATCTCTCTCCCTCCCCCTCGTCTTATAGTTTATGCTTTCAGACAACGGGAACTGCCCGTTTTATATGTGTGTTGATGACAGCCAGTTCAACATTGGAATACCCAAGAACATGTTTGAAGGGACTGATGCTGAGGTGTACAGTAAAATGTACAATTCACCTTCACTGACTTTATCTACGGACAAAAGAATGGTATTTGCAGGAGGGATATCCCGTAGGGTCATTCCTAACAGACTGTTTTATGAATCTAGCCTTGAGACATCATAGACCATTGACAATTTACAGCTGTACAAAAGGTAGGCAGATGACATTTTCATCATTTGCAACAATAGTTACAGCCCTAATCAGTATTTAACAACTGCCATCCGAAAATGAAGTTCAATCTGGAAATGGCTAACGAATCTGGAATTTCTTTTGTTGATATGGAACTAACATACTCGACCATACGGAATCTTAAGAAGGTCAGTTAGTACATAGAAAACCCACTCGGAACAGTCAACTAACAAGTTCCTACAGTTGGGTGCCAGTCAAGTGAAAATTAAATCTATTTAAAAATCCCTTACCGGTTGGATTCGAAGCATCCGCACTCCTGACGCCATGAAACCAGAACAAGATCTTCTGATAGAAACATTCATCCAAAATGGATACCCCCGTCAAGACTGATCGGCAACAACATCACACCAAAAGTTCAGAGGAGCGCAACAAAAAAAAACCAACAACTTTACATGAATCTGGATTTCAAGGTAGACTTAACCGGTCATATCCTCTTAGGAGTGGAAGTTTATCGTCTTTGAGAAGAACATTTTTCACATCAACGCAACGCTAAGAGTAGTGTTCTCCAGGTATCCGTTGATCAGTAGAAGCTTTAAGGACAAGGTCTATCATTTATGTATATGTCAGTTCACCCGTTTTCTTTGAATCAGATACATTGGGACATTCAACTCGTATCTTGTCTCAAACTGTTCAAGAACACTACCCCGCACGGTTGCACCAAGGTAGTGGTAGTGGCTTTCTACACTGGTCAACACTGGTCACTCCATCTCAACAAACATCTCCTTTGAAGATAATCTACAAAGTGAAGAATACCCTACCAAAGCTATTCAAATAGAGAGACCGAAGCTAGGTATACAGAAAAAAAATTATTCCACCACTTCTACTATCATGGCAACAAACTTGTTGATTTCTGTTCACACTTGATGTTTGTATGAGTGTTTTTTAAACTCCTCATAGCTCTTGCATTTCCTTCAGAACTCTTACACATAATTCCATGCATTCCTCCGTTTCTTCGCGCATCCTGATCACAACTCATTTATTAAATTACTCATCTTATCATGTAACTCTGGATGGAGACAATTAACGTGAAAGTAATACTGTGGTGAGGGTTGGCTGCTAGCCAAAATCGGTAGATAGTAATTTACGTCAGTGTGTACGTCCCCAATTTCGGTCATGAGAAAAATAAGAACAAAGACTGATTCAACAAGCAATCACAGCACACTTCGTTTGCGTAGGTGGATACAGTTTGCAGATAGATAATCTGAACTTCAATAAACAGCCACAAAAAGATGAAAGATTAACGTTCAGTGAGAAACCACCAGTCACAAGACTGTGTTAGTTTGCTTAAAATAATCTATAATAATGTACATGAAAATCTATAAATATCTGTTGATTTCTTAAATAAACGATCTGTTGACTGGCCCTTGTCTTCTGTTGTTACAATAGTATTCAAGTTCGAAAGGTTATACAAGTTCAAACAGTTGGATGAAACTACACATATCATTAGCTGAAGGAATCGAGAAGCAAGAAATTATCGACCAACAAATATGCAGGAGAAAAATGGAGATGGATTGGGCACACACGCTGAGGCGACCGTCAAATGACATCACGCTTCAGATACACCCTCGAGTAGAATCCGAATGGGAAACATTGAGTAGATCATGGGGGCGAGGGTGACATAGAGGGGGTCGTATGAGCAGTAGATGAGAACCTGTGGAAAGTCATGGGCGAGCTGTGAAGAGGACAGCAACAACTAGAAAGAACAAAGTGGATATGTGTTGTTGAAGCCCTATGCTCCACTTGGAACTCAAAAGATCAATAATGACAACAAAAGGATACTCAAAATATTGTAAGAAATTCATATGATTTCAAATCCCAAATAGATCGCCGAGAAACTGATGAAGAAGACATTACGGTAAGCTATGATATTAACTCATTATATACCAGTATCCCTATTACCGAAAGTCTTGATATCACTTTCAGTTTACTATAACCAGACACAATACGACCACAAAGATGTCCACCAGACACCAGTGAAATAATGAAGACCTTAAAATTCTGTCTAGAAAATAATTATTTTACATTTAAAGGGAGTTTATTTAGACAGACAAATGGTGTTGCTATGGGTTCACCAGTCTCCCCAATAGTTGCCGACCTTTACATGAATAGATTCGAAAATAATATCTTTTCAAGCATACTCACTCCTGAAATATGCTTAAAATATGTGGATGATACTTTTGTAGTACTGAAACGAGATCTACACAATTCATTCGTGGTGAAAATAAACTGTGTATCTGCAAAAATCCAGTTCACTTCGGAAGCAGAATCAGACATCGGTGAACTACCATTTCTAGACTGCCTAGTTAAGAGAAAGGAAAACGCACATTTTAGTATATCCATACTCAGGAAGAAAACCCACTCCAATAAATATCTAGACTTCAAATCATCACACCCCATCAGCGCAAAGATTTCAGTTGTTTCAAGTCTTCTTAGACGAGCACACTCTCTGATAACGGATGAGCAAGAAAAAGAAGAAGAAATATCAAACATTACTGAAACTCTGAAGCAAAACAACTACCCAACGAACTTCATCCACAAAATCAACACAGACATTAAGTATGGCCGAAAACGCATTCCAAAAACATGAACACCAACAGTTGTCATTCCATATAGAGCAGAGACGTCAGACGATATCAGAAGAGTACTCAACAAGCTTGACATTAGATTTTTCTTCAAAACATCAGACACACCACAAAGTAACCTTGTCCATAAAAAAGACCAAATTCCGAAAGATTCTCTATCTAATTGTGTCTATTAAATAAAGAGCTTGGAATGTGATGCGATCTACATCGGACAAACATCTCGAGAAATCAAAATCAGAAGAAATGACAACCGTAGAGCATCTCTTCGACCACCAAGAAATCCAATTGAACTAGAAAAACTTCAAAAATCATCAGCCATAGGTCTACATGCTATAGAATCAGGCCACAAAATTGATTTTGACAATATTGAAATCATCCAGAGAAAATTCAGAAATCACAAAGAACGTCTAACATCAGAAGCACTTCATATCAAGTGGAATCCAAATTGCCTGAATAGGAATGATGGACTAAAACAGAATCTGACCTGGTTACAACACCTCCCTCCCCCATGAAGTGACAAAATCAACACGAATGTGATAAGTAATTTCACTATGTAAACACACACTACTTTTATAACTTTACACACTGATCAAATCCAACAATCTACACTTGATTTTGTTATATTTACCAACTGACCAACTTGATAACGAAAAATGACCCCAGACAGACGAACGATGATCAAGTTAGTAAACTTTATTTTGATATCATAACAGATGTACTGTTACCTTTGTTATTTGGTTTAGTGATCTTCATTGCTATTTTGACTTTCAATATGACCCTTTAACTTGATCTAAGTCTATTTTTCTCACCCCTTAACTCTTTGTTATAGATATATACTGAGTGGATTTTGTAAATTCCGGTTTAATAATACTTTGAGAAAGCTATTAGCATTAAATAGCGAAACGTCAGTAAAAACAACAATATCGTTTTGTTTTTCATTCATTGGGAAATACAAAAAAACCTTAATAAATGTCATGCTCAATGCCCAAATTTTTTCAAACCGTTAAAAGTGAATTTGGTTTGGACATATATAATGACAATAACAGTTTGGTAAAATAAATGTTGAATAGAAAGTAATAAAAACTTGATGGAAATCACTACTTACATGAAAATAATACGATCTTTTAAAAATATTTCCAGTAATGCACCGCTGATAAATAATAAGTGAACACAAGTGAAAAAGAATAAACCCATACGATTTTGAATACCAGACTCGCGCCATTTGTCCATATTTAAATAGATAATGCCTAGGAATAAGGCTATGATAAGTTGTATAATAAAATGCGATAATATTGTCCTCCATGATCTATAAAGCAGAAAATTGTAGAAGTGAATAAGACGACGACAACGAAGAGGAGGAGGAGTGACACTGAGAGAGCTGGCTTCTAGCCAAAATTAGTAGATATTAATTTACGTCAATGTTGACGTCCCCAATATTGGTCATGAGAAAAATAAGAACAAAGACTGACTTAACAACCAATCACAGAACACTTTGCGTAGGCGGATACAATTAGCATTTAAATGATCTGAACTTCAAGAAACGGCCACAAAGAGATGAAAGATTAACTTTCAGCTTACAATAATCTATAATAATGTACATGAGAATCTTTAAATATATGTTGATTTCCATATTAAACGATCTGTTTCCTGGCCCTTGTCTTCTGTTGTTACAGTACCATTTAATATGGGAGACAGAAAGCAGACACATATAATCAAAGACAGCTAACCGGCGTTTTCATGTCTTCCTTTTTCAATGACCATGTCCCACAGCCAGCCATAAAGGAGGCCATAGGGAACTGCTTAGCAGTGCACGTATCCTTTGGTCGATGGTCAGCTGGATATCACGTCTACTAAGCCAGAGATGGCGTATATATATATATATATATATATATATATATATATTATTATTACTGTATGCATATATTGATCGATTGAATTTTGTTTAAAATGAAATCTCTGTGCAAGTATGTTAAGATTGTTATTGTAGATATTATTAGATATATTTAATAATGTCTTTGGCCTATAAGCAGCTGACGAGAAGGCAGCGAAATAAAAGATTTATTCTGCTAAAACTGTAGTTCTTGCTTTGTTCAAATTTACTAAGGGGAATAAATGTATGAAACAAATAAATAAAAATCAACCAAAGCAAGCGGGGATACCTTTTCAAATTCAAGTAGGATCGCCAATTCAGCGTAACAAACTGATGACAGAATGAAGTTTCACACTGTTGATAATGACCATCTGATGACGATAACTGACAGCAACCAAGAATTTTTTTACTATTGACAAGTTTGTTTTCAATGCTACTTTTTAGATGACACGACTGATTCCTCATCAACTGAGATTCGGATATCTTTCCTGGCGCTGTACTCTTTATTGGCGTATCATTCATTTCATGTTCAACATCAATAATTGGACTGTGTTCATCATTGTTATCATCGGGAAGAGGAACAACAATAGTAGAAGTAGGAGTAGTATTAGTAGTAGTGGCAGGATTAACAGAACGACTTAATGCCCACAGTTCATCAAATCTTTTAATATCTCTATTCAATGATGACAAATAATTTCCAGGTTGTACTAAATCACAATCAGTACATCTAGAATAAAGAAATACAACATGAGTTTTCAATTATTACAATCTCATAAGGTAATAATTTTGAAACATTCATGGATAATCCCCATCCAGGCATTAATGAAAACAAAACACGTAGATCAGCAAAGAGTCTCTTTCCGCTGGCAAATTCATTTTCTTAGCTGTACAATCGCAAATATATATACATGTCTTATTTTGCATGTGTGTGTACATTAAGTTTGTCAAACAGAGATACGTGCAATTGGTTAAGGTTATTTTAACTAAACAGGTGAAGTTTCAGGATTTCATCATGAGCTGACATTAGTTAGAGAACCATTGGAAAACCTGGGAGTACTGAAGAGCTGTTTCGTCCAAGTTTGGGACTCTTCAGCAGTAACTAGTTACCTGGGTTCCAGTGGGAAGTCGTGACCAGTAGGGTGCAGCGAGTCTGGTGTGAGGACAAATACTCGCCGAAGACGTTGGCTAGCGGTCGCGCTATGTCGTGAATCGGTGGAAGTTAGGATCCATCGGCTGGCAATTGGATCGGGTCCCAGCGGCTTAATGGTATACGAGCTCGCCTTGTAACCGGAAGGTCCTGGGTTCGAATCCCGGTGGGTGTGTACTGATGAAGAGTCCCAAACTAGGACGAAACGGCTGTCCAGCACTCCCAGGTTTTCCAATGGTTCTCTAACTAATGTCAGCTCATGATGATATCCTGAAACCAACCAAATCCCTACAAACCAACACTTAAACAGGTGAAGGTTGGTAATACAAGTCAAGAAAATTAGGTGTTAATGAAATTAGGGTAGTAACAAAGGTGATGAGTTGTCACAAACAGTTGTTATAAAATAAGTTATGTAATAATATGTATAGTTTGATGAGTGACTTTCTCTCAGGATACACATAGAAACAAAGTAGAAAATACGAAATTACATAAGAGTTCTAAATGAACAGAACAATTATCAGCAGTTAAGGAACAGGTAAACAAATAAAATTAAGTCATCAAAATCAACAGAGTTATTACCATGACAGCAGAAGCGGCTGGGTAATTCCCTTTTGTATGCACAGCTTCGGTTTTCCTATGTGAACGGTCAGAGCATCAGCGATACAAAAAAGACGAACAAGAACACTATCCAGTATGGCATACGAACAGGCAATAGTGGTACAATAAGGAGTGCCATAATTGAACACCTGGTTAACACCGATCATTCCATTTCAACAAACGCCTCCTTCATAGTAATCTACAGAGTCAAGAATAACCTATCAAAGGCAATACGGTTTCGTCTTCTTTGTATCGCTGAAGCTCTAGCCATTCACATAGAAAAACCGGAGCTGTGCATACAAAAGAGAATTACTCAACCACTTCTACTGTCATGGTAACAACTTTTTTGATTTCGATGACTTAATTTTGTTTCTTTGCCTGTTCTTTAATTGCTTATAATTCTTCTATTTACTTAGAACTCTTATGTAATTTCGTATTCTCTACATTGTTCCTATGTGTATTCTGAGTAAAACTCAATCATCAAACTATTCATATTATTTCATAACTTCTTTTAACAACTGTTTGTGACAACTCATCACCTTTGTTACTACCCTAATTTCATTAACAACACCTAATTTTCTTGACTGATTTTGTATCACGTAACTGCAACTACCAATCTTCACCTGTTTAGTTAAAATAACCAAAACCAATTGTACGTATTTCTGTTTGACAAACTTAATGTACACATACATACAAAATAACTCGTATATATATTTGCGATTGTACAGCCAAAGTGGAAAATGAATTCGCCGGCGAAAAGACACTCTTCACTGATCTACGTCTTTTGTTTTCAATAATTTTGAAACACAAAGAAAACGAGTTATATATATGCAGAGATGAAAAACAGTAACATTTGGGAAGTATTACTTGATTTGATTGCAGGTCTGGCCAAGAGCTGACATCAGTTAGAGAGCCACTAGAAAACCAAGAGGACATCTGGACAACCGATTCGTCCCAGCTTGGGACTCCTCATCAGCACATGCCCACTGGGTTTCAAACCCAGGGCCTTCCAATGGCAAGCCAAGCGCGTACACCAACACTTGAAGATTAATCTAGTGATGACACTAGCGCCACTAGAAGTTACCTGGAGTTCTAGTGAGGTCCATCAAGTTGGATGAGAGGACTATTAATCGCCGATGGCATTAACAGGCGGTTGCGCAATATGTACATCAGGAATTGGTACAAGCTGGAATTCATGGGTCATTGTGATTTCATGGAGGATTTCATCATGAGCTGACATCAGTTAGAGAACTACTGGAAAACCTGGGAGTACTAGACAGTTGTTTCGTCCTAGTCTGAGACTCTTTATCAGTACCCATCCACCGGGGCTCGAACCCAGGACCTTGTGATTACACGACTAGCGAGCTAGTAGACCATTGAGACACTGGGACCACTGGCCAGTCCATGAATTCTAACTCCTGCCAATTCACGACTTAACGCGACCATTTCGAAATGTCAACTTTGATGAGTTACTGTTTCATCTTCAACCTGCTGTACCCTACTGGTCACGCTTCCCACTAGAACCCCAGGTTAACTGCCTGAACATGGCCAGTCGCTAGTGAGTATCAGATTAATTTTCAAGTATTGTATTCGTAGGCATTTTGTTCGATTTGATTCGCTATGAAGCCGAAAGATTTTGGATAGGTGTTCGCTGCAGAAGAGTTCCCCACTAAGAGGAATCAGTCGTCCAGTACTCCTTGGTGGTTCTCTAAATGATGTCAGCTCGTGATCAAAAGCCTGTAAATATCATTTCCCACGTATACTTTTCTTTCATTCATTAGCGGTCAGAGTGAAACAAAAGGCTACAAACATGAGCTTTAAGTTTCAGTAGCAGTGTTCTTTTTTTGTCACGGGGTGGGGTTGCCAGCTCTTACGTCCAATCTTACTCTTTACCGGGTTGCTTACTACCAGCAAACTGACTCATGATCAGCAGGGCTTCGTGTGCTTTTGGTAGTGCGTGGGCGGTTATTACTTTCCAGCTGCCCATAACGTGGAAGTTGATTTTTTCTTTGGGTATCTGAAACAGAAAGATTACTGTTGCATGATCGCAGAGTCAAGGAGACAACTGCTTGAGGGCGGTCTGTATGTAGTGGCTTTTCCGTTTGGTTCCGTATTAGTAATTTACCGCAGGTTACAGACCACCGTAGGTAGGGTAAGTCGGGATGTAAAATTTTCGAGGTCATCCTTATCTAACCCCCTCTCCCCGGAGTGGAGAGACAGCATAGCTGGCCGGCATATTGGTCATCTCAGGGAAACACCTCACTGCTGTTACATCCCTGTTTCCCAGCAGTAGGACTTCGCCTACAAACTCTCAGCATATGGCAAAAAATATCTTACACTATGCCAGTAACTGCTTTTAGTCTAATCGTTTTGCTAACAACCTTCCTGACATTGGGAGACCTGCAGGAAACAATAGTCCCAGCCACTGTAGCTTGTTGGGTCATTGCGATATACCAGCCCGACCACCACGTCAAAGTAGCAACTATTGGTCGGTAATACCAGCAAAGCGAGGTTTAGGAGTGCTTCAGCCGATAGATTATCTGAAAGAATTGAATTCCTATTTGACTAAGAAGCGAGGTATATTTGATAAATATAATTATCCATTAAAATTTTCAATAGATTCAGATGGCGAGTCCCAAATAGGACGAAAATAGCGTCTTGGATTCCATTGCAAGTCACCAGCCACTAAAATGAACAGTGCTCAGTGAATTGGTAAATAATTTTCACAAAAAGGTTTTTTTCTCAAAAGGCTTTAATATTACTAAAAATATAGATGCGTATTTAACGTCCATCAACATATATATATATATATATATATTACATTAATAATAATATGCCTGGTGTTTTAAAGACTGCAGAGAAAAGCTAATCAGAAAAGCCACCTGCTTCAGACTGAACGGCCAGTCGAGACAGTATATCAACCCTCGCAAAAGCATGAGATTTTGTATGGCGAATTTCCAATTCAAAAGTTCTTAGGAGTTGATCACGGATTGATATCAGTTAGAGAACCATTGAAAACAAGCACTGGAGTACTGGAAAGCCAGTTGTTTCATCCTAGTTTGGGAATGCAGTACGCACCCACTAACAGGGTTCGAACCCAGGACCATATACCATTCAGCAACTGAGACCCGATTAAATGGCCAACCCATGAATTCTAACGTCTACCAATTCGCGATACCAATCCGTGATCAACTCATAAAAACAAAATTAACCCTTACAAACCAAACTATAGAAAATTCAAAAGTTGTCAAGCGATTCAAAAAACATGATCTTATGCATATGCAACATATCACCCCCCAAAAATAAGAGAAAACAGCTTACTGTTCTTTCTTTTTCCTAAATTTCATTGCTTTGTTCTGATAAAAATTATATCCCGTGGTTGATGGATTACTTGAACCCGGTTTATAAATTCTATCCACTTTAGGTTTCTTCGACTGATTCTGTGTGTTTTCATTAGAATTTACACAACATTCTGCTAAAAATGCTTTACACCTATATAGATAGATGGAGATGTTAAGGGGTAAACAGAAAATAAACAATCACAATTAGTGCATCACGAGGGAATATTTAACTTGTTCACACTCAGTCAGTCACTCACTCACTGATTCGTTTGACATATGCCAACTTACGCCATCCTCTGGCTTAGTAGACATGATATCCAGCTGTTATTATCATAAATTTCTTTAATTCCTAGAGGAACATATGGCTTCAGCCAAACGTCTCCATTGCCTTCGGTTCTCTGCTAACGTTTTCACCTGGGTCCAAGTCCGCCCACATGCTTTCATCCTCTCTTCACATGACCTCCTCCATATCGCCCTACTCTCGCACTGACGACCGACTCGCTGCTTCCTTTTCGAGTTTCACTCGAGGGCCTATCGCATGATGTCACTTGATGATTTCCTCATAGTATGGATAGTCAACCTCCATTTCTCCCTGCATATTTGTTGTACATTTGGTTCCTCCTGAGGCGGTTCGTTCACTACCAGAGATGCCTGTTGCTGATTTTTCCTGATCGGCCACCTGATCTTCAGTATTGAGCGAAGACAACTGTTAATGAAGGTCTGTAGTTTGTTTGAGATGCTCTTTATGACGCACCCCGTCTCTGAACCGTCCGTGTAGCAAGTAACACTGACTTCACATTGGAGTTGAAAATCCGGAGCTTATTTTCATTTTCATTCTGAGTGCTGTTGACCTGCACACAGACTTCAGAGTAATGAAAACTTACCTTACTTTCCCAATCCTTGCTTTGATATCCTCGTCAGTTCCTTCCGCCTGTAGTTGAAACGATGCTTCCCAGGTAGGTGGGTAGGTAAAGGAGGTTGCTTCTTTCAGATTTCTACCATATATGCAGGCTGATTGTTGTCTGTTGTTGTAGTTTCTGTTGCTGTTGGCCAGGAATCTTCATCACCTCTGTTTTCTCTATGCTCACCTGAAAGAGGTCCTATCTTTGATGCTTCTTCTGACAACTTGTTACTTTTCATTTGTATATCTCCCAGTTTGTGGGAAATTAGACATGTATCATTGGCGAAGTCCAGATCCTTCAAGTTTTTCGTGGGGGTCCAATTTATGCCTGTTTCCTCGCTGCCCGCTAACTGTCCGTCGCATTATCCAATCTACCGCAATCAGAACAACCATTGGCGATATTAGGCAGCCTTGTCTTACTCCCGTCTTTACTTCGAAGGATTCCGTAAGTTTCCCATTGTGGATTACTTGGTATCCAGCATTGTCCTACAATTGTTGGATGAGATGTATAATTGTCGGAGGCACCTCGTAGTAGCGAAGTAGTTGTCAGCTGACTATCGACTAAAGGATATGTGCACCAGGACATGCATCAGTTCGCTCCGTCCTCCTTTATGGCTGCCAGTGAGACATGGCTATTGAAAGTGGATGACATGAAAAGGCCAACTAGCTGTTTGTGATCATAGGTAGGTATCGGCATTCTCTTTCCCATGTTAAGTGGAATCATAAGGTGAGCAATATTAAGGTTAGGCATTCATAGATCGAATGTTAGGTAACTAGGGGAATTCAATCGATGAGGTTTTGAAGATGTATTAATTGAGATTGGTTAGGACATGTGTTATGCGTGCATCCTCTAGGCATCGCCTTCATCGACAATAGGCAATGTCAGCTGACAAAGGATTGATTAGGCTGGAAAAGAGCTAGGGGTAGTCAACGAAATCCATAACAGTTAGTTTAAGCCAGCGGCCATGTAGGGAGAGGTGTAGACTTCCTAACTAGTTGGGGTCCTCAGGATAGGATGGTAAGAACCAATGAAAGCTGAAGACAGCTAGTGGTGATATGACTCAAAATCATTCTCGATATCGCAGATGCCTCCAATTCATGTAATATCCAATAAAACCCTATTGTACTTCCAAATTATTATTCTTTTTCCTTTACACTTCTGTTTATTATCTATCTTTTCGAATCTTTCTTTACTCTCTTTTCTCTTGGCTTGTGTGCTACTTCGATGGAGAGTGGCAAAACGTCGGTGGCACAGTGGTTAGGACTCTCGCCGACCATAAACATGGTCCGGGGTTCGAGCCCGCGCAAACGCACACCTGATATCTATGGTCGGCCTGCAAAATTCGGGCTACCGATATCCATGCTGAAAATTCCATACTTGTACCGAAAATACAGTGTGGAATCAAGCTGTAAATCAAAAAAAAAAATAAATAAAATAAAACAAACCCGTTAATATCTGTGAAAAGTTCTACGTTGAAACCAGTCTGTCAGTCAGTCAGTCAGTCAATCACTGGTACTTAGATGAATCAGCGATTCCACAAGCCGATTACTATACACCAAATTTATCAACTAATAAAGTTTATACATTACATAACAAAAGAGTTCAAATTCCAAGTCAATAAAAAAGAATCAATTTTGGTGCAAATCAACAATGAGTCACCACAAAGGTTGTCGTCAGCAAGTACAATTATATATCATCCACGAAGAATTTAAATAAGTCCACTTCATATTAAAGATTCCGTTGAAGATATTGTTTTGAGTAGGACAACGGAAAGCTTAACAATAAAATCGACCAACTCACGACCAACAAGTATGCAGAGGTGTAGGCTTCCTGGTTAGAATTCTCAAGGATTCCAAGAAACAATGATTGGTGAGCATTAGAGATACAGCTGAAAATCGTTTTTAGTGGTAATCAACAATACCTATTAAACCCTAGTGCTTTTTCCTCAGATTACTTACTAATCTTTCTCCTTCAAATATTTTCTGCTTATTTTAGTTGACTTGTAGTTCCTTTCTCTCTCTCTCTCTCTATCTCTCTCCCCTCTCTCTTTTCTCTACCTTTGTGTGGTATGTGGAATGTAGCAATTTGAACTGTTGCAACTGAATGCAAAGTTCTACGTTGATATCCAATAACGCAGTTAATAATAATAATGATGATAATAATATATTTATTCCGCGCAGTATCTATAAAATGTACAGGATTTTCACAGCAATTTATTACATAATATTGTCCCTTCTTACAAAATCTTCAAGTTAAAATATTAATTGATAGTATATCCATTCCATTGTGATATGTCTATCTGCTTTATCTCCTTCAAGAAATTCATCCACAATATCTAGTTGAAAGCCAACTGTAAGATGTCTAGAAGTACATTTTTGAGACCTAAGTGTGATGAGAGGTGGATGCTAGCCAAATTTTTTTTCCTTCACGTTCCCGGTGGAACATAGGGTCTCAAGTTAGCGGCTTGAAGTTCCTGTAGCAGTGTTTAATTTTACAGGATGGGGTTGTTAGCCTCATGCCAAACTTATCCTCTTTACCAGCATTATTTCTAGCTCAGTGAGGTGAAAGAGTGCGTCGGTGGCCGGGGATCGGACTCCGGACCATGTGTATGGCCGGCGAGCGTCCTAACCGCTGTGCCAAATCGGTAGACAGTAATTTACGTCAACGTTTATGTCCCAAATACTGGTCATGAGAAAAATACAAAAACAAAGACTGACTCAACAACTAATCACAGCACACTTTCCGTAGGCGGATACAATTTGCACATAGATAGTCTGACATTCAAAAAACGGTCACAAAGAGATGAAAGATTAACGTTCAACGAGAAACCACCAATCAGAAGACTGTGTTTTTCTGTACACAATCATCTATAATAATGAACATGAAAATCTATAAATATGTGTTGATTTCGTAAATAAGCGATCTGTCGACTGGCCCTTGTTTTCTGTCGTTACACAAGTACTTAACGGAAGAACAGCTATCTCATGTACTGGGATACGTGAGTTGCCACCCACAATCAGGCCTCCTTCCTCAAATGTAGTAGCAACTTGTGAATCAGAAGCTTGTGAACATTTTAAATACCCACAGGACTAGATAATGCCATAAAGAGGTCATACCTTAATCGTTTAAAACAAGCCGAACACCAGAAAATATATGCAACAGAGAGATGGAAGTTTTTGGTAGCCCAACTTCTAAACAGGCCGCCAAAGATAGTCAGAAATACAATCAGACAGATAGAAGCGTGAGTGGATCGTATATTGTAGGTAGCAGAGATAGGATAAGATGCAGATATTGTGTCCGTCTATCTATCTGTTTTTGACATAGAACTTTGCACCGATGTGCACCAGTTCAAGTCGCCACACTCCTTCCATGTAGCACACAAAACAACAGAAGAAATGCATAATAGAGACAGTAAACAGAGGTGTGAGTCAAATGAATAGTAGTAACGAAGAACAATATAGTTTCATTGGAAATCACACGTCACAAGGAGTGGATGCATCTGCACCAACCAGCCATTGAAAACGATTTTGAGCCATATCACCAATTGTTTCCAGGCCTCATTGGTTTTTACCATCCCGAGGACCCCAACCAGTCAGGAAGTTTACACCTTCCTACGTGGCCGCTGGCTTAAACTAACTGTTGCGGATTTCACTGACTGATGAAGCCATGTTTTGGTTTGACCACCGCTAGCTATTTTTCATCCTGACCCTATGTCAGCTAACAGTGCCTGTCGAAGGAGGCGATGACTAGCCATGCATACGTAACACGTGTCCTAACCATCCCAGTCGATGTAGCTTCACAGCCTCGTCGACTGATTTCCCCCTCCCCCCCACCTACCTAGCACTCGACGCCTAACCTCAATATTGCTCACTTCATTATACCACTTCACACGGGGGATGGAGCGCAGGCACCTATGATCAAAGACAGCTAGGGATGCTTTTCATGTCTTCCACCCTCAATGGAAGTACCATCAGCCAACGCCAACGGGTTGATCTCTGACGAAATCTCAGCACGAATACAGGGGGCTCGTTTCGCATTTGCCAGTTTACGCCGACTCTGGCGTAGACGAGATGTTCGACTGTCGACCAAAGGGCGGATGTACTGCTCATCAGTCCGCTCCGTCCTCCTTTATGACTGGGTGTGAGACCTGGCCACTGAGAGTGGAAGACATGAAAAGACTAGCTGTCTTTGATCATAGGTGCTTGCGCTCTATCTCCCGTGTAAAGTGGCATAATAAGGTGAGCAACATTGAAGTTAGGCGTCGAGTTCTAGGTAAACAGGGGAAATCAATCGACGAAGGTGTGAAGTTACAAAGACTGAGATGGTTAGGACATGTGTTACATATGCCTAGTCATCGCCTCCCTCGACGAGCAATGTTAGCGGATATAGGGTCAGACTGGAAAAGAGCTAGCGGCGGTCAAAACAAAAGATGGCTTCACCAGTAAATGAAATCCACAACAGTTAGTTTAGGCCACGTAGGAAGGTGTAGACTTCCTGACTGGTTGGGGTCCTCGGGACGGTAAAAATCTATGGTTGGAAACAATTTGTGACATGGCTCGAAATCGTTGTCAATAGCGCAGATACATCCACTCCTTGTGACTTATGATCTCCAATGAAACTGTTTTGTTCTTCGTTATTACTCCTCCTTTGTCTCACACCTCTGCTCACTGTCTCTATTATGCTTTTCTTGTACTTTCTTCGGCAAAGTTAAACTTTAGACACCACTAACAACCAATCAGCAAACGACCTTGAATGGACCAATCACATTAAAGAGGCATATATGGTGAATGGAAATGTATATTTATAGAAAAAAAAAGCATAAATTAGAGAATAAAAAAGTTACATGGGATATCTTTCTCGAAAATGTGAGAGAAACACCTCCCAGCTTAGCATGGGACTGTCAATGGAAAAGTTATACCATATCCTGTACATATATTCATCCAAATGGCTATAAATGAGATCCATTTATAGCTCTTATCCTATTTTTCAACCTGCCCCAAAATCCTTCAATAGAATCTGTATGTGTCCTCGAAATGGGGTCCACAAAATCATTTGAATGGTTGACTCTATGATGAATATATCCCAGAGATGACAGCGAATTGTAGCCTTTCCACTTGTCCGTGTGTATAATTGACCCCCGCTTAACAAATCTGGTAATAATAGATATAAGAGTAGTTGCTTCTCTATCTGCTATCCTTTCGACGAATCCCTTTCGGAGGGAGGTGTCATACAAACCTATTACCCTGCTGCTCTCACACCCTGTTTCAACACCCATTAGATGCAGATATACAAAATCTGGGTCAGGGAGAGAAGCCACCTAGCGACTAAAGTTCCTACGAAATATTAAAATTATCAGCTTACCCTCTCTAGTGTAAGTAGGCTTCAAACATATAGCACAATGATGAACAAACCCATCAGTTGATTTGGTATAGCCTTTTAAAGTCATGATACCACCACACAGACAAATTCGCTCTTTCCGCAGCAACTCAAATCCAGGAAATACTGGAAAACACTAACCTCCTCGAATTGCAACAATAGCCTTGTAAGGTAACGCATTAGAAATGAATCAAGCGCTATACAACATTGAACTGCGTTCGTGAACCTCATTGGATAATTCGACATCCTTCGTGAATCTCATTCGACAATTCGCTGATTGGTAGTTAGTGGTGTCGAAAGTTTAACTTCGCCCTTTCTTCTCTTGCTTCGCGTGCTACACGGAGTGTGGCGACTTGAACTGCCGCACATTTGTGTAAAGTTCTATGTCGAAAACAGACAAACAGACAGATTCTCAATGGCCAGGTCTCACAGCCAGCCATAAAGGAGGACGGAGCGGACTGATGAGCAGTACACACGTCTTTTGGTCGACAGGCAGTCACATATGACATCTACGCCAGAGACGGCGTAAACTGGTATATGCGAAACTAGCCCTCTGTATCCGTACTGAGATTTCGTCAGAGATCAACCCGTTGGCTCTGGCTGATGGTACTTCCCAAATAGGTGAAACGGTCAACGCGCTCCACCAACCACTTCACTCGCTGTTTCTAAACTAGGAGTCAGTGTAGTCCAGTCCTGTAACGTAACATCATCTTACATTTGGCGGGAGCGAATCAATCGCATGCCAAACATTCGTAGATTGCAACTCAGGCATTAATTATCATCACGCACGATAATAAATGATACAACAGATGAAATAAGCTTAAATTATCACAAATATTTTGTTGTGTGTATTTATTCTTTTAAATTATTACCACTGATGAAAGAATGGAGAGCGGTACACGTGATATTTTTTGTGTTAGAGAGAGAGTTAGTGATCAATAATGGTTAAAAGCGCATAACTGTAGAGAAATAAAGGAGTCATATATATATATATATATATATATATATATATATATATATATATATATATATATATATATACTATTCACATTAAACAAGAACTTTACTTATCTTATAATGAAGTGAAGTGGAGGTAACACGTGATTTATAAATCTAGCATGATACTTCTCTGCCTTCCGCTCTCTTTCTCTGACCACTACTAACTAACCTAGACACGCTAATTACTATTATTTTTGAAAAAATAATGATGAGAGAAAAGGGCAGAGATTGTGTATGTATTGATATTGTGTACGCCAATATTATTATTATTATTTTTGTTATTACACAGGACGGTAAAGTACAATCACGCGCATACCTCACACCACTTCAGTTGAATTTACTTAGATTTTTACCACAGTATTTATTATAACAGTTGAACTTGTATTAGATAGTTGGAGGCAATCGGCAGGAAGTATCGCTTGACCTAGGTTTCGTGCTAGTTAGCACTCATCAGCAAGGCGTATCTGCAACCTTGAAGGGACTCATGTCCCCTTTGAGATTCGAACTCGCGTCACTCAGTGCTGCAGTCAGAGACGTTACCACTGAGCTATTCAGGCTTGCGATTGACCTACTGCAACACTGTATTGGATATTTTTGATTGCACACTAGTCAGCAAGAATAGGAAAGGCAAGATACGCGCCTTCATCAACTTGAAACGGCAAAGTTCAACAATAGCGTCCCAAGAGTGCGAACGCACGAGTGTCCACCTTCAGCTGACCAATCATAAAAATGAGGAATGTTTGCACACAAAAAAAGATGTATATTGACAAGAAAATGCTTGAAAATCTACTAATCAGGTTATCTTTTTTTGAGATGGCTTGAAAATACGTCCTAGTTATATCGACCACTATCAGTTGCTAAGTTAGATTAGTTTCTGTACATCTGTATTCACCGAGATGACTACAGATAAACTGTTTTTGTGAAGCGTTCATCTCTCTCTCTCTCTCTCATCCTGCTTGCAGTCTTCGAAAACAGCCCTCGGTTGAATTATTGTAGTTTCCAGCAAGAGGATAGACGACTGTTTAGCAGGAAAGCGTGGATAATAAAACAAATTAAAATAAATGGCATCAACTATAAATCTATCCCTAATCGTAACCCTAACCTTAATCTTAATCATAACCCTTACCCAAACCGTAATTCTAACCCTAATGCTAATTATAGCCCTGATCTTAACCCTAACCCAAATACTTAACTTAACCCTAATCCTAACTCTTACGAGCTATTAAGGCATTGTCCAAACAGTACTTAAAAACGTGATCTGAATGCGATTTGCTCGTAAGTTGGTGAATAGCGTTGATATTTCAGCTATGATAATGACAGATGTCTTTTTTAGCCAATGACTAGCATGCGTTCAAAGTCACTAGAGCGTTCACACTCCTGAGACGCTATTGTTGAACTTCACCCTTGAAACTAGTTTGGAAATCCTCTGAACTTTGCCTCCAGCAATAAAGAACTAGATTCGGATTTTGTTCAACACAAATTTGAAGTCAGTTAGTCAGTCAGTCAGTCCACTTCTTCTATATGAGTCAAAAACTTGCACTGCGTGTGAGTCAATCACGAAAAGGATTTCCAAAACAAGATAAGAACTTTTATCAACAGCTGCCCTCTTCTCTGGCTGGCTCTATATACTGAAGATCAAATGGCCTTCTAGCAGGATGAGAATAAACCAACAAGCAAGAGTCGATTGCTTAACAAAATAGGCAGAAGAAAATGGAGATGGATTAGGGATATGTTGAGAATGTCGTCAAATGACATAGAGGCACAATGCCTGTCATTTTGCTCGAGTGGAATGCGAATGGGAAGTGATGATGAGTGGGTCATCGGTGTAAGTGAGGGTGATATGGAGGAGATCGTGTGTGACGACAAGGAGATGGAAGATTATGGGTGGATTGTGAGCCTAGCTGAAGAGGAGAGCAGAAAATAGAAGAAAGTGAAGTCCTATGTTCCATTCAGAACCCAAGGGAATAATAATTATACGTATATAAGTATAAATACTTACTGTTGCCATAATGTAGATTCTAACCATAATGAAATAAGTCGACACCGGACTGTTTCACGCAGAGTTTTACAATTAGTACCACTTTTGTTGGTATCTAAAACAATGATAAATAATATTGATATTAGGGAAAAATGAATATGAAGTAATGCATACGTAGCATGAAGTGATATGAATTTTTCAGCGTAGATTTTTTCAAACAATGAAACTCAGCATTTTAAAGCCATCATACTTTCTAGAATGGTAGTCAAATCTATATTTCAACTCCATTGACTTTGGACAAGCCTTCAACAACATTGATCGTGAAGTAATTTGGAAACTACTTTCTAACACTATGGAGCGCGTCAAATCTTAAACAACCTCACTATTCGCAATTAATAGTGTTCTCTGAGCTGGTTGGTTTAGTTGCGGAGCTTTCGTCGTCTTTTTGGACGACATCTTCAGCGCAGTATTTAGCATAAAGTGAAATGACTTAAAATTCCATGAATGATGATACAATTGCGTCTGCTGATGACCAACCATCTTTACATATGTATTGACCATTTCATATTGACTAGGATTTTAAACTTTCTGGTCACCTGATTTACTTTTTATTAGTTGGTATATTTGGTCTATATTAACGTGTTTGTTAATTGCATATTCCTTTGAGTACCAGGCTTCTGAGAATTCCCTGGCACATTTGATGTTTCCTCTGTCTAAGATTTTGACATTATCCCAATCAAATTGATGTCCATAATTGTCTGTATGCATTGATACTAAAGAATTTATATCATGTCTTTTCACGGCTGATTTGTGTTCTTGGATTCTTATTCGAAGGGGACGCCCACTTTGGCCAATGTAATGCTTGTAACAGTTCACAAATGCAATTTATTTTGCAAATGGTATTAATTTTATCTCCTTTTTCTGTTGGATCTTTTGGTTCGCATAAGATCGAATTAAGCGATTCGGCTGGTTTGTGTGCTACATCTATATCAAACGGTTTCATTACTCTAGCCGTTATTTCAGAGATATTTCTGATGTATGGTAGGATGAATTTATTTTTGGTCTTTGGTGATGGTTCTTTGTTGGTGCTTTGATTCGACTTAAACACTTTTTGATGAAATTTTTTGGAGAACCATTCTTCTTGAAGACCGTTTGTAAGTATTTTTCTTCCATTCTTTTCAACTCTGGTGTGCTACAATGTGTTTGAACTCTCTTTTAAACAATGTCTGCACACCGTTTCTTTTGTGAGTAATTGGATTATTGCTATTATAGTTGAGTATTTGATCTCTGTGCGTTGATTTTCTATTTACTTGTGCTTCTAAATTTCCTCTGTTGGTTCTCCTGATTAAGACATCTAGAAATGGGATTTTGTTATTTAATTCTTCTTCTCTCCTGGTGAATTTGATGTCTTCAAATATGTTGTTTATTAATTTATGGGTATATTCTAAGTCATTTTTCTTAATTATTACAAATGTATCATCAACATAACGTGCCCAGATTTTCGGTTTAATTATAGTTGGTAGAGCTATTAATTCTAATCTTTGCATAACGGCTTCAGCTATTAATCCTGATATGGGCGATCCCATTGATGTTCCCTTCATTTGCCCATATATTTGAGTATTGAATTGGAAGTATGTTGTAAGGCATAATTTTATGAGTTCTATCCAAGTTGAACATTGTGCTTTTATGTTTTCATCACTATTATTTCTATTATTCTATTATTATTATTTCAAAACCTCACTATTCAACAGTCAGTTGTGTGACAGTACCATATATGAACTGAAAAACTCAGCGAAACCTTTGAAGAGAATATACAGAAGTAAGACAAGACTGTTTACGATCACCGATGACATTCCTGGGTGTGGTGAACTAAATTATGAAGGAGACTGTGGAGGGGGTGCGGTGGCAAGAAGACAGGAATACATTGGACCAATAAGAAGACTCTAGAAGATCTTAACTTCGTGGAAGACTTATGTCTCATGTCACATAGATTCGAAGACTTAAGGTCGAAGACCTACAGGTTGGATACAGAGACACATACAACAACGACGGGAACTTCTAGAGAATATAGAAGAAGACACAAGTGATAAAGATAATCAGCCGACCAACCAACAACAGGTATCAATCAAGTATTGATTTTGTACGGATTTTGTTTGATTACATGCAGGATTTCATCATGAGCTGACATCAGTTAGAGAACTACTGGAAAACCTGTAGGGAGTACTGGACAGCTGTTTCGTCCTAATCTGAGACTCTTCATCAGTACGCACCCAACCCCTGCGTTCAAACCTAGGACCTTCTGGTTACAAGGATGGCGAGCTCGTAGACCATTGAGACACTGGGACCACTGGCCAGTCCATGAATTCTAACCTCTACCAATTCACGACATATCGCGACCATTTCGAAATGTCTTCTTCTTCGATGAGTTACTGCCTTGTCTTCAACCTGCTGTACCCTGCTGGTCACGGCTTCCCAGTAAAACCACAGGTTAACTGCCTGAATAGGGCCAGTCGCTAGTGAGCATCAGATTAATTTTCAAGTATTGGTTTCGTGGGGATTTTGTTTGATTGCACGGAGAATTTCATCACAAAGACATTGTGAAATGGTCGAGCTATTTCGTGATTTGGCAGAAGTTAGAATTCAAGGACCATTGGATCGAGTCTCAGTGGCTCAATGGTCTACGGGCTCGCTAGCCCACTCATCGAAAGGTCCTGTGTTCGAACCCCGGTGGGTGCGTGCTGATGAAGAATCCCAGATTAGGACGAAACAACTGTCCAGTACCCTCAGGTTTTCCAATGGTTCTCTACCTGATGTCCACTCATGATGAAATCCTCCATGCAAGTATCAATCACTATGAAAGTAAGAAAATTTTCAAAGATGTCACTTTTCCCACTTATCTAGACACCACAGCTTCAACTGTATGTACTCGGCACGGATGTAGATGTCAAAATCTATATGATTTAGAAACTTGGCACGAGCGCCAAGAAAGCATTTCCAACAGAGAATATGCACACTTTCATCATTAACAGCTGCCTTCAACTAGCTCTCCGCAATCACAATTCAATGGTTGGCGAGAAAAAAATTACCCACAAGAAACTTTGAGAGCGAACCAATCAAAAACTTATTATTCAGTAAAAATATCTCGAAGTAAATAGAGATAAGTTGGACACACATTGAGGTCACTGTCGGATGATACTGTGTGCAATGCAGGCCATTGTTCAAGTGGAAGGTGAACGCGGGGAAACAAAGAGTAAGACATGTGTCGGAAGGTATCATGGAGGAAAGATCGTGTGAAGAGGAGGAGATGACAGTTTACAGGAAATCTTGGAGCCAGCTGAAAAGGACTCTACAGAGAATATGATAAAGTGGAGATGGATTGTTGAAGCCTAATGTCCCGCTCGGAACCTCCAAGGAAATAATAGTAATTATAATGATATCATATATGTATATCAACGTCGGTGGTACAGCGGTTAGAACGCTCGCCGACCATGCACATGGTCCGGGGTTCGATCCCCGGCCGATGCACTCCTTCACCTCGCTGAGCCAGAAATAATCCTGGTAAACAGGAAAGGTTGGGAATGAGGCTAGCAACCCTATCCTGTAAAATAAACACTGCTACAGAAACTTCAAGCTACTAACTTAAAGCCCTATGTTCCACTGGGGAACGTGAAGAAAAAAATAAATATTTATATCAGAATTGTTAAACTATAACACTGTTTAAACAATAGTGATAAGTGAGTTTCGAACCTGTGAGATGCTTACTTAAAGTCAACTGGATAAACACTAGTGGGTGGCAATTCCGTATTTTTTAAAATAATCTTCTCTAGTTTGGTTTGTAAGGGTTAGTTTTGTTTTTACGAGTTGATCACGGATTGATAACAGTTAGAGAACCATTGAAAACCAGGGAATACGGGACAGCTGTTTCATCCTAGTTTGGAAATCATCGGAAGTAAGCACCCACCAACAGGGTTCGAACCCAGGATCTTCCAGTTACAAGGCAAGCTGGCTCGTATATCATTCAGTCACTGGGACCCGATTCAATGGCCAGCACATGAATTCTAATTTCTACCAATTTCTGATATCAATCCGTGATCAACTCGTTAAGGACAAAACTAACCCTTACAAACCAAACTATAGGAAATGAATCTGATACTCGCTGGTGACTTGCTACAGGATGGAGTTTCCTAGATTTCTAGTGAGAAGTCGTGACCAATGAGGTCCATCCAGATGTCACGTGTGAGGATGGATGGCCCACCGACGACATTGGTTGGTGCCCGTCGCGCTAAATCACGAATTGTTAGAATTCATGGGTTGGCCATTGAATTGGATCCCAGAGGCTGAATGGTATACGAGCCAGCTTGCCTTGTAACCGGTTAAAGGTCCTGGGTTTTAACCCTGTTGGTGGGTGCGTACTGCCGATGATTCTCAAACTAGGTTGATGAAACAGCTGGCTGTCCAGTACTCCCTGGCTAGTCTTCAATGGTTCTCTAACTGATATCAGTCCGTGATCAACTCATAAAAAAATATAATAAATTAAATAGTTTACAGTTTCACTACAGGATATAATTTTACCTGAGATATTTGCTTGTTGTATAGCTGTGTCTGTAGTCTCCACCTCACCGTGTAAAATATCCATGAAGAAATCGGCTGGATTATTATGACCTTCTATTAAATAACCTAAATAATAGAAACATATATACATAGAAATAAACAAACTGATAGAGAAGACAGAAAATAAATGACTTCACGTGAACCGTAGAGAAGATATAAATGTATGATGAAAATAACCAAAACACCCCCACCCCCACCGCCAACAAACACCAACCAAAGGAAGTCATCCCATTCACACTTAATGAGAATGTCAAAGGCAGTCAGAATCGAGAAAGCAAGATAAACGTGCATTACTAAAAATGAAATACAGATGGATTGGATATATATACTCTGAGAAGATATCCAAATGACAGGCCGTCATCGAATGTCTGTTGTCTGTATGCTTGTTTTCGACATAGAACTTTGCACCGATGGGCACCAGTTCAAGTCCCCACATTCCCTCCATGTACCACACAAAGCAAAAGAAGAAAGTAGAAGAAATGCATAATAGAGACAGTAAACAGAGGTGAGAGACAAAGGAATAGTAGTAACGAAGAACAAAACAGTTTCATTGGAAATCATAAGTCACAAGGAGTTGATGGATCTGCGCCAGGCAGTCATTGAGAACGAGGATTTTGAGCCATATCACCAATTTTTTCCGACCATTCGTCTCTACCAACCGATAGCTGCTACCTTGATTTGGTGGTTGGACTTGCACATTTCGATGACCCAACAAGATGCACTGGCTGGAACCAATGTTCCTGCAGGTCCTACCATGCCAGGAAGGTTGTTAGGATAGCGATTAGACTAAAAGCAGTTAACGCCAGTGTGTAAGAATTTTTCTTACACTATGCTGGAGGTCTGAGGGAGAAGTCGTACTGCTGGGGAACAGGGGTGTAACAGCAGTGAGGTGTCTCCCTCAGATGACCAGCATGCCATCCAGCTATGCTGTCTCCCCACTCTGGGGAGAGGGGTTAGAGAAGGTCGACTCCAAAAGTTGTACATCCCGACTTACCCTACGGTGGTCCGTAACCGGCGGTAAGTTTACTGATGCGGAACCAATCCCGGAAACCAGTTCATACAGGCCATGTGTGACCGGCCCGGCTCAAGCAGTTATCCCATGAACTCTTTGGTCACGCAACACTAACCCTCTTTCTGTTTCAGGTACTCGAGGAATCAATCAACTTACATGGTGTGAGCAGCCGGGAAGTAACAACCACCCACACACTTCCAAAAGCACACTAAGTCTACCTGAACATCATTCTTCTTTACCCACATCACCTTCCTCATCAAATGGGAAGTGAAAGATTGGGCGTCTGAAGGTGATAGATACGCAGAGGATCATATGAAGAGAAAATGAACACTTCCAGAGCGCAAGGGATCAATAATAATAGTATAATCACTATCCCTTGTCGAATATAACGTCTCAGGGATTGATTTGTTACCAAGGCATGGACGGTATCATTGAGCTAGAATATGCGGATGATGATAGTTCAGCTAGATGAAGACGCTGACAAAGGTCCACTTGACGTATTCGATAAGTTGAATTAAATATACGGACTGATTTTTGATAAAAAATCACAGAGCACAGATATAAAAGGCTCATTTGGTGTATTTGACAATTTGATTTACCTACTTATTTGTCAGATGACGACTCCTGTATTACTGGGGAGCGATACGCCCCATTCTTCTTCACTCCCGTAAGTCATGGCTTTGGAAAATGCGAAAAGATAAGTCAATTTACACTATAGGTATGCGTATTCATGTATCATATGGTTAATAACGATGTGATTTGGGTATTAGGTGTTGAGCATGGAGGGAAGTCAGTCGATGAGGTTATTGAACAGCATAACTTGTCAGATGGGTAGGGAATTTGTTATTATTCTTGAACAAGAATCAGCTGCGGTCAAATCAAAACAAAACATCAGTCCGTCATGTATTTGACCGTGGGTTTGAGACTCGGTAGGATGGTGTGAACAGCCTCTGGTAGAGAATCGTGGAGACACATTAACAACTAATGCCTTCAAACTAATGAAGAAATGGTTTGAAGTTTTTTTTCTCAACGGACTGCATTAATTTACTCTTTAGGAGACCCTTCATGTTAACTGATTAAAAATGCCCATTAAAATTTATTCAAAAGAATGGTTACTGAACAAAGAATATTCTTTTCGATAACTTCGTCATCAGGTTCTACAGTTATGGATACATAATAGTGTTATTAAAAACATTAATGTTGTTTAAATAACATCGAATCAATAATAATTGTGTCAATGAATTACAGTTCAATGGTATCAACATAACAAACAACACTTAATATCCGAAAAATTAGGAAAGATAGTTATACAAATTCGTTGATTTATAGTGTCTACACAATACAAAAAAAATTTAGTGAAGACCCTCAGCCACAAGGTTAGAGCTATATGCTTAGAAGAATTAATTGAAGGTGAACTAAGGACTCTATATGATACCTTGATTGAAAATATTTATTTTATTTCTTTTACTTTTGATTACAGCTTGATTCCACACTGTATTTTTGGTACAAGTATGGAATTTTCAGCATGGATATCGGTAGCCCAATTTTTGCAGGCTGACCATAGATATCAGGTGTGCTATCCCGGAAAATGTATCAAGAAACACATGACAAAGAAAGCGGAAAAGTACTGCTCACTCACAAGAAGCCTCTTTATATACGACTACAATTCAAGGGTGATATACCAAGTGAGATAATTACGAAGAAGTTAAGAAAATCAGTTCAAAGGACTTTTAATGCTGGCAAACTACAAGTCTTGTTTTCTACACGACCGATGGTGCTACCTTGACTGAATGATGGAGCATCTAGACTCACTAGAAGTCTGTCTGTCTGGATTCAACATAGAACTTGGCACCAACTCACTAGATACCTCTTCTTGTATCTCCTAATTCAACTGCGCTGCTTGTGGAGCGAGTTATATTGACTGTTGATCTAGAAACTTGATTTTTAGTGCTCGGGAATATCTACCAGTGTGACTAAATAAAGGTGTAGTAAAAACCATCAACAGTTGGACATTAGACCACCTGGTCCAAACCGGCTACAAAGACAGCATTGAAAAACTTTCTTTATCATCTACCGGGTACCAAATAAATCACCAAAAAATCCGGGTGCCACACATTCCAAACAGTCAGCCAGTTCTTTTATAGGGGTCAGAAATTAGGAGCCAGAGACACGAAAAGCATTTCTAACAGGCCACTGGGGATTTTCATCAACTGCTGCCTACTTCGCTGACTCCATACACAAGATCAGATAGCTGGCCGGGAAGTATCAGCAAGAATGAACTCTGGGAAGAAACCATATATATATATATATATATATATATATATATATATATATATAGCAAAACACGTTGACGACACCAACGGGTGACATCGAACACCAGGCAATCATTCGAGTGGAAGGTGAATCGGAAACAATGAGTTGGGCGTGTATCTGAGGGTGACCTGGTGGAACCCAATGAAATAATAATATAATAATAATAAATAAATGGCAAATAAGACATGTGTCTGTTTTCGACATAGAACTTTGCACCGATGTGCACCAGTTCAAGTCCCCACATTCCCTCCATGTACCACACAAAGCAACAGAAGAAAGTAGAAGAAATGCATAATAGAGACAGTAAACAGAGGTGTGAGACAAAGGAATAGCTGTAATGAAGAACAATATAGTTTCATTGGAAATCATACGTCACAAGGAGTGGATGCATCCGCACCATTGAGAACGATTTTGAGCCAAATCACCAATTGTTTCCAACCATTGGTTTTTACCGTCCAAATGACCCCAACCACGAAGTCTACAGTTTCCTATGTGACTGGCTTAAACTAGACGTTGTGGATTTCATTGATTAGTGCCATGTTTTGGTTTGATGGCTGATATGTTTCCATATATATATATATATATATATGATGGTCTCTCTTTCTGTTGCTCTCTTAGTCTGTGACCATTTCACTTTGATGAACCTGTCTCCTTTAACAATGTATATTCCCCTTATATTATATATAATATGTGTGTTTGTTGACAGTCTGTTATATTTCGCTATGTATATATGGATCGATACTCCATTATAATTAGCCAATCATGTTAAGACTGTCTATTGATTTGTTCACACACTTGTTTGGACATTCATATATATTTTGCTTTCACACTATTGTGTGATACATTTGATTCTCCTTGTGTTTGGAAAATAGAAGTATCATCGCAAACCTAGTGGTCTTCTGACTTCCGTCTTTCTTGCGTCAGGACTATTAAATTCTCGACCAGTACATAGCAATAACTTGGCGACGAGTACATAACAATGGTCTCTAGCTCTTTTCCAGCCTGATCCTATGTCAGCTAACATTGCTCGTTGGGGAAGGCGATGACTAGGCTAGGCATACGTAATACATATCCAAACCATCTCAATCGGTGTAACTTCACAGCCTCGTCAATTTATTTCCCCTGCTTACCTAGCACCTGATCCCTAACCTCAATATTGCTAACCCTATATTACACCTACCACTTCACACGGGAGATAGAACGCAGGTACCTATGATCGAAGACAGCTAATAAATAAGATATAAGCAAACATTACATTCCTACTTATATAACATAAAGTGGAAAAGTTCGGAATAAGCAGGCTAAATTTACATGACTTACGAACGGATAATGTGACAGAATTTGATAGGTGAATCGTCTGTACTTTACTTCATTTCACATGACGAATCAACGGTAAAAAGAATAACAACACTAGAGATTTAACATTACACATTCTCTACTGATATTTTATGAGAAACTTTAATTAACTAAGAAAACTTACCACAGCTTTCAAAATAAACAATCGGTGATTTATCAGCCGGTCCATGATAGATCATTTGTCCACCAGATAGTATTGTAAGCCGATCGAATTGACGATAAATAGAATATTTCGGTTGATGGATTGAAAAGACAACAGTTCGACCAGAATCTGCTAATCTGATAAATAAAATTATGCAGAAGAAGAAGAGAAAATTTGGAACAAAAACAACAACATATTTTTTGAGCTAGGAAAGGGCTTACTTTAGCTGATAGTGGCAACTAGTGCTAGAATCAAGCGTGTACATACACTTCGGCCTATTTGAGACTCTTCATCTCTGAATGCACCTGCATCCTAGTGAATGGTTGTATTCCCATTCATTGAGACTTGAACTATGCACCAAGCAATTAGCTCCAGGAGGAAGTTGACATTCAACTAGAAAACCATTGGAAACCAGCAAGGAGTATTAGACAACTGTTTCCTCCTAGTTTATCAATTGCAACTGGTACGAAACCACTGGGATGCAAAGCCAGAACCTTCCGGTTACAAGGCGAGCCCGTAAGCCATTCAGACACTGACACCCGATTCAATAACCCATGGATTCCCAACGCCCCCCCCCAAAAAAACCAACCAACTCGTGATTTAAGCGTGGCCACGTGTCAATGTTTTTATGTGGCGAGTATTTGTCCTTACTGTCAACAGCAGGATGGATGAACCCTAATGGTCACGACTTCGCACTAGAACTCACTCCATCATCAGATTAACTTTCACGAGTTCGTTTGTTGGGATTTGATTTATTTTAAGTTCGATCACAAGCTGACATCGGTTAAAGAACTGTTGGGAAATCAAGGGTTGAATAGCTTACTAGCTTGCCTTGCTTGTAACCAGAACTTCCCGGGGTTCAAACCCCAGTAGTGAGTGCGTACTGATGAAGAGTCCCAAACTGGGACGAAACAGCCACTTAGTACTGCCAACTGGCTTTCTTCTTAACTGATGTGTAAGTTTGTGATGACGTCTGTAAAGAATATTCTTGGTTCATAGCACACTTTAAGACTGTTCTGTTTTCATATTGTAGACATTAGAAAGTCAAAATAACTATTGAGATTCATCAAATGGCTTAGTAACATTCATGACATAACCAATCTAGGTATCAATCAGTCATCAGGTCTCATATATGGACAACATTTTATACACAAATGGCTGATCTAATTTAAGACTCTTAACAAGTTGGTCGTAGTCAGATTTTTAAAATTGAAAGTGATAGCTTATCCACAAATTTATCTACACCACAAAAAGACTAAATGATCAGAATTCAGTTTAAAGTAGACGCTAATCTGTGTGTGTAGCTTGTTAAACAGATCATACGGCGATTTTTCCACTGATGTAGAGTAGAAATCAACAGTTTACTGAATTCTGCTTACTTTAGAACAACTGCGCCTATGACTGACAAAGTTCCAGCATAGAGAACTTTGCATTGAAGTGCAGCAACTCAACTCAACTCCACACACTCTCCATGTAGCACACGTGTGTACTACTCAGCAGAACTTCACTCTATCCCCTATTATGGTCATGAGACAACGCCATGGAAAGTGGAAGATATGAAAAGTCTGGTTAGCTGTCCTATATCACAGACGTTCTGCGTTCTGTCTCTAGTGTTAAGTAGTAAGACAGGGTTAGATGTACTAATGGATTAAAACCTAATTCACTTCAGAGACCCAGGGATTGACTTGCTACCAAGGAATAATCTCGCTGACTTAGAATATGCAGATGATATAGTCCTCCCTGCTAGGTGAAGACGCTGACAAAATCCAGCAGAGTCTTCTGAACACCTTGAGCTGCAATCTACGAATGTTTGGCATGCGATTCGCTCCCACCAAATGTAAGATGATGTGGCTACAGGACTGGACTACACTGACTCCTAGTTTAGAAATAGGGAGTGAAGTGGTAAGTGGAGCACGTTGACCGCTTCACTTATTTGGGAAGTACCATCAGCCAACGCCAACGGGTTGATCTCTGACGAAATCTCAGCACGGATACAGAAGGCTAGTCTCGCATTTGAAAGTTTACGCCATCTCTGGGGTAGACGTGATATCCGGCTGGTTATCGACCGAATGGCGTGTGTACTACTCAGCGGTCCGCTTCGTCCTCCTTTATGACTGGGTGTGAGACCTGGCCATTGAGAGTGGAAGACATGGAAAGACTAGCTAGCTATCTTTGAACATAGGTGCCTGCGTTCCATCTCCCATGTATGTTGGGTGGTATAATAAGGTGAGCGGTATTGAGGTTAGGATTCCGTCGAGTTCTAGGTAGGTGGGAGGGGAAATCAATCGACGAGGCTGTGAAATTACATCGATTGAATGAGATGGTTAGGACATGTGTTACGTATGCCTAGCCTAGTCATCGCCTTCCTCGACCGATGGGCAATCTTAGCTGACATAGGGTCAGGCTGGAAAAGAGCTAGAGGCGGTCAAACCAAAACATGGCACCAGCCAATGAAATCTACAACAGTTAGTCTAAGCCACCCAGGAAGATGTAGACTTCTTGACTGGTTGGGGTCCTCGGGATGGTAAAAACCAATGGTTGGAAACAATTGATGATATGGGTCAAAATCGCTCTCAGTGGCGCAGATGCATCCACTCCTTGTGACTTATGATTTCCAATGAAACTATATTGTTCTTCGTTACTACTATTCCTTTGTCTCTCACCTCTGTTTACTGTCTCTATTATGCATTTCTTCTACTTTCTTCTGTTGCTTTGTGTGGTACATGGAGGGAATGTGGGGACTTGAACTGGCGCACATCGGTGCAAAGTTCTGTGTCGAAAACAGACAGACAGATGATAGAGTGAGTGATATTGAGGTTAGGCATCGAATGTTATGTAAGGAGGCAAAGTCAATCGATGAGGTTGTGAAGATATATCGATTGAGATGGTTAGGACATGTGTTGAGCATTCCTAACCATTGTATCTCTTGACAAGCAATGTTAGTCTGGAAACGGGCCAATATTGGTCATGCCAAAAACATGGAATCACTCCATGAAAACACCTTGACAGACAACTAGTTTGAGCTAGCCATGCAAGGCGGTGTTGGTGCCTTCATTTAGAGTACTGGGTACCCAAAGAATCAGTGTGGCTGTAGACTATTTGTGATACTGGTTCAAAATCGTTATCTCTTTTTTCTCTATTTGGTCTTGATTTATGTGCTGAATGGAGGCAGTGTGGCAAGTTGAGCTGCTGTACTTCTGTGTAAAGTTCTATGTTGAGACCAGTCAATCAGATCTAGCTGACGCGTCAGAAGTAGGACGAAGAATAAAAATAGCTGGCACTCTGCACAGTAGATAATAAAACCAGTTTTTACAGCTGATAAGGAATATATATATATATATATATATATATATATATATATATATATATATATATATATATATATATAGGGTTAGGAAATAATGTTATTCACCTACCGTCTAAGCGTTTGAATTACCGTTCCAGCTGTGTATGCATCCAGACCAGTAGTAGGTTCATCCAAGTATAAAACCAAGGGATCATTGACTAATTCAATACCAATACATGTACGTTTACGTTCACCAGCAGAAATACCACGAGTTAACTGGTTGCCCAGCTAAAATTTCGTATATTGATGTTATTATTATTATTACATAAAGTTTAAACCAAATAAGGAAGAATAACTTGATAAAATACAGTGAATTATTCAAGTAATGGTTTGTAGGGATTTAGTTGATTGGTTACAGGATTTCATCATGAGCTGACATCAGTTAGAGAACCATTGGAAAACCAACTGGGAGTACTGGACAGCTGTTTCGTCCTAGTTTCGGACTCTTCAACAGTACGCACACACCGGGGTTCGAACACAGGACCTTCGAGTTACAAGGCTAGCGAGCTCGTAGACCATTGAGCCACTGAGACCCGATCCAATGGCTAGTCCTTGAATTCTAACTTCTGCAAATTCACGGCATAGCGCGACCATTTCGCAACGTCTTCTTCATGATGAAATCCTCCATGCAATCAAACAAAATCCCTACAAAACCAATACTTAAAACTTTAATCTGATGCTCACTAGCGACTGGCCCTATTCAGGCAGTTAACCTGGGGTCCTAGTGGGAAGCCGTGACAAGTAGGGCACAACAGGTTGAAGATGAGGCAGTAACTCATCGAAGAAGGCATTGCGAAGCGGTTGCGCTATGTCGTGAATTGGCAGAAGTTAGAATTCATGGACTAGCCACTGGATCAGGTCCCAGTGGCTCAATGGTCTACGAGCTCGCTAGCCTTGTAACTCGAAGGTCCTGGTTTCGAACCCCAGTGTGTGCGTAATGTTGAAGAGTCTGAAACTAGGACGAAACAGCTGTCCAGTACTCCCTACAGGTTTTCCAGTGGTTTTCTAACTGATGTCAGCCATCAATAAGGATTCTGTGGACACACAAAAGCGAAACATTATCAGGTCGCGGAGCACACATGCAGTATAAAATCTTCCGCGAACTTTGTACATAACCACCATACTATCGCATACTCTCTCGTATAGCTCTTACCTGATCTGGCAACATAAAGTAACGAGAACATCACATCAAAAAAACTGATATCGATCCGTGGTCGAACTTGAAAAAAAATCAAATCCCTAGAGGAAGACTCTTGAAATTCAATCTGATGCTCACTAGTGAATGGCTACAGGACGAAGTTGCCTGGAGTGAGTTCAAGTGAGACGTCGTCACTGGTGAAATCCACCGGTAAGGACCAATGCCCATCGATGACACTGGCTGGTACCAGTCGTGCTGAAATCATGAATTGGTAGAAGCCAGAACTCATAGACCATTGAGTCGGGTTCCGGTAACTGAATGGCCCAAGAACCTAACTTGTAAATGGAAGGTCCCGGGTTCGAACTCCGGTGGGTGAATACTGCGGATGAATTTGAAACTACAACGAAACAGATGTCCAGTACTTCCTGGTTTTTCAATGGTTCTCTAACTGATATCAGTTCGTGATCAAATTTCAAACAAATCTAATCCCTACAAACAAGTTCCAGGCTGTTAAACTATGTGTACTTAAATTACATGAATTTTAAAATAGGATATATATATATATATATATATATATATATATATAATGATGAACATGTGTCTGTAGCATAGCGGTAGAATGCTCACCAAACATACAGGTAGTTCGGGGTTCGATCCCCGGCCTACGCACTCCTTTATCTCGCTAAGTCAGGAGTAAGACTGGTGAAGAAGAAAGGTTGAGCATGAAGCTAGCAACCCCATCCCGTGAAATTAAACACCACTGTTATTGGAACTTCAAAGCTCTAGCTTGAAGCCCTATGTTCCACTGGGGAGGTAAGGGAATATATATATATTGACGAACAGTTGTTCTGTATTCTGATGTCAGCTTGTGCATATGATACAGTCTTCTGTTAGTAGACACCACTAAGCCACACTATCAACACCAGTAGACTCAAGAGGTCAACCATTAACATTTTAGCTCAGTAAAGCCGATCAAGTTGTTAATAAATCAATAAAATAGTATAAAAGACAGATTCAGCGAAGAAAATTTTCTTTATCGACGAAATCATCTTCAGAGGCTGTACCGTACAGTCGTATTTATAATTACCAAAAAATATAGTGGTCTATTATTGAGTAATAGGGGTGGGGTGACATAATTGATATAATTACTCCGAAGTGGCTTTAGAAGTGAAAATTAAAAGTTGTAAATTACGTGGTACTCAACGGCACAAAGATAGAAATTTGATAAGGTTAAAATCGCTTTTGACTAGTGAGAAGAAAGGTGGTAGTTGAGTGTCAATTTAACAGGTGTGAAGAGGGTGTGAAATATACACAAGGAGTATATGAGAGTGATAATAGTGAATTAATTATTAGAGTAAAAGCAATAATATAATATAATAGTATAAAAAGTTTCTTCACTGGCACAACAACTTACAATACGATCAGCAACAGAAGATAGGCCAAGCTCTTCAATGACACTTGAGACTTTAGCTTCTCGTTGTCGTGAAGTGGTACAACGGGGCGATCTCAAGGAAGCAGAAAATGTGATATTCTCTCGAATAGTGAGTGTATCCATAGCTATATTTTCCTACAAAAAAAGACTGTTTTTTTTAATAAAAAAAATTCCATATTGCAAAGAGATACACAACTAAGAGCAAACTGATCTTTATAATTAAAACATAAAATCTGTCTGTCTGTTTCCGACATAGAACTTTGCACCGATGTGCACCAGTTCAAGTTGCCACACTCCTTCCTTGTAGCACACAAAGCAACAGAAGAAAGTAGAAGAAATGCATAATAGAAACAGTGAACAGAAGTGTGAGACAAAGGAATAGTAATAACGAAAAACAATATACTTTCATTGGAAATCACACGTCACAAGGAGTGGATGCATTTGCGCCAGCCAGTTATGGAGAACGATTTTGAGCCAAATCACCAATTGTTTCCAACCATTGGTTTTTACCGTCCCGAGGACCCTAACCAGGAAGTCTACACCTCCCTACTTGGCCGCTGGCTTTAACTAACTGTTGTAGATTTCATTGACTAATGTCATATTTTGGTTTGACCGCCGCTAGCTCTTTTCCAGCCTGACCCTATGTCAGCTAAAATTGCCCGTCGGTCGAGGAAGGCGATGACTAGGCTAGGCATACGTAACACATGTCCTAACCATCTCATTCAATCGATGTAATTTCACAGCCTCGTCGATTGATTTCGCCTCCTTACCTAGCACTCGACCGATATCTAATCTCAATATTGCTCACCTTATTATACCACCCAACACACATGGGAGATGGAACGCAGGCACCTATGATCAAAGACAGCTAATCTTTTCATGTCTTCCACTCTCAATGGCCAAAACATAAAATACGACTGACTGACTGGGTTTAAGCATAGAACTTCGCACAGAAATGTGTAGCAGTTCGACTTGCCACACTCCATTTAGCACACAAAACAAGAGAAGAAAGTAAAGAGAGGTTCAAAAGACATAACAAAAAAAACGTGTGAGGGAAGTAACATGGATAAATCAAAAAGAGTGAATGCATCTTCGCCATCCATTGAGAACGATTCTGGGTCATATAACCAATTGTCTCCAGCTTACGTTGGTTCTTACCATACCGAGGACCCCAACCAGTCAAGAAATTTACACCTCCCCACGTGGCCTCCGGCTCAAACTAACTGTCATTGATGTCATCGACCGATGTCATGTTTTGGTTTGACCACCCACCTGATATATCCTTTGTCAGCTAACATTTCCTATTGTCGACGAAGGCTATATAGCTAGGCAGACGTGCGTAACATATGTCCTAACCAGCACAATTAATGCGGCGTCAAAACCTCATTGATTGATTTCCCCTCCTTACCTAACATTCGACCTATGCCTAACCTCAAAATTACTCACCTTATTATACCACCTAACACATGAGACGGTTAACCATATCCAACTACTTACGATGGCCATGTATTGCAGCAATAAAGAAGGACAGAGCGAATTGCTGAGTAGTATACGCATCCTTTGGTCGACAGCCGGATATCGCGCACAAAGCATTTTCAAATTACATTACATCAGGTGAAGCGATTGCTTCTAGGACGGTATACTCAGGAAGTGTCAACAGATAAATGTTAGCACTGAAGATGGCCTAATTCATTTCAAGGCCTGGTGATAAGTGTACATTAATTAAAGGAAATTCAAGCTCTAGGGGGTGAATTCGTGTTACCGACTGTTATGGGGCATGTAACAGAAAATAAGGTTTTCCCCAAGGTTTGTTAGGCAGATACAACTGTTGCTTTAATCCCCCTTTTGTAGATAGTATCAGTCATACCAAGACGGTTCTACTGTAACCACAGAAGACAAGGCCCAGGCAACAGATCTTTTATTATGGAAATCAACACATATTTATAGATTTTCATGTACATATTATAGATTATTGTTAGCAGAAGAACAGTCTTCTGATTGGTTGTTTCTCACAGAAAGTTTACCTTGCATCTCTTTGTGGCTGTTTCTCGAATGTCAAATCATCTATATGTTAACTGTATGCGCCTACGCAAAGCCATTGTTCTCATTTTTCTCACGACCAATATTGGGGGGAGGGGGAGTTAAACGTTGACGTAAATTACTGTCCACCAATTTTAACTAACAGCCAGCTCTCACCACACTACAAGCATTACACACTGCAGGTTGCTCCTAGAATCTTCGTAAACGACGGAAATATTCTTTTTAAAATTACGTTTGATAAAAATTTGTTTCAAACTGAACGGTTGTGTTGAAAACAGCTTTCACTTGAGTTTATCAGCAATACATTTGGATAAATAATACAATGTATTGATTTTACAAGTATATCTTGAGAAGAAGTGGCCTTTTACACATTTAGACGACTATGCCCACCGCCTGCTGCCGACTTTTACTACCACATTGGAACGTAGAGAAATAAAGTAAATAATAAAATAAAGTCAATTGGCTTTGACATACTACCAGTGAGCATATCATCACAGAGACTAAGGAAAGTTATATCGTAAGGGATTAGCCTACGCACCAGATGTAAAAACAGTGAATCACGTAAAATGTGCATCACAGGCTGAGACTTCACTTGAAGATCTTAGATGAGGAGAAAATATTAGGCGATAAATTACACTGAGAATTCTGTACACTATGTAAATATTTTGTTCAGAATAAACCTACTTATTTTTATTTTTATTATTTATTTAGGTCACATGACAAAAATTAAAGGCGTGAGGGCTTAACCATGCATTAACCAGGAGAAACTAGATCATTTGCGAAAGTATATAAAACTGAAAAGTTCTTCTGCATTTTATGCAGTGTTGAACAAGCGTTTAATCGTCACTGAAACTGCCCATCTGCAATAGCATCTGTAATCTTGCCTTAGGCACTATACTAGTAGTTTACTTCGACTCCGAAGTTTGTAGGTAACGTTGACTTAGAATATGCAGATGATATAGTCCTCCCTGCTAGGTGAAGACGCTGACAAAATCCAGCAGAGTCTTCTGAACACCTTGAGCTGCAATCTACGAATGTTTGGCATGCGATTCGCTCCCACCAAATGTAAGATGATGTGGCTACAGGACTGGACTACACTGACTCCTAGTTTAGAAATAGGGAGTGAAGTGGTAAGTGGAGCACGTTGACCGCCTCACTTATTTGGGAAGTACCATCAGCCAACGCCAACGGGTTGATCTCTGACGAAATCTCAGTACGGATACAGAGGGCTAGTTTCGCATATACCAGTTTACGCCGTCTCTGGCGTCAGGCTGGAAAAGAGCTAGCGGCAGTCAAAGCAAAAAATGGCTTCATCAGTCAATGAAATCCACAACAGTTAGTTTAAGCCAGTCACGTAAGAAGGTGTAGACTTCCTGACTGGTTGGGGTCCTCGGGATGGTAAAAACCAATGGTTGGAAACAATTGGTAATATAGCTCGAAATCGTTCTCAATGGTGCAGATGCATCCAATCCTTGTGACCTGTGATTTCAAATGAAACTATATCGTTCTTCATTATTACTATTCCTTTGTCTCACACCTCTGTTCACTGTTTCTATTATACATTTCTTCTACTTTCTTCTGTTGTTTTGTGTGCTACCTGGAGGGAGTGTGGCGACGTGAACTGGTGCACATCGGTGCAAAGTTCTATGTCGAAAACAGACAGACAAACAGACAGGTAACGTAGCATACTGGATAATGGATATCAAGTTTCATAGAAAATATCAATAACTGAGCATTTTATTATTATTATTTATGATGACACTTTGTTAGTTTATTGTTTATTTGAACTGAATCACCACGGTCCCTTGCTGGCGTGACAAGCGCCATTAGTGAACGCCTCAATATTACCTCGAGTTTGACGCTGATTGTATTTATATGACAGTAATTAGAGATAAAGTGAAAAACGTATATCTCATTGCGTTTGAAGCTTGTTGAATAGATTATCTTAGCTGCCCTTTATAAGTGCAAAGATTTAGAGTTGGTTTATTCAATAACCGAAGCGGAAGATATGGTCGACGGATTAGTAGAGTAAATCAAAGAACTACTGGAATAATTTCAAATGTTAGAATTCCGTCACAAACCAACACATCAGTTAGAGAGAGAGATCATTGAAAACCATCTGGGAGCACTGGACAGGTATTTCGACCGATTTTAGGACTTTTGATCTGTGCACACCCACGACCCCACCTACCTGGGATCGAAACGAGACCAAGCTCGTTGACCATCCTAGCCATTTGACAAGGAATCCAATGATCCGTGAATTTTAACCTTCTTAACTCGTGATATACCGCTGCCATCATCAGTGTCTTCGATGAGCATTCACTCCACCTAGACATGGTGGACCCCACTGGGCATGACTTCCCCACTGCAGTTTCAGGAAGTCTATCCAGCACTAGCCATCAGTGAGCTAGTAATGCGGTTGGTTCATGACGAAAATCCAACAAGTGAAATTCATTTAAGATCCCCATAAATCCTATAATCAGACTACTGGAATAGTTGAAGTACAAGATAGATACATATTTTTACGAGTTGATCACAAATTGATATCAGTAAGAGAACCAACGAAAACCAGGTGGGACATCCATCCACACACACAAACTAAACTATAGAAAATTAATTTGATGCTCGCTAGTAACTTGCTGCAGGATGGAGTTTCCTGGAGTTCTAGTCAGAAGTCGTGACCAGTGAAGTCCAATTAGATGTCACGTGTCACGAGCTTGCCTTGTATCCGGAAGGTCCTGGGTTTGAACCTCCGTGAGGTGGGTGCGTACTGCCTATGATTCCCAAACTAGAATGAAACAGATGTCCAGTACTCCAATGCTGGTTTTCAACGGTTCTCTAACTGATATCAATCCGTGATCAACTCGTAAAAGCAAAACTAACCCTTACAAACCAAACTATAGAAAACATTTTTCTTAATTTTTTTAATGTACAACATATTAATTACTTTAATTATGCATACTAAACTTAAGAGTTTTTGTTTTTCAATCACAGTCTTCAAACCAGTGGGTCTCGAATTCGAAGCCACTTCACCTAGTTCAACCTAGACAAACGGTTGAGTAGTAATGAATCGGCCCTTACACACGCACGATAAGTGTGGCTTTTAGTCTGTCTTTTTTTGTATTCCTTCACGTTCCCAGTGGGACATAGGGCTTCAAGCCACAGACTTGAAGTTTCTGTAGCAGTGTTTATTTTTACATGCCCAACCTTTCCTCCTTACCAGTTTGTATTACTGACTTAGTGAGGTAGAGGAGTGCGTCGGCCGGGGATCGAACCCCGGAATATGTGCATGGTCGGTGAGCGTCCTAACCTGTGCCACCGACACACGTTTTAGCCTGTCTGGTGACATGAAACATCTGTTCCGGCTATAACTCAGCTTAAACAACTTCACACAACCGCAGGTAAAAAAGAATTATATTCATATGCAGATAGATATAGATATTATTTTTAAAAATTAATACAAAATAAACAACACACCTGAACAACATATCCACAAAGACGGCGTCGAACATTACTAGGTATGAATTGACCATTCAGCAATATATATCCGCTAAGTTTTAGAGGATTTTTACGTCCAGCCAATACATCCAATAGGCTTTATAATGAAAAAAAAACAACAAAAAACAAAACAAATAAACAACAGAATTTTATTACTTGAAATTAAACGATACTACTGTACAGATGTCGACTAACTTTAACACCATAAAAGATAAACACAAGATATATATATATATGTACGTTTATGCATTTGTAATGAAATCTTATACGATTAATTTTCAAGTATTGGTTTTGTAGGGATTTTGTTTGATTGCATGGAGGATTTCATCATCAGCAAGTTGAAGATGAGGCAGTAACTCATCGGAGAGGAAGACATTTCGAAATGGTCGCGCTATGTTGTGAATCGGCAGAAGTTAGAATTCAAGGACCATTGGATTGCGTCCCAGTGGCTCAATGGTCTACGAGCTCACTAGCCTTGTAACCAGAAGGTTGTGGGTTCGAACCCCGATGGATGGGTACTGATGAAGAGTCCGAAACTAGGACGGAACAGCTGTCCAGTACTCCAGTGCTGGTTTTCCAATGGTTCTTCAACTGATGTCAACTCATGATTAAATCCTCTTATACGATTAATTGGTCGGGGAATTCAGATATCAGTGTTATCATATTTTTACAAATAAATGAAAGTGAAAGAGAGAGAGAGACAGTTTCTGTTTGTTCTTCTAATTTATTTCTTATCTATTTTCAACCATCCACCATATCATTCCACCATTGGTTTGCGATTGGAACATACGGCTTCAACAACACATCTCCCCTTTCTTCTATTTTCTGCCATCCTCTCCATCTGGGCGCACGATTGCTAACTTTGACATCTTCATTCATTCCGACTGCCTGTTGTTGAGACGATACTTCCTAGATAAGTGAACGAAGTAACCTCTTTTAAATTTTTGCCGTTGATAGTGGTTGGTTCTGGTTTTTGTTGTTGGTAGGTGGGTACCTTCATCACCTCCATCTTCTCTATGTTCACCTGCAGTCCTGTCTTCTCTGCTCGCTCTTTATGCCAGTGTGTTGGTTTTTACCTGTAAGTCTTCGAGTTTATGTGACATTAAACACAAAGCAGCCACGCGTGAAATCCAGATCATCTAGTCTTTGTATCGGTGAAGCCCAGTGTACTTCACTCTTCTTCCACTCCATGCACACACAGTCTGACGCATAATCCAGTCCACTGCAATTAAGAATATCGTCGGAGATAATAAGCAGGTAGCTAACTTGTCTAATTCCAGGATTCACTTCGAACGCCTCGCTGAGTTTCCCGTTGTGGATCACCTGGCATGTGGTGTTGTCATTTAACTACTGAATGAGGTTGATAAAGGATTCGGGCACAGCACGGCGTAGTGTTGAAACAATTTCCAAATCACTTCTCGGTCAACGTTGGCCGTCACAGGCCCTTTTTTAAGATGATGAAGTTGAGGTACACTGAGGTTTTACTGCCATTCTACGCTTTGTTCGATGACAATGCGAACATTTTCAATTTGATTAGCCCATGATTGGCCTTTCTTGATTCCAGCTTGTTCCGTTTGACGGAGTTCTGCATCCAGTGCATGTTTTTTTTTCCCTTTCAGGATGATTGGACTTAGCATTTTACTTGGCATGGACAACAGCATTATTCTATGCCAGTTCTTGCAGAGGCCTAAGTGGCCCTTTATATATATATAAATTCCTTTCCATTTAGAGCGGAAAATAGCACCTCAGGCTTTAAACCTCAAAGTTTCAGTAGTAGCAGATGTTTACTTTTATGGATTAGGATTGCCAGCTAGCCTCACGTCTAACCATCCCTCTTCACCAGGCTTACTACCGGATAGGTGAGAGGGTTAGGAGTAAACACCGGCCAGGAGTCGAATTCCATAGTTGACGAGCATTCTACCCACCTACTCACTCTTTATACACCTAATATATAACCTAATTTATTACTTCTTTTTTGTTTGACAGATTTGAACTGGGGATTTTTTAAACATTCTGAACACAAAATGCTACTTTTGTTACCAATCAGTATATAGAAATTTACAATCTTGACGTAGAGTTACAGTGTCTTAAAATAATGTCAGGGAGTGTTAAAGTGTTTCGCCAAATTTCGAGAGGTCACACCATGTAGTACACAAAGGAAGATGGAAGACAAGAAAGAGGAGATTTAAAAAGAACGATCGATAATAAGTAGTAACAGAGAAAAACATGAGGATTTAATGGATATAGGAGATCTTCAAAGAGTGAATGCATCCGCGCCATCGACAACGAGGATTTCGAGCCATATCACCACCAATTGTCTCTGACCAATCATTCTTAGAATCCTAACGACCCTAATCAGTCAATCTACAACTCCCTTAGTGACTAGCTCAAACTAACTGTCAAAGATTTCATGGACTGGATCCATTTTTCCGTTTGACCACCCTTAACTCTTTCCCAAGCTGATCAATCTTATGTAAGCTAACATTGCCTGTTGTCGAGGAAGGCGATGGCTAGAGATGCATGCGATCGATGTATCCTCACAACCTCGTTGATTGACTTTCCCTCCTTACTTTATACTCGACGCCTAACCTCAATAGTACTCCCCTTATTATGCCATCTAACGCGGGAATTAGAACACAGATACCTACGATAAAAGACATTTAGCCTCTTTCATGTCTTCCACTTTCCATGGCCATGTCTCACAGCTATTAAGGAGAACGAAGCGAAATGCAACGCAGTGGACATCCTTTTGTCAATAGCCAGTCAGATACCACGTCTACACCTGAGATGGAGTAAGTTAGCTGGCAAATGCCAAACGAGCCTTCTGTATCTGTCCTGAAATTTCGTCGGTGATCAACCCGCTGGCGTTGGCTGATGCAACTTCCCAACAGGCTCCACTAACCACTTCACTCCTGCATATTTTTAAGCTGGGAGTGAGTCGATGTGGTCCACTCCGGGAGCAAATCGCATGCCAAACATTGGGAGACTGCTGCTCAAGATTTTCAGAAGACTGCATTTCGTCAGCATCTTCACCTAGAATGACTATATCATCTGTACATTTTAAGTCGAAAAGATTATTCCCTGGCAAAAAGTTAGTCCCTAAGTCGATTAAATTAGTTACGGTCAATTCCATTAGTACATCTATGATAAAGATAAACAGAAATGGGAACAGTGGGCATCTGTGACGGACACCACTAGTGGTCATCACTCCAGATGACAACTCTCTTCCGCAAACTGTTATACGGCTGCGTGAATTCGAGTAGTGTTTTGATTAGTACAATGTACTTTCTTGGTACTCCTTTCATGGACAAATATTGCCTTAGTATCTGTCGGTCGACAGAGTCGAATTGCGTCGTAAGGTCAAGAAATACAGCAACTGTTGGATGCCGATATATGTACCTATGTTGTTTGAGAGTCTGTGTGGAAGGGGTGATGATATGATCAATACACTCTCTTCCTGGTCTAAACAGCAGTGAATGTTCTTTGGATTATGGGACTTGTAGGGATTTGGTTTTATTTCAACTGTTAGATTTCGTCATGAACCAACATCAGTCAGAGAGATCATTAGAAATCAGGGAGCACTGGATAGCTGTTTCGTCCTATTTTTGAACTATTCATCAGGGTGCAATGACAACCCTACTAGAGATCTAACTCTGGACCTTCACAGATCCACATAGGCCAGAATCCAGTGCTCCCAGATTGTTTTCAACAACCTTTCTAAATGATGTTAGTTCGTGACGAAATCTAACAATTGGAACTGTTAAGGAAGCTGTGTGATACTAAACAAACTTAAGCAGACACAAAACAATTTCACCTCATGATATGCAGTTAAGATACTACTTTCCCAAAGGAACATAGATCTTCAGGCTGGAGCTTTACAGTTTCGGTAGCAGTGGTTTTATTTTTAAGGAACGGGGTTGCTAACCTCACCTCCAATCGTCCCTCTTTACCTGCCTTACTGCCGGTTTAGCAAAATTTAGGAGTGCGTAGGCTGGGGATCGGACCCCGGACCACGTGAGTGGTTAGCAAACATCATACCGGTGAATCACTGACTCTCAAAGATGTTTCAGCTTGTATACAATTGGTGGATGGTGGCTAGCAGTGGAATCCAGGATGCGCATTTCGTCCTAATTGGGACTCGTCAGCTGGATGTACCTGCATTTCTCAGTGAGTGATGATGTTCCCACCGAGGCTCGAACCCAGTGCCCATAGTTTCAAACGCCAAAGCGTTATCCGCTAGACCACTTGGGCCACGAGAGCCATCTCTTGTGCCACGGGTCATATTAATTATTGAATTGAATTTTTGATTTTCCCGTCGATTGATTGGACCGAAGTGTTCGGTCTCAGGTTGACATGTCGGCTTCTTGTGCAGATGCTTCGACGATGTCTGGGTATTTAATTAGTATACAATTGATGGATGGTGGCTAGCAGTGGAATCCAGGATGCGCATTTCGTCCTAATCAATCGACGGGAAAATCAAAAATGCAATTCAATGTTTCAACTTGGTTCAAAAGAAACAAACTTTTTTGTTTACACCATCATAAAGTGAACTTTCAATACACTGAAACATAAACTTACGTGGACTTTCCACATCCTGTTGGTCCGATTATTGCGTTCATTCCTGGAGGCATATAACCACTAAATGTATATTTAAACAAAACAACCGGTATTACAGTCTTTTCTTTTAAAAAAATCTCATATAATAAATACTTAAATATGATCTACTAAAGTGACTAATTCCTTAAAATTAATCTGATGCTGATTAGTGACTGGGCTGCATGGGATAATCAACTGAGATCCTAGTGAAAAGTCATGACCAATAGGGTCCACCAAGTAGGGTGTGAGGACAAATAATTACCGATGACACTGCCCACGGTGGTAGCGTTAAAATAGCGAATTCATAAAAGTTAAGATCTACGGATCACTGGATTCCTGTCCAAGTGGTCAACGAGCTTGGCCTCACAACCTTAAGGTCCCAGGTTCGATCCCTGGTGATGGAGTCGTGGGTGTGTATTGATGAAGAGTCCCAAACTGGGACGAGACAGATGTCTAGTACTTTTTGGTTTTCTCAGTGATTCTTCAACTGATATCAATCTATGATCGAACTTAGGGAAATTAACATCGTTTGTAATAATCTGTTCCAATTCATAGACACATTCTAGAATGCAGAATTCCTTCTAAAATGCTAGAGAAGTGAGATTTTAAATATTTTCATGTTAACATACACATAATAACTAGTAATTTACTCTCCTAAACTATCTATAGCCAGATACAAATGTCTAAACAATTTTATTACCATTTAAATATGAGGCGAGAAAATCTGTTATGGATGATTTTATTGTGATACATTTCTTTCCCTTTCACAGCAGAACAACAAATAAACAGAGAACTGATTCCTGGGAGAAAAGTCTTTACGTCATAAGGATGCCTGAAAGAAATCGGCGCCTAATTAATGCAATTTCAACGTCAGTTATCTACAGACTGCCTCAGGATTATTGAACAGGGTCAATGAGAAAAGCGCTGCGACTTTCTTCTCTCTGCTCGTTTTGAAAGGCAAACTAAGTAATGAATAGCCTTATAAATGCTGTCACTTGTCGTAATGGTTCGACTGCCTCTCACCCCCACCAAGTATTCTGTTTCTTTTCCCTACATTGTGGTTTACTGCATTTTTTAACGTACCTCTTGTGTTTAAATAAATAATACATAAGTAATCAGGACGATATACCTAGACAATATCCTTTCAACCATAGTGGAAAGCATGGGTGAGAATGTCAAAACCAGCCAGAATCAGAAAGGCAAGGGAGGCCTTCATCACTCTCAAATCGGTTTAGAGATCCACCACACTCAGTCAACACAAACAATAAAATTCGAATTTCCAACGTCAAGCTAATCAGTTCTTTTAGGTGAGTCAGACACTTTGCACCCGCGTCACGAAGTGCTCTCCAACAGCTGACTTTTATCAACAGCTGTCCACTTCTCTGGCTCCATACCAAAGATCAGATGGTCAGCTGGCCAGAAAGAATTAGCCACAAGAAAATCTGTGAACAAACCAATCAAAAATGTATTGCTCAACACATATTCCGGCGGAAACAGGTGAGGAGACTGTTGGGTGACATCACTAGCTAGGCCATCGCTCGAGTGGAACCCGAGCAGGAAATGACGAGTTGGGTGTGTGTCTGAGGGTGACATGAGGGAAGTGAAAGCTCATGGGTAGCCTTGGAGACAGATGAAGAGGACTGCAGAAAATAGGACGAAATGTGTGTGTGCTGTTGAAGCCTTGCGCAAGGCAATAATACCAAGAATAGTAAATGAGGATTAGCGGTGAAAACAATTACGTCACAAACCAACATCTCCATATTTTAAACAATTCGAGAACCACTGGAAAAGGTTTCCTGTGATAGGTGATGTGATGACATGAACAGAATCTGAAATATGAAAATATCCCTGCTACTGTTACGACCGACTGCAGACGCACAAGGACCTATCCTTCTATTTAAGTATGAGAAACCTATCCTGCTATTTAGCACGTAAACCTACGCAAATGATGTCAATTTTAAATAATGAATATATACTACAGTGAATACCTACGACCATTTGTTGTAATGACGCCAAAAATCTTTTGATATATCATCGACACGTTAGAAATCTTACTGATAGTTGCAGTTGGAAGAAAGTATACAAAATTTGTTGAAGAAAGGAGTAAGACAAGGCTGGCTGCCTACTACCTCCAGTGATTTTCCTGGTTGCGGTAGACTGGATAATGCGACAGACAGATAGCGGGCAGCGAGGAAATAGGCATAAATTGGGCCCACACAAAAACTTGAAGGATCTGGACTTCACCAATGGTATATGTCTAATTTCCCACAAACTGGGAGATAAACAAATAAAAAGCAACAAGTTGGCAGAACAAGGACCCAGAGAAGAGAAGATTTCAGATGAACATAGAGAAAATACAGGTGATGAAGATTCCTGGCCAAACACCAACAGCAACAACATCAACAACAGACAACAATAAGCATAAATGGCAGGAACCTGAAAGAAACAACCTCCTTTACATACCTGGGAAGCATTGTTTCAACTACAGGCGAAACTGAAGAGTTCATCAAAGCAAGGATCGGGAAAGTAAGGCAAGCTTTCATCACTCTCAATTCTGTATGGAGGTCAACAGCACTCAGCATCAAAAATAAGATCCGGATTTTCAACTCCAATGTGAAGTCAGTACTACTTACTACACGCATCGGAAACTTGGCACGTCATGAAGAGCACTTCGAACAAACTACACGCCTTCTTCAACAGCTGTCTTTACGTAGATGGCCGGCCAGAAAAGATCAGCAACAGGGATCTATGGCAATAAACTAACCAACTGTATAACAAATGTGCAGGGAGAAATGGATGTGCATTGGTCATATTCTGAGAAAACCATAAAGTAACATCACGCGACAGGCTCTCGATTGGAACCCGAACAGGAAGCGACGAGTTGGTCGTCAGTGCGAGAGTGACATGGAGGAGGTCATGTGAAGACGGGATGAAAGCATGTGGGCAGATGTGGAGCTAGGTGAAAACGTTGGCAGAGAACCGAAGGCGATGGAGACATGCGGCTGAAGCTCTATGTTCCTCTAGGAATTAAAGGAAACAATAATAATATTAATAATACAAAATTTATGAAAACCAGTCCGTTTGTGAAGCTTATATAACGATTCCCAGTAACATGTCATGAGAAAATTCCTGAGAATTAGTTTCCATTATAGGTTAAAAAAGCACTATATGTACTAGCGTTGCATACACAGGTGTTTATAGGGTGAAAAAAGGAGAAACATCTCACCTGAGATCTGAAATAACTTTCAGATGGGTTGGGGAGCTCCATGGGAATGTCTGATTTTTTACACTGTATGATATATTATGGAAAGACAGAGTTGTGGAAGTGATTTTCTTTGGATTCGGCGACAAAGCCTGACATTCTGCTGAAGTGCCAACACTGCAATTCATGATTTTTGAGAGTATGCAGGAGACAATATCCTACTATTTTTGGTAAAATCCATATTTCGAGGTATCCAGTGTTACCTGTAATTTAAAAATGTGTTATTATAAAACTGAGTTTACAACCATTCATCTTATTTCTCCAGCAGTATAAAAATGAGTAACTTCAAAGATCATGCCAGCAAATATACTTAGCACAGTTATTGGATATCTCATTGGTGATAATACAGCTTCACAAAGGAATGCTGTTTTGTACACCAAATAGATATGGGATTATTGGTCAAATTCATGGTTCGGTATTTTCGTTGACGATGTAATGGATATAATGTGAGCTAATGATAGGCACATGGTGTACTTGCTAGCTAGAATGGTCTCTTTAATCACCAACAGAAACAGGATTTTCAATACCTGAAGAACCATGATTTATTCATAACAAAAAAATGACAATTTCGTAATTCAGGATGTATCAATACAATAGGCAATGAATCGCACTTAAAATGTATGGACAACGCCAGACAACTATTTACACTTATTAGGGAAACATGTTGCAAGAGGCAAGTTATGAGTGAAACAATCGAGAAAAGCGGCGCCTTAATCAGCTCTCAGGACAGACGGCTGTAATTTTGGAAGGGGTAACCTGAAGAATAATTTAACTGACCTAAAAGCATAGTCAACTTGTCGAGTATACGACACCTACCTGAATGGCATGTACACACCGACCTTCCATCCCTAAATGAGGTTACAAAGGCTATCTCTGGTTTGAAACGATCCAAAGCAGTAAGATCCGATGGAATGAATTCAGACGTGTTTAAGCACAGTGGTGACAAACCGTCATTTGGATAAACTACGGTATTAGGTAATATCTAGCGACTGGGAACAGTTCTGTTAGACTAGTGTAAATCACTAATTATCCCGGTTTATAACGAGGAGGACGAGTTTTCTGGTGATAATAACAGGGGAATCAACTTGACCAATACAGTATCTAAAATTCTAGGTTTATTAATCACACGCAGACTAAGTGATTTTCGGAAGAAACAAACACAAGAAAGTTAGGCAAGCTTTAGGCCAGGGGGAAGGTGTGTTGATCACACACTCACCACTCGACAGATTCTGGTACACAGGTATACCTAATGACGTCCAACAATTGCCATATATCTTGACCTGAAGGTGACATTTGACTCCGTTGACCTAGTGGTGTTGTGGCAGCGTTTCGTCATGGATTGTAGATAAAGTATATCGCACTAATCAAGGTAATCTACTCAAAATCACACAGCCGTATACAGGGCTTACGAAGAGTTATCGGCAAAGTTAAACTTTAACAACCACTAACTGTTAATCAGCGAGTGACCTCGAACGCACCAATCACGTGACGGAGGCATTTTTGTGTATGGAATACATATATTTATGAAATAATTGCGCAAAAACTGCATAAAAGTTTTACAGAAGATACCTTCCCTTCACATATGATAAAGATGTCTATTAGTTTTGGGTTGGAGTATAGACTGAGTACAATTCCATTGTGGGTAAAATCCATTTTGATAGAGCCTCAATGTTATGTAGTAATATTTACTGAGCAATAAATGGTGCTCGAAACTTCATTAGTAAGTATTACTGTATAACACTATGAGAATTTATCAAAATAAATTTTACTCACAAGGGAATTTCACTCTACCCCAGTGCACAAGTTCTATTATTACATCAACAGAGAAATTTAACCACATTCTATGCATGTAGTTATTTAGGTCTTCTAACCCTAACAATAACACTAATCTTTCCTGAACCTAACCCTTACATGAAAATATCCCTAAACTAACTGTAATCTAACTTGAATCAAACCTACTGTCTCTTTTGTTAGGTTAACCTAACCTTAACTTGTCCTTGGCTTAAAGGGTAACTCAATCTTTCCCAAACGTAGCTGAAACTTGCCAGATATCCCATTTAATAACATAACAATTCGATTAGCGTACTTTATTGATGACATTATTCTCGGGATTTCACTAACCTGCTCAGTGAGCGTCTCAAGGTCATTGGTGCGGTCGCATTCCATTGGTGGTGAGTGGTGCTTAAAGTTTAACTTGGCCGAGGTATCATATAAAATCATGACAACCAGTGGTGTTCGTCAAAGATGCCTACTTTCCCAATTTTTGTTTAATTTCATAATAGATGTACTAGTGGCACTAACCCTGAATGAATACAAGAACTTAGAGATTCAATTATCACAGACAGTCTTGTTGACTCAAAATATGAGGATAATATTGTCGTCAAAGGTGAAGACACTAATAAAATGCAGTCATCTGAACACCTTGAGCGAAAATCTCCAAATGTTTGATATGAAATTCGTTCTTGTCAAATGTACACCGATGCTGTAGGACTAGACTGCATCGACTCCTGGCTTAAAGACAATGGGGAAATCGGGCGAGCATGTTGACCACTCCACTCATTTGGGAAATTACATAAGTTTTAATGGAGTGATTGTTGACGAAATCCCAGTACATATACAAAAGGCTACTGGTACTATTTGCAGACTTACGTCACATATGGCTGAGATATGATATCCGGCTATCAATCAAAAGGCCTATGCACTGCACACAGGTTCCCTCTGTTATTCTTTGTGGTTGTGAGACACAGCCACTAGAAGTGGAAGATAGAAAAAGACAAGCTTTCAATAACCACAGATGTTGCGTTTTATTTACCGTATTGAGCGGTGTCATATGGTGAGTAATAATGAAGTTGAGCGTAGAGTGTTGGGTGAAAAAGTAAAACCGGTCGTTGATTGTGAAGATTAGTCGACTGAGATGGCTAAAACACGTATTATGTGCGACAACCAGTGCTAACTAAAACATGGGTTAGGAAACAGTTAGATGTGGTCAAACCAAAACTTGATATCAATCCATGAAGACTTTGACGATCCGTTTGTTTCACGTAGGTAGGCGTAGACTTACTGGTTGAAATGGTAAATATGATATGAACCATCAGCTGTAATGCTTGTGGTGTTATGACTCAAAGTCGTTCTCAGTTATAGCGCAAATGCATTCACCTTTTGTGATCTCCCATATCTTTTAAACCCTATTGTTTTTCCAAGATAAAAATTGTTTTCTCCCTTACAGTTCTGCTTGTTGTAGTCCTCTGAAATCGATTTCATCTTCCTTTTCCCTAACGTTTTGAGGTATTTAGAGTGGGGTAACTTGAGCTGCTGCACATCTGTGCTAAGTTCTATGTTGATAGTCAGTATCTCGTCTCATATCAACTTTTGAAAAGCGAAGTTATACAATGAGGCATCACACGGGGATGTTTGTGCACGGTACCAATTATTTTTTGATGCACTCATTTTACAAGCTCCTACAAATATTATGTCTCATGTTAGAGTACTTTTACTGACCAACCACGCCTTAAAAATAGCTTTGTCGGGTAACCTCGTATTAAAAATTGTTTCAAAAGTCAGGTGAATTCACCTGACTTCTCATTATTGAGAATGTCCGGAAATATTTGTTCAACGGCTTCGTTTAGAACATACCAAACTAACTATGAAAAAAATAGAGAAACTGATACGTATGGATTTACCTCCCTTCACAGTTATACATCTCACAATTTTGTCAAACTGCCAAATCAGCAGTCAAGAATAAACTGAACACCTTACTTTATTTTTTTATGGCGGATAAGAGGTTCTTATTAGGTGCTGCATTAGGTATTCTTAAGACATATTATCAAAAGGCGCTTCAGATGTATGATATAAGTGGATAACTACAGCAATAAAATAAACTACACTCAAAGAAGGTACCTCACGTAAGCAAAGTTCAGTATACACCATTTAAAGCCTAAAGAGCTTAATACACTAAAAACTGATAACGTAGTGAGAGAATTTAAAATATCCCCCGCAAATTCCAGTCTACTAATTAAGCAAAAGAAAGCAACAGATTCAGATTATAGGGATAGAAGGCTCTTGTTACCTATGTTAATCCTCGCGATGAATATCTCTGCATGTATGAGTCAGAACACTGAAAATAGTGCAGATTTATGCTTCTGTATGTCTGCTATATATTGTGAGGATCATTACAGAATATCGCAGTCCATCTCTTATTTAAATGTGGGAAGTATTGTGATCAGTGTGGATGTGTGAGTAATAAATATTGATTTGAAATGCATGTTTCAGCGAGAATCACATAAATGAATTTCATCATCGACTTTTAACATAGAGCAGTACATTCAGTAAACCGACTATATGTTTAAGTAAATAATTACCGCACTTAATACAAAATGTAGCGTACACCTTGAACTCTCAGACAAATTTCAATATTCAATATCCTAATTTCTCTCTTAAGGTGATTGTGACTAGCTTGTGTGGATGTAGTGATTTTTTCTGATAACTCAGCAGTGCTGCTAAGCAATTTTAAAACTTCAAGAGATCCTAGTACAGAAGGTCTCTCATCGTTGATTTCTGTAGCTAAAATGACTTAATTAAAAAGAATATCAATTCGTTGAGTTGCGTCTTAATGCTTTGATTTAATGGAGACTCCAGTGCTTCCTAAGTGGAAGTTTTGAGGTGTGCAGTAAGACTACTTTGAACTTTTTGCAACACCCTGTAAAATTACGCCCAGTAGTCCTGTGTTCTCAGGTCTGCTTACAACTTGTCGGAGTTATCCAGAATTTTACAGCTCTCCAGATTCTCGCATCATCCAATAATGAACAGATGGCCAATTTAGCCTCCATTGCGATAGGATGATGAAAATTCAGAACACTAATCGTGTCGCAACAGAATCTTCCTCATCATGTTGATTAGGCTGCGTCACTACGTATGAATGTTATTGACCTACTGGCATTATTACTCTTTCATCATTATAATGTTAGTTAGTGTAGCGGTAAATAGTTCCCCAAAATTATTGACCACAGCAATCATTCATCATTGGATGCTGACCACCACTGTTTAAGTCGACTTGTTTAGCTGAAGGCTTCCGGTCAAGCATCCCCGCCACTTGGTACCCCGTCGTGTCACGTGCACGATCACTAGCTAGCTAGGCGTTCGTCTGAAGGCTTGTTTTGGTCCCGAAATATATCACTTAGTTTGGACGATCAAATATTGGCTTTTGCTTTGTCTTTGGTACGCGAGAATAATTTAGAGGTTGTGCAAGACAATTCTGATCAACCTCTAAATTAGTATTCAGGAAGGGTGTGGTTTTGTGGCAAGAGTTCCGACCGCGCAGATCGGCGAGCAAACTCTTAAAGTCTACATGGTACTAACAGACAGGTTGAGGTGAATGATCAGCATATTTCAGTAACTGTGGGATTATGCATGTCACACTCATCAGTTTCATCAGACAAAACTTTAGAATTCTTGCGACGTTTTATTGGCTTCATTTGACAGTTATGTTTTATGCAACAGTTAGGATGCTTTTAAAGATGATACGGCCTAGTATTCACATAGACTGATGCTGTTTCTTTCTGTAAACTGGAGATTTAAATATATAAGCGGGTCCTGAATTATTTGTTTGGGTTCAAGAATAAACATTTCTAACGGCCCAAACTACTGTTTCCATATTCGGCTGTTTTCACCACATGACTGTAGATCTAACCACATAGAAGAGTATAGCTAGACGACTGACTGGGATTGCATAGTAAGTACTACGTTGTTATTTTTGACTTCAGCAATAAAAGTTAAAGCACAGTTAGCCAAGACTAGGAAGACAACTAGACAATTATTAACTAATGGTAGGAAAATAAACCGATGAAGTTATTATGGATACAGGAATTTTATGCTATTCAGTTGATGCGTAAAATACAATAGATGGAACGAGAGAGGAAATAGAGAAAAGTTGCTAAAAAAATTTCAAAGTGAGAGTGAGAGGTTCCCCTGTGAAAGAGGGCAAGTCAGGGTCAGACCCTATTTTGGGGCCACTAACTACCACATCAGGAAACAATGTATTCCACAAATGACAGTGTCTAACAGAAAAGAAACTGCATCTTGCCTGTTTCACTACTTCTTAATGAGTTTACTTGAGTGGCTTCGGAATGCTATTTTCTGCAGTGAGTCTCTAAGAGAAGCTTTCAAGGGCTCCTCAATTAAACAATTATTATGAAATCGCTCCCCATTATGCGATAGCTGCTATTTCGAAGATATAGTCATTACATTCGCCAGCCACACGTTCGCTTTCTCGTCTGCCGACAAAACCAATCTCTTTTTCTTTCACGTTCTGTAAGAGACTGGAGTTCGTCTTGAAAAATGATTGCAAACTCCAAACTATTGCTGTGAGTATACTTTGAACATCTTCGTGAACAGTCCCGCTATAAGTGAACTTGGTTGTCTTTGTATCAGGAGAATAAACGTGTTAGTCTTCACCGCGTCCCTCGCATAGTTGGCATGTGCGTCCTTTTTCTTCGTCAGGAATATCAGAAGACTGAACTGCGATATTGTGTGAAGAAGCTGGTCCCGCATAAGTAGTAGAAAAATGCTTTAATATTAATAATAATAATGTATATTTTCATATAAACATCAAAATTTACATGAGAATGCATGTCATTTTTACAGGCACGATCAAGTAAAAGCGGAGTGCGTCGGCAGGGTACTGTTGTGATAGGGAACCTGATTTTATTTGTTAATGTCGAATGCTAACCAATTTTTCTACAACTATATTCTTAAGCTTGATCAGATCTACTTTCAGTCACAGCAGATCCCGTTTTTATTCCCCACTACTTTACATCAACTAGAACTGGTACCGTGGGTCTTAGGTTACTCGGAGGATAACTTTTACATATCGGGAACTATAGATAATCAGTGGCGATTCCTTGACGCATCTGGCTGAAATAAATTTTGGAGTGTAGACTATATATGTCAGCCACGTCTCGTAAACCGTTAATGCCCAGGTCTTGCTATGCTGGGACTCACGCTGTTCCTCGAAGCTTCTCAGAAACGCTTAGTACGAACGGACGCAAAAACCAGAACACAGATTGGCGACTCGAGAAGTCTTTATTCTAACACCAACATATAGCCAACTTTACAACTAAGGTCTATGACTAAATATTACAATAATAAATTACAATATTACTTCTGATGGTTTTGTACTTGCTTTCTGAACAGCGATCGATGAGACGATGACTGGTATATTGATGCCTCCGCGAAAAATTGGGGAAGTTGGGTTTGAGCAAACAACCACGAATTGATCGTTCAATCTTCAACTACATTGACAATATACCTTCTTTAAATACTCTTTACTGTCGAGGTTTTAGCCAACTGCATGCAGAAATGATTAGCCGGATCATGTTTTGGAGTCCTTACAAAGAGGTTTTTAGAACGACAAAGAGTTTAAACATTTTGCTGGATTTAGGAACAACAAATAAATTAGAATGGTACTATCGAGGCTTGCTGTCCAATTGTTTCAAGACAACGGAAGGTTGGTAGCCTAAAAGTAATTATCTTAGGAAACCATATAAACCATATATAAAGACTTAGTACGGAACATACTGGAACAGTTTACCCTAGAAATAGGACCTGTCACTCTACTGTAACATTCAAAGGCTTGCTGTATGAACTGTTTCATCCCAATGACTATCGCGACCAAAACCTACCACTTATTTCTAAAACGCATCAGTCATTAGAACACTAAAACGCTCACACTCATTAATACACATTATGAAACTAAATAAACTCTAAGACTTCGCATAAATACGTGAAAACACAACTACAATATAGGTAAATGTTTACCAAAGTATAATTTACAATCGATATAAACATTTATATATGCATATAACATTAATGTCCTTTCCATGTTCACATACTTTCTCTTTCTGGTATTCTGCTGCTGCACATAATCTCCTATTTATCTTCTGGTCGAGGTCGAACAACCCTGCATCTAAACTGAAATGAAGATGGATTCCAAACCACTTAACTCGTAACCACTGAAATTCCATGAACGATCCAATTCTACCATTTGAAGACGCTGGCGAACATGCTGTAAATGAGTATTCATGATCTGAAATGAAGAAGCAACTGGTTTTCGAACAGTTTTCAACATTTTACTGAACTTACGAATACAGTCCGCCATGCAGACACAATTTGCGCAAATGGAGAATTCTGGAATCGACCTCGGCACCACTTGATGCAGTGAAACAACCCAACATGACTCTATTTAGTTTTCGTATCCACGATCAAATTTCTTTCCTGTTATAAAACTACGATAAGGCTGCCGAAAAAATTGAATAAATATATCACTGATCTCAACATAATACATCAATAAACTTTAAGCCAAGGCTGCTGTTCACAACAAAGTTATATAGTAGAATTGACTTCAAGCTTTATTTTTCCCAGATATTTGTATTACATTCATCTGATGTCTGGGTTTTTTGTTAATGCAAAGACAATGTTTCTATATTTCTTTGTGTTTTACACAAACTTTATAGCAGACTGTTCCGACTGACTCTAATGTCAGAAAGAACAACCAAACTGTAAATTCATCATACACCAAATTATTTGTTATTTTTATAATAACTTATCCATGCCTGTATAATTGGTATGTTCCAGCATTATCAGGAAGAAATATATATTATTATTAATGACACATTTATTCTGCCTAAACTGTGCACATACAAGAGAAATTGTCAACACGATTTATCTCGCGACATTCCTGCATCTAGAAATTTCGCCTTTTTGCCGTTTTACCACAAGACCTGAGAGAAATAAGAAGCATTATTTATTCAATTTCTGATTGGTAGACTAAACGTCGAACAAGCGTATAAATAGCATTTACATATAAAACAGGCATAAAATACACCGTGAATAACTGTGGCTTAATAGTTGAAACCTTCAGTAAATTACACTACGTTGTATTAAATATGGCGATTTTTCCCTGGATATTCGTGTCTGCATCCATCCGCAAGTCATGTTATTACGAACGAGCCTATTAAGCCAATATTCCATGCGCCAAACTAAATGGAATGCGGCGAGCAAACCCAGTGAAAAGCCGTAGAGATACGTACGATAGTCAAAATTATTTTCTATGTATATAAGCGCGACTATTTACGGAGTACTTCTGTCAACGAACAAACGTCTAAGCCACCAATGCACTGTTGCCTACAATGTACAAGAAACTGGTTCAAATAAAAAGTTCATTGGACGTTCACTCAGTGTTTACCATCACTGATATTCCTTACCATAAAAAGGAACCTATCCTTTTTTCATCAACGACATTAGGAGGACATAAGCCATCACGGAAGAGGCTGAAGTGGAAAGCAGACAGAAAGGGGCAAGCACACAGCACACACCTCTGCATATTCTCACCATTCGAAAACGACAACCAAAACACAGGTAAACGCTATGGCAGGTCACTATATTAACTCTGCAACTGCGAAACATTCTTGACACTCCGGAAAACGAACACGAACTGCAACAATGACTCCTGCAAATGCGAGCATGACTTCAATAGCGATATAGCTTGAATCTCTGCATGAGTACCTCTTCCGTTGGCAGTGCTAGCAATCCCTATCACCTCTTGTCACTCACCCTGCCTAGAGGGAAATAACAGTGGTGGGAATAATATGAAATATGAATGACATACACATGACATTCAGAATTCAGTTATTGGTAGTGAAATGAAATGCCTGATAAGTCTATCCACTCAGAAATTAAACGAATGAGCCATAAGCTTTTTTTATTAAACTACCTATTCTGGAATTCGTTGACAATTGGACTGGGTCCCAGTGCCTGAATGGTCTACGAACTCGTTTTGTATCCAGAAGGTTCTTGATTCGAACCCCAGTGGGTGTGTTAGTAAAGAGTCCTAGACTAGGACTAAATAGCTGTGCACTACTCTCACGTTCTTCAGTGGTTATCTAACTGATCTCAATTTGTGACCACTTATGCAATCAATCCAATCCCTGCGAACCAACATTTGGCCGTTAGTCAGAATTGGTGGACAGTAATTTACGTCAATGTTTACGTCCTCAATATTGGTCGTGTGAAAAATGAGAACAAAGGCTCTCTGTAGGCGGATACAGTTAGCGTATAGATGATCTGACAATCAAGAAACAACCACAAAGAGATGCAAGGTTAACTTTCTGTGAGAGACAACCAATCAAAGGCCTGTGCTTTTCTGCTAACAATAATCCATAATAATGTACATGAATTTATATATATGCCGATTTCCTAAACAAACGATCCGTTCCCTCGCCCTTGTTTTCTGTTGTTACACATTTACTGGTTGATTAGACACCGAATTACACAGCGTAGAAAGTGTTAATCGGTTAGAAACTAAAATAAAATTGAATAAGCAAGCTGAGTGACGCAATCCATCTGACTGCATTGAGTAGAGCTTAACTAAAATTAAAACTGAACAAAAGTCAAGTTAAAAACAGTGGTAATGAGGGGTGTGAGAAGAAAAATTGTACAACTATGAAAGAAATAAGCAGGAAAGAGACGAAACGAAAATTACTCATTTGTTGTTAAGACAAGTCAGGTCCACTGTATATTTAGTGACTGAACAAACTTCTTTTCTATGCAGAGTTCAGGTTTTTAAATGTGAATTGTCATTACTTCTGTTCTTGGAAGAAGTGTGATTCGTATTCCCTGAGTAAGATTCCCACATATTCTGTAGATAACTTTGAAGTTACCATGTGGGTTTACCTAATGTCTTGATTCTATCGTGTCCCAGAACAGAGCTTCGAGGGGACCTTCTCCCTCCTCATAAAACCATGAGAGTTTGTGCTCGATGATATGTTTGGATAGCAGACGCTGACTATGGTGACGTACCTAGCTCCACAAGAGCAGATAAATTCGTAGATGCACAATGATGAGACCAACAGTGGCAGCTTATCATCCACATTTAATCAAACGGATTCGATTTGATTGACAGCGGTCCCTAAATGGACAGCAGTAGTGCCTTCAAAGGTATCTGTCGAATTCCATAACAGTTTCTTTATTAGATGTATCACAGAGTGAAACAGTATTATTTACTGGGTGACGTTTCGAACACAATTTATTACTGTTCATAACCATATCAGTTATAATCACACGACTTCGAAACTTGAGTTTTGCAGTTTTCCTTCTTCTTCCCTATTCTCCTCAGGGTGGTAGAATTTTCCAGGTGTCCAGGTGGACAGGTGTTGAGTCATTCCTATTACACATGCTTGCAGTTGATTCGATAAGCAAAACTTCCGTTATCAATCTCTCCCTCCACCCTGCTGTCATATTAGACTTTAAAACTGTCATCTTATCCCACTCGTCCCATTGTATGGATGTGTGTAATTGCACGTAGTGAGTGGTATAGCCGAACTATTCTCTAGATTTCTTATCTTATTTGGGTCAACTAATCTAGATTTTGCTAGGTTTTTATGCTTGGCTAGTCTGACTGCCACTGTTCTACTTCGGTGACCTGTGTATTCTACCTGACAATCATTGCAGGCAGGGTGTTAGACAAACTAAATTGTTTTGCTTTATTGGCTCGACAGGATTCTTCAACCGATAAAGCTTGTTTCTAATTGAGTTTGTGGGTTTGAATGTGAGCCACTTTTATTCCTGCAGTGTCAAGAATTCTCCTTAGGGTTTCCGAGGCTCCTTCTTTGTATGGAAGTAATACCGATGATTTCTATTCTTTATTGTTTGTGTTGTCATTATCCTGTGAATGTTTGTCATGCATGTTGTCATCAATACGGTTATTTTAGAGGTTGACGGTATAGACGTTCGCGAATTGTACGGAGTCTATTAGCGCGAGATCTTATACCGACAACTTCTATATTATTTGTTTCTTGTGTACCAAGGGCAAAGCGAAACATCGCAAGTGATTGTCCAAATGGCGAGATATATTTCGGAATCAAATCGCGGACTGAAGTGGAAGCCAAGCTGGCTGATTATTGCGCACGATAGTGGCACGACGGAGTACCAAATGGCGGGGATGCTTGACGGGAAGTCTTCAGCTAAACAAGTCGACTTAAACTCTAAGGGTCAGCATCCAATGTTCACTGATGATTGCTATGGTCACGATGTAATTCTTCTCTTAAACATACTGTATTCCTTTGGTCAGTAATTTTGGGGAATTGTTTGCCGCTACAGCTCACTCCCCCTAGTGGGGTTGTGAGGACCCTAAGACAGAACCAGACAGAAGTAAAAGAACTCGATGTTTCCCTTTCGGGTGAAAAATATTCCTAGCAGCTTGGTGGCGCGCCTACTGGTCTGTCTGCCTTTTTCAAGACGGTGTTTGTACATCGCTTCCTTGATGTTGTTCTTTGGATCGCGTGCTTCGTTTGTTTCTTGTCCAGTGCCCGTCGCGCCTGGAAAAGAAAACAAGAACTCTAACAATCCGGTTGAGGAAAATGTACCAAATCAGCGTTTAAAAAATGATGTGCATCTAGCATGCAGTATATAATAAATAAAGTTTGGAACATCGAAAGAAAATATATACATATAATAATTTTTTGCATGTAAACTGTACGGTTATAGAAGAACTTTTTACTTGTGTCTAGTGATGCTATATCAAAAAAATTGATGTCTGAAAAGAAACGACAAATAATTAATACCACAAACAAATGAGTTGGGTGAATAGCACCACTTAGTTATCTTATATAAGTGTGAAGGCATTCTGGAAATCTTACGGTACGTCCAGAACGTGTTTTTTTGGAGGGTTGGACAGAAGATTCGGTAACTTTCGCCGTGCTAGTGACTTCTTCAAGGACTAAAGGATACTCGCTGACTTGCGGATTATGGGTATGCCAATAGGACTACCTCCCAGGTAAGCCGGTTTAAGACGGTCAATGCTGACGGTGTCCTGGCGGCCTTTTTTTCTAAGACAAACAATTTATCCGTTATATAGTCCATCGTATGTGGGTCCAAGAGGTCGGCGCACAGAGTCGCGACGAACAAATACATGTGAAGAAGTTTTCAAACACGGGTGAACAAAAACATCAATGGACCGTGGACGAAGAGGGGCTGGTTTAACTGAACGCACAGCGTTTGTAAGCCTACTGACGTATGAAGCGTGATCTAACGCTGATGAGAAGCTCAAGGGAGAAGCAAATTCACCAGCCAGCCGTAGTGTCGTTCCATATACTAGCTCGGCGCTAGTACAACCAGCATCGGTTTTCAAGGTGTTTCGTATCCCCAGGAGAACTAACGGAAGGGATTCAGTGCAATGGGTGTTGTTTGCAGCTGACAGACCAGCTTTCAACTGTCTGTGCAGACGTTCTACCATACCATTAGCTTGAGGATGGTAGGCTGTTGTTCAAAAACTCATGCAACCTATGATTTTAGTCAGGGCGAAGAATAAGCCATTTTCGAATCGCCTCCCGCGATCAGTTGTTATAGAAGATAGGCATCCAAAGTTAGCAATCCGTCTTTCTACAAAGACGCGTGCCACTGTTTCAGCAGATACGTCCGCGATGGGTACTGCTTCTGGCCATCGTGTGAATTGATCGATGCAAATAAAATATAGGTACATCCATGGGATTCAGGAAGGGGTCCAACTAAATCTATATGGACGTGTTCAAAACGAGCGTCAGGAAGAAGAAAGGTGCCAAGTGAGCTTTTGGTGGTCTTATTACCTTGCAATTTCGACAAGCTAACACGTGTGTACCCATTCCCTAACTTGTTTATTAATGCCGGGCCAACAAAACCGACTGGTTACGAGCTTGACAGCAGTTCGAATACCTGGGTGAGATAAGCCATGCGACGTATTGAAGATGCTACGGCTATAACTTTTAGGCACGATGTGGCGAGGATTACTGCAGATATATGGTGAATATCTGATGTAAAATGTGAAACGTGATCCAGTTGTCGTGATTCACTAGACGAATACTTTTCTGAAGGTGAGTTCAGACAGTACGTCAGAGGTATGTGATCAGTAAAAATTATCAATTCGCGACCCCTTGCTGAATGCCGAAAATGACGTATGGCACAGTACATTGCCAGAAGTTCTCTGCAGAATGTGCTGTACTTCGTTTCAGCTAATTCAAAGCGCCTGGAGAAAAAGGCGAGTGGTTGCCACTCTTTGTTCACCAGCTATTGTAGAACTGCGCCGATTGCAGTGTTTGATGCATTAACCGAGATACTTAACGGTGCCGTTGGATCCTGATACATCGGAAGTGTGGCATTTGCAATAGCTTTTTTAATCTGGGTAAAAGCATTTCGAGCAGACGCGCCTAGTTCGATAGACTTGTTATTCCCTCGAAGAAGGTCTGTCAACGGCTGAATCAGAGAAGCACAGTTGGGAATAAAGCGTCGATAATAACTTACCAAGCCGTTGAAAGTTCGGAGACTTTTCACCGTCTGTGGCTCTGGAAAGTTCAGTATAGCCTCGACTTCAGTAGCCAGTGGGCAAATGCCCTTGCAGTCAGTAGTGTGACCCAGGAAGTCGAGTGAGTCAACTCCTATCTTACACTTTTGAATATTGATAGTAACACCATGTTGGCGTAACCTTTCGAATGCCAAGTCCAAGTGTATAAGGTGAGTTTCCTTGTCTGGACTGGCAATGGGGCAGCCATCTAAGTATGCGTATATACAATCGAGACCACGAAATACTTCGTCGAGGAAGCGTTGGAATGTTTGTGCTGCATTGCGGAGACCGAATGGCATACGTAGAAATTCAAAAAGTTCGATAGGCGTAATGATAGCCGTTTTCGGGATATCTTCTGTTGCCATCGGGATTTGGTTATACGGTTTAACCAAGTCGATTTTAGAGAATATAGTCGCTCCTGATATGGTTGCCGTCAAGTCGTGTATATGAGGCAACGGGTAGCAATCAGGGGTTGTTTTGGCATTCACTCTCCGTTAATCACCGGTGGGTCGCCAATAATTGCTATCCTTTTTCGGCACCATATGAAGTGGGGATGTCCACGGGCTATTCGAAGGGCGAATGATGCCAAGGGTGAGCATATGGTCGAACTCATTCCTAGCGATTCTCAGTTTGTCAGGAGCTAGTCGTCGTAATTTAGATGTCACGGGCTGTCCTGAGGTAGCGATGTGGTGCATAACATTGCTGGTTATGCACGATAGGTCGTTAGACGGGCAATTAAGTTCCGGATACTTGTCAACCATAGGTTGAAAAGTTGGATGAAGGATTGCCTTTATCTTAACGAGTGACAAGCTGGGGCCTATGTAGGTGGAACCTTTGATAGACAGACTAGTAGTATTATCAATCAGTCGTTTTCGGCGGACGTCTACAAGTTAATCATGATGATTAAGTAAGTCCGTGCCAATGATGGGCATTGTAACGTCAGCGAGAAGGAAAATACATTGAATAGGTTTGCGTAAACGTACGCTTAGATAGACGTATTTCCTACCAAAGGTTGCGATTGGTTTTCCATTTGCAGCCTGTAAGTTGAAGGTAGGTTCCTTCTGTCGATCTACTGCTGTAGCAGGAGGGACGCTGACTTCGGCGCCTGTGTCGACTAAGTATCGAGTCTGGCTGATCACATCATGGATGTAAAGAAGGCGGCTAGTGCCACCGGCGACGGTTGCCACTAACGCGTGCCGGCGGGATAGTTTCCCACAGACTTTGAGACATTTCTGAAGTTACAAGGCTTACGGCAACACTTCGCTTCTTGGCCATAGGTGTTGTGGTACCAGCACTAGTCGGGGATTTTCAGTGAACGTGGTTGGGACTTAGATCGACCACGTGAGTTCCTGCGTTGAGGTGATTTAGGACGACGGTCGGAGGAGTTAGAATGCATGTTCAACCTAAATATCTGCTGGATAGAGTTGCATAACTCTATCACTGCATTATTCTTACTCGAAGTCTGCTTAGTCATCGAGCATATTTCGGGAACAGACCGTTTAGTTATTTCTAGAATCCCATCTGCAGTAATAGCTAAGTCCTCTATTACAGTACCCTGAAGTGTCACAAGTACGGTCTGTACAGACTGTGGCAGCTTGGTTAAGAAGAGTTCTCTAAACAGTCCTTCGTCGAACTGACTTTGGCCAACGACTTCTTTCATTCTTGTCAGCATGCTCACAACTGACTGATCCCCTAACTCGATGTTACGAAATAATTCGTCCAGATGTTGTCGATCCGTGAGAACGTTTCTCCTGAGTAGGGATGCTTTGAGTAAATGACACGAGTTACTTAACTTGGGACTCGACATCTGCAAAGTGACGCGGTTGCCGAATTCCCGCAGTAGGGCGTGAATAACTGCAAGTAACTGTGAATGTTGATCGGTTATCCCATGCTCACAAAAATCTGCTTCAGCTATCTGAAACCACGTTTCAGCATTATCTGGCCAGTATGGTACGAGCTGAATGGTTTCAGGAGTTGAGCGAATACGAATGACATTGGGACTAGGATCACTCATGACGAAACGTATAGCGATTACAATATAGTACAAAAACAAATAAAAAAGGAACGAACTCACCAGGGTTATCTGCGTAATTATCAAAGATGAAGTTGTCGGTTGAGCTCACCAGTTTAGCGAATGACGGTATAAGTTTCGTCATTTACCTACGTACTTCGTGATTAATTAATCTGGGTAATTATTAAGTTTTAAAGCTTCTCTTATATGCCTCACTCTCTGTCTAAGATTTTCCTTGCTACTACTTACTTTTTGAGCCCTTTTGAGCTTTTTGAGCACAGTGGTTAGGACTCTCGCCGACCATCCACATGGTCCGGGGTTCGAGCCCACGCCGACGCACATCTGATATCTACGGTCGGCCTGCGAATTTTGGGCTACCGATATCCACGCTGAAAATGCCATACTTGTACCAAAAATACGGTGTGGAATCAAGCTGTAATCAAAAATATAAAAAATATAAAAAAAAATATAAAAATATTTCACCAATTCTATTTTTAGTGACATATGGTGGGATGATCGGAAGTCCAAATATAGGTTTGAATGTGTACGCTTCCTGTAAACACTGTTAGTTAACTTCCCATCTTCTTTCCATCTTACGCTATAATCTAACATTAGAAGCTCCTCTTCCTGACTTTCCGATCCATTAGTGAATTGAATTGCCTCCACCTTTGGATTGATGCGTTCAAAAAATCTATTTACATCCTGTGTTCTAATTACACTGAATTCCAAAAACTAATAACCCCAGTAGGATGTATGGTGCTTTCAAAGTTCATAAGTCAGGATACTCTATTAGACCTATAGTTGATTTTAGAAATTTACCTACTTATGGATTATTTAAATACTTAGTTATGGTATTAAATCCTCTTAAAAGCCACTTAAAATCTAGACTAACTAATTATTATGAACTAAAACATTGACTAGATAATTTAAAATTAGGTAGTGAGGAAAAAATGGTTAGTTTTAATATTGTCACTTTATATACACGTATAACGATAAATGTGGCTTAGAGACAGTCAGATACGAACTCATTTCTGAACAAGAACTTGAACTTAGAAAGGAAGTGCCAATACAGGACATATTGCTGGGAGTGCGGCCATGCCTGATTTCCACAGTATTTGAATTCCAAGGGAAAATACACCAAGAACCTGCGGGAGTTGCCATGGTGTCACCAATATTCCCGAATGTGGCATATATATTTTTTGAATTTTATTTTGATTACAGCTTGATTCCACACTGTATTTTTGGTACAAGTATGGAATTTTCAGCATGGATATCGGTAGCCCAAACTTTGCAGACTGACCATTGATATCAGGTGTGCGTCGGCAGGGGATCGAACTTCAAAACATGTGCATGGTCGGCGAGAGTCATAACCACTGTGCCCCCGACGCACGGATAGCTGGGGAAACCCAGTGAATGAAACGTTCAGTCTCACCCATAGAGTACAGCAGAGTTAGGTAGACGACACATCAAGTGTAATTACAGAACAGGATGTAAATAGATTTTTTGAACGCATCAATCCAAAGGTGGAGGTAATTCAATTCACTAATGGATCGGAAAGTCAGGAAGAGGAGCTTCTAATGTTAGATTATAGCGTAAGATGGAAAGAAGATGGGAAGTTAACTAACAGTGTTTACAGGAAGCGTACACATTCAAACCTATATTTGGACTTCCGATCATCCCACCATATGTCACTAAAAATAGAATTGGTGAAATATTTTAGTGATAGGGCTCAAAAAGTAAGTAGTAGCAAGGAAAATCTTAGACAGAGAGTGAGGCATATAAGAGAAGCTTTAAAAACTTAATAATTACTCAGATAAATTAGTCAGAGAGCATGCAGGAAAATGTAGATATAAAATTAATAATAACAATGGTGAATGTGATAATAATTATAATATCAATGACAACATGCATGACAAACATTCACAGGATAATGACAACACAAACAATAAAGAATAGAAATCATCGGTATTACTTCCATACAAAGAAGGAGCCTCGGAAACCCTAAGGAGAATTCTTGACACTGCAGGAATAAAAGTGGCTCACATTCAAACCCACAAACTCAATTAGAAACAAGCTTTATCGGTTGAAGAATCCTGTCGAGCCAATAAAGCAAAACAATTTAGTTTGTCTAACACCCTGCCTGCAATGATTGTCAGGTAGAATACACAGGTCACCGAAGTAGAACAGCGGCAGTCAGACTAGCCAAGCATAAAAACCTAGCAAAATCTAGATTAGTTGACCCGAATAAGATAAGAAATCTAGAGAATAAATCGGCCATACCACTCACTACATGCAATTACACACATCCATACAATGGGACGAGTGGGATAAGATGACAGTTTTAAAGTCTAATATGACAGCAGGGTGGAGGGAGAGATTGATAACGGAAGTTTTGCTTATCGAATCAACTGCAAGCATGTGTAATAGGAATGACTCAACACCTGTCCACCTGGACACCTGGAAAATTCTACCACCCTGAGGAGAATAGGGAAGAAGAAGGAAAACTGCAAAACTCAAGTTTCGAAGTCGTGTGATTATAACTGATATGGTTATGAACAGTAATAAATTGTGTTCGAAACGTCACCCAGTAAATAATACTGTTTCACTCTGTGATACATCTAATAAACAAACTGATATGGAATTACTTACTATCACATTGCCCAAAGTTTACACATATAAGGCAGATTGAAATTATATCCGAAACTGTGTCCAGCTACATGTAGAAGATGGAGTAATAGTTCGTTTTTGACACTGACAACTGAATGTACACTCTTTCGGAAAATGGGATAAGACTTGGATAGACAATCAAGGGACATAGTAATGCATTTATATTTAACAGAATACAATTTTATTAAGGTGTGGGGATGAGCTATATTCGGTGGTGTAAGAGAAATATGAGAAGGCTGCTCAGGTAGACAAACAGCTGAGTAGATATGGTATTGAAGTGCTCGGAATCTGCAAGAGAAGATGGAATGGATGTGGATTGTCAAAATTGTTAGCTATAGAGTCAGGAGTCTACTCTACTCTGATCGCGCAGACGACAACCACGAGCACACTGAGGCAGAGAGTGGCTATGATGATGTCACCAATGGCAGCCAGAACCCTAACACAGTGGCAATCAATTTTATCATATAAGATGATGAGAGCAAGATTCAACTCAAAAGGTAGGAATGTCACAATTACCCAATGCTACTCACCTACAAACAACTCGAATGACATCGCGTGCCAGGCCCTCGAGTGAAATCCCAATTAGAAACGACAAGTGTGTCGTCATTGCGAGGGTGATATACATGAATGAGATCGTGTGAAGAGATGAGAGATAATGGGCAATTGGGAATACAGCTAAAGAAGACGGCAGTAAATATAATAAAGTGGAGACGTATTGTTCAAGCCCTATGTTTTACTGGAAACTCACGGCAATAATAGTATAAATAAAAATAATATGCTTACCATTCTACTGATTTGCCGACCAAGAGAAAACCACTTTCAATGTAAAACAAGCAATAAAGGTTGTGGAGTCCTCAAAAAGAAACTTATCCAAATTTTACTACTATGTAAATAATGAACATATTGTACACCACTTTGTTTTAACCAGAAACTCTGTACTTTGACTTTACCTCGGGTTTTGAATAAATATACAGCTGTGCCTTCGACTCTCCGTCTTCTCCACCATCTCAACTGCCATCGATCAATCCTAATCACCTGCTTTCTTTTTTTGATTTTTGCAGGAGCACCGTAGTTTCTTCCTACGTACTTTGGTCGACCTCCGGCAACGTTAACATTGGAGAATTACTACTGGAGCAGTCTTTCCGCAGCACCTGGAGTCTATTACGTTTATTGTGGACTGTGGACCTTTGTAAACTCAAGTAATCAAACTTTAATACATCCTGATCTAACTTTGTATCCTTATTGTTGTTATTTTTTGTTATCCATATTGTTTACATTATCCCTTATTTATGTTGCTTATATTCATGTAATCGTCCACGAGGGCAGTACTGATGGTCCTCCGGACCTCTAAGAGGGGGAGCCCTGTGGAGTCCTCAAAAAGAAACTTATCCAAATTTTACTACTATGTAAATAATGAACATATTGTACACCACTTTGTTTTAACCAGAAACTCTGTACTTTGACTTTACCTCGGGTTTTGAATAAATATACAGCTGTGCCTTCGACTCTCCGTCTTCTCCACCATCTCAACTGCCGTCGATCAATCCTAATCACCTGCTTTCTATCTCTGATTTTTGCAGGAGCACCGTAGTTTCTTCCTACGTACTTTGGTCGACCTCCGGCAACGTTAACATTGGAGAATTACTACTGGAGCAGTCTTTCCGCAGCACCTGGAGTCTATTACGTTTATTGTGGACTGTGGACCTTTGTAAACTCAAGTAATCAAACTTTAATACATTCTTCCCGTAACTAAACTCATTTGGTATTTTATTTTCTACTTGAATTTGGGTAACTAAGCTAACAGAGTGAAAAGGTCCACCACAAGGTTAATAAAGCAGGATTTAATGAACTTATCAAATTTTGGTAGAACTTGTCAGCTGCTCAATACTCTACATACACGGATATATATACTCTTGAAATTACATTGGGAGATATAAGACTGATAAGTAAACAAACTACATTGAATTAGTCACGCAGAAAGACATGTGCGAATGTTTTCCAGATCATGCTCAAATAGATAAGGGAGAGAGAGCATGAGAGATCAAAATTAAGATAAATTGCATTACGCTTCGATTACATCACCTAGATAAACAATTAGTCATTAGAGAATATAACAAGAATTGCACACAGACTAATATCAATAGTAATAGTTATAATAACAATAATAATAATAACAGTGTTGAAGTGAGCTAAGATAATCCTACTGATAAAGGAGAGTTTTAAATTAATCAAGAATAATAATAATAGGTAGAATAATAAGTAAAACTTATTACTACGGTAGATTCAGAGTCACGACCATCTCCTTTTCTACACAGAGACCTGGTTTATAGACTCGAATTGCACAAGCCTCCTCCGCAATTGCAAGCATCTTCTTGTTTCTTTGTCTGCTGACGATAGTAAATGACTTGACCGCGTCGATATCGTGTCCGTAATCCACAAGATGTTTTGTTATTGAGGATCTTAGCACTTTGCACTCAGCTGTTTTCAACCTTTTGGCAAATGCTCTATCATGCGAGTAGACAATCGCCTTTCTGTACCACCTATGTATTTGCTTCCACAAACACACTCAAATTGATATACGCAGTTTGAAGTGTCCCAGATGTAATTAAATAACCACATTTGAACATAATTTAATTCCTCTCGCATGTCCAAGGCCATTCATGCATTGGTTCTATTACTGTACATTTTTAATGGTTTAATTGCAAAAATGTCACAAGAACCATGTATATATATACCACTAGAATTACATTGGGAGACTGATAAACAAATTACATCGAATCAGTAATGCGTAACGACAGGCGTGAATGCTTTCCATGTTGTGTTCAGATGGATAAGGGGAAGTTTTTCAGATTAAAATTAATATAACAGTACATACATGTTCAATTATATCAGTTAAATAAACAAGTGATTATCAGATAAAGAATTTGAATAGATTACGAATTTTAAAGCAGGTGCAATTAGAGTTTATAAATCCACTCTGTGTGTACAGACGGTGGTTACTCTGAATCTACCATGGTAATACATCGTACTTATTGAATGTCATTATTATTATTATTAACATTTTCAAATCTTTAAATGTTCCGATTATTAGTATTAGAAGAAGACATATAAGGAAACAGTACTGTTTTCAATTGGATCTTCTTTAGTATTTACTCTAATTTACATAGATTTATGTATAAAAATTTTAACCAGTGACAGTGAGTTTATGAATCATATAATATTAATAATAATAATAATAATAATAAATGTGTTGAGTGACATTTGTAAAAAATCATATTTCTAAAATCTCAGCAAAATTGAAATGTGTAATTCCAACGTTTCGTTAGGCAAAGTAGTCCGAACCTCTTCAGGGAAATTAATCGAAATTAACATAACAGAGGTTTATAAATAAGTCTGAGGTCAAATTTTGATCACACCTCATACAATTCTGCTTGTTCATTATGTTTTGATGACTGTTTCATGACTCATATGATTGGATAAAGTTTTTTTTTCTTAAAACAAGTGATGTCCTTCTTATATGTATAAACCTCTGTTTTGTTAATTTCGATTAATTTCCCTGAAGAAGTTAGGACCAGTTTGCCAAAGGAAACTTTGGAATCTTGCATTTTACAAATATACTTTTTGCAAATGTCTTCATCCCATTCGGTGTCCAATTATTTTAGAACTATTCTGTCAAATCTTGACCAAAATTCATATGAATGTGTTGAATGTCTTGAACATCATTAATAACGACGATTATAATGATAAAAAGTATAATGATAATAAGGTTTATGCAGGTGGCGATAAAAATAACGAAGGTAGTAATATGTCTATATGTAGACAATTCAATAAATAAATTAGGTCAAATCTCAAAAGTTACGTAATACTAAAGGTGAAGTGGACATATAATCAGAGTTTGAATAAATATCATAAAAATAAGGAGATGGAAAATATGAAAGGGTGGGAGAGTTTTGATTAGAATTCACCTAGGCCAAGGGAGAGACAAAGGTAGAACAAACTTCTTTTGTATGCAAATATTAGGATTGTTCTCTCGAACTCCCAAGGCTTCGACTGCGTGTAAAACGCGGGTTCGAATTCCGTTCGAAAAGTTCGATGGAATGCGACAGATATTGATAATAATAATATTAATGACAACATGCATGACAAACATTCACAGGATAATGACAACACAAACAATAAAGAATAGAAATCATCAGTATTACTTCCATACAAAGTAGGAGCCTTGGAAACCTTAAGGAGGATTCTTGACACTGCAGGAATAAAAGTGGCTCACATTCAAACCCACAAACTCAATTAGAAACGAGCTTTGTCGGTTGAAGAATCCTGTCGAGCCAATAAAGCAAAACAATTTAGTTTGTCCAATACCCTGCTGAAATGATTTGATAGGATCCCACATATTTTGGTATTGACTGTTAATCTTGTATATATGGTATGTTATCATTCTCACACATTTTGGTATTGACTGTCAATCTCGCACATATGGTATATTATCATCTCTCACGCACTTTGTTATTGGCTATTAAGATCAATTATTTCAAATGCTGTTAGCTGTCCATATTGTTGTAAAATGTATAAATACCATGGCTTTCTTTGTCGTTGTTGCACTTCAATACACAGTCACAGTCCAGCCTTTGTCTTTTGATATTTGCGTGCTTTACTAAATCGGAAGGTACGACAAGCAGATAGGCAGATTAGTTCAGGCGCAGACAGAGCAAGGTGAAAACCTCTTCATTGAATTCCCTACAGTTATAACAAATTGGCGACGGGGTTTACCTTAATTCAGTGCAGTTATAACAAATTGGCGACGGGGTTTTACCTTAATTCATTGCAGCTATAACAAGCAAGCGACGACGGGTCTTATTCTGTTCAGCGCAGCTATATAACATTTTTGACTGTGTTAATTACAACCCAATTACAATGTCTATCTCTCTGGACGATCTCAAATCTATCTTGCAGCAGCAGCAAGTTCAGAATGAAGCAGCTCAACTAAAATTAATCGAAGCTCTCACTCAGAAGCTGTCCATTCAAGTTCCATCAACATCTCATTCAGACAAATATGAAAGCATCTCAAATTCCATTAGTGAGTTCAACTACGACCCAATATCTGGTCTCGTATTTGATGCATGGTTCAATCGTTACGAAGACGTTTTCCGTATTGAATGCTACATGTTTGATGATGCTGCCAAAGTCCGATTGTTACTAAGAAAACTTGGTACTGTTGAGCACAACAGATATGTTAACTTCATTCTGCCCAAGAACCCACGTGAGTTATCATTCGATGAGACAGTCACCGTTTTATCACAAATCTTTGGTGAACAGTCATCCATGTTTAATATTCGGTATCAATGTTTTCAGTTGACAAAAATGCCTTCCGATGATTATGTCGCTTACGCTGGCAAAGTGAACAAGGAATGTGAAAGGTTCAAACCACACGAAATGACATCAGATCAGTTCAAGTGTTTGATTTTTATTTGTGGGTTGAAGAACCCAGAAGATACTGACATAAGAACTCGACTTCTGTCACTCGTGGAACAAGACCCGAAAATGACTTTACAAATGGTGACAGCAGAATGCCTACGTTTAATCAACTTGAAGCACGATACTGCTATGGTGGAGTGCAAACGACAGTCGTCTGAATTTGGTTCAATTAACACAGTGAAAAGTCCTCCGATCACCGTTAAGCACACAGCACGTCAGTCTCAGAATTCAGCTAAACCTCCTTCAGTGTGCTGGCACTGTGGTTCGTGGCATTTTGTCAAGTTCTGTCCTTTCAAGAAAGATAAATGCCGTAATTGTCACCGTTTTGGACATAAGGAGGGTTACTGTCCACCGCAGAAAAATCCTTCGGTGAGGAACAGAAGTAGTCGTTTCGAGCCGAAACAATCTCCTCGAGTACAGACCATTTATACAACTTCCAAAGTCGATTTCGCCAGCAAACGTAAGTACATTTTACTAGGTGTTAATGGCAAACATATTCGTCTTCAGTTGGATACGGCATCAGATATCACCGTAATTTCCCGAACTACGTGGCGCAAACTTGGTTGCCCACAGATTCTGCCGACCGAGCATTTCGCCAAGAATGTCTCTGGAGATATACTGAAACTCGTGGGTGAGATAAATTGCCAGGTTCAGTTTGGTGAGCATCACTTCAATGGTGTATGTTACGTTACAAACTACCATGATTTGAATTTGCTTGGTCTTGACTGGTTAGACAAGCTCCATATCTTTAATGTACCATTAAATTCAGTATGCTCTAATGTTTCGTCTTCACCACACAACGTTGTTCCCGGAGATGTATCTGATCAATCTCTCTTGCAACGCCGTCGTCAAAAGCACGCTTCTGTCTTCCAGGACAAACTTGGTTGCTGCAAACTGTTTGGCATCCAGCATATTCGTAGCCCCCCGTATCATCCCCAATCGAATGGACAGACTGAACGTTTCGTCGACACCTTTAAGCGTGCTTATGCAAAAGCGAAGGGGGAGGGAACAACAGAAGAAATTTTGGATAAATTCTTGCTGCATTATCGTACGAATGTAAAAGGACAGTTATGTGTCAGACACACAGATCACACTCTATCCAGTACCACGCAAAGGTCAACTCGACAAAGAAGAGCTCCGAAACCTTTTCAAATAGATCCAAAAAGCAAGTCCTACACTCTTTACGGGGAGAGGTGATAGGATCCCACATATTTTGGTATTGACTGTTAATCTTGCATATATGGTATGTTATCATTCTCACACATTTTGGTATTGACTGTTAATCTTGTATATATGGTATGTTATCATTCTCACACATTTTGGTATTGACTGTCAATCTCGCACATATGGTATATTATCATCTCTCACGCACTTTGTTATTGGCTATTAAGATCAATTATTTCAAATGCTGTTAGCTGTCCATATTGTTGTAAAATGTATAAATACCATGGCTTTCTTTGTCGTTGTTGCACTTCAATACACAGTCACAGTCCAGCCTTTGTCTTTTGATATTTGCGTGCTTTACTAAATCGGAAGGTACGACAAGCAGATAGGCAGATTAGTTCAGGCGCAGACAGAGCAAGGTGAAAATCTCTTCATTGAATTCCCTACAGTTATAACAGATTGTCAGGTCAAAAATACATATGTAGTGACCCATTTTATTACTCATCTTTATAGTATGCTTTCACTATGTAGTGAGACTTTGATTTATTTATCACTCTGAATATTGCGTGTTACAATTGATACTTTTGTGCTCGCTCGACTTTTGAATTTTGATTACTGCGTTAATACATGTTCGTACTCATTCTCAAGTGCCTTTTGATTTACGTTGTGGATGTTGAGGAATCACAACGTTAGGACACAATAATAAACACGAAGAAGTACTAGGATATACGTGTACGCAAGTTTGATCAAAAAGAGCACCACGACACATAAGCCAGAGTAGTAGAACAGGGGCAGTCAGACTAGCCAAGCATGAAAACCTAGCAAAATCTAGATTAGTTGACCCGAATAAGATAAGAAATCTAGAGAATAGTTCGGCTATACCACTCACTACGTGCAATTACACACATCCATACAATAGGACGAGTGGGATAAGATGACAGTTTTAAAGTCTAATATGACAGCAGGGTGGAGGGAGAGATTGATAACGGAAGTTTTGCTTATCGAATCAACTGCAAACATGTGTAATAGGAATGACTCAACACCTGTCCACCTGGACACCTGGAAAATTCTACCACCCTGAGGAGAATAGGGAAGAAGAAGGAAAACTGCAAAACTCAAGTTTCGAAGTCGTGTGATTATAACTGATATGGTTATGAACAGTAATAAATTGTGTTCGAAACGTCACCCAGTAAATAATACTGTTTCACTCTGTGATACATCTAATAAACAAACTGATATGGAATTACTTACTATCACATTGCCCAAAGTTTACACATATAAGGCAGATTGAAATTATATCCGAAACTGTGTCCAGCTACATGTAGAAGATGGAGTAATAGTTCGTTTTTGACACTGACAACTGAATGTACACTCTTTCGGAAAATGGGATAAGACTTGGATAGACAATCAAGGGACATAGTAATGCATTTATATTTAACAGAATACAATTTTATTAAGGTGTGGGGATGAGCTATATTCGGTGGTGTAAGAGAAATATGAGAAGGCTGCTCAGGTAGACAAACAGCTGAGTAGATATGGTATTGAAGTGCTCGGAATCTGCAAGAGAAGATGGAATGGATGTGGAGTGTCAAAATTGTTAGCTATAGAGTCAGGAGTCTACTCTACTCTGATCGCGCAGACGACAACCACGAGCACACTGAAGCAGAGAGTGGCTATGATGATGTCACCAATGGCAGCCAGAACCCTAACACAGTGGCAATCAATTTTATCATATAAGATGATGAGAGCAAGATTCAACTCAAAAGGTAGGAATGTCACAATTACCCAATGCTACTCACCTACAAACAACTCGAATGACATCGCGTGCCAGGCCCTCGAGTGAAATCCCAATTAGAAACGACAAGTGTGTCGTCATTGCGAGGGTGATATACATGAATGAGATCGTGTGAAGAGATGAGAGATAATGGGCAATTGGGAATACAGCTAAAGAAGACGGCAGTAAATATAATAAAGTGGAGACGTATTGTTCAAGCCCTATGTTTTACTGGAAACTCACGGCAATAATAGTATAAATAAAAATAATATGCTTACCATTCTACTGATTTGCCGACCAAGAGAAAACCACTTTCAATGTAAAACAAGCAATAAAGGTTAATAAAGCAGGATTTAATGAACTTATCAAATTTTGGTAGAACTTGTCAGCTGCTCAATACTCTACATACACGGATATATATACTCTTGAAATTACATTGGGAGATATAAGACTGATAAGTAAACAAACTACATTGAATTAGTCACGCAGAAAGACATGTGCGAATGTTTTCCAGATCATGCTCAAATAGATAAGGGAGAGAGAGCATGAGAGATCAAAATTAAGATAAATTGCATTACGCTTCGATTACATCACCTAGATAAACAATTAGTCATTAGAGAATATAACAAGAATTGCACACAGACTAATATCAATAGTAATAGTTATAATAACAATAATAATAATAACAGTGTTGAAGTGAGCTAAGATAATCCTACTGATAAAGGAGAGTTTTAAATTAATCAAGAATAATAATAATAGGTAGAATAATAAGTAAAACTTATTACTACGGTAGATTCAGAGTCACGACCATCTCCTTTTCTACACAGAGACCTGGTTTATAGACTCGAATTGCACAAGCCTCCTCCGCAATTGCAAGCATCTTCTTGTTTCTTTGTCTGCTGACGATAGTAAATGACTTGACCGCGTCGATATCGTGTCCGTAATCCACAAGATGTTTTGTTATTGAGGATCTTAGCACTTTGCACTCAGCTGTTTTCAACCTTTTGGCAAATGCTCTATCATGCGAGTAGACAATCGCCTTTCTGTACCACCTATGTATTTGCTTCCACAAACACACTCAAATTGATATACGCAGTTTGAAGTGTCCCAGATGTAATTAAATAACCACATTTGAACATAATTTAATTCCTCTCGCATGTCCAAGGCCATTCATGCATTGGTTCTATTACTGTACATTTTTAATGGTTTAATTGCAAAAATGTCACAAGAACCATGTATATATATACCACTAGAATTACATTGGGAGACTGATAAACAAATTACATCGAATCAGTAATGCGTAACGACAGGCGTGAATGCTTTCCATGTTGTGTTCAGATGGATAAGGGGAAGTTTTTCAGATTAAAATTAATATAACAGTACATACATGTTCAATTATATCAGTTAAATAAACAAGTGATTATCAGATAAAGAATTTGAATAGATTACGAATTTTAAAGCAGGTGCAATTAGAGTTTATAAATCCACTCTGTGTGTACAGACGGTGGTTACTCTGAATCTACCATGGTAATACATCGTACTTATTGAATGTCATTATTATTATTATTAACATTTTCAAATCTTTAAATGTTCCGATTATTAGTATTAGAAGAAGACATATAAGGAAACAGTACTGTTTTCAATTGGATCTTCTTTAGTATTTACTCTAATTTACATAGATTTATGTATAAAAATTTTAACCAGTGACAGTGAGTTTATGAATCATATAATATTAATAATAATAATAATAATAATAAATGTGTTGAGTGACATTTGTAAAAAATCATATTTCTAAAATCTCAGCAAAATTGAAATGTGTAATTCCAACGTTTCGTTAGGCAAAGTAGTCCGAACCTCTTCAGGGAAATTAATCGAAATTAACATAACAGAGGTTTATAAATAAGTCTGAGGTCAAATTTTGATCACACCTCATACAATTCTGCTTGTTCATTATGTTTTGATGACTGTTTCATGACTCATATGATTGGATAAAGTTTTTTTTTCTTAAAACAAGTGATGTCCTTCTTATATGTATAAACCTCTGTTTTGTTAATTTCGATTAATTTCCCTGAAGAAGTTAGGACCAGTTTGCCAAAGGAAACTTTGGAATCTTGCATTTTACAAATATACTTTTTGCAAATGTCTTCATCCCATTCGGTGTCCAATTATTTTAGAACTATTCTGTCAAATCTTGACCAAAATTCATATGAATGTGTTGAATGTCTTGAACATCATTAATAACGACGATTATAATGATAAAAAGTATAATGATAATAAGGTTTATGCAGGTGGCGATAAAAATAACGAAGGTAGTAATATGTCTATATGTAGACAATTCAATAAATAAATTAGGTCAAATCTCAAAAGTTACGTAATACTAAAGGTGAAGTGGACATATAATCAGAGTTTGAATAAATATCATAAAAATAAGGAGATGGAAAATATGAAAGGGTGGGAGAGTTTTGATTAGAATTCACCTAGGCCAAGGGAGAGACAAAGGTAGAACAAACTTCTTTTGTATGCAAATATTAGGATTGTTCTCTCGAACTCCCAAGGCTTCGACTGCGTGTAAAACGCGGGTTCGAATTCCGTTCGAAAAGTTCGATGGAATGCGACAGATATTGATAATAATAATATTAATGACAACATGCATGACAAACATTCACAGGATAATGACAACACAAACAATAAAGAATAGAAATCATCAGTATTACTTCCATACAAAGTAGGAGCCTTGGAAACCTTAAGGAGGATTCTTGACACTGCAGGAATAAAAGTGGCTCACATTCAAACCCACAAACTCAATTAGAAACGAGCTTTGTCGGTTGAAGAATCCTGTCGAGCCAATAAAGCAAAACAATTTAGTTTGTCCAATACCCTGCTGAAATGATTTGATAGGATCCCACATATTTTGGTATTGACTGTTAATCTTGTATATATGGTATGTTATCATTCTCACACATTTTGGTATTGACTGTCAATCTCGCACATATGGTATATTATCATCTCTCACGCACTTTGTTATTGGCTATTAAGATCAATTATTTCAAATGCTGTTAGCTGTCCATATTGTTGTAAAATGTATAAATACCATGGCTTTCTTTGTCGTTGTTGCACTTCAATACACAGTCACAGTCCAGCCTTTGTCTTTTGATATTTGCGTGCTTTACTAAATCGGAAGGTACGACAAGCAGATAGGCAGATTAGTTCAGGCGCAGACAGAGCAAGGTGAAAACCTCTTCATTGAATTCCCTACAGTTATAACAAATTGGCGACGGGGTTTACCTTAATTCAGTGCAGTTATAACAAATTGGCGACGGGGTTTTACCTTAATTCATTGCAGCTATAACAAGCAAGCGACGACGGGTCTTATTCTGTTCAGCGCAGCTATATAACATTTTTGACTGTGTTAATTACAACCCAATTACAATGTCTATCTCTCTGGACGATCTCAAATCTATCTTGCAGCAGCAGCAAGTTCAGAATGAAGCAGCTCAACTAAAATTAATCGAAGCTCTCACTCAGAAGCTGTCCATTCAAGTTCCATCAACATCTCATTCAGACAAATATGAAAGCATCTCAAATTCCATTAGTGAGTTCAACTACGACCCAATATCTGGTCTCGTATTTGATGCATGGTTCAATCGTTACGAAGACGTTTTCCGTATTGAATGCTACATGTTTGATGATGCTGCCAAAGTCCGATTGTTACTAAGAAAACTTGGTACTGTTGAGCACAACAGATATGTTAACTTCATTCTGCCCAAGAACCCACGTGAGTTATCATTCGATGAGACAGTCACCGTTTTATCACAAATCTTTGGTGAACAGTCATCCGTGTTTAATATTCGGTATCAATGTTTTCAGTTGACAAAAATGCCTTCCGATGATTATGTCGCTTACTCTGGCAAAGTGAACAAGGAATGTGAAAGGTTCAAACCACACGAAATGGCATCAGATCAGTTCAAGTGTTTGATTTTTATTTGTGGGTTGAAGAACCCAGAAGATACTGACATAAGAACTCGACTTCTGTCACTCGTGGAACAAGACCCGAAAATGACTTTACAAATGGTGACAGCAGAATGACTACGTTTAATCAACTTGAAGCACGATACTGCTATGGTGGAGTGCAAACGACAGTCGTCTGAATTTGGTTCAATTAACACAGTGAAAAGTCCTCCGATCACCGTTAAGCACACAGCACGTCAGTCTCAGAATTCAGCTAAACCTCCTTCAGTGTGCTGGCACTGTGGTTCGTGGCATTTTGTCAAGTTCTGTCCTTTCAAGAAAGATAAATGCCGTAATTGTCACCGTTTTGGACATAAAGAGGGTTACTGTCAGTATATATCAGTGTTATCATATTTTTACAAATAAATGAAAGTGAAAGAGAGAGAGAGACAGTTTCTGTTTGTTCTTCTAATTTATTTCTTATCTATTTTCAACCATCCACCATATCATTCCACCATTGGTTTGCGATTGGAACATACGGCTTCAACAACACATCTCCCCTTTCTTCTATTTTCTGCCATCCTGTCCATCTGGGCGCACGATTGCTAACTTTGACATCTTCATTCATTCCGACTGCCTGTTGTTGAGACGATACTTCCTAGATAAGTGAACGAAGTAACCTCTTTTAAATTTTTGCCGTTGATAGTGGTTGGTTCTGGTTTTTGTTGTTGGTAGGTGGGTACCTTCATCACCTCCATCTTCTCTATGTTCACCTGCAGTCCTGTCTTCTCTGCTCGCTCTTTATGCCAGTGTGTTGGTTTTTACCTGTAAGTCTTCGAGTTTATGTGACATTAAACACAAAGCAGCCACGCGTGAAATCCAGATCATCTAGTCTTTGTATCGGTGAAGCCCAGTGTACTTCACTCTTCTTCCACTCCATGCACACACAGTCTGACGCATAATCCAGTCCACTGCAATTAAGAATATCGTCGGAGATAATAAGCAGGTAGCTAACTTGTCTAATTCCAGGATTCACTTCGAACGCCTCGCTGAGTTTCCCGTTGTGGATCACCTGGCATGTGGTGTTGTCATTTAACTACTGAATGAGGTTGATAAAGGATTCGGGCACAGCACGGCGTAGTGTTGAAACAATTTCCAAATCACTTCTCGGTCAACGTTGGCCGTCACAGGCCCTTTTTTAAGATGATGAAGTTGAGGTACACTGAGGTTTTACTGCCATTCTACGCTTTGTTCGATGACAATGCGAACATTTTCAATTTGATTAGCCCATGATTGGCCTTTCTTGATTCCAGCTTGTTCCGTTTGACGGAGTTCTGCATCCAGTGCATGTTTTTTTTTCCCTTTCAGGATGATTGGACTTAGCATTTTACTTGGCATGGACAACAGCATTATTCTATGCCAGTTCTTGCAGAGGCCTAAGTGGCCCTTTATATATATATAAATTCCTTTCCATTTAGAGCGGAAAATAGCACCTCAGGCTTTAAACCTCAAAGTTTCAGTAGTAGCAGATGTTTACTTTTATGGATTAGGATTGCCAGCTAGCCTCACGTCTAACCATCCCTCTTCACCAGGCTTACTACCGGATAGGTGAGAGGGTTAGGAGTAAACACCGGCCAGGAGTCGAATTCCATAGTTGACGAGCATTCTACCCACCTACTCACTCTTTATACACCTAATATATAACCTAATTTATTACTTCTTTTTTGTTTGACAGATTTGAACTGGGGATTTTTTAAACATTCTGAACACAAAATGCTACTTTTGTTACCAATCAGTATATAGAAATTTACAATCTTGACGTAGAGTTACAGTGTCTTAAAATAATGTCAGGGAGTGTTAAAGTGTTTCGCCAAATTTCGAGAGGTCACACCATGTAGTACACAAAGGAAGATGGAAGACAAGAAAGAGGAGATTTAAAAAGAACGATCGATAATAAGTAGTAACAGAGAAAAACATGAGGATTTAATGGATATAGGAGATCTTCAAAGAGTGAATGCATCCGCGCCATCGACAACGAGGATTTCGAGCCATATCACCACCAATTGTCTCTGACCAATCATTCTTAGAATCCTAACGACCCTAACCAGTCAATCTACAACTCCCTTAGTGACTAGCTCAAACTAACTGTCAAAGATTTCATGGACTGGATCCATTTTTCCGTTTGACCACCCTTAACTCTTTCCCAAGCTGATCAATCTTATGTAAGCTAACATTGCCTGTTGTCGAGGAAGGCGATGGTTAGAGATGCATGCGATCGATGTATCCTCACAACCTCGTTGATTGACTTTCCCTCCTTACTTTATACTCGACGCCTAACCTCAATAGTACTCCCCTTATTATGCCATCTAACGCGGGAATTAGAACACAGATACCTACGATAAAAGACATTTAGCCTCTTTCATGTCTTCCACTTTCCATGGCCATGTCTCACAGCTATTAAGGAGAACGAAGCGAAATGCAACGCAGTGGACATCCTTTTGTCAATAGCCAGTCAGATACCACGTCTACACCTGAGATGGAGTAAGTTAGCTGGCAAATGCCAAACGAGCCTTCTGTATCTGTCCTGAAATTTCGTCGGTGATCAACCCGCTGGCGTTGGCTGATGCAACTTCCCAACAGGCTCCACTAACCACTTCACTCCTGCATATTTTTAAGCTGGGAGTGAGTCGATGTGGTCCACTCCGGGAGCAAATCGCATGCCAAACATTGGGAGACTGCTGCTCAAGATTTTCAGAAGACTGCATTTCGTCAGCATCTTCACCTAGAATGACTATATCATCTGTACATTTTAAGTCGAAAAGATTATTCCCTGGCAAAAAGTTAGTCCCTAAGTCGATTAAATTAGTTACGGTCAATTCCATTAGTACATCTATGATAAAGATAAACAGAAATGGGAACAGTGGGCATCTGTGACGGACACCACTAGTGGTCATCACTCCAGATGACAACTCTCTTCCGCAAACTGTTATACGGCTGCGTGAATTCGAGTAGTGTTTTGATTAGTACAATGTACTTTCTTGGTACTCCTTTCATGGACAAATATTGCCTTAGTATCTGTCGGTCGACAGAGTCGAATTGCGTCGTAAGGTCAAGAAATACAGCAACTGTTGGATGCCGATATATGTACCTATGTTGTTTGAGAGTCTGTGTGGAAGGGGTGATGATATGATCAATACACTCTCTTCCTGGTCTAAACAGCAGTGAATGTTCTTTGGATTATGGGACTTGTAGGGATTTGGTTTTATTTCAACTGTTAGATTTCGTCATGAACCAACATCAGTCAGAGAGATCATTAGAAATCAGGGAGCACTGGATAGCTGTTTCGTCCTATTTTTGAACTATTCATCAGGGTGCAATGACAACCCTACTAGAGATCTAACTCTGGACCTTCACAGATCCACATAGGCCAGAATCCAGTGCTCCCAGATTGTTTTCAACAACCTTTCTAAATGATGTTAGTTCGTGACGAAATCTAACAATTGGAACTGTTAAGGAAGCTGTGTGATACTAAACAAACTTAAGCAGACACAAAACAATTTCACCTCATGATATGCAGTTAAGATACTACTTTCCCAAAGGAACATAGATCTTCAGGCTGGAGCTTTACAGTTTCGGTAGCAGTGGTTTTATTTTTAAGGAACGGGGTTGCTAACCTCACCTCCAATCGTCCCTCTTTACCTGCCTTACTGCCGGTTTAGCAAAATTTAGGAGTGCGTAGGCTGGGGATCGGACCCCGGACCACGTGAGTGGTTAGCAAACATCATACCGGTGAATCACTGACTCTCAAAGATGTTTCAGCTTGTATACAATTGGTGGATGGTGGCTAGCAGTGGAATCCAGGATGCGCATTTCGTCCTAATTGGGACTCGTCAGCTGGATGTACCTGCATTTCTCAGTGAGTGATGATGTTCCCACCGAGGCTCGAACCCAGTGCCCATAGTTTCAAACGCCAAAGCGTTATCCGCTAGACCACTTGGGCCACGAGAGCCATCTCTTGTGCCACGGGTCATATTAATTATTGAATTGAATTTTTGATTTTCCCGTCGATTGATTGGACCGAAGTGTTCGGTCTCAGGTTGACATGTCGGCTTCTTGTGCAGATGCTTCGACGATGTCTGGGTATTTAATTAGTATACAATTGATGGATGGTGGCTAGCAGTGGAATCCAGGATGCGCATTTCGTCCTAATCAATCGACGGGAAAATCAAAAATGCAATTCAATGTTTCAACTTGGTTCAAAAGAAACAAACTTTTTTGTTTACACCATCATAAAGTGAACTTTCAATACACTGAAACATAAACTTACGTGGACTTTCCACATCCTGTTGGTCCGATTATTGCGTTCATTCCTGGAGGCATATAACCACTAAATGTATATTTAAACAAAACAACCGGTATTACAGTCTTTTCTTTTAAAAAAATCTCATATAATAAATACTTAAATATGATCTACTAAAGTGACTAATTCCTTAAAATTAATCTGATGCTGATTAGTGACTGGGCTGCATGGGATAATCAACTGAGATCCTAGTGAAAAGTCATGACCAATAGGGTCCACCAAGTAGGGTGTGAGGACAAATAATTACCGATGACACTGCCCACGGTGGTAGCGTTAAAATAGCGAATTCATAAAAGTTAAGATCTACGGATCACTGGATTCCTGTCCAAGTGGTCAACGAGCTTGGCCTCACAACCTTAAGGTCCCAGGTTCGATCCCTGGTGATGGAGTCGTGGGTGTGTATTGATGAAGAGTCCCAAACTGGGACGAGACAGATGTCTAGTACTTTTTGGTTTTCTCAGTGATTCTTCAACTGATATCAATCTATGATCGAACTTAGGGAAATTAACATCGTTTGTAATAATCTGTTCCAATTCATAGACACATTCTAGAATGCAGAATTCCTTCTAAAATGCTAGAGAAGTGAGATTTTAAATATTTTCATGTTAACATACACATAATAACTAGTAATTTACTCTCCTAAACTATCTATAGCCAGATACAAATGTCTAAACAATTTTATTACCATTTAAATATGAGGCGAGAAAATCTGTTATGGATGATTTTATTGTGATACATTTCTTTCCCTTTCACAGCAGAACAACAAATAAACAGAGAACTGATTCCTGGGAGAAAAGTCTTTACGTCATAAGGATGCCTGAAAGAAATCGGCGCCTAATTAATGCAATTTCAACGTCAGTTATCTACAGACTGCCTCAGGATTATTGAACAGGGTCAATGAGAAAAGCGCTGCGACTTTCTTCTCTCTGCTCGTTTTGAAAGGCAAACTAAGTAATGAATAGCCTTATAAATGCTGTCACTTGTCGTAATGGTTCGACTGCCTCTCACCCCCACCAAGTATTCTGTTTCTTTTCCCTACATTGTGGTTTACTGCATTTTTTAACGTACCTCTTGTGTTTAAATAAATAATACATAAGTAATCAGGACGATATACCTAGACAATATCCTTTCAACCATAGTGGAAAGCATGGGTGAGAATGTCAAAACCAGCCAGAATCAGAAAGGCAAGGGAGGCCTTCATCACTCTCAAATCGGTTTAGAGATCCACCACACTCAGTCAACACAAACAATAAAATTCGAATTTCCAACGTCAAGCTAATCAGTTCTTTTAGGTGAGTCAGACACTTTGCACCCGCGTCACGAAGTGCTCTCCAACAGCTGACTTTTATCAACAGCTGTCCACTTCTCTGGCTCCATACCAAAGATCAGATGGTCAGCTGGCCAGAAAGAATTAGCCACAAGAAAATCTGTGAACAAACCAATCAAAAATGTATTGCTCAACACATATTCCGGCGGAAACAGGTGAGGAGACTGTTGGGTGACATCACTAGCTAGGCCATCGCTCGAGTGGAACCCGAGCAGGAAATGACGAGTTGGGTGTGTGTCTGAGGGTGACATGAGGGAAGTGAAAGCTCATGGGTAGCCTTGGAGACAGATGAAGAGGACTGCAGAAAATAGGACGAAATGTGTGTGTGCTGTTGAAGCCTTGCGCAAGGCAATAATACCAAGAATAGTAAATGAGGATTAGCGGTGAAAACAATTACGTCACAAACCAACATCTCCATATTTTAAACAATTCGAGAACCACTGGAAAAGGTTTCCTGTGATAGGTGATGTGATGACATGAACAGAATCTGAAATATGAAAATATCCCTGCTACTGTTACGACCGACTGCAGACGCACAAGGACCTATCCTTCTATTTAAGTATGAGAAACCTATCCTGCTATTTAGCACGTAAACCTACGCAAATGATGTCAATTTTAAATAATGAATATATACTACAGTGAATACCTACGACCATTTGTTGTAATGACGCCAAAAATCTTTTGATATATCATCGACACGTTAGAAATCTTACTGATAGTTGCAGTTGGAAGAAAGTATACAAAATTTGTTGAAGAAAGGAGTAAGACAAGGCTGGCTGCCTACTACCTCCAGTGATTTTCCTGGTTGCGGTAGACTGGATAATGCGACAGACAGATAGCGGGCAGCGAGGAAATAGGCATAAATTGGGCCCACACAAAAACTTGAAGGATCTGGACTTCACCAATGGTATATGTCTAATTTCCCACAAACTGGGAGATAAACAAATAAAAAGCAACAAGTTGGCAGAACAAGGACCCAGAGAAGAGAAGATTTCAGATGAACATAGAGAAAATACAGGTGATGAAGATTCCTGGCCAAACACCAACAGCAACAACATCAACAACAGACAACAATAAGCATAAATGGCAGGAACCTGAAAGAAACAACCTCCTTTACATACCTGGGAAGCATTGTTTCAACTACAGGCGAAACTGAAGAGTTCATCAAAGCAAGGATCGGGAAAGTAAGGCAAGCTTTCATCACTCTCAATTCTGTATGGAGGTCAACAGCACTCAGCATCAAAAATAAGATCCGGATTTTCAACTCCAATGTGAAGTCAGTACTACTTACTACACGCATCGGAAACTTGGCACGTCATGAAGAGCACTTCGAACAAACTACACGCCTTCTTCAACAGCTGTCTTTACGTAGATGGCCGGCCAGAAAAGATCAGCAACAGGGATCTATGGCAATAAACTAACCAACTGTATAACAAATGTGCAGGGAGAAATGGATGTGCATTGGTCATATTCTGAGAAAACCATAAAGTAACATCACGCGACAGGCTCTCGATTGGAACCCGAACAGGAAGCGACGAGTTGGTCGTCAGTGCGAGAGTGACATGGAGGAGGTCATGTGAAGACGGGATGAAAGCATGTGGGCAGATGTGGAGCTAGGTGAAAACGTTGGCAGAGAACCGAAGGCGATGGAGACATGCGGCTGAAGCTCTATGTTCCTCTAGGAATTAAAGGAAACAATAATAATATTAATAATACAAAATTTATGAAAACCAGTCCGTTTGTGAAGCTTATATAACGATTCCCAGTAACATGTCATGAGAAAATTCCTGAGAATTAGTTTCCATTATAGGTTAAAAAAGCACTATATGTACTAGCGTTGCATACACAGGTGTTTATAGGGTGAAAAAAGGAGAAACATCTCACCTGAGATCTGAAATAACTTTCAGATGGGTTGGGGAGCTCCATGGGAATGTCTGATTTTTTACACTGTATGATATATTATGGAAAGACAGAGTTGTGGAAGTGATTTTCTTTGGATTCGGCGACAAAGCCTGACATTCTGCTGAAGTGCCAACACTGCAATTCATGATTTTTGAGAGTATGCAGGAGACAATATCCTACTATTTTTGGTAAAATCCATATTTCGAGGTATCCAGTGTTACCTGTAATTTAAAAATGTGTTATTATAAAACTGAGTTTACAACCATTCATCTTATTTCTCCAGCAGTATAAAAATGAGTAACTTCAAAGATCATGCCAGCAAATATACTTAGCACAGTTATTGGATATCTCATTGGTGATAATACAGCTTCACAAAGGAATGCTGTTTTGTACACCAAATAGATATGGGATTATTGGTCAAATTCATGGTTCGGTATTTTCGTTGACGATGTAATGGATATAATGTGAGCTAATGATAGGCACATGGTGTACTTGCTAGCTAGAATGGTCTCTTTAATCACCAACAGAAACAGGATTTTCAATACCTGAAGAACCATGATTTATTCATAACAAAAAAATGACAATTTCGTAATTCAGGATGTATCAATACAATAGGCAATGAATCGCACTTAAAATGTATGGACAACGCCAGACAACTATTTACACTTATTAGGGAAACATGTTGCAAGAGGCAAGTTATGAGTGAAACAATCGAGAAAAGCGGCGCCTTAATCAGCTCTCAGGACAGACGGCTGTAATTTTGGAAGGGGTAACCTGAAGAATAATTTAACTGACCTAAAAGCATAGTCAACTTGTCGAGTATACGACACCTACCTGAATGGCATGTACACACCGACCTTCCATCCCTAAATGAGGTTACAAAGGCTATCTCTGGTTTGAAACGATCCAAAGCAGTAAGATCCGATGGAATGAATTCAGACGTGTTTAAGCACAGTGGTGACAAACCGTCATTTGGATAAACTACGGTATTAGGTAATATCTAGCGACTGGGAACAGTTCTGTTAGACTAGTGTAAATCACTAATTATCCCGGTTTATAACGAGGAGGACGAGTTTTCTGGTGATAATAACAGGGGAATCAACTTGACCAATACAGTATCTAAAATTCTAGGTTTATTAATCACACGCAGACTAAGTGATTTTCGGAAGAAACAAACACAAGAAAGTTAGGCAAGCTTTAGGCCAGGGGGAAGGTGTGTTGATCACACACTCACCACTCGACAGATTCTGGTACACAGGTATACCTAATGACGTCCAACAATTGCCATATATCTTGACCTGAAGGTGACATTTGACTCCGTTGACCTAGTGGTGTTGTGGCAGCGTTTCGTCATGGATTGTAGATAAAGTATATCGCACTAATCAAGGTAATCTACTCAAAATCACACAGCCGTATACAGGGCTTACGAAGAGTTATCGGCAAAGTTAAACTTTAACAACCACTAACTGTTAATCAGCGAGTGACCTCGAACGCACCAATCACGTGACGGAGGCATTTTTGTGTATGGAATACATATATTTATGAAATAATTGCGCAAAAACTGCATAAAAGTTTTACAGAAGATACCTTCCCTTCACATATGATAAAGATGTCTATTAGTTTTGGGTTGGAGTATAGACTGAGTACAATTCCATTGTGGGTAAAATCCATTTTGATAGAGCCTCAATGTTATGTAGTAATATTTACTGAGCAATAAATGGTGCTCGAAACTTCATTAGTAAGTATTACTGTATAACACTATGAGAATTTATCAAAATAAATTTTACTCACAAGGGAATTTCACTCTACCCCAGTGCACAAGTTCTATTATTACATCAACAGAGAAATTTAACCACATTCTATGCATGTAGTTATTTAGGTCTTCTAACCCTAACAATAACACTAATCTTTCCTGAACCTAACCCTTACATGAAAATATCCCTAAACTAACTGTAATCTAACTTGAATCAAACCTACTGTCTCTTTTGTTAGGTTAACCTAACCTTAACTTGTCCTTGGCTTAAAGGGTAACTCAATCTTTCCCAAACGTAGCTGAAACTTGCCAGATATCCCATTTAATAACATAACAATTCGATTAGCGTACTTTATTGATGACATTATTCTCGGGATTTCACTAACCTGCTCAGTGAGCGTCTCAAGGTCATTGGTGCGGTCGCATTCCATTGGTGGTGAGTGGTGCTTAAAGTTTAACTTGGCCGAGGTATCATATAAAATCATGACAACCAGTGGTGTTCGTCAAAGATGCCTACTTTCCCAATTTTTGTTTAATTTCATAATAGATGTACTAGTGGCACTAACCCTGAATGAATACAAGAACTTAGAGATTCAATTATCACAGACAGTCTTGTTGACTCAAAATATGAGGATAATATTGTCGTCAAAGGTGAAGACACTAATAAAATGCAGTCATCTGAACACCTTGAGCGAAAATCTCCAAATGTTTGATATGAAATTCGTTCTTGTCAAATGTACACCGATGCTGTAGGACTAGACTGCATCGACTCCTGGCTTAAAGACAATGGGGAAATCGGGCGAGCATGTTGACCACTCCACTCATTTGGGAAATTACATAAGTTTTAATGGAGTGATTGTTGACGAAATCCCAGTACATATACAAAAGGCTACTGGTACTATTTGCAGACTTACGTCACATATGGCTGAGATATGATATCCGGCTATCAATCAAAAGGCCTATGCACTGCACACAGGTTCCCTCTGTTATTCTTTGTGGTTGTGAGACACAGCCACTAGAAGTGGAAGATAGAAAAAGACAAGCTTTCAATAACCACAGATGTTGCGTTTTATTTACCGTATTGAGCGGTGTCATATGGTGAGTAATAATGAAGTTGAGCGTAGAGTGTTGGGTGAAAAAGTAAAACCGGTCGTTGATTGTGAAGATTAGTCGACTGAGATGGCTAAAACACGTATTATGTGCGACAACCAGTGCTAACTAAAACATGGGTTAGGAAACAGTTAGATGTGGTCAAACCAAAACTTGATATCAATCCATGAAGACTTTGACGATCCGTTTGTTTCACGTAGGTAGGCGTAGACTTACTGGTTGAAATGGTAAATATGATATGAACCATCAGCTGTAATGCTTGTGGTGTTATGACTCAAAGTCGTTCTCAGTTATAGCGCAAATGCATTCACCTTTTGTGATCTCCCATATCTTTTAAACCCTATTGTTTTTCCAAGATAAAAATTGTTTTCTCCCTTACAGTTCTGCTTGTTGTAGTCCTCTGAAATCGATTTCATCTTCCTTTTCCCTAACGTTTTGAGGTATTTAGAGTGGGGTAACTTGAGCTGCTGCACATCTGTGCTAAGTTCTATGTTGATAGTCAGTATCTCGTCTCATATCAACTTTTGAAAAGCGAAGTTATACAATGAGGCATCACACGGGGATGTTTGTGCACGGTACCAATTATTTTTTGATGCACTCATTTTACAAGCTCCTACAAATATTATGTCTCATGTTAGAGTACTTTTACTGACCAACCACGCCTTAAAAATAGCTTTGTCGGGTAACCTCGTATTAAAAATTGTTTCAAAAGTCAGGTGAATTCACCTGACTTCTCATTATTGAGAATGTCCGGAAATATTTGTTCAACGGCTTCGTTTAGAACATACCAAACTAACTATGAAAAAAATAGAGAAACTGATACGTATGGATTTACCTCCCTTCACAGTTATACATCTCACAATTTTGTCAAACTGCCAAATCAGCAGTCAAGAATAAACTGAACACCTTACTTTATTTTTTTATGGCGGATAAGAGGTTCTTATTAGGTGCTGCATTAGGTATTCTTAAGACATATTATCAAAAGGCGCTTCAGATGTATGATATAAGTGGATAACTACAGCAATAAAATAAACTACACTCAAAGAAGGTACCTCACGTAAGCAAAGTTCAGTATACACCATTTAAAGCCTAAAGAGCTTAATACACTAAAAACTGATAACGTAGTGAGAGAATTTAAAATATCCCCCGCAAATTCCAGTCTACTAATTAAGCAAAAGAAAGCAACAGATTCAGATTATAGGGATAGAAGGCTCTTGTTACCTATGTTAATCCTCGCGATGAATATCTCTGCATGTATGAGTCAGAACACTGAAAATAGTGCAGATTTATGCTTCTGTATGTCTGCTATATATTGTGAGGATCATTACAGAATATCGCAGTCCATCTCTTATTTAAATGTGGGAAGTATTGTGATCAGTGTGGATGTGTGAGTAATAAATATTGATTTGAAATGCATGTTTCAGCGAGAATCACATAAATGAATTTCATCATCGACTTTTAACATAGAGCAGTACATTCAGTAAACCGACTATATGTTTAAGTAAATAATTACCGCACTTAATATGTAAGACACACAGACCACAGACACGACGGGTGGAGAAGAAGGCAAAGACGGTACGGAGGAAGCGTTTATTTTGAAAGAAGCCGGACTCAAATTACCCGGGTACAAGTTAGTTATCGTCATTTATAACAAGCTTTGATAACTGGTCCTCCTCATGCTCCAATGATGCCACATCACCGTTTCTTTCTGAAAAAGAGAAAAAAGAAACTTGTTTAGTGGCATTGTATCGGTTTCCATTGCATTACAAATACAAAATGTAGCGTACACCTTGAACTCTCAGACAAATTTCAATATTCAATATCCTAATTTCTCTCTTAAGGTGATTGTGACTAGCTTGTGTGGATGTAGTGATTTTTTCTGATAACTCAGCAGTGCTGCTAAGCAATTTTAAAACTTCAAGAGATCCTAGTACAGAAGGTCTCTCATCGTTGATTTCTGTAGCTAAAATGACTTAATTAAAAAGAATATCAATTCGTTGAGTTGCGTCTTAATGCTTTGATTTAATGGAGACTCCAGTGCTTCCTAAGTGGAAGTTTTGAGGTGTGCAGTAAGACTACTTTGAACTTTTTGCAACACCCTGTAAAATTACGCCCAGTAGTCCTGTGTTCTCAGGTCTGCTTACAACTTGTCGGAGTTATCCAGAATTTTACAGCTCTCCAGATTCTCGCATCATCCAATAATGAACAGATGGCCAATTTAGCCTCCATTGCGATAGGATGATGAAAATTCAGAACACTAATCGTGTCGCAACAGAATCTTCCTCATCATGTTGATTAGGCTGCGTCACTACGTATGAATATTATTGACCTACTGGCATTATTACTCTTTCATCATTATAATGTTAGTTAGTGTAGCGGTAAATAGTTCCCCAAAATTATTGACCACAGCAATCACTCATCATTGGATGCTGACCACCACTGTTTAAGTCGACTTGTTTAGCTGAAGGCTTCCGGTCAAGCATCCCCGCCACTTGGTACCCCGTCGTGTCACGTGCACGATCACTAGCTAGCTAGGCGTTCGTCTGAAGGCTTGTTTTGGTCCCGAAATATATCACTTAGTTTGGACGATCAAATATTGGCTTTTGCTTTGTCTTTGGTACGCGAGAATAATTTAGAGGTTGTGCAAGACAATTCTGATCAACCTCTAAATTAGTATTCAGGAAGGGTGTGGTTTTGTGGCAAGAGTTCCGACCGCGCAGATCGGCGAGCAAACTCTTAAAGTCTACATGGTACTAACAGACAGGTTGAGGTGAATGATCAGCATATTTCAGTAACTGTGGGATTATGCATGTCACACTCATCAGTTTCATCAGACAAAACTTTAGAATTCTTGCGACGTTTTATTGGCTTCATTTGACAGTTATGTTTTAATTCATGAATAATTCCCATTCGAACATTAGTAGACAGAAGACAAGTAGTTCAGCGAAGAGTCTCTTTTCGGCGAATTCATTTTCATAGCTGTACAATCGCAAATATATATGGTTATTTTGTGTGTGTGTGTATACATTAAATTTGTCAAACGAAAATACAATTAGTAGGTTCAGATGAATTGGATGTTGATAAGAGGATAGCAACAAAAGTGATGAGTTGTCATAAATGATTGTTAAATAAGAGTTACGTAATGGCATGAATAGTTTGATGTTTTATGCAACAGTTAGGATGCTTTTAAAGATGATACGGCCTAGTATTCACATAGACTGATGCTGTTTCTTTCTGTAAACTGGAGATTTAAATATATAAGCAGGTCCTGAATTATTTGTTTGGGTTCAAGAATAAACATTTCTAACGGCCCAAACTACTGTTTCCATATTCGGCTGTTTTCACCACATGACTGTAGATCTAACCACATAGAAGAGTATAGCTAGACGACTGACTGGGATTGCATAGTAAGTACTACGTTGTTATTTTTGACTTCAGCAATAAAAGTTAAAGCACAGTTAGCCAAGACTAGGAAGACAACTAGACAATTATTAACTAATGGTAGGAAAATAAACCGATGAAGTTATTATGGATACAGGAATTTTATGCTATTCAGTTGATGCGTAAAATACAATAGATGGAACGAGAGAGGAAATAGAGAAAAGTTGCTAAAAAAATTTCAAAGTGAGAGTGAGAGGTTCCCCTGTGAAAGAGGGCAAGTCAGGGTCAGACCCTATTTTGGGGCCACTAACTACCACATCAGGAAACAATGTATTCCACAAATGACAGTGTCTAACAGAAAAGAAACTGCATCTTGCCTGTTTCACTACTTCTTAATGAGTTTACTTGAGTGGCTTCGGAATGCTATTTTCTGCAGTGAGTCTCTAAGAGAAGCTTTCAAGGGCTCCTCAATTAAACAATTATTATGAAATCGCTCCCCATTATGCGATAGCTGCTATTTCGAAGATATAGTCATTACATTCGCCAGCCACACGTTCGCTTTCTAGTCTGCCGACAAAACCAATCTCTTTTTCTTTCACGTTCTGTAAGAGACTGGAGTTCGTCTTGAAAAATGATTGCAAACTCCAAACTATTGCTGTGAGTATACTTTGAACATCTTCGTGAACAGTCCCGCTATAAGTGAACTTGGTTGTCTTTGTATCAGGAGAATAAACGTGTTAGTCTTCACCGCGTCCCTCGCATAGTTGGCATGTGCGTCCTTTTTCTTCGTCAGGAATATCAGAAGACTGAACTGCGATATTGTGTGAAGAAGCTGGTCCCGCATAAGTAGTAGAAAAATGCTTTAATATTAATAATAATAATGTATATTTTCATATAAACATCAAAATTTACATGAGAATGCATGTCATTTTTACAGGCACGATCAAGTAAAAGCGGAGTGCGTCGGCAGGGTACTGTTGTGATAGGGAACCTGATTTTATTTGTTAATGTCGAATGCTAACCAATTTTTCTACAACTATATTCTTAAGCTTGATCAGATCTACTTTCAGTCACAGCAGATCCCGTTTTTATTCCCCACTACTTTACATCAACTAGAACTGGTACCGTGGGTCTTAGGTTACTCGGAGGATAACTTTTACATATCGGGAACTATAGATAATCAGTGGCGATTCCTTGACGCATCTGGCTGAAATAAATTTTGGAGTGTAGACTATATATGTCAGCCACGTCTCGTAAACCGTTAATGCCCAGGTCTTGCTATGCTGGGACTCACGCTGTTCCTCGAAGCTTCTCAGAAACGCTTAGTACGAACGGACGCAAAAACCAGAACACAGATTGGCGACTCGAGAAGTCTTTATTCTAACACCAACATATAGCCAACTTTACAACTAAGGTCTATGACTAAATATTACAATAATAAATTACAATATTACTTCTGATGGTTTTGTACTTGCTTTCTGAACAGCGATCGATGAGACGATGACTGGTATATTGATGCCTCCGCGAAAAATTGGGGAAGTTGGGTTTGAGCAAACAACCACGAATTGATCGTTCAATCTTCAACTACATTGACAATATACCTTCTTTAAATACTCTTTACTGTCGAGGTTTTAGCCAACTGCATGCAGAAATGATTAGCCGGATCATGTTTTGGAGTCCTTACAAAGAGGTTTTTAGAACGACAAAGAGTTTAAACATTTTGCTGGATTTAGGAACAACAAATAAATTAGAATGGTACTATCGAGGCTTGCTGTCCAATTGTTTCAAGACAACGGAAGGTTGGTAGCCTAAAAGTAATTATCTTAGGAAACCATATAAACCATATATAAAGACTTAGTACGGAACATACTGGAACAGTTTACCCTAGAAATAGGACCTGTCACTCTACTGTAACATTCAAAGGCTTGCTGTATGAACTGTTTCATCCCAATGACTATCGCGACCAAAACCTACCACTTATTTCTAAAACGCATCAGTCATTAGAACACTAAAACGCTCACACTCATTAATACACATTATGAAACTAAATAAACTCTAAGACTTCGCATAAATACGTGAAAACACAACTACAATATAGGTAAATGTTTACCAAAGTATAATTTACAATCGATATAAACATTTATATATGCATATAACATTAATGTCCTTTCCATGTTCACATACTTTCTCTTTCTGGTATTCTGCTGCTGCACATAATCTCCTATTTATCTTCTGGTCGAGGTCGAACAACCCTGCATCTAAACTGAAATGAAGATGGATTCCAAACCACTTAACTCGTAACCACTGAAATTCCATGAACGATCCAATTCTACCATTTGAAGACGCTGGCGAACATGCTGTAAATGAGTATTCATGATCTGAAATGAAGAAGCAACTGGTTTTCGAACAGTTTTCAACATTTTACTGAACTTACGAATACAGTCCGCCATGCAGACACAATTTGCGCAAATGGAGAATTCTGGAATCGACCTCGGCACCACTTGATGCAGTGAAACAACCCAACATGACTCTATTTAGTTTTCGTATCCACGATCAAATTTCTTTCCTGTTATAAAACTACGATAAGGCTGCCGAAAAAATTGAATAAATATATCACTGATCTCAACATAATACATCAATAAACTTTAAGCCAAGGCTGCTGTTCACAACAAAGTTATATAGTAGAATTGACTTCAAGCTTTATTTTTCCCAGATATTTGTATTACATTCATCTGATGTCTGGGTTTTTTGTTAATGCAAAGACAATGTTTCTATATTTCTTTGTGTTTTACACAAACTTTATAGCAGACTGTTCCGACTGACTCTAATGTCAGAAAGAACAACCAAACTGTAAATTCATCATACACCAAATTATTTGTTATTTTTATAATAACTTATCCATGCCTGTATAATTGGTATGTTCCAGCATTATCAGGAAGAAATATATATTATTATTAATGACACATTTATTCTGCCTAAACTGTGCACATACAAGAGAAATTGTCAACACGATTTATCTCGCGACATTCCTGCATCTAGAAATTTCGCCTTTTTGCCGTTTTACCACAAGACCTGAGAGAAATAAGAAGCATTATTTATTCAATTTCTGATTGGTAGACTAAACGTCGAACAAGCGTATAAATAGCATTTACATATAAAACAGGCATAAAATACACCGTGAATAACTGTGGCTTAATAGTTGAAACCTTCAGTAAATTACACTACGTTGTATTAAATATGGCGATTTTTCCCTGGATATTCGTGTCTGCATCCATCCGCAAGTCATGTTATTACGAACGAGCCTATTAAGCCAATATTCCATGCGCCAAACTAAATGGAATGCGGCGAGCAAACCCAGTGAAAAGCCGTAGAGATACGTACGATAGTCAAAATTATTTTCTATGTATATAAGCGCGACTATTTACGGAGTACTTCTGTCAACGAACAAACGTCTAAGCCACCAATGCACTGTTGCCTACAATGTACAAGAAACTGGTTCAAATAAAAAGTTCATTGGACGTTCACTCAGTGTTTACCATCACTGATATTCCTTACCATAAAAAGGAACCTATCCTTTTTTCATCAACGACATTAGGAGGACATAAGCCATCACGGAAGAGGCTGAAGTGGAAAGCAGACAGAAAGGGGCAAGCACACAGCACACACCTCTGCATATTCTCACCATTCGAAAACGACAACCAAAACACAGGTAAACGCTATGGCAGGTCACTATATTAACTCTGCAACTGCGAAACATTCTTGACACTCCGGAAAACGAACACGAACTGCAACAATGACTCCTGCAAATGCGAGCATGACTTCAATAGCGATATAGCTTGAATCTCTGCATGAGTACCTCTTCCGTTGGCAGTGCTAGCAATCCCTATCACCTCTTGTCACTCACCCTGCCTAGAGGGAAATAACAGTGGTGGGAATAATATGAAATATGAATGACATACACATGACATTCAGAATTCAGTTATTGGTAGTGAAATGAAATGCCTGATAAGTCTATCCACTCAGAAATTAAACGAATGAGCCATAAGCTTTTTTTATTAAACTACCTATTCTGGAATTCGTTGACAATTGGACTGGGTCCCAGTGCCTGAATGGTCTACGAACTCGTTTTGTATCCAGAAGGTTCTTGATTCGAACCCCAGTGGGTGTGTTAGTAAAGAGTCCTAGACTAGGACTAAATAGCTGTGCACTACTCTCACGTTCTTCAGTGGTTATCTAACTGATCTCAATTTGTGACCACTTATGCAATCAATCCAATCCCTGCGAACCAACATTTGGCCGTTAGTCAGAATTGGTGGACAGTAATTTACGTCAATATTTACGTCCTCAATATTGGTCGTGTGAAAAATGAGAACAAAGGCTCTCTGTAGGCGGATACAGTTAGCGTATAGATGATCTGACAATCAAGAAACAACCACAAAGAGATGCAAGGTTAACTTTCTGTGAGAGACAACCAATCAAAGGCCTGTGCTTTTCTGCTAACAATAATCCATAATAATGTACATGAATTTATATATATGCCGATTTCCTAAACAAACGATCCGTTCCCTCGCCCTTGTTTTCTGTTGTTACACATTTACTGGTTGATTAGACACCGAATTACACAGCGTAGAAAGTGTTAATCGGTTAGAAACTAAAATAAAATTGAATAAGCAAGCTGAGTGACGCAATCCATCTGACTGCATTGAGTAGAGCTTAACTAAAATTAAAACTGAACAAAAGTCAAGTTAAAAACAGTGGTAATGAGGGGTGTGAGAAGAAAAATTGTACAACTATGAAAGAAATAAGCAGGAAAGAGACGAAACGAAAATTACTCATTTGTTGTTAAGACAAGTCAGGTCCACTGTATATTTAGTGACTGAACAAACTTCTTTTCTATGCAGAGTTCAGGTTTTTAAATGTGAATTGTCATTACTTCTGTTCTTGGAAGAAGTGTGATTCGTATTCCCTGAGTAAGATTCCCACATATTCTGTAGATAACTTTGAAGTTACCATGTGGGTTTACCTAATGTCTTGATTCTATCGTGTCCCAGAACAGAGCTTCGAGGGGACCTTCTCCCTCCTCATAAAACCATGAGAGTTTGTGCTCGATGATATGTTTGGATAGCAGACGCTGACTATGGTGACGTACCTAGCTCCACAAGAGCAGATAAATTCGTAGATGCACAATGATGAGACCAACAGTGGCAGCTTATCATCCACATTTAATCAAACGGATTCGATTTGATTGACAGCGGTCCCTAAATGGACAGCAGTAGTGCCTTCAAAGGTATCTGTCGAATTCCATAACAGTTTCTTTATTAGATGTATCACAGAGTGAAACAGTATTATTTACTGGGTGACGTTTCGAACACAATTTATTACTGTTCATAACCATATCAGTTATAATCACACGACTTCGAAACTTGAGTTTTGCAGTTTTCCTTCTTCTTCCCTATTCTCCTCAGGGTGGTAGAATTTTCCAGGTGTCCAGGTGGACAGGTGTTGAGTCATTCCTATTACACATGCTTGCAGTTGATTCGATAAGCAAAACTTCCGTTATCAATCTCTCCCTCCACCCTGCTGTCATATTAGACTTTAAAACTGTCATCTTATCCCACTCGTCCCATTGTATGGATGTGTGTAATTGCACGTAGTGAGTGGTATGGCCGAACTATTCTCTAGATTTCTTATCTTATTTGGGTCAACTAATCTAGATTTTGCTAGGTTTTTATGCTTGGCTAGTCTGACTGCCACTGTTCTACTTCGGTGACCTGTGTATTCTACCTGACAATCATTGCAGGCAGGGTGTTAGACAAACTAAATTGTTTTGCTTTATTGGCTCGACAGGATTCTTCAACCGATAAAGCTTGTTTCTAATTGAGTTTGTGGGTTTGAATGTGAGCCACTTTTATTCCTGCAGTGTCAAGAATTCTCCTTAGGGTTTCCGAGGCTCCTTCTTTGTATGGAAGTAATACCGATGATTTCTATTCTTTATTGTTTGTGTTGTCATTATCCTGTGAATGTTTGTCATGCATGTTGTCATCAATACGGTTATTTTAGAGGTTGACGGTATAGACGTTCGCGAATTGTACGGAGTCTATTAGCGCGAGATCTTATACCGACAACTTCTATATTATTTGTTTCTTGTGTACCAAGGGCAAAGCGAAACACCGCAAGTGATTGTCCAAATGGCGAGATATATTTCGGAATCAAATCGCGGACTGAAGTGGAAGCCAAGCTGGCTGATTATTGCGCACGATAGTGGCACGACGGAGTACCAAATGGCGGGGATGCTTGACGGGAAGTCTTCAGCTAAACAAGTCGACTTAAACTCTAAGGGTCAGCATCCAATGTTCACTGATGATTGCTATGGTCACGATGTAATTCTTCTCTTAAACATACTGTATTCCTTTGGTCAGTAATTTTGGGGAATTGTTTGCCGCTACAGCTCACTCCCCCTAGTGGGGTTGTGAGGACCCTAAGACAGAACCAGACAGAAGTAAAAGAACTCGATGTTTCCCTTTCGGGTGAAAAATATTCCTAGCAGCTTGGTGGCGCGCCTACTGGTCTGTCTGCCTTTTTCAAGACGGTGTTTGTACATCGCTTCCTTGATGTTGTTCTTTGGATCGCGTGCTTCGTTTGTTTCTTGTCCAGTGCCCGTCGCGCCTGGAAAAGAAAACAAGAACTCTAACAATCCGGTTGAGGAAAATGTACCAAATCAGCGTTTAAAAAATGATGTGCATCTAGCATGCAGTATATAATAAATAAAGTTTGGAACATCGAAAGAAAATATATACATATAATAATTTTTTGCATGTAAACTGTACGGTTATAGAAGAACTTTTTACTTGTGTCTAGTGATGCTATATCAAAAAAATTGATGTCTGAAAAGAAACGACAAATAATTAATACCACAAACAAATGAGTTGGGTGAATAGCACCACTTAGTTATCTTATATAAGTGTGAAGGCATTCTGGAAATCTTACGGTACGTCCAGAACGTGTTTTTTTGGAGGGTTGGACAGAAGATTCGGTAACTTTCGCCGTGCTAGTGACTTCTTCAAGGACTAAAGGATACTCGCTGACTTGCGGATTATGGGTATGCCAATAGGACTACCTCCCAGGTAAGCCGGTTTAAGACGGTCAATGCTGACGGTGTCCTGGCGGCCTTTTTTTCTAAGACAAACAATTTATCCGTTATATAGTCCATCGTATGTGGGTCCAAGAGGTCGGCGCACAGAGTCGCGACGAACAAATACATGTGAAGAAGTTTTCAAACACGGGTGAACAAAAACATCAATGGACCGTGGACGAAGAGGGGCTGGTTTAACTGAACGCACAGCGTTTGTAAGCCTACTGACGTATGAAGCGTGATCTAACGCTGATGAGAAGCTCAAGGGAGAAGCAAATTCACCAGCCAGCCGTAGTGTCGTTCCATATACTAGCTCGGCGCTAGTACAACCAGCATCGGTTTTCAAGGTGTTTCGTATCCCCAGGAGAACTAACGGAAGGGATTCAGTGCAATGGGTGTTGTTTGCAGCTGACAGACCAGCTTTCAACTGTCTGTGCAGACGTTCTACCATACCATTAGCTTGAGGATGGTAGGCTGTTGTTCAAAAACTCATGCAACCTATGATTTTAGTCAGGGCGAAGAATAAGCCATTTTCGAATCGCCTCCCGCGATCAGTTGTTATAGAAGATAGGCATCCAAAGTTAGCAATCCGTCTTTCTACAAAGACGCGTGCCACTGTTTCAGCAGATACGTCCGCGATGGGTACTGCTTCTGGCCATCGTGTGAATTGATCGATGCAAATAAAATATAGGTACATCCATGGGATTCAGGAAGGGGTCCAACTAAATCTATATGGACGTGTTCAAAACGAGCGTCAGGAAGAAGAAAGGTGCCAAGTGAGCTTTTGGTGTGTCTTATTACCTTGCAATTTCGACAAGCTAACACGTGTGTACCCATTCCCTAACTTGTTTATTAATGCCGGGCCAACAAAACCGACTGGTTACGAGCTTGACAGCAGTTCGAATACCTGGGTGAGATAAGCCATGCGACGTATTGAAGATGCTACGGCTATAACTTTTAGGCACGATGTGGCGAGGATTACTGCAGATATATGGTGAATATCTGATGTAAAATGTGAAACGTGATCCAGTTGTCGTGATTCACTAGACGAATACTTTTCTGAAGGTGAGTTCAGACAGTACGTCAGAGGTATGTGATCAGTAAAAATTATCAATTCGCGACCCCTTGCTGAATGCCGAAAATGACGTATGGCACAGTACATTGCCAGAAGTTCTCTGCAGAATGTGCTGTACTTCGTTTCAGCTAATTCAAAGCGCCTGGAGAAAAAGGCGAGTGGTTGCCACTCTTTGTTCACCAGCTATTGTAGAACTGCGCCGATTGCAGTGTTTGATGCATTAACCGAGATACTTAACGGTGCCGTTGGATCCTGATACATCGGAAGTGTGGCATTTGCAATAGCTTTTTTAATCTGGGTAAAAGCATTTCGAGCAGACGCGCCTAGTTCGATAGACTTGTTATTCCCTCGAAGAAGGTCTGTCAACGGCTGAATCAGAGAAGCACAGTTGGGAATAAAGCGTCGATAATAACTTACCAAGCCGTTGAAAGTTCGGAGACTTTTCACCGTCTGTGGCTCTGGAAAGTTCAGTATAGCCTCGACTTCAGTAGCCAGTGGGCAAATGCCCTTGCAGTCAGTAGTGTGACCCAGGAAGTCGAGTGAGTCAACTCCTATCTTACACTTTTGAATATTGATAGTAACACCATGTTGGCGTAACCTTTCGAATGCCAAGTCCAAGTGTATAAGGTGAGTTTCCTTGTCTGGACTGGCAATGGGGCAGCCATCTAAGTATGCGTATATACAATCGAGACCACGAAATACTTCGTCGAGGAAGCGTTGGAATGTTTGTGCTGCATTGCGGAGACCGAATGGCATACGTAGAAATTCAAAAAGTTCGATAGGCGTAATGATAGCCGTTTTCGGGATATCTTCTGTTGCCATCGGGATTTGGTTATACGGTTTAACCAAGTCGATTTTAGAGAATATAGTCGCTCCTGATATGGTTGCCGTCAAGTCGTGTATATGAGGCAACGGGTAGCAATCAGGGGTTGTTTTGGCATTCACTCTCCGTTAATCACCGGTGGGTCGCCAATAATTGCTATCCTTTTTCGGCACCATATGAAGTGGGGATGTCCACGGGCTATTCGAAGGGCGAATGATGCCAAGGGTGAGCATATGGTCGAACTCATTCCTAGCGATTCTCAGTTTGTCAGGAGCTAGTCGTCGTAATTTAGATGTCACGGGCTGTCCTGAGGTAGCGATGTGGTGCATAACATTGCTGGTTATGCACGATAGGTCGTTAGACGGGCAATTAAGTTCCGGATACTTGTCAACCATAGGTTGAAAAGTTGGATGAAGGATTGCCTTTATCTTAACGAGTGACAAGCTGGGGCCTATGTAGGTGGAACCTTTGATAGACAGACTAGTAGTATTATCAATCAGTCGTTTTCGGCGGACGTCTACAAGTTAATCATGATGATTAAGTAAGTCCGTGCCAATGATGGGCATTGTAACGTCAGCGAGAAGGAAAATACATTGAATAGGTTTGCGTAAACGTACGCTTAGATAGACGTATTTCCTACCAAAGGTTGCGATTGGTTTTCCATTTGCAGCCTGTAAGTTGAAGGTAGGTTCCTTCTGTCGATCTACTGCTGTAGCAGGAGGGACGCTGACTTCGGCGCCTGTGTCGACTAAGTATCGAGTCTGGCTGATCACATCATGGATGTAAAGAAGGCGGCTAGTGCCACCGGCGACGGTTGCCACTAACGCGTGCCGGCGGGATAGTTTCCCACAGACTTTGAGACATTTCTGAAGTTACAAGGCTTACGGCAACACTTCGCTTCTTGGCCATAGGTGTTGTGGTACCAGCACTAGTCGGGGATTTTCAGTGAACGTGGTTGGGACTTAGATCGACCACGTGAGTTCCTGCGTTGAGGTGATTTAGGACGACGGTCGGAGGAGTTAGAATGCATGTTCAACCTAAATATCTGCTGGATAGAGTTGCATAACTCTATCACTGCATTATTCTTACTCGAAGTCTGCTTAGTCATCGAGCATATTTCGGGAACAGACCGTTTAGTTATTTCTAGAATCCCATCTGCAGTAATAGCTAAGTCCTCTATTACAGTACCCTGAAGTGTCACAAGTACGGTCTGTACAGACTGTGGCAGCTTGGTTAAGAAGAGTTCTCTAAACAGTCCTTCGTCGAACTGACTTTGGCCAACGACTTCTTTCATTCTTGTCAGCATGCTCACAACTGACTGATCCCCTAACTCGATGTTACGAAATAATTCGTCCAGATGTTGTCGATCCGTGAGAACGTTTCTCCTGAGTAGGGATGCTTTGAGTAAATGACACGAGTTACTTAACTTGGGACTCGACATCTGCAAAGTGACGCGGTTGCCGAATTCCCGCAGTAGGGCGTGAATAACTGCAAGTAACTGTGAATGTTGATCGGTTATCCCATGCTCACAAAAATCTGCTTCAGCTATCTGAAACCACGTTTCAGCATTATCTGGCCAGTATGGTACGAGCTGAATGGTTTCAGGAGTTGAGCGAATACGAATGACATTGGGACTAGGATCACTCATGACGAAACGTATAGCGATTACAATATAGTACAAAAACAAATAAAAAAGGAACGAACTCACCAGGGTTATCTGCGTAATTATCAAAGATGAAGTTGTCGGTTGAGCTCACCAGTTTAGCGAATGACGGTATAAGTTTCGTCATTTACCTACGTACTTCGTGATTAATTAATCTGGGTAATTATTAAGTTTTAAAGCTTCTCTTATATGCCTCACTCTCTGTCTAAGATTTTCCTTGCTACTACTTACTTTTTGAGCCCTTTTGAGCTTTTTGAGCACAGTGGTTAGGACTCTCGCCGACCATCCACATGGTCCGGGGTTCGAGCCCACGCCGACGCACATCTGATATCTACGGTCGGCCTGCGAATTTCGGGCTACCGATATCCACGCTGAAAATGCCATACTTGTACCAAAAATACGGTGTGGAATCAAGCTGTAATCAAAAATATAAAAAATATAAAAAAAAATATAAAAATATTTCACCAATTCTATTTTTAGTGACATATGGTGGGATGATCGGAAGTCCAAATATAGGTTTGAATGTGTACGCTTCCTGTAAACACTGTTAGTTAACTTCCCATCTTCTTTCCATCTTACGCTATAATCTAACATTAGAAGCTCCTCTTCCTGACTTTCCGATCCATTAGTGAATTGAATTGCCTCCACCTTTGGATTGATGCGTTCAAAAAATCTATTTACATCCTGTGTTCTAATTACACTGAATTCCAAAAACTAATAACCCCAATAGGATGTATGGTGCTTTCAAAGTTCATAAGTCAGGATACTCTATTAGACCTATAGTTGATTTTAGAAATTTACCTACTTATGGATTATTTAAATACTTAGTTATGGTATTAAATCCTCTTAAAAGCCACTTAAAATCTAGACTAACTAATTATTATGAACTAAAACATTGACTAGATAATTTAAAATTAGGTAGTGAGGAAAAAATGGTTAGTTTTAATATTGTCACTTTATATACACGTATAACGATAAATGTGGCTTAGAGACAGTCAGATACGAACTCATTTCTGAACAAGAACTTGAACTTAGAAAGGAAGTGCCAATACAGGACATATTGCTGGGAGTGCGGCCATGCCTGATTTCCACAGTATTTGAATTCCAAGGGAAAATACACCAAGAACCTGCGGGAGTTGCCATGGTGTCACCAATATTCCCGAATGTGGCATATATATTTTTTGAATTTTATTTTGATTACAGCTTGATTCCACACTGTATTTTTGGTACAAGTATGGAATTTTCAGCATGGATATCGGTAGCCCAAACTTTGCAGACTGACCATTGATATCAGGTGTGCGTCGGCAGGGGATCGAACTTCAAAACATGTGCATGGTCGGCGAGAGTCATAACCACTGTGCCCCCGACGCACGGATAGCTGGGGAAACCCAGTGAATGAAACGTTCAGTCTCACCCATAGAGTACAGCAGAGTTAGGTAGACGACACATCAAGTGTAATTACAGAACAGGATGTAAATAGATTTTTTGAACGCATCAATCCAAAGGTGGAGGTAATTCAATTCACTAATGGATCGGAAAGTCAGGAAGAGGAGCTTCTAATGTTAGATTATAGCGTAAGATGGAAAGAAGATGGGAAGTTAACTAACAGTGTTTACAGGAAGCGTACACATTCAAACCTATATTTGGACTTCCGATCATCCCACCATATGTCACTAAAAATAGAATTGGTGAAATATTTTAGTGATAGGGCTCAAAAAGTAAGTAGTAGCAAGGAAAATCTTAGACAGAGAGTGAGGCATATAAGAGAAGCTTTAAAAACTTAATAATTACTCAGATAAATTAGTCAGAGAGCATGCAGGAAAATGTAGATATAAAATTAATAATAACAATGGTGAATGTGATAATAATTATAATATCAATGACAACATGCATGACAAACATTCACAGGATAATGACAACACAAACAATAAAGAATAGAAATCATCGGTATTACTTCCATACAAAGAAGGAGCCTCGGAAACCCTAAGGAGAATTCTTGACACTGCAGGAATAAAAGTGGCTCACATTCAAACCCACAAACTCAATTAGAAACAAGCTTTATCGGTTGAAGAATCCTGTCGAGCCAATAAAGCAAAACAATTTAGTTTGTCTAACACCCTGCCTGCAATGATTGTCAGGTAGAATACACAGGTCACCGAAGTAGAACAGCGGCAGTCAGACTAGCCAAGCATGAAAACCTAGCAAAATCTAGATTAGTTGACCCGAATAAGATAAGAAATCTAGAGAATAGTTCAGCCATACCACTCACTACGTGCAATTACACACATCCATACAATGGGACGAGTGGGATAAGATGACAGTTTTAAAGTCTAATATGACAGCAGGGTGGAGGGAGAGATTGATAACGGAAGTTTTGCTTATCGAATCAACTGCAAGCATGTGTAATAGGAATGACTCAACACCTGTCCACCTGGACACCTGGAAAATTCTACCACCCTGAGGAGAATAGGGAAGAAGAAGGAAAACTGCAAAACTCAAGTTTCGAAGTCGTGTGATTATAACTGATATGGTTATGAACAGTAATAAATTGTGTTCGAAACGTCACCCAGTAAATAATACTGTTTCACTCTGTGATACATCTAATAAACAAACTGATATGGAATTACTTACTATCACATTGCCCAAAGTTTACACATATAAGGCAGATTGAAATTATATCCGAAACTGTGTCCAGCTACATGTAGAAGATGGAGTAATAGTTCGTTTTTGACACTGACAACTGAATGTACACTCTTTCGGAAAATGGGATAAGACTTGGATAGACAATCAAGGGACATAGTAATGCATTTATATTTAACAGAATACAATTTTATTAAGGTGTGGGGATGAGCTATATTCGGTGGTGTAAGAGAAATATGAGAAGGCTGCTCAGGTAGACAAACAGCTGAGTAGATATGGTATTGAAGTGCTCGGAATCTGCAAGAGAAGATGGAATGGATGTGGAGTGTCAAAATTGTTAGCTATAGAGTCAGGAGTCTACTCTACTCTGATCGCGCAGACGACAACCACGAGCACACTGAAGCAGAGAGTGGCTATGATGATGTCACCAATGGCAGCCAGAACCCTAACACAGTGGCAATCAATTTTATCATATAAGATGATGAGAGCAAGATTCAACTCAAAAGGTAGGAATGTCACAATTACCCAATGCTACTCACCTACAAACAACTCGAATGACATCGCGTGCCAGGCCCTCGAGTGAAATCCCAATTAGAAACGACAAGTGTGTCGTCATTGCGAGGGTGATATACATGAATGAGATCGTGTGAAGAGATGAGAGATAATGGGCAATTGGGAATACAGCTAAAGAAGACGGCAGTAAATATAATAAAGTGGAGACGTATTGTTCAAGCCCTATGTTTTACTGGAAACTCACGGCAATAATAGTATAAATAAAAATAATATGCTTACCATTCTACTGATTTGCCGACCAAGAGAAAACCACTTTCAATGTAAAACAAGCAATAAAGGTTGTGGAGTCCTCAAAAAGAAACTTATCCAAATTTTACTACTATGTAAATAATGAACATATTGTACACCACTTTGTTTTAACCAGAAACTCTGTACTTTGACTTTACCTCGGGTTTTGAATAAATATACAGCTGTGCCTTCGACTCTCCGTCTTCTCCACCATCTCAACTGCCATCGATCAATCCTAATCACCTGCTTTCTTTTTTTGATTTTTGCAGGAGCACCGTAGTTTCTTCCTACGTACTTTGGTCGACCTCCGGCAACGTTAACATTGGAGAATTACTACTGGAGCAGTCTTTCCGCAGCACCTGGAGTCTATTACGTTTATTGTGGACTGTGGACCTTTGTAAACTCAAGTAATCAAACTTTAATACATCCTGATCTAACTTTGTATCCTTATTGTTGTTATTTTTTGTTATCCATATTGTTTACATTATCCCTTATTTATGTTGCTTATATTCATGTAATCGTCCACGAGGGCAGTACTGATGGTCCTCCGGACCTCTAAGAGGGGGAGCCCTGTGGAGTCCTCAAAAAGAAACTTATCCAAATTTTACTACTATGTAAATAATGAACATATTGTACACCACTTTGTTTTAACCAGAAACTCTGTACTTTGACTTTACCTCGGGTTTTGAATAAATATACAGCTGTGCCTTCGACTCTCCGTCTTCTCCACCATCTCAACTGCCGTCGATCAATCCTAATCACCTGCTTTCTATCTCTGATTTTTGCAGGAGCACCGTAGTTTCTTCCTACGTACTTTGGTCGACCTCCGGCAACGTTAACATTGGAGAATTACTACTGGAGCAGTCTTTCCGCAGCACCTGGAGTCTATTACGTTTATTGTGGACTGTGGACCTTTGTAAACTCAAGTAATCAAACTTTAATACATTCTTCCCGTAACTAAACTCATTTGGTATTTTATTTTCTACTTGAATTTGGGTAACTAAGCTAACAGAGTGAAAAGGTCCACCACAAGGTTAATAAAGCAGGATTTAATGAACTTATCAAATTTTGGTAGAACTTGTCAGCTGCTCAATACTCTACATACACGGATATATATACTCTTGAAATTACATTGGGAGATATAAGACTGATAAGTAAACAAACTACATTGAATTAGTCACGCAGAAAGACATGTGCGAATGTTTTCCAGATCATGCTCAAATAGATAAGGGAGAGAGAGCATGAGAGATCAAAATTAAGATAAATTGCATTACGCTTCGATTACATCACCTAGATAAACAATTAGTCATTAGAGAATATAACAAGAATTGCACACAGACTAATATCAATAGTAATAGTTATAATAACAATAATAATAATAACAGTGTTGAAGTGAGCTAAGATAATCCTACTGATAAAGGAGAGTTTTAAATTAATCAAGAATAATAATAATAGGTAGAATAATAAGTAAAACTTATTACTACGGTAGATTCAGAGTCACGACCATCTCCTTTTCTACACAGAGACCTGGTTTATAGACTCGAATTGCACAAGCCTCCTCCGCAATTGCAAGCATCTTCTTGTTTCTTTGTCTGCTGACGATAGTAAATGACTTGACCGCGTCGATATCGTGTCCGTAATCCACAAGATGTTTTGTTATTGAGGATCTTAGCACTTTGCACTCAGCTGTTTTCAACCTTTTGGCAACTGCTCTATCATGCGAGTAGACAATCGCCTTTCTGTACCACCTATGTATTTGCTTCCACAAACACACTCAAATTGATATACGCAGTTTGAAGTGTCCCAGATGTAATTAAATAACCACATTTGAACATAATTTAATTCCTCTCGCATGTCCAAGGCCATTCATGCATTGGTTCTATTACTGTACATTTTTAATGGTTTAATTGCAAAAATGTCACAAGAACCATGTATATATATACCACTAGAATTACATTGGGAGACTGATAAACAAATTACATCGAATCAGTAATGCGTAACGACAGGCGTGAATGCTTTCCATGTTGTGTTCAGATGGATAAGGGGAAGTTTTTCAGATTAAAATTAATATAACAGTACATACATGTTCAATTATATCAGTTAAATAAACAAGTGATTATCAGATAAAGAATTTGAATAGATTACGAATTTTAAAGCAGGTGCAATTAGAGTTTATAAATCCACTCTGTGTGTACAGACGGTGGTTACTCTGAATCTACCATGGTAATACATCGTACTTATTGAATGTCATTATTATTATTATTAACATTTTCAAATCTTTAAATGTTCCGATTATTAGTATTAGAAGAAGACATATAAGGAAACAGTACTGTTTTCAATTGGATCTTCTTTAGTATTTACTCTAATTTACATAGATTTATGTATAAAAATTTTAACCAGTGACAGTGAGTTTATGAATCATATAATATTAATAATAATAATAATAATAATAAATGTGTTGAGTGACATTTGTAAAAAATCATATTTCTAAAATCTCAGCAAAATTGAAATGTGTAATTCCAACGTTTCGTTAGGCAAAGTAGTCCGAACCTCTTCAGGGAAATTAATCGAAATTAACATAACAGAGGTTTATAAATAAGTCTGAGGTCAAATTTTGATCACACCTCATACAATTCTGCTTGTTCATTATGTTTTGATGACTGTTTCATGACTCATATGATTGGATAAAGTTTTTTTTTCTTAAAACAAGTGATGTCCTTCTTATATGTATAAACCTCTGTTTTGTTAATTTCGATTAATTTCCCTGAAGAAGTTAGGACCAGTTTGCCAAAGGAAACTTTGGAATCTTGCATTTTACAAATATACTTTTTGCAAATGTCTTCATCCCATTCGGTGTCCAATTATTTTAGAACTATTCTGTCAAATCTTGACCAAAATTCATATGAATGTGTTGAATGTCTTGAACATCATTAATAACGACGATTATAATGATAAAAAGTATAATGATAATAAGGTTTATGCAGGTGGCGATAAAAATAACGAAGGTAGTAATATGTCTATATGTAGACAATTCAATAAATAAATTAGGTCAAATCTCAAAAGTTACGTAATACTAAAGGTGAAGTGGACATATAATCAGAGTTTGAATAAATATCATAAAAATAAGGAGATGGAAAATATGAAAGGGTGGGAGAGTTTTGATTAGAATTCACCTAGGCCAAGGGAGAGACAAAGGTAGAACAAACTTCTTTTGTATGCAAATATTAGGATTGTTCTCTCGAACTCCCAAGGCTTCGACTGCGTGTAAAACGCGGGTTCGAATTCCGTTCGAAAAGTTCGATGGAATGCGACAGATATTGATAATAATAATATTAATGACAACATGCATGACAAACATTCACAGGATAATGACAACACAAACAATAAAGAATAGAAATCATCAGTATTACTTCCATACAAAGTAGGAGCCTTGGAAACCTTAAGGAGGATTCTTGACACTGCAGGAATAAAAGTGGCTCACATTCAAACCCACAAACTCAATTAGAAACGAGCTTTGTCGGTTGAAGAATCCTGTCGAGCCAATAAAGCAAAACAATTTAGTTTGTCCAATACCCTGCTGAAATGATTTGATAGGATCCCACATATTTTGGTATTGACTGTTAATCTTGTATATATGGTATGTTATCATTCTCACACATTTTGGTATTGACTGTCAATCTCGCACATATGGTATATTATCATCTCTCACGCACTTTGTTATTGGCTATTAAGATCAATTATTTCAAATGCTGTTAGCTGTCCATATTGTTGTAAAATGTATAAATACCATGGCTTTCTTTGTCGTTGTTGCACTTCAATACACAGTCACAGTCCAGCCTTTGTCTTTTGATATTTGCGTGCTTTACTAAATCGGAAGGTACGACAAGCAGATAGGCAGATTAGTTCAGGCGCAGACAGAGCAAGGTGAAAACCTCTTCATTGAATTCCCTACAGTTATAACAAATTGGCGACGGGGTTTACCTTAATTCAGTGCAGTTATAACAAATTGGCGACGGGGTTTTACCTTAATTCATTGCAGCTATAACAAGCAAGCGACGACGGGTTTTATTCTGTTCAGCGCAGCTATATAACATTTTTGACTGTGTTAATTACAACCCAATTACAATGTCTATCTCTCTGGACGATCTCAAATCTATCTTGCAGCAGCAGCAAGTTCAGAATGAAGCAGCTCAACTAAAATTAATCGAAGCTCTCACTCAGAAGCTGTCCATTCAAGTTCCATCAACATCTCATTCAGACAAATATGAAAGCATCTCAAATTCCATTAGTGAGTTCAACTACGACCCAATATCTGGTCTCGTATTTGATGCATGGTTCAATCGTTACGAAGACGTTTTCCGTATTGAATGCTACATGTTTGATGATGCTGCCAAAGTCCGATTGTTACTAAGAAAACTTGGTACTGTTGAGCACAACAGATATGTTAACTTCATTCTGCCCAAGAACCCACGTGAGTTATCATTCGATGAGACAGTCACCGTTTTATCACAAATCTTTGGTGAACAGTCATCCATGTTTAATATTCGGTATCAATGTTTTCAGTTGACAAAAATGCCTTCCGATGATTATGTCGCTTACGCTGGCAAAGTGAACAAGGAATGTGAAAGGTTCAAACCACACGAAATGACATCAGATCAGTTCAAGTGTTTGATTTTTATTTGTGGGTTGAAGAACCCAGAAGATACTGACATAAGAACTCGACTTCTGTCACTCGTGGAACAAGACCCGAAAATGACTTTACAAATGGTGACAGCAGAATGCCTACGTTTAATCAACTTGAAGCACGATACTGCTATGGTGGAGTGCAAACGACAGTCGTCTGAATTTGGTTCAATTAACACAGTGAAAAGTCCTCCGATCACCGTTAAGCACACAGCACGTCAGTCTCAGAATTCAGCTAAACCTCCTTCAGTGTGCTGGCACTGTGGTTCGTGGCATTTTGTCAAGTTCTGTCCTTTCAAGAAAGATAAATGCCGTAATTGTCACCGTTTTGGACATAAGGAGGGTTACTGTCCACCGCAGAAAAATCCTTCGGTGAGGAACAGAAGTAGTCGTTTCGAGCCGAAACAATCTCCTCGAGTACAGACCATTTATACAACTTCCAAAGTCGATTTCGCCAGCAAACGTAAGTACATATTACTAGGTATTAATGGCAAACGTATTCGTCTTCAGTTGGATACGGCATCAGATATCACCGTAATTTCCCGAACTACGTGGCGCAAACTTGGTTGCCCACAGATTCTGCCGACCGAGCATTTCGCCAAGAATGTCTCTGGAGATATACTGAAACTCGTGGGTGAGATAAATTGCCAGGTTCAGTTTGGTGAGCATCACTTCAATGGTGTATGTTACGTTACAAACTACCATGATTTGAATTTGCTTGGTCTTGACTGGTTAGACAAGCTCCATATCTTTAATGTACCATTAAATTCAGTATGCTCTAATGTTTCGTCTTCACCACACAACGTTGTTCCCGGAGATGTATCTGATCAATCTCTCTTGCAACGCCGTCGTCAAAAGCACGCTTCTGTCTTCCAGGACAAACTTGGTTGCTGCAAACTGTTTGGCATCCAGCATATTCGTAGCCCCCCGTATCATCCCCAATCGAATGGACAGACTGAACGTTTCGTCGACACCTTTAAGCGTGCTTATGCAAAAGCGAAGGGGGAGGGAACAACAGAAGAAATTTTGGATAAATTCTTGCTGCATTATCGTACGAATGTAAAAGGACAGTTATGTGTCAGACACACAGATCACACTCTATCCAGTACCACGCAAAGGTCAACTCGACAAAGAAGAGCTCCGAAACCTTTTCAAATAGATCCAAAAAGCAAGTCCTACACTCTTTACGGGGAGAGGTGATAGGATCCCACATATTTTGGTATTGACTGTTAATCTTGCATATATGGTATGTTATCATTCTCACACATTTTGGTATTGACTGTTAATCTTGTATATATGGTATGTTATCATTCTCACACATTTTGGTATTGACTGTCAATCTCGCACATATGGTATATTATCATCTCTCACGCACTTTGTTATTGGCTATTAAGATCAATTATTTCAAATGCTGTTAGCTGTCCATATTGTTGTAAAATGTATAAATACCATGGCTTTCTTTGTCGTTGTTGCACTTCAATACACAGTCACAGTCCAGCCTTTGTCTTTTGATATTTGCGTGCTTTACTAAATCGGAAGGTACGACAAGCAGATAGGCAGATTAGTTCAGGCGCAGACAGAGCAAGGTGAAAATCTCTTCATTGAATTCCCTACAGTTATAACAGATTGTCAGGTCAAAAATACATATGTAGTGACCCATTTTATTACTCATCTTTATAGTATGCTTTCACTATGTAGTGAGACTTTGATTTATTTATCACTCTGAATATTGCGTGTTACAATTGATACTTTTGTGCTCGCTCGACTTTTGGATTTTGATTACTGCGTTAATACATGTTCGTACTCATTCTCAAGTGCCTTTTGATTTACGTTGTGGATGTTGAGGAATCACAACGTTAGGACACAATAATAAACACGAAGAAGTACTAGGATATACGTGTACGCAAGTTTGATCAAAAAGAGCACCACGACACATAAGCCAGAGTAGTAGAACAGGGGCAGTCAGACTAGCCAAGCATGAAAACCTAGCAAAATCTAGATTAGTTGACCCGAATAAGATAAGAAATCTAGAGAATAGTTCAGCTATACCACTCACTACGTGCAATTACACGCATCCATACAATAGGACGAGTGGGATAAGATGACAGTTTTAAAGTCTAATATGACAGCAGGGTGGAGGGAGAGATTGATAACGGAAGCTTTGCCTATCGAATCAACTGCAAACTTGTGTAATAGGAATGACTCAACACCTGTCCACCTGGACACCTGGAAAATTCTACCACCCTGAGGAGAATAGGGAAGAAGAAGGAAAACTGCAAAACTCAAGTTTCGAAGTCGTGTGATTATAACTGATATGGTTATGAACAGTAATAAATTGTGTTCGAAACGTCACCCAGTAAATAATACTGTTTCACTCTGTGATACATCTAATAAACAAACTGATATGGAATTACTTACTATCACATTGCCCAAAGTTTACACATATAAGGCAGATTGAAATTATATCCGAAACTGTGTCCAGCTACATGTAGAAGATGGAGTAATAGTTCGTTTTTGACACTGACAACTGAATGTACACTCTTTCGGAAAATGGGATAAGACTTGGATAGACAATCAAGGGACATAGTAATGCATTTATATTTAACAGAATACAATTTTATTAAGGTGTGGGGATGAGCTATATTCGGTGGTGTAAGAGAAATATGAGAAGGCTGCTCAGGTAGACAAACAGCTGAGTAGATATGGTATTGAAGTGCTCGGAATCTGCAAGAGAAGATGGAATGGATGTGGAGTGTCAAAATTGTTAGCTATAGAGTCAGGAGTCTACTCTACTCTGATCGCGCAGACGACAACCACGAGCACACTGAAGCAGAGAGTGGCTATGATGATGTCACCAATGGCAGCCAGAACCCTAACACAGTGGCAATCAATTTTATCATATAAGATGATGAGAGCAAGATTCAACTCAAAAGGTAGGAATGTCACAATTACCCAATGCTACTCACCTACAAACAACTCGAATGACATCGCGTGCCAGGCCCTCGAGTGAAATCCCAATTAGAAACGACAAGTGTGTCGTCATTGCGAGGGTGATATACATGAATGAGATCGTGTGAAGAGATGAGAGATAATGGGCAATTGGGAATACAGCTAAAGAAGACGGCAGTAAATATAATAAAGTGGAGACGTATTGTTCAAGCCCTATGTTTTACTGGAAACTCACGGCAATAATAGTATAAATAAAAATAATATGCTTACCATTCTACTGATTTGCCGACCAAGAGAAAACCACTTTCAATGTAAAACAAGCAATAAAGGTTAATAAAGCAGGATTTAATGAACTTATCAAATTTTGGTAGAACTTGTCAGCTGCTCAATACTCTACATACACGGATATATATACTCTTGAAATTACATTGGGAGATATAAGACTGATAAGTAAACAAACTACATTGAATTAGTCACGCAGAAAGACATGTGCGAATGTTTTCCAGATCATGCTCAAATAGATAAGGGAGAGAGAGCATGAGAGATCAAAATTAAGATAAATTGCATTACGCTTCGATTACATCACCTAGATAAACAATTAGTCATTAGAGAATATAACAAGAATTGCACACAGACTAATATCAATAGTAATAGTTATAATAACAATAATAATAATAACAGTGTTGAAGTGAGCTAAGATAATCCTACTGATAAAGGAGAGTTTTAAATTAATCAAGAATAATAATAATAGGTAGAATAATAAGTAAAACTTATTACTACGGTAGATTCAGAGTCACGACCATCTCCTTTTCTACACAGAGACCTGGTTTATAGACTCGAATTGCACAAGCCTCCTCCGCAATTGCAAGCATCTTCTTGTTTCTTTGTCTGCTGACGATAGTAAATGACTTGACCGCGTCGATATCGTGTCCGTAATCCACAAGATGTTTTGTTATTGAGGATCTTAGCACTTTGCACTCAGCTGTTTTCAACCTTTTGGCAAATGCTCTATCATGCGAGTAGACAATCGCCTTTCTGTACCACCTATGTATTTGCTTCCACAAACACACTCAAATTGATATACGCAGTTTGAAGTGTCCCAGATGTAATTAAATAACCACATTTGAACATAATTTAATTCCTCTCGCATGTCCAAGGCCATTCATGCATTGGTTCTATTACTGTACATTTTTAATGGTTTAATTGCAAAAATGTCACAAGAACCATGTATATATATACCACTAGAATTACATTGGGAGACTGATAAACAAATTACATCGAATCAGTAATGCGTAACGACAGGCGTGAATGCTTTCCATGTTGTGTTCAGATGGATAAGGGGAAGTTTTTCAGATTAAAATTAATATAACAGTACATACATGTTCAATTATATCAGTTAAATAAACAAGTGATTATCAGATAAAGAATTTGAATAGATTACGAATTTTAAAGCAGGTGCAATTAGAGTTTATAAATCCACTCTGTGTGTACAGACGGTGGTTACTCTGAATCTACCATGGTAATACATCGTACTTATTGAATGTCATTATTATTATTATTAACATTTTCAAATCTTTAAATGTTCCGATTATTAATATTAGAAGAAGACGTATAAGGAAACAGTACTGTTTTCAATTGGATCTTCTTTAGTATTTACTCTAATTTACATAGATTTATGTATAAAAATTTTAACCAATGACAGTGAGTTTATGAATCATATAATATTAATAATAATAATAATAATAATAAATGTGTTGAGTGACATTTGTAAACAATCATATTTCTAAAATCTCAGCAAAATTGAAATGCGTAATTCCAACGTTTCGTTAGGCAAAGTAGTCCGAACCTCTTCAGGGAAATTAATCGAAATTAACATAACAGAGGTTTATAAATAAGTCTGAGGTCAAATTTTGATCACACCTCATACAATTCTGCTTGTTCATTATGTTTTGATGACTGTTTCATGACTCATATGATTGGATAAAGTTTTTTTTTCTTAAAACAAGTGATGTCCTTCTTATATGTATAAACCTCTGTTTTGTTAATTTCGATTAATTTCCCTGAAGAAGTTAGGACCAGTTTGCCAATGGAAACTTTGGAATCTTGCATTTTACAAATATACTTTTTGCAAATGTCTTCATCCCATTCGGTGTCCAATTATTTTAGAACTATTCTGTCAAATCTTGACCAAAATTCATATGAATGTGTTGAATGTCTTGAACATCATTAATAACGACGATTATAATGATAAAAAGTATAATGATAATAAGGTTTATGCAGGTGGCGATAAAAATAACGAAGGTAGTAATATGTCTATATGTAGACAATTCAATAAATAAATTAGGTCAAATCTCAAAAGTTACGTAATACTAAAGGTGAAGTGGACATATAATCAGAGTTTGAATAAATATCATAAAAATAAGGAGATGGAAAATATGAAAGGGTGGGAGAGTTTTGATTAGAATTCACCTAGGCCAAGGGAGAGACAAAGGTAGAACAAACTTCTTTTGTATGCAAATATTAGGATTGTTCTCTCGAACTCCCAAGGCTTCGACTGCGTGTAAAACGCGGGTTCGAATTCCGTTCGAAAAGTTCGATGGAATGCGACAGATATTGATAATAATAATATTAATGACAACATGCATGACAAACATTCACAGGATAATGACAACACAAACAATAAAGAATAGAAATCATCAGTATTACTTCCATACAAAGTAGGAGCCTTGGAAACCTTAAGGAGGATTCTTGACACTGCAGGAATAAAAGTGGCTCACATTCAAACCCACAAACTCAATTAGAAACGAGCTTTGTCGGTTGAAGAATCCTGTCGAGCCAATAAAGCAAAACAATTTAGTTTGTCCAATACCCTGCTGAAATGATTGTCAGGTCAAAAATGCATATGTAGTGACCCATTTTATTACTCATCTTTATAGTATGCTTTCACTATGTAGTGAGACTTTGATTTATTTATCACTCTGAATATTGCGTGTTACAATTGATACTTTTGTGCTCGCTCGACTTTTGGATTTTGATTACTGCGTTAATACATGTTCGTACTCATTCTCAAGTGCCTTTTGATTTACGTTGTGGATGTTGAGGAATCACAACGTTAGGACACAATAATAAACACGAAGAAGTACTAGGATATACGTGTACGCAAGTTTGATCAAAAAGAGCACCACGACACATAAGCCAGAGTAGTAGAACAGGGGCAGTCAGACTAGCCAAGCATGAAAACCTAGCAAAATCTAGATTAGTTGACCCGAATAAGATAAGAAATCTAGAGAATAGTTCAGCTATACCACTCACTACGTGCAATTACACGCATCCATACAATAGGACGAGTGGGATAAGATGACAGTTTTAAAGTCTAATATGACAGCAGGGTGGAGGGAGAGATTGATAACGGAAGCTTTGCCTATCGAATCAACTGCAAGCATGTGTAATAGGAATGACTCAACACCTGTCCACCTGGACATCTGGAAAATTCTACCACCCTGAGGAGAATAGGGAAGAAGAAGGAAAACTGCAAAACTCAAGTTTCGAAGTCGTGTGATTATAACTGATATGGTTATGAACAGTAATAAATTGTGTTCGAAACGTCACCCAGTAAATAATACTGTTTCACTCTGTGATACATCTAATAAAGAAACTGTTATGGAATTCGACAGATACCTTTGAAGGCACTACTGCTGTCCATTTAGTGACCGCTATCCTCAATCAAATGAGGATTTGTTCTTGTCCAGACCATGAAGTAAGGTGCTTATTAATGCGTTTGTTGATCTGTCTATTTGTACTGTCTGACCTGATATAAGTTGTTACCAATATTCTATATCAGTGAATCAGTAGCAGATAGTATCACCAATGATTACCCCAGGATTTACAAGATATTCTTGCTATTACAAGTATATTGAGATGCTGACTTTATATGACATTTGTATCGTTCATATCAAATGAACTTGTGATGAGAGCTGGCTGTTAGTCAAAATTGGTGTTCAGCAATTTACGTCAATGTTTATGTCCACAATATTGGTCGTGAAATAAATGAGAACAAAGGCTGTGTGTAGGCGGATAAAGTTAGCATATAGATGATCTGACAATGAGCAAACAGCCACAAAGAGATGCAAGGTTAACTTTCTGTGAGAAACAACCAATCAGAAGACTGTCTGTCTGTCTGGATTCAACATAGAACTTGGCACCGAAGTGCAGCAGTTCGAGTCGCCACGTTCCAAATAGCACACAGAGGTAGACAAGAAGATGAGTGAAGAGAATCAATAGAGTTTGACAAGTATAAGAGCGAAGCAGAATGGGTAATAGCAGAAAGGAATATGAAAGATTACAGAGACTGAATACATCTGCTCCACTGACAACGATTTTGAGCCATGTCACCTATTGTCTCCAGCCATTGATTCCTAGAGTCCCAAGGGCCCCGACCCGGAAGTCTGCATCTCCCTACCTGACTCAGTTTAACTGTCAAGTATTTCATGGATTGATGAGGCCATGTTTTTGTTTGGCCACCACTTACTCTTTTCCAACCTGCACTTATATCAGTTAGTAATGCCCGTTGTCGGGGGATGCGATGGTTAGGCATGCGCAGCACGTGACCTAGCCATTTCAGTCTATGTAACTATAGCCTCGTCGATTGATTTTCCCTCTTTGCCCAACACTCTACGCCTAACGTCAACATTACTTACCTTATTAAACCACCTAACGTGAGAAGAAGACTGTGCTTTTCTGCTAACGATAATCTATGATATGTACATGAAAATCTATAAATATGTGTTGATTTTGTAAATAAAGGATCTGTTGCCTGGCCCTTATTTTCTGTTTTTACAAATTGACTTCAATTTATGTAATTTTTGACTACATATTTTGATGATTGATAATATCCGACCAATTGTGCTGGATGAAGAAGCTGTGGCTTACACGGCGAAATGTTCAGAAAAATCTTGCTCTGATTTTTCTTAAACACGCTAGGATTATTTTAAATAATTTATAACGATTCAATCTGAGTTGGCGCTCAAATTATTCCAGGAAATTCGTAATGTATATGATTTGGAAACTTAAAAATCTTAGAAGTTACGTAATACTAAAGGTAGGTGAAGTGGACAGATAATCACAGTTTAAATAAATACCATAGAAACACGAAGGAAATGGAAAGTGGGAGGGTTTTAATTAGACTTTACCTAGGTAAATTAGAGTAAATCCTAAAGGAGATCTAATTGAAAACAATGTTGTTCGCCTAAATGTCTTGTTCCATTATGAATATGTTATTCTACCTCATTGTTATAACATCAGAAAACAAGGGCCAGGAAACAGATCGTTTATTTAGGAAATCAACACATATTTATATATTTTCATGTACATTATTATAGATTATTGTAAGCAAACAAACCCAGTCTTCTGATTGGTGGTTTCTCGCTGAACGTCTTCCTTTCATCTCTTTGTGGCCGCCGTACTGAAGTTCAGATTATCTATGTGAAAATTATATCCGCCTACGCATAATCTGTTGTGGTTGGTTATTGAATCGGTCTTTGTTCTTATTTTTCTCGCGACGAATATTGGGGACGTAAAAATTGGCGTAAATTACGATCTACAAATTTGGCTAGCAGCCAGCTCTCACCACATTGTTATTATAATTTCTGATTCACTTAAAACTATCACTTGTCATCAAAACAATTAGTTCCTTTGATAAATTTGAATATGGCACTAAGAAGACAAATTTCGCGAGATGATGGCACCATTTCGTAGTATTTTTACAAACGCTTTACAACTAACATGGTTAACAACAATAAAATAAAGATCATGACAATTACTCAGTTAAATTAAAAAACAAAAGTACATACTTAGACATGTCGAATTCTCCATACCATAAAATCGCCAAATGGAATACAGAGGTTCTTATGCCTATAAGAGACTCATTATCAAATCGTTCTGTAAAAAGTTCGTTTGATCTGACAGATATGCTAGACACCTTCAACATTAAGGAAAAGGTTATGTGTTCAATTTACCTAGAATCTCTATTCACCAATGTTCCCCTTAATGAAACTGTTGATTTCATTTGCGAGTACATCACAAGCAATGAGATAAGCATACCTATTCCTGTAACTTACTTCAAAGATATCATCTTAATGTGTACAGAAAATATTAAATTCACCTTCCAAGAAAAGGTATACAAACAAATCGATGGGGGAGTCCTCTTGGGCCCCTGTTAGCAGATATATTCATGTCAAAATTGGAGAAACAAATGCAAGTTAAGCTTGGAGAATTTATGCTGTATAAACGTTATGTAGATGAGACTCCCAATATTGATAATAATAATAATAATAAATCTATTGAAAACTTTATCACCATGTTTAATCATATTCATCCAAATATCCGAGTGACTTCCGAACTATAATCACACAATAAACTCGGTTTCCTGGATATAACTATGCCTAGGAGAGATGATGGAACGTTTCAGCGATCTATTTTTTGTAAACAGACATGGAGTGGATAATATCTTAATTTTACCAGTTTTGTTCCTATCCAGTATAAACGTTCCCTAGTAAAATGTTTGTTCTCAAGGGCCCGAAAAATATGCACGAGTGACACACTGATGGATGAGTTTTGACATATAGATTCAGTTTTATTAGCTAATGGTCATCCGGAAAACTTTTTCAGTTGTCACAGTAAGGATAGATTACATCCAGAAAAGACAGCTTCTGTACCAAAGAAAGCTATCTTCACTAACCTACCATTCAAGGGTGACCAGATTATGCAGTTGGTAGCTCAAAGACTTCGGTCGGCTATCAAACGCACATTCTACGTCGCATCTCTTTTTCTCATTCGCCGAACATTTCCAATCCCCGTACCTACGATTAAAGGACGAAATTCTCTCGACTCTACTTCAAACTACATCGACAAGTTTACCTGCAGTTGCGGTGACACCTATATAGGTAGAACCAACAGAATGTTCCAATGTCGTCGTCGAAAAGAACATGTGCCAAAATGGCTACTTAATCATATCGAAAATCCCAACGCGATTAATCTGAATAGAAATCTATCATCTTCCATTGCAAAACACTTATTAATGTCAGGTCACAAAATCAATGTTAATGGCTAGTCCACAATTAATTCACATAACTCTAATTCAATGTTGGTTATTGAAGGTGATGGAAGCACTTTGGATTAAACACATACAGCCTTAACTGTGTGCACAAAAAACAATAGACTTCAATCTTCGCCTGTCATGGACCTCTTGACCTATTTAAATATGATTGGTCATTAGGAAGTAGTTTTGTTTTAGGTAACTGATTAATTGTCACGATCTTTATTTTATTGTTGTTAACCATGTTGGTTGTAAAGCGGTTGTAAAGATACTACGAAATGGTGCCATCATCTCGCGAAATTTGTCTTCTTAATGCCTTATTGAAATCATATCACTTATCAATAACATTGTGGTGGTGTGATACGGACATTGTGTTCAAACGGAACATTATTCTCACTTATTCCCACAGTTCAATACTGCGTCAGCAATATACGTTTCGCTACTGTGTCTTGCCTTCCTGACTCGTTTCAGCATTATTATTATTACCATTACTGTTATATTATGAGTATTAATCAGTTCACAATGCTTGAAATATTCCAGTTCTTTCTCTGATAAATAGGCGTTTCCTTAAGTGATGCAACTGAACCGTAATGCATTCTCATCTTAATTTTAACCCCTTCAAACTCTTTTCCCTTTATCCATGCGAACATGACCTGAAAAATATTCACATCTATCGTTGAGCATTATTGATTCAATATAATTTGCACAAAACTGTATACTACTGACTAATTGAGAGGAATAGTTGTATACTGCCACTCATATAAACGAGTAGTGCATGCGTTAGGCGGTCACATCGAGATGAGCTAAACACCAGACGACCGTTTCGTTCGCTTCGGACAGATCTCGTCGGCGGTGCACCCGATATGACTTAGTGCAGGGACAAAGGTAGAACAAACTTCTTCTGCTGTATGCAAAGACTAGGATTGTTGTCTCGAATTCCCTTAGCTTCGGTTATGTGTAAAAGACGGGTTCGAAAGGCTCGATGGAATACGATAGATAACTTTGAAGGCACTATTTTAGTTCACTTGGTGACCACCATCAATCAAATGAGCCAAAATAAAAGTTCTTATAGATTTTAATTGGTCTTTTCCGAACTATGAAGGAAGGTACTCATTAACGCGTTTGTTAAGCTATCTAGTTGTTCGCCCTATATAACTTTCTCCACAAAGGTAACTATATTTATAGATACACATCGAAGTGGCACAGCTAGGTAGCTTATCCTTCACTTGAGTGAGCAATCATAATTGGTCGGCTGCAAAATGACAAACAGAGTGTGGCGGAAGTATAAGTCCGTTTTATCGCTCCCGATATTCTCAGATGTAAGAATTCGCTAGCCACGTCCCCATTAAATTGCGGTTTCACGAACAGTTGTTTCTTTTTAACTGTTGTCAGTTTTTCTTTATTGTACCTGGTATTCATGTGTCTCCTTACAAATCTACTAGGATAACCCATTTATACCAACGTATTTTGGATGTATTCTAGCTCATTTACCAGGGAGTCATCTGTACAGATACGTCTTGCACTATTCGTGAAGCATCTAACCAAATTGACTTTGTATTGGATTGGTACAAAACTGAGGAAATGTGTATATTGTCCTCCCACCCTTTTTTACTCTCCATCTCCTCCGTACTTTTATGATATTTATTGAAACTCTGATTATCTGTCCACTTCACCTTAAGTATTACGTAACTTTTATGAATTGACCTAATTTATTTATTGAATTGTCTACGTATACACATATATACATTTACTACCATTGTTATTCTTATCCCCTCCTGCACAGACCTTATTATCAATATTTTGTTGTCATTATAATCATCGTTATGACCTACGTTCAAAACATTTACCACATTATTATTATTATTTGATCCACAAAATCACCGTCATTGATTAAAAATGTTTATATATAAATCTATGTAAATTAGAGTAAAGCCTGAAGAAGATCTAATTGAAAACAATATTGTTCGTTTATATATCTTGTTCTAATATTAAACATGGGAATATTTTGAAGATTAGCTCAGAGAGTTGAATATGTTCAAACCACTTGGGAGAACTGCGGGTACCATAAATCCAATTCATATTGTACATATTAGTTGGTAATTCAATTTGTACACCTTCCCAGAAGGGGGAGGCGGCGTTTTTACCGCCAAATTACTCCGATTACATATTTTGATCTGGTTGATCATGACAACAATGTAGTTTATCTGTCCTATATCTCCAAATGTCATACTATATATATATATATATATATATATATATATATATATATATATATGTTCGTACTAGATGATAGGTATAACAGGTGAACATATTGGCTCAAAAGGATTCGAGTGAAAAGAACAAGAAGTTCAGCAAAGATGGAGATCTTTTCAGCGATTTCATTCACAAAAGCTGTACAATCGCATTTATATAGATTAGTTTACATGGACACAATTATTATTTGTTTAATTCCACACAGTAACGAAGGTGATAATAATTTTCAACTTGATATGAAAGTTTGAAGGTATGAATATAGATTACAAGGGGCTTAGAGACAAGATTGCATAAGATTAGAAAACAGTTACAACGTATCCAAAATTAATATTTGATAACTGGAGAAATAATTTTAAAAGCGAATAAAAGGTGATAATTCTTTTCAAGTTGAAAACTATTATCACCTTCGTTACTATGTGGAGCTAAACAAATAATAATTGTATCTATGTAAACTAATCTATATAAATGCGATTGTACAGCTTTTGTGAATGAAATCGCTGAAAAGATCTCCATCTTTGCTGAACTTCTTGTTTTTTAGTATCAGTAAAAAGTTTGAGCATTGTGGATTAGATCAAATAAAGTATAATTATATTTCAATAGTCCAGGACTGGACTACACTAACTCCTAGTTTAGATATAGGGAGTGAAGTGGTAGAGCACGTTGACCGCTTCACTTATTTAGGAAGTACCATCAGCTAACGCCAACAGGTTGATCTCTGACGAAATCTCAGCACGAATACAAGGGGCTCGTTTCGCATTTGCCAGTTTACGCCGTCTCTGGCGTAGACCTGATATCTGGCTGGCTATCGACCAAAGGGCGGGTGTACTGCTCATCAGTCCGCTCCGTCCTCCTTTATGTCTGTGAGACCTGGCCACTGAGAGAGGAAGACATGAAAGGATTAGCTGTCTTTGACCACAGGTGCCTGCGTTCTATCTCCCGTGTGAAGTGGTATAATAAGGTGAGCGATATTGAGGTTAGGCTTCGGTGGAGTCCTAAGTAAGGAGGCGAAATCAGTCGACGAGGCTGTGAAATTACATCGACTGAGATGTTTAGGACATGTGTTACGTATGTTTAGTCATCGCCTTCCTCGACAATGAGCAATGTCAGCTGATATAGGGTCAGACTGGAAAACAGCTAGCGGTGGTCACGCCAAGACATGGAAACAGCCAATGAAATCCACAAGAGTTAGTTCAGGCCAGCCACGTAGGAAGGTGTAGACTTCCTGGTTGGGGTCCTCGGGACAGTGAAAACCAATGGTTGGAAACAATTGGTGATATAGCTCAGAATCGTTCTCAGTGGCGCAGATGCATCCAATCCCTGTGACTTATAAGTTCCAATGAATCTATATTGTTCTTCGTTATTACTACTCCTTTGTCTCACACCTCTGTCTACTGTCTCTGTTTTGCATTTCTTCTACTTTCTACTCTTGCTCTGTGTGCTACGTGGAGTGTGGCGACTCGAACTGCCGCATATATGTGCAAAGTTCTATGTCGAAAACAGACAGACAGGAATATTGGCCGCACTTAGAGTTTGATATCCAAATATATCATCGAACACTTACTCTCATCGTTTCACAAGGGAGGAAAGAGGCATCTTTATTTCGGAAAACCTGATCGATCGACTCTAAAAATCAAGTGAACGCCCCCAAACGAACTTCAGAACTATCAACAAAGTACGCGGAAATCTTGCGAAGGGAGTAAAAATCAAACTGCTTCACACCACAGAAACCATGCCAATCCACATTTTAAGTCCAAAACTCTGCACAGAGAAGCAACTAGTCCATTCACAGAACCTACAATGCAGTAGCCTGTCTTAATACTAGACAAGTAATTTTTTCCGATTTTCTAATTATACCGTTTTTTCCCATACTGTTACACTTATATTCCTTCTTATTACTGTCTTACAATTTTAGCTGAGTCCTACTCAACCCCATCAATTTACTTGTTTAATTTTACTTCAGTTTCCACTTGATTAACGCCTTCTGTATTGCGTCATTCCTACCTATGATTTACATTTCTGATGACACATCACTGGAAACATTCCTTTTGCTGCTAAGATAACTTATAATAATTGTTATTATCATAATAATAATGATTTACTTTATTCCCAAAACAGTACTTGTGATACAGAATGGAATTTTCAGCATTAATCACAACATTGCATCTAATTTCCTCAAATTATAAATAAAAATTAATCACACAGAATATTTTTCACATTTACAATAGAGGTAGTGTCATGAACATGCAGCATATAAAATGGAAATAACAATAATAATGATAACAGCTAGGGTAATAATAATAATAGTGAAAATTGCCGTGGGCTTGTTTCACACAGTATTGGCAATGTGGCATAGGAATCCTAACATGTTTAAAAATATTGAATATAATGTTCTCTTTACATGATATAGTGAGGGGAAAAACAAAGATTGCAGCAGTCATAGAGATAAGTTGGTGTTTGCAGTTATGAGAGTAAAACAAACAAAGAAGCAACAGGACCATAAATATAATAGAAATAATAAAAGGAAAAATTGAAAGGTATATAAGGATGGATGGAGCAAATTGTTGATTTACTAGATGAGAGAGAAAGGTTAGTTAATTCTTGACTGACACTATTTTCATCACATAAAATACGTGCCAAGTATGGTATCATAGAATTTTTATACTTAGACGTGTGAGCATACAGTTTTCTGAAGTTACTGCTCGTTCTACCTGAGGAGATGCAAGGTGAAAGCTGAGGGTAAAGTGTATGTTCCAAGTCAGACAAAATTCCTTTAGCAAATGTATTGCACGGAGTCAAGTGCCCATCGACAACAACGTTAACTATGTGGTCCACTGGGATACCACTCACCCTACTGGACAGTCTTCAGCATTCTACGAACTGTGACATAGTCCTTTTTAAGCAAATCAGGAAAGAATAAGGGTGAACAATAAAGAAGAATAGGTAGGATGCAAGAGTTTATGAACTGTAAGAGGAGGGGTTGAGTTATACCCGAGTGCTGTAACTTCTTAATGTAAAATGTGAAACAGTGCTGTTTCACTGTGTGATACTAATATGAAATATATGTGAAATAATATGAAACTAATATAAAATCATCAGCGTACTTCACAAAGTTTATTTCATCAGAGTGACTGAGGCAAGTCAAGTAAGAAGAAAGAAAAAAGAAAAGGACAGCGCCTTGTGGGACACCAGCTTCAGTAGGCAATGAAGTGGAAGACTTCCCTTTATTCACAATGTACTGCTTTCTTTCTGAGAAATAGGAATGTAACCAGTTAACAGCCCAACATTCTGTTTGACTTGCAGTATATACGCAGTTCTACAACCTGAGAATGATATCGCTGAATATATACGCCGATACTTTTGTATTTTCATTATATGAATTTAATTACATCGGTTCATCAATGGTTGGATTCTGAACTCTGTATCACCATCAGTTGCCCCAAATAGTCGCTGGTCTTTTTCATGAATACATTTGAAGGTAACATTTTCTCTAAAATTAAATTACACGCAAAATACAACTATTATACGGTGATTATACTTCCGTCATACTAAAACGAGGCCTGCATAATTTATTCTTGCAGGAACTGAACCATCAATCTACCCCACAATCCAATTTACTTCGAAAGCAGAATTAGACTTCTTCAATGAGTGTTGTCTTTTTCTAGACTGCCTAGTTAAGAGGACAAAAAGTGGGTATTTCTCATATACCTATATTCATTCCAACAAATATTTAGACTTCGGATCAGCATATCCCATCAATGCAAACGCATCAGCTGTCTCAAGTTTTCTAAGCCATACACACTCTTCGATAACCGATGAGAAGGAAAACTAGAAAGAAGTATCAAATATTATTGAAGACCTCAAGAAAAAGAACTTCATTACCAAAATCAATACCAACATTGAACATCGTCGAAAATGTATTCCAAAGACATGGACCTCAACAGTTGTTGATATATATACATCAGAGGATATTTATTACAAGAGCACTCAATAAGCTCGACATCAAAGTTTTCTTCAGGCACATTATAAAGCAACCTTGTTCATGTAAAAGACTAAATGTCTAAGGATTCTCAATCTGATTATGTCTATAAAATAAAATGAATGGAGTATGTATGATGCGATATACACCGGATAGACCTCGTGAGAAATCAAGATGAGAAGTAATGAACGTCATAGAGCACCTATTTGACCAACACGCAGTTCAGCTGAACTAGAAATGTTCGGAAAATTATCACACACAGGCCTACAAGCTATAGAATCAGGTCACAAAATAGATTTCGACAATAGTGACATCTCATATCAGAAGCATTTCATATTAAGTGGCATCCAAATCGCCTGAATAGGAATGATGGACTAGGACACAATTTTTGACCTAGTCTCAAAACACACACACATACAGACATCCATCAACAAGTCTGTTCCATGCTTTGTTTAAGTAGTTCATACGTTGAAGTGTTGGGGAATCTACGCTGATTACTTCTAAATGTGGTTAAGTATGAAAGTGGTTACTACAAGTTAACATGATTCTGAAACCAATTTCTCTCAACATCATTGGCTATACACACCTGATGAAGTAATCAAACTAAAAATAAGACAGCTGTTTACTGGATCAGTTGACATCATCCGGTGGTTGCAGCTATTTTGAGATCAATGAAAACCTCGTAACTTCTAAAAATAATATTTCTGGCTGATGCTATTCAAATCAAAAGAACTATACGGCATATTTCAATTCACGAAGTCTGGAGTAGTTGTCGAGAACACCATCGGCCTATCAACGAGACTACAAATACTATATCAGATTTTTAACGAGTTTTTCAAGGTTGGTTGGTAGGAATTTGATCGATCACGAAATATAAGTTTTAGCTATTTGTCATTCCAATGAACACATGGCTTTCGATTTCTTCAACACACCGACCTCCTGATGGAATATACAGCATAGGCAGTCATGAAAGGACATAATTAAACAGGGTCGACCTATACACATGACAACCTACAAGATGGGCAATTTTACAAATCACGTGAGCTTATTATTTATGTGCTAAGACTATTTTGGGTAACTCAGTCTCAATATTACAGCATGGGATCCTCCATTGTCAGCTTGCTCAAGAACTCAAACTTAGGACAAAAGTGCCAATTGAGGACATAATTCTGGGAGTACAGCTTTGCTTGACTTCTACAGTATTTAAATTCCAAGGGAAAATATACAAACAAACTGAGGGAGTTGCCATGGGATCACCAATATCCCCAGTGGTAGCAGATATATTCATGGATAGGTGGGAAAAGATAGCGATTGAAACGTTCACCCCCACCCCAAAAGTATGGTGGAGGTTTGTAGATGACACATTCACTGTACTTAGAACACAAGATATAGATAGATTTTTCGAGCACATCAACTCGAAGGTAGAGGCAATTCAATTCACTTATGAATTGGAAAGTCAGGAAGGGGAACTTCCAATGTTAGATTGCAACGTTAAAAGGAAAGAAGATGGGAAGCTAAACACTAGTGTTTACAGAAAACCCACACATTCAAACAGATATTTGGATTTCCGATCATCCCATCCTATGTCAGTAAAAATAGGATTAGTGAAATGTTTAAATGACAGAGCACAAAAACTAAGTAGTACCAAGGAAAATCTAAGACAGGAAGTGACACACATAAAAGAAGCCTTGAAACTTAATAATTACCCGAATAAATTAGTCAAGAAATATGTAAGTAAATGTAAAAATAAAATAAATAATGATAACAGAGATAGTGATAATAATAATAATGATAACAATAATAATAATAACAATAATAATAATGGTAATAATAATAGTAATAATAATAATAATATTAATAACGACACCAACAATAAGGAATGTAAATCATCAACAATAATTCCATACAAAGAAGGAACCTCGGAAGCCTTACGCAGAATTCTTAACAAGGCAGGAATAAAAGTGGCATTCAAACCCACAAACTCAATTAGAAACAAGCTTTGTCGGTAAAAGGATCCTGTAGAGCCATTAAAACAAAACAATTTAGTTTATCTAATACCCTGCAATGATTGTGAGGTCAAATACATAGGTCAAACTAGTAGAACAGGGGCAGTCAGACTAGCCGAACATAAAAACCTAGCTAAATCCAGATTGGTTGACCCGAATAAGATAAGAAATCTAGAGAGTAGTTCAGCTATAGCACTACATGCAGTTACACACAACCATACAATAGGATGGGATAGGATGACAGTTTTAAAATCTAATGTCACAGGGTATAGGGAGAGATTGATAACAGAAGCTTTGTTTATCGAATCAACTGCAAATACATGTAATAGGAATGATTCAACACCTGTCCCAGATATATGGAAAATTCTACTGCCCATACAACAAATAGGAGAAGACAGAGAAAACTATAAAAATCAAATCTCGAAGTCGTGTGACAAAAATTGATATGATTATGAACAATAAATTGTGTTCGAAACGTCATCCAGTATACAATACTGTTTCACTGTGTGATACATTTAATAATCAAACTAATATGGAATTACTTAATACCACAGTGCCCAAGTTTTACACATATATTGCTCAATAGAATTTATCAGGTCCTTCGTGCTAAGCAAAGTACTGAACTTAAATTTGACTTTGGAGAAGTTAGTGGGAGAGCTCAGAATAGGCATTTCGCTTAGCTAAGGACTTAGTACCTCAGCAGATGTAGTTTACGAAGCTCTAACGCTTCATTTGAATTCAAATCTTTCATCATGGAAACGGCTGTAAATGTACACGGGCATAAAATGGACTCACACAAAAAACCTAGAGGATCTGAACCTCGCCGATGATATATGTCTGATTTCCCACAAATTGGAAGATACGCAAGTGAAAAGCAACAAGTTCGCAGAAGAAGCATCAAAGATAGGACTTCAAGTGAACATAGATAAAACAGAGGTGATGAATATTTCTGGCCAACAGCAACAACAGACAACAGTCAGCATAAATGGTAGGGACCTGAAAGAAACAACCTCCTTTACCTACCCACCTGGGAAGCATCGTTTCCACTACAGGGGGAACTTACGAGGATATCAAAGCCGGAATCAGAAAGCGAGACAAGCTTTCATTACTCTTAAGTCTGTATGGAGGTCAACAGCACTACTCAGCATGAAAAATAAATTCCGGATTTTCAACTCCAATATGAAGTCAGTGCTATTTACTACACGGATCAGAGACTTGGAGCGTCATGAAGAGCACCTCAAACAAACTACAAACCTTCGCTCAATACTCAAGATCAGATGGCCAGCCAGAGAAGATCAGCGACAGTGATCTCTGGGAGCGAACCAACCAACCCAGCAGGAATCGACTGTGCAACAAATAGGCAGGAAGAAATGGAGGTGGATTGACCATACTCCGAGAAAACAAACCATCAAGTGACATCACCAGACGAGCCATTACTTGAGTGGAACCCGAAAGGGAGGCGGCGAGTTGGTCGTCAGTGAGAGGGTGACATGGAGGAAGGCATGTGAAGAGGAGATGAAAGCGTGTGGGCAGACTTGGAGCGGGGTGAAAAAGTTGGCAGAAAACGGAACGCAATGGAGACGTTTGGCTGAAACCCTATGTTCCACTAGGAATTAAAGGATATAATAATAATATCAAAGACGACAGACACACGAAGACTCCATTTTCGGAATAATTTCCAATTCGTGTGCTGCTAAATTATTATTTGTTCAGATGTTCTGAAGACAAACAAAGCAATTTTCCCTAATCGATATTTTCGCCTCACTAGGTGTTCCCTTTCATTAAGAGCTTTGATAAAGGATGATATATATGACGTCCGACATGCATGCCATACAGACATTTATTGCTACGATGAGGTTGTATTATTCTCGTATTTTGTGAAAAACGCCTTGTGTCAAGGGTTTTAACCACTTACAAGGACTACTACTACGGTGTGCAAAATAGGCGTGACTATTAAGTCAAGCTGTCTATAGTTTGACTGGAGTCACTAATTATCTCGACAATGAAAAACGAAATGTATTTTAGCATTATTATTGTTATTAGTATTATCTCGGATAAAGTGATGATCATTATCAAAAACCAGATATGAATAAAAGTAATCAGAAAAAAATCTTACAATTACAAAATAAGAAGTTATGTACACAGCTTTATATAACCTGAGACTAGATGCGAAGGATAAATGCAATAGTTACAGCAAAACACAGTTTTAGCTTTTGTAGGTAAACGGAGAGAAGAAGAAATCTGTTGTTCAAATCTGTCAGTGTTATATAAATCACTCCTCAGGATAATACAAATGAATTATCTTTGGTGTTAACACATGTCATAGACAAGATTTATCTGTGGCGGCGTTGAGGTAATCACTTTCAGATAAAAGAGGTATAAACTCTGGAGCAGGAAACACATTACGCAATGAACCAGCTGGAGCAGTAGTCAGCGTTGAATGGTTATCAACCTTGGGTTTCGAGCATACACTAGCTTCATCATTAGCATTGTTGCTTTTTGTAGTAATTTTTACGTTGAATACTTTCTGACGACCAGATTTATTTGTCACTGATTTGCGTAACCATACATGACGTTTATTACACTGAAAAAAAGGGAAAAAGGTGATACAAAGCAGTGTACAGAAAATGCTTACAGGTTTGTTGGTTACCTTAAAAAAAATTGTTCGGCGAGTCAGTGGTGTAGGTCACATAAGACTAGCTTCATCGAGAAAAAAAATTGTGCTAAATGTTGTCCGATAGCGGAGAATACAAACAATAATATATAAAATGATGAGGCAGATACTAGTATCTGAAAAATTTTGAATTTCGGAAAACCAGTAGGACGTAATTTATCTTAAATGTGTAGTGTAGACGCACAACATACACTTTGAACGTTCTAATCACACACACACACTTGTCACGTGTATCCATATCTGTCTGTTTTCGACATAGAACTTTGCACAAATGTGCGGAAGTTCAAGTCGCCACATTCCGTGTAGCACGCGAAGCAAGAGAAGAAAGTACAAGAAAAGCATAATAGAAACAGTGAGCAGAGGTGTGAGACAAAGGAGTAATAAAGAAATACAAAACAGTTTCATTGAAGATCATAAGTCACAGGGATTGGATGGATCTGCGCCACTGAGAACGATTTTGAGCCATGTCACCAATTGTTTCCAACCATAGATTTTTACCGTCCCGAGGACCCCAGCCTGGAAGTCTACACCTTTCTACGTGGCTTAGACCAACTGTTGTGGATTTCATTGACTGATGCCAAGTTTTTGTTTGACCGCCGCTAGCTTTTTTCCAGTCTGACCCTATATCCGCTAACATAGCTCGTCGAGGGAGGCGATGGCTTGGCATACGTAACACATGTCCTAACCATCTTTGTCTTTGTAGCTTCACGACTTCGTCGATTGATTTCCCCTGTTTACCTAGAGCTCTACGCCTAACCTCCATGTTGCTCACCTTATTATGCCACTTTACACGGGAAATAGAACGCAGGCACCTATGATCACAGACAGCTAGTCTTTTCATGTCTTCCACTCTCAGTGGCCAGGTCTCACAACCATACAGGAGGACGGAGCGGACTGATGAGCAGTACACCCGCCCTTTGGTCGATAGTCGAACATCTCGTCTACGCCAGAGTCGGCGTAAACTAACAAATGCGAAACGAGCCCCTTGTATTCGTGCTGAGATTTCGTCAGAGATCAACCCGTTGGGGCTGATGGTACTTCCCAAATAAGTGAAGCGGTCAACGTGCTCTACCACTTCACTTCCTATTTTTAAACTAGGCGTCGATGTAGTCCAGTCCTGTAACATCATCTTGCATTTGGCGGGAGCGAATCGCATGCCAAACATTCGTAGATTGCGGCTCAAGGTGTTTAGAAGACTCTCCATTTCGTCATTTTTTTTTTTTTTTTTTTTTTTTTTTTTTGCATATTCCAAGTCAACGAGATTATTCCCGGTAGCAAGTCAATTCCTGAGTCGCTGAAGTCACCTAGGGTTAAGTCCATTAACACATCTATGATGAAGTTGAATAGAAAAGGGGATAATGGGCATCCTTGACGGACACCACTGGTCGTCATCAGTTCAGATGACAGCTCGCCGTAAGCCCTCACCTGGCTGTATGAGTACGAGTAGAGTGCCTTAATCAGTGCAATATATTTTCTTGGAATTCCCTTTACAGCCAAGCATCTCCAGAGAACTTCCCGATCGACAGAGTCGAATGCTGCCTTTAGGTCAAGAAATATAATGACTGTTGGACGCCGGTAGGAATGCCTATGTTCTAGAATCTGTCGGAGGGTGAAGATATGATCAATACACCCTCTTCCTGGTCTAAAGCCTGCCTGGCTCTCTCGTGTTTGTGCTTCCCGAGCACCACTCAGTCTACGCATGATTATTGAGCCTAAGACTTTAGATACTATATTAGTCAAGCTAATCCCTCTGTGATTATCACAGGAAGACTTGTCTCCCTTCTTGTATATGGGGATAATCAGTGACTTACACCAACCCGATGGGACTTCTTCTGATTCCCAGACGCTGCCTAGTACCTCAGTTAATCCGGACAGTAAGCTGTCTCCACCGTACTTAAATACCTCTGGCGTCATTCCATCAGGTCCCGCTGCTTTGCCTAGTTTCAGATTGGTGACAGCTTTAGTAACCTCAGTTAGTGACGGAGGACCTGTGTCTATATCCCATTCAGGGAGGTGTTGGATGCTCGGAAGGTTGAGCGTGGCTGTGGGCAAATTAAACTGCTCCTCATAATGCTCTTTCCAACGATCCAGTCGTCTATCCTGTGAGCTAATTATAGTGCCATTTTTTTCCGAGATTGTCTCACTAATGATTTGTCTTCTCCCACCCGTTTCCCTGATGAGTCCAAAGAGTTGCCTGGTGTTGCCTATCCTCAAAGCTTTCTCCATCTCTTTGGCTTTTGTCGCCCACCACTGTTCACGGTCCTTGCGGAGACTTTTCGTAAGTTTCCTCTTGTGCAGCTTTCGCTCCTCATTGAATTCGGAGCTCGCCGGAATAAGTCTTCTAGCATCTATCAGTTCGGATGAGGCGGTGGAGATCCAGTGGTTTTTACTCACCTTTGGGTTTACCTTATTCACAGCTTTTACAGCTGTATCTATGGCTGCCTGGATATTTTTCCAAGCTTCTTCAGGGTGAGCACAGCTGTCGAACACAGATATGTGTTTAGCTAGTTCTTCCTGAAATACGGATTTAGTTTCCTGATCGAGCTGGGGACGTGATGGTTTTACCGCCAGCTGTTTCCTACGTCCGTTCAGTCGTAAGCACACCCGAGCGCGGACCAGTGCATGGTCGGTATCTACGCACGTGTTCCAGAAGGAGCGACAATCTCCTACCGACCCACGCCAACGATAGCTTATTGCTATGTGGTCTATTTGTGTCCAGCGTTGGTTTGATGAAGGGGGTCTCCAAGTCAAACAGTGTCTCTCCTTGTGTTTGAAGTTAGTGCTTACAAGAAACAAATGATTATCAGAGCAGAACTGTAGGAGACGGTCACCGTTGTCGGTTCGCTGGCACGGAGCTCCATAGGTGCCACCGACATCCTTCTCAGATTGACACAATTTCCCTACTTGAGCGTTAAAGTCACCAGCTAGAACGACTATGTCTGAGCGTTTAGCCTTTCCACCAAACTAGACAGCTTTTGGTAGAACTCATCCTTCGTTTCATCTGAACTGCAGTCAGTGGGGGCGTAGGCGGAGATTACGAAAAGGCATCGGCGAGTAGTGCAGTCCTTCCTCCTTCTTACTGATCCGTTCAGGCGGACAGCACACATTCGGCTATCTACCGGGATCCAGTCAAGCAATGTCTTTTCTGCCCTAGTACTCAAAGCTATCCCTACGCCAGCTAATCCTCGTGAACTAGCTGTGGCATCTCCTGACACCCTCAAGGTGAATTTTGCAGATTCAACCTGTTGGCCAGGTGGGGTTAGGTGAATAACCACACTTGGGTCTTGTATGCGTGTTTCTGAAACACAGCATACATCAATGGCTCGTGATGCCAGGGTCTTGGCTAGTGATGCTTGTTGTCCTATTTGGCAAAGTGTCCTAACATTAAGAGCTCCTATATGAAATTGGTGGCGCGGCTTTAAGAGGCTGTCGGTGGTGGTTTTTTGGCTTCCATCGTTTTTAGTGGACGCAGAGTGGAGAGGAAGTGGAGAGCTATCAAGTCGAGGAGTTGCATCAGTGGAAGGAAGGCAAGATGATAGAGATGAAGATGAAGACAAAGATGAGTGAGTAATAGAGAGGTTTCGTGTGCATTTCGGATTGTGAGGGCGATTGTTACTTCCCGGCTGCCCACACCGTGGAAGTTGGTTGCGTGACCGCAGAGCCCAGGGGACAACTGCTTGAGGCCGGTCACACGCGGCCTGTTTTTGTTCGTTCTTTTTTGTTTGGTGTGTCTCAGTAGCAGATTTATCACTCCCGCCCTGTGACACGGCAGCAGGAAGCGCGGTCGTTGTTAATCCGGGCCACGGCCGATCCGGCATGAAATTTTGTAATTTTGTATTGGACATGATGTTGGATTGGGTAGCTGCTTTTTGTTTAACCGCTATCCAAACAACCTGCCTGGCATGGTAGAACCTCAAGAGACATAAGTCTCAGCCAGTATAGCTTGATTAGGTCATTGCGGTGTTCAAGCCCGACCACCACGTCAAGGTAGCAGCTTTCGGCACATATGTGCGGCAGTTCGAGTCGCCACACTCCATGTAGCACACAGAGCAAGAGTAGAAAGTAGAAGAAATGCAAAACAGAGACAGTAGACAGAGGTGTGAGACAAAGGAGTAGTAATAACGAAGAACAATATAGGTTCATTGGAACTTATAAGTCACAGGGATTGGATGCATCTGCGCCAGCCAGCCATTGAGAACGATTTTGAGCTATATCACCAATTGTTTCCAACCATTGGTTTTTACTGTCCCGAGGACCCCAACCAGTCAGGATGTCTACACCTTCCTACGTGGCTGGCCTGAACTAACTGTTGTGGATTTCATTGGCTGGTTCCATGTTTTGGCGTGACCACCGCTAGCTGTTTTCCAGCCTGACCCTATATCAGCTGACATTGCTCATTGTCGAGGAAGGCGATGACTAAACATACGTAACACATGTCCTAAACATCTCAGTCGATGTATTTTCACAGCCTCGTCGACTGATTTCGCCTCCTTACTTAGGACTCCACCGAAGCCTAACCTCAATATCGCTCACCTTACTATACCACTTCACACGAGAGATAGAACGCAGGCACCTGTGGTCAAAGACAGCTAATCCTTTCATGTCTCCCTCTCTCAGTGGCCAGGTCTCACAGCCATAAAGGAGGACGGAGCGGACTGATGAGCAGTACACCCGCCCTTTGGTCGATAGCCAGCCAGATATCAGGTCTACGCCAGAGACGGCGTAAACTGGCAAATGCGAAACGAGCCCCTTGTATTCGTGCTGAGATTTCGTCAGAGATCAACCTGTTGGCGTTAGCTGATGGTACTTCCTAAATAAGTGAAGCGGTCAACGTGCTCTACCACTTCACTCCCTATTTCTAATTTTATTTTTTATTTATTTATTTTTTATTTACAGCTTGATTCCACACTGTATTTTCGGTACAATTTTGGAATTTTCAGCATGGATATCGGTAGCCCAAAATTTCGCAGGCCGACCATAGATATCAGGTGTGCGTCGGTGTGGGCTCGAAGCCCGGACCATGTGCATGATCGGCGAGAGTCCTAACCACTGTGCCACCGACGCACAGGATTCGGAGTAGTCCAGTCCTTTAACATCATCTTGCATTTGGCGGGAGCAGCTCAAGTTGTTTAGAAGACTGCAATTTGTCAGCGTCCTCGCCTAGTAGGACTATATCGTCCGCATATTTTAAGTCAATGAGATTATTCCCTATACATGTCCCATATACAGGTTAACAGAGTATAAGACCAAAAATGAATCAATACAGATCAAAATGTTTGTTCAGGAGTCAAAGCCACAGATGAGAAGTAAGAAAAGAAGGAAGTGGTATAATGTAAAATAACCCTTGGTCTTAAAATTGGGTATCAAAGGTATGTTTAATGTAATAACAAATAGTTTATAAATAAAAGCAGGTTGAAGACTACTTACAACTAAGGCCCCACTTACATTTAGGGTAATAAAAAGCTCATATACTGATAGATGTCTCTTTCAAACCAACCTCACTACAACTAATACTGCGCTGCAGCTCACATTAGTTTTGGAAAGTGTCAGAGACCAGTTACATGATCATGTATAGGCGTACACATTAGGGTATGTCAGTATTTTGCAACAAATGGACATATGTTCTTGAAAATATATGCGTATCAGAAAACATGTGCATGGAATTCCACTTCTTTTGTTGGAAAAACGGTGAATTTCACAAAACTATCAGGGAGATCTTGCCAGAAAATCAAGAATTAAACCACACAGTCTAGATTAGATTTCTTGACCTAAAGGCAGCATTCGACTCTGTCGATCGGGAAGTTCTCTGGAGATGCTTGGCTGTAAAGGGAATTCCAAGAAAATATATTGCACTGATTAAGGCACTCTACTCGTACTCATACAGCCAGGTGAGGGCTTACGGCGAGCTGTCATCTGAACTGATGACGACCAGTGGTGTCCGTCAAGGATGCCCATTATCCCCTTTTCTATTCAACTTCATCATAGATGTGTTAATGGACTTAACCCTAGGTGACTTCAGCGACTCAGGAATTGACTTGCTACCGGGGAATAATCTCGTTGACTTGGAATATGCTGACGAAATGGAGAGTCTTCTAAACACCTTGAGCCGCAATCTACGAATGTTTGGCATGCGATTCGCTCCCGCCAAATGCAAGATGATGTTACAGGACTTTTTGATGTGGTTTTGTTCTCTGAGCTGGATGGTTAGTTTGCGAAGCTTTCATCACCTTACTGGGTGACATCTTCAGCGCATACTTCAATTTGAAGTGAGCTTTTAGATTTCTCCACGAGTTTATTAATCATCTCTCTCAAAATCATCCACCTGAGCTACAAATCTTCTCTATCATATCTAAATGTTACAGGACTGGACTACATCGACGCCTAGTTTAAAAATAGGAAGTGAAGTGGTAGAGCACGTTGACCGCTTCACTTATTTGGGAAGTACCATCAGCCAACGCCAACGGGTTGATCTCTGACGAAATCTCAGCACGAATACAAGGGGCTCGTTTCGCATTTGTTAGTTTACGCCGACTCTGGCGTAGACGAGATGTTCGACTATCGACCAAAGGGCGGGTGTACTGCTCATCAGTCCGCTCCGTCCTCCTGTATGGTTGTGAGACCTGGCCACTGAGAGTGGAAGACATGAAAAGACTAGCTGTCTGTGATCATAGGTGCCTGCGTTCTATTTCCCGTGTAAAGTGGCATAATAAGGTGAGCAACATGGAGGTTAGGCGTAGAGCTCTAGGTAAACAGGGGAAATCAATCGACGAAGTCGTGAAGCTACAAAGACAGATGGTTAGGACATGTGTTACGTATGCCAAGCCATCGCCTCCCTCGACGAGCTATGTTAGCGGATATAGGGTCAGACTGGAAAAAAGCTAGCGGCGGTCAAACAAAAACTTGGCATCAGTCAATGAAATCCACAACAGTTGGTCTAAGCCACGTAGAAAGGTGTAGACTTCCAGGCTGGGGTCCTCGGGACGGTAAAAATCTATGGTTGGAAACAATTGGTGACATGGCTCAAAATCGTTCTCAGTGGCGCAGATCCATCCAATCCCTGTGACTTATGATCTTCAATGAAACTGTTTTGTATTTCTTTATTACTCCTTTGTCTCACACCTCTGCTCACTGTTTCTATTATGCTTTTCTTGTACTTTCTTCTCTTGCTTCGCGTGCTACACGGAATGTGGCGACTTGAACTTCCGCACATTTGTGCAAAGTTCTATGTCGAAAACAGACAGACAGACAGATTAGAATCTGTCAATTTCATTTTATAAATCCTAAGAATTACAAGAGTATTAAAGTCGGAGCTTGTTTGCTTAGACTTTCAACTTCCAGCATGTTCGTTGCTGACTGTAAGCTCCCTCCACTTGCAAGACTGCACAGCTACGTTGACTGGCATGTAACAAACACTACCTATTTTGACGTGAGCTTAGTTGTGGCATAAACAACAAAATGGTTAAATATATCATCAACTTTGAATGACAGCAGTTTGCGTCGAAGAGAGGAGATGGGGTTACTTCAAGGTTGCTAATTACTGTCAGAAAACAGGAAATCTACATCTCGGTCAGTGTGACAATTTGCACCTCAAATCGAATATTTAATTATAATTTAAACTGTCATGTCACCGATATAGTTAAACTAACCAGTATTCAAAGAAAGGGAAATAAAAAAGATAGAGGCTGAAACTGGAGAAATGTTACATTATCAGGAAAGTGTAGACTTCCTGATTGGGGTCGTCGGGACGGTAAAAACAAATGTCTGGTAACAATTGGTGATATGGATCAAAGTGATCATTCTCAATGGCTGGTGCAGATGCATCACTCCTTGTGACTTATGATTTCCAATGAAACTGTTTTGTTCTCCATTATTACTATTCCTTTGTGTCACACCTCTGTCTACGGTCTCTACTTTGCATTTCTTCTTTCTTCTCTTGCTTTGTGTGCTACATGGAGTGTGGCGACGCGGACTGCTGCGCATGGGTGCAAAGTTCTATGTCGAAAACAGACAGACAGATTTTCAGGAGGACGTAAGCTGTGACTACTTTACTGTACCTAACATTCTCACAAGATAAGACATTATTACGGTCAGCAGCAGTCAATACTACACCACTCCATCTCATTGAAAAGCTGTTATTTGTATCGAATTTGTCTTCCCACGATTAATAGCTGATGAAAAATGAAGTAGTTTTCCAATGACCGAAGGTGAAATTACGGAAAGAGAACAAAAGCGTATATATATATGGCAAACGGATTGAGCGAAGAATAATTTACTTTTTAATTAGATCCTCATCTTTGGCTCTAATTGAAAAGTATTTCTTCGCTCAATTATTTTTTCTTCTCATTGGGGATTTTTATTTTGTGAAAGGCATATATGTTATAACTGCCCAACAAGGATAAAAATGAACTTACCAAGCGACCACGCGAACAACGTCCCATGGTGAAATCCGAACAAACGGCTGTATCGGGAGGATAATTGACATGTAGGTAGGGACACTGATCACGATCACAGTTTCCACTTTCATAAAAACTACACTGTGGTAGTCTACATGGATCTAAAACATGAGCAAGTGGACAGGCATCCTTTCCCAAAGGACAAATTCGTAGTAAAAACCTGTGAAAAACATAATCGAAAAAAACGTGTAAAAAGTGACATATTGAAGATGACAGTTAATGCTCTTACGAAAGTACGGATGTTTTTTAAGTCATTCTTAAGTACTTTATCACTAATAAATTAGTTGATATTGAGGTATCTTACAAACATTATGTTAACCGAAAAACATTACTCATCCGAAAATATGTAAGTTATACTTAGAGTCTAATTATAACATGGGCTAGAATGCCAACATTTTACTAAAGCAACACGGACATAGCCAGAATGTAAATCAGAGGCATCACCATTAAATACCTTAACATTATTTAGTAAGCTATTGAATCAACTTGAAACTAATTGAGAAATAAAGAGTACTTGGCTATGAAAGAGGGATAACGTCAGGTAAGTATTAAAGTTACTACAATGAGAATTGCAATGTTGTCAACAATACTGTTTCCATTACAACAATAAATAAGTATTTTTGTAGGTATTACATCCTTAAAGATTGCAAAGCTTTTTTTTCCCTCACGATCCCAGTGGAGCATAGGGATTCAAGCTAGTGTCTTGAAGTTTCTGTAGCAGTGTTTATTTTTACAGGCCCAACCTTTCCTCTTTACCAGCATTATTTCTGGCTCAGCGGGGTAAAGGAGTGCGTCGGCCGGGAGTCCCCGGACTGTGTGCATGGTCGGCGAGCGTCCTAACCGCTATGCCACCAACAAAGATTATGATAGGCAAAGATGATTATGATATGGCAAAGCTTATAGTAGGTAGTTATAACTCATTTAACTAGAACATTTTCCACACATTAAACGATGAATTACACATATTATGTGAGGGCATGTCTTGTTATCTAGTTGTCAGGTTGCAGTAGGTGGATCACGATCCACGTCCGGAATGGACTGGGTCAAGCTAGTGAACATTTACACTTGCGGTTTTAATACCACTAATTACCGCCATTAACTTCCGCATCAAGTGTGATGTGCTCATTACTGTACGACATGGAAACAAATTTGTTAAACACGTTTAGCTGAAGTCTGAATTCACTTTCTTAGATCTGTTTAAAATCACATATAAATAGGTTCAACAAGAATCTTAGATACCTACTTACTTAGGGCATATACGCAGGTAGTTCTCATCATGAGTGAAGGCACACGTTACTGAAGGGCATTTCCCAGTCCTGCAGTATATTTGGCATACTGGTCGACGTCGAAACTTCAAACTTCGCACTGCTTTCCGCACAATTTTCCTTCGAAAGAGCATGATGAATTTGTCAAACATACTTATAGTGAAATCTTGATGAGTAGCTGGAAGATTGCTGGTCCATTTTCTTTACTAAAAACTTACTATTTACACTATTACCCCTAAAGTCTCAAGCTTTGGATTGAGTAAACTACTTCCGGGTTTAATATATCTAAACCTGTCTACATTTCTAGCATGCATCTTCGCACTTAATGATCCAGCCATGTGTAATGATGTAGATTTAGCTCTGGTATTAGGAGACTCACTATTAGGCTTGTTAACTGACTCCTTAACTTCTGATTGAATGGCACTACTATCCTTTCTAACGTACTTATAAAGGTTGTTTCTCTTACTTGCTGCAGTCATTGAGTTGTTGGATATACATAAGTGAATTCTATCACAAGAACCATCCCTATGAACCTTACTAAATATATGTGGATAATTCTTTCTTGTAGGAACCAAACTGTTTGATCCCGAATTAGAAAATTCCGACCTAGGTCGGACAGACAAGCTTGTCTGTTTGTTCCACTTAAGAGAACTCCCTGACACACGCGAAGATGATGATGTGCTTTCCTTCACGTATTTGTACCTATTCTGACAAGAAACGACATTATGGCGCTCCGACTGACCGGCAATCCACTTTAGCGATCTAGTATTGAAATTCATCTCAGGTTACAAGTCCCCTCGAAAATCCCGCTACAGCATATCCCACATTAGCCAAAATAAGGCAAGCATTGTTATGAGTGCGTTAAAACACTTAAATTAAGTTTAAGGTGAAAACAAATCATAGCAGCCATTAAATGGTCCTGATGAAATAGTATGAATAGTTTTATGTAAAATCTGTATATTTTGAAAAGATATATACTGACTAATTAGACTATCTGGTGCTTCAATCTGATCCGTTGTCTTGGACCTAGGACCTAACTATAAACTAGCCCTCAACTTTAACTTCTTTCCCCAATCTAAAAATTAACCATAAACTTCATCCCACATTTGACTCCTAACCCTAAGCTGACTGTTAAGCTTAACGCAAGACTTTGAAAGTATGTAAATCAAATCTCTAGGGAGCTCGCTGAAGCAAAGCTTGCATTGCATTCGCAACCAGTAAAACAATTCCCCGCTCCAGGGCATACGTTGTCTACTAAAAATTTACCCTCGCCAGGTTACTATTTCCACACATTGACACATCAAGACTGAAATTACTCCAGGGAACATCTAGGCCACAGTATGCCCATCCAAGAAAATGGCCGGCTAAGTGGCCGTGAGTAGACAGCTGTGTAGGTTTCATTTTAAATAGGTGTTCTTCAGATAAAATAATCGCAAAGGAAACAAACGTATTAATGCAAAATTATCACTCGGCGTAGCATTCTCTGAAAATGTCCCCCCTTCGTCATTCGGGGTCTTGGGTTTAGTCGGGACTGGTCATTGCATGGGGAGTCATCAAGTTGACTGTATGCCACGTCATTTCTAGTTATACCAACGCCTCCGGAATACCTGTGTGAAATTAATGTGCTTTCCATCCAAACGATCGTCAAAATGAGAAAAATTATTTGCAATTTTGAGTATTGTCAGATAACCACTATTCCTTTGGTCCAGGTGGACAGATATTCAGCGTATGACAAGATGTCAAATGACTGCTATCAATACATTTGCACTGGGGTCAGACATAAATTTTTCCGCAGTGTCGTATAATCTCTATACCCGTGTTGTACTTGCCAGGTAGCTACACTTATAATTAGAACAGGAAATCTGTATTTTCAATCGATGAAATAAAAAAGAATGTATTCGTACGGTAAAAAATTACATAAATTATAAACATCATACTCTTCAATGCCTGCTCTCTTCAAATCATTATATCACAACACGATCAAAACATCTTGGCTGTAGGGTCAAGTGTTTCAATCACACGATTTGAAATTTCACTAAATCCTTACCAAGGAAAGTTATCATCAGCAACTTTAAAGTCCGTGCAATACAAAATGTAATAGTAGTGTCCTCAGTATCTGTCGTATATGGTGGTGTCGTGGTTTTTTCGTAAACTAAATATCTCATAATTCACCGTACTTATTGCTGAGCGCACGGTTTGGAAATGCATCTGGTATGATTTTCCTAAGAGTAAAAGAGCTTGGATTTGATGACGGCTGCTTCTGAAACCATTCTGTTATAAGACTACCAGTAAATTTTCAACGGCGAAATTCTATATTTTGGGGAGAAGGGGTGAGAAAAAATACTCATGTAATTTCTGTAACACCACTACTAGTGAACGTTTCTGTCTATGCACTTTTACATGAAATTTAGTGGCAGGCCTTTCATATTCATTGATACTACTAACATGTGCTCCATTGCTTTTGGACTTACTGTAAGATTAATTTTCGACGTAAAAAGGTTGCAATGATAAAAATGTGACATTAGGAGTTGCGTCTCATATACACATACAGATGTTTTACTTTATGTGCCATATTTCACTTTTGTACCGATTTGACCGCTTGTTGTTTGTCCTGGAATGTCATATATACTTTTTGTTTTGTTTGCTAGCAGTTTTGTGCTCAGCAGCTGTGGTCTTAATATTTGGGTACCGGATAATCTTGAAATCAAAGACCTGCTTTACGATTACTTGACGCATTTTATTGAACAGAACCATAAGTCTTGCAGTATCTTTAACAATTTTTGTCTTAATATAAATAAGAATCGGTACTGTTTTGGATTTCTGGGTTGAACAGTGGAAGCATTCATCTTCAACAGGAGTTTTCGCACATTGGATATGAGAGTAAGTACACCCAACTGTGCAACGTTTGATAGAAAATGCGCAATAACAGGTGATATTTCATTAGGATTTATAATAGGACGTCGTGCTCTACAGCTTCGGTCATCGTGAGTCTGAAAGAAGTAGGATGCTTCCGATCATTTGCTTTTGATCAGTTCAGGATAACTGCCAACCAGTAAACCTGTGATTAAACCATCATTCCATTTTCATGCTGAGTTTGAGATTTGACGGTGGAATATATATTCCCGCTGCCCTGGTCTATGAAGAAATGCACACTTGTGTGATTTAACAACTTTTCAGCATTCTACAGCCCTAAACTAAAGTTCATGTTTGAAGTAAATTATTCTGCATCAGAACTCGAAAACTCAGTAACATTCCTTGAATGGACCTATTACCAAGTGATTCGCACAGATTTGTATGGTCACTGTGATCACCAATAGAGGGAGAATACAGAAGAGGAAAGAGGATACGTATTCACTAGTAAGTCAACCGGTAAACAAAAACAGTACACGATAATAATAACAAGATTCCAGCAAGTTGGAACCACTTCACAGACTGAATACCGGTCCTGTGTCAGCGAGCATACGTTTTATTAAGGCGAAGTCTACTGATAAACTAAATCTGGACTGACGCCTCAAAAGAAGTACTGTAGGCTCGAGGCAGAATGATGTGCTTAACTCTGCCTGTTTGAACAGTTGCGCTACAGGTGTTCAGTTTCTGCGTGAATCATCTTTCCTTAATATTTTGGAAATTAGCCGCTTTCCTCACATTATCCAGTTATCCATAGTCAACAAGGATTGTATTGTATCAACTGGAACAACATATAGCATTCACTCGTGAAATCTACAACAGGAATCTTCGGAAACCCTCTCTAACCACGTGGAACTCAGGACTTTATCCACAACAAGCACTGTAAATGAAAGTCTGACTTTTTATTTTGCAATATATATCTGTTTATCGTTGTTGTTTTGATACTTCGATAATACAGCTATCTTATTTTTATATCTCAAGACTTTTTTTCGGAAATTGTGAAATTTCTTGTTTCTGTAATGGTTAAGTCTCTCAAACGTGTAAGTCGCGTTAAGAGACTGAGATCTAATACTAGTCAACCATCTGAAGGCCTCAGCTCCGTTGACGATTCTACACTTTTAACACTAGCCACATCCAGAGTTATGGTATCCGATATCATGGAGGAACTGACAGAGAATGCGGCTTGTAGCAAAAATGATTATCTGACACTTCAGAAGTCAATAGCAGAACTACAGAGCAAGTATGACAGCATTATGCCTCTCACGCGACTGTGTGACCCATCACAAAACATCTGTCTTGAATCACTAATCAAATCCGAGCGCATAATTGCCTGTTTGGCTGAAGAAGCTGTTAAGAGGATTATGTCTTGACATAACGTCTTGGCCTATAACATTCCAGACAGAGAGCCGATTGCCAAACTTAAGACTTCGTATCTAAGGGCTTGTAATATGTCGTTGACAGAATGCCAGGTTTTGCGTCTTCGTAAGAATTCTGCAAACCACCCATGTCCGGTGCTCTTCAATAGGCTCTTCAACACCGTACACTAACATTAGGCTTGCACCTGATTTAACACCATGCAAAAGATGATGCCGCTCAGGAACACTGAATGCTGATAACTCTAATAGGACAACTGTAGATGATGTTCCATGCGTTATTCCGTCTAGTGAAACACCTGATCACGGCATGCAACAGACATTTTCTCAGGTACTGGCTAATGTTAGCCAAGCATTATTTAACGATACTGATGCTGACACTGAAATGGTGGACATAGATGAGTCAACGAGAAATAATGTTGAAATACATCGTTTTCACACTGGCGCTAAAGTCAAGACCCGGAAACCATCAAAACCTATCCCACTGGTGTTCCAACCACCCCCTAACAAGTCAGTTACTCCTCACTCTGACAATCCATACACTGTGAAGCGCCAGTCGAATGTAGCTACCCAAGTTGGCAAGTTTTCTAGACGTTATGACAAACGTCCCATTTCCATTAGGAAGACTAAAACTCATGAGGTGTCCAAGCCACAGAAATCCTACATAGCATGTGCTAGCTGACCTGTTAGCCATCATCAACCAGTTGATCATAAGAAAAAGGAAAAAGAAGTAAATAAATTAAATACTGGACCCGGAGCAAGAAAGCCCTTCCAAATGATAGAGACGAAAGCACCTCTAAGCCATCTTTCTAAGAGAAAGTCAAATATGGTAGACCAAGCTCCTAGGGGTAGGCCTAATTTGTGTCAAGTGGAAAGCCAATTTTATCCAGCCACTAATTCCAGACAAACAGCACAGCAAGATAGTAGGTATTATTCTGCGCATCCACTACGTAAATCCCTTGTCATACAGCCCACTCCTAATGTTCTATCGACTGAAAGTTATAGGAAATCCCCCAGACATCGGTCACAGACCACATTTAGCAAGCCAACAGAACCCATTCATACATCTTATGTATCTAGTGAGAGTATGTGCCGATTTCTGCACAAAACTTGCTATGGTCTGATGACTACCCGAAACAGATACCAACACTTCATTCTTATACTGGCAACAAATTACTGAATACACATATCGGCTATACCTTCGGGCAGGATTTTCATCAGCGTCAGTTAACAGAAACACCTGGCGTCATCCATATAACACGCATGATATCCGATCAATTTCTTGCTGGCATAGAGAACAGCCTACAGCTAGGGCAAGGCATATTTCCCAGGAGATAGCTGACACAGTGTCGACACCAAACGCGGATACTAATATCTCCAAAATATTAATGTCTGATTATCACACGCGTGTCTCTCACTGCATACCATATCCAGACGAAGGACCATCCCTGAATACCACCTCAAAAACCTACCTGAAGTCTTCCTGTGATCCAAAGATATTGGTAAATGAATCTGACAACATGTATATAGAGGATACTCACGGATTATTTTATCAAGAAGTTGTCCGCTCACTGAAACCACACAACCAGCGTTTATCTATTATCCTAGTAAGTGCGAGATCAGTTCTAAGCAAACACTTAACACTAAGTACATTAGCTTCTATATGCAGACCGTCATTGTTTATGATCACTGAAGCCTGGTGCACAAGTGAAATCTCCAATGACAGCCTAAGGATTGAGAAATACAACCTTTTTCGAGGGGACAGACGGAGAGATCGTGGAGGTGGAACACTAATTTGCTGTGAACAATCCATGTGTGCAACCCAGTTTAGTAACCTAATTCTGTCACAACTCAATGACTCGATCTGGGTCGAAATAAAAGTTGTCAGAAGTAAACCTATACTTGTGGGTTGTGTGTACCGGCCCCCTTCATCCAGCAGGGAATATGACAATACGCTTAGCAACATCTTTAATGTTACAACCAATCTTCCTTTCAGTTATAAAATTATCGGAGGCGATTTCAACTTGCCAGAAGTATCATGGTCTTCACTCCGAGGACCCCAAAGGTATGATAATCTCATGAATTCCATCGTCACAGGAGGGTGGACACAACACACAAATTCACCCACTAGATCCGCGAAAATCCTAGACCTTATTTTCGCGAACAACATAACACCATCTACAGTACACGTGGGGCATGAATTTCCAGGTAGTGACCATAAAATAGTAGTGTGTTCTTTTGACATCTTTCTTGAAACAAAACGCAGAGTTGAAGCTGGCCAGACACCTGTGAGATTGTACACACATGCCGACTGGGACTTGTATCACTGATATGTATCCACATATATATATTTATGTGTGTGTGTGCATGTTGGTCTCTCTTTCTGTTTGCTCGGTTAGTCTGTGACCACTTCACTTGTGTGAACTTGTCTCCTTTATTAATGTGTATTCTCCTTATATTATATTATATATAATATGAGTGTTTGTTGACAGTCCGTTGCTTGGTGACATATATCCATATATGTTTGTTGGCATGTCTGCTATATTCGCTATGTATAATTGGATCGACACTCCATTATAATTAGCCATTCATGTTAAGACTGTCTAATGATTTTTCCCACGCTTGTCTGAATTATTTATATATATTCGCATTCTCAATTTGTGTGAACTACTTTACTTTACAACTACTTGACTTACTTACCACTTTGGTGTGAGACTATTTATTTTCGTCTCCTTGTGTTTGGACAATAGAAGTATCATCGCAAACCTAGTGGTCTTCTGATTTCCGCCTTCTCGCGTCAGGACTATTAGTTTCTCGACCAGTCCATAACAATAATTTAGCGACGAGTACATAACAATTTGGCGACGGGGAAACTAGAACATAACAATTTGGCGACGGGGAAAACTAGTACATAACAATTTGGCGACGGGGAAAACTAGAACATAACAATTTGGCGACGGGGAAAACTACTATTAACCACTTAGCAGCAGCAACATAACAATTTACTATGGATTATTCTAAATTGGAATTATTGTTTGAACAACAATTGAAATTAATGGAAATGTTCGTCAACCAACAGACTGGTCCAGCTTCACCTTCAAGCAATCCCAATCATACCATGCTACCATCTGTCGACGGAATTGTGAACAGCATTTCACAGTTCAATTATGACCCAGAGGCTAATGTCACTTTTGACACATGGTATCAACGTTATGAGGATTTATTCACTGTTGATCTCGCCTCACAAGACGATGCCTGGAAGGTGCGAGTTTTGCTACGTAAATTGGGTCCGGCAGAATATGAACGGTACTGCAACCTAATTTTACCACAGAAACCACGTGACAATTGTTTCGATGATACAATAAAGTTGCTGCGTGAACATTTCGGAGACCACTCCTCATTATTCAGTATACGTTATCGTTGCCTCAAGCTGGCAATGAATGAAAATGATGATTTTCTTACTCACGTTGGCACAGTCAACCGAGAATGTGAGAGATTTCGACTCAGGTCCTTAACAGATGATCAGTTCAAAGCCTTGATTCTCATATGCAGTCTCCAATCTCCTCGTTTCACAGATATCCGAACTCGACTGCTCAATCAGCTAGAACAAAATCCCAAGTTAACATTACATGACATAGCTGATGAATATCAACGGCTGATTAATCTGCAGAAAGACACACACCTGGTCGAATCAACACCTTCGAGAAGCTCTGATATTCGTGCATTACGAAAGAGCAAAAATCTCTCATCATCTACTCCTGACCCACCTTCTTCTAATGTCCCGCGGAAATCTACAGATACTCGTCCAACTTCACAAAATACGACAAAGAAGACCCCTCCATCACCATGCTGGCATTGTGGCGCGTGGCACTTTGTAAAGTCTTGCCCATACAAAAATCATCGTTGCAGCAAGTGCAAAATCATCGGTCACAAAAATGGTTTTTGTCAGCCACGCAAGCCCAGATATCAAAATCCAGCAAAAGCTCAACAAAATGTTGGTCCTAAATCCCCCAAAAAGTCATTGAGTCTACGCGCAACCCGTCAAGTCACAACGCCAGGTATGCGGAAATATCTTGACCTTCAGATGAATGGTCATGATGCCCGTCTGCAGCTAGATACCGCCTCTGATATTACTGTTATATCAGAGAAACTTTGGAATTATATTGGCAGACCACCTATCACCAATACTTCCCAGTCTCTTGTCAGCGCCTGTGGTGGGCGGCTCAAACTTATTGGTGAACTCAAATGTTCTGTTTCCTTCCGCAATACCAAATTCACAGGAATTTGTTACGTCACCAAGAATGATTTAAATCTTTTGGGACTTGATTGGTTCGATCGTTTGCATCTGGCTGATGTCCCACTAAATTCTCTACGCAATGCAGCCAAGAAGCATAAAATGCTAGACAATTCCGGACGGAGCCGAAGCCGCAAACCCAACAATCAGACGAAACGACAGGCGTCAACAACAAGCCCAAAGGTCCCAGATAAACCCCCAGGTAAACATCCTACTAATCATCCATCTTCTCAAAAGGGGAGGTGATATGTATCCACATATATATATTTATGTGTGTGTGTGCATGTTGGTCTCTCTTTCTGTTTGCTCGGTTAGTCTGTGACCACTTCACTTGTGTGGACTTGTCTCCTTTAATAATGTGTATTCTCCTTATATTATATTATATATAATATGAGTGTTTGTTGACAGTCCGTTGCTTGGTGACATATATCCATATATGTTTGTTGGCATGTCTGCTATATTCGCTATGTATAATTGGATCGACACTCCATTATAATTAGCCATTCATGTTAAGACTGTCTAATGATTTTTCCCACGCTTGTCTGAATTATTTATATATATTCGCATTCACAATTTGTGTGAACTACTTTACTTTACAACTACTTGACTTACTTACCACTTTGGTGTGAGACCATTTATTTTCGTCTCCTTGTGTTTGGACAATAGAAGTATCATCGCAAACCTAGTGGTCTTCTGATTTCCGCCTTCTCGCGTCAGGACTATTAGTTTCTCGACCAGTCCATAACAATAATTTAGCGACGAGTACATAACAATCACCACCTAATTAGATGTTCTAATTGGGACTCGTATTTTTCGAACGAGTACTTAGAGGCAATTCCTAACAACTTTTATCGGAATATCAATTCAATTCATGACGTCATTGCACCTGAGAAGATTCTTACATTCAGATTCCCCCAAAGCGATTATAATAATAATAATAATAATAATATATATTCTCATTTTTTACATGAGGGACGCCAGTTTACAGGCATCATCAATTCGATAATTTACACATAATATTAATAAGCATATTTAGTAAAGATAATATAATAAAGTACGTTTTTTCCCTAGCTATGTAGGGTACACCAATTGTATAGGCATGCATAAATATTGTTTTAATAATAATAATATATTCCTTCCTGTTCATGCAGGAACATACCTATTGTACAGGCATGGATAAGTTATTATATAAATTACACATAATTTGATGTATAATGGACTTACAGTTTGGTTGTTCTTTCTGACATTAGAGTCAGTCGGAACAGTCTGCTATAAAGTCAGTTTGTGTAGCACATAAAGAGATATAGAAATATTGTCTTCGCATTAACAAAAAACCCAGACATCACATGAATGTAATACAGATATCTGGGAAAAATAAAGCTTGAAGTCAATTCTCCTACATAACTTTGTTGTGAACAGCACCCTTGGCTTAAAGATTATTGATGTATTATATTGAGATCAGTGATATATTTATTCCATTTTTCAGCAGTCTTATCGTAGTTTCATAACAGGAAAGAAATTTGATCGTGGGGGCGAAAATTAGATAAAGTCATGCCAAGTTGTTTTACTGCATCAAATGGTCCCGAGGTCGATTCCAGAATTCTCCATTTGCTCCATTATATTCCAACATCGTTTAGAAGAAATCTACGAAAGCACTCGGTAAAATACTACATATATCATGACTTATCGTCATTAATTGCCATTACGTCCCTTCTCAATAGAATTGAAGAGTTGAGAAATATGGGCCTCAGAAACAAAGAAATGCAGGCCATTCAGGCACCGCATAACTCAGGAGAAATAGTCGAACGTTTCAAAAGTAGGTTGGCGAACTCCAAAACACCCTATCCGAAAATAATACACTTAGACGGCATTGGTTACGAAAATGTGAACTGTTTAGCAAGCACTCCGCTAGATTATACACCTTAGAGAACGATGAAGTCGTGGATTTCCCACGTAAGACAGACGAATGTTTAAATGACATAATTTTCACTACACATGAGATCGATAAAGCTGTCGCAAATCTTAAGCTTGGTAACACTACTGGTCCAGACGGTACATCTTCCGTTCTGCTGAAGAACGGTGGTAATGACGTGAGTTTACTCTTACTGAAGTTATGCTCAATTTCTTTAAGCGATGAGACATACCCTACCTGCTGGAAGAAGTCTTATATTGTACCTATCCATAAATACGGGCCTATAGCTGATATCAACAACTACCGCCCCATCAACATCACGTCTGTAGTTTCACGTGTAATGGAAAAGATAGTTAAGACTCAAATCATTCAATACTTGCTTTCAAATGACCTACTATCCCCATCCCAATACGGTTTCTTAAGTAGAAGATCGTGCATTACTTGCCAGTTATATTATTTGGACTACATTACACAAAGCATTGATAATGGGCGTTGGGTAACAACATTGTTTCTCGACGTTAGCAAAGCCTTCGATAAAGTCCCACATATCAGACTCCTAACAAAACTCCAATCCTACGGAACAACCGGAAAACTTCTCAAATGGATCAGTTCTTTTCTCACAGAAAGAGAGCGATTAGTCAAAATAAACCACTAGCTGTCTTCCTCAAAGCCGATAACCAGTGGTGTAATACAAAGTAGTGTTCTTGGCCCTATTCTATTCCTCTTATTTATAAATGACAGTCTCTGTAATCAAGTACGGCAAGCTATACCTTTTTGCAGATGATCTCAAGATAGTATATGATTATGGGTACGGTGATATGAGCGTCGAAAGCAAGATCCAACAAGACTTAAATGATCTAGGCGATTGGAGCGAAAAGTGGCAACTGACTTTCAACCCAGACAAGTGCGGTATAAGTCATCTTGGACGCTGGAAACGGAAAATGTGCCTATATATGTACGGTAAGCTCCTCTCAAAACTGAACACGGTCACAGATCTCGGGATAACATACTCAGATTTATTCTTTTCCGATCATGTAAATAAGGTTGTATCTGACTGTAAACGACTTACTGGCTTTGTACTGCGTAACTTCTACACCCAAGAAGCAAGATTAGCTATATGTAGGACATGTATCCGTCCCAAACTTGAATATTGTGCTCTCCTATTTAGTAACCTCAGGTCTGTAGACAGAAAAAAATCGAAATTGTCCAGAGATTCCTCACGAAACGCATAATAGGGTTCGACCAACAAGTGGAATATGTTGACAGATGTGTACGTCTGAAATTAGAGCCTCTGTGGTTAAGGAGAGTGAAGTGCAACCTATTTCTACTCTTCAAGGTCATTGGGAAACATCGCTACAGTAACTCATCCATAACGTGGGAAGATATTGAATCATATCAGCTGCGAAACCACGACTACCGTGTCAAGGTGGCTACCCACAGAAAATCCATTAGGGCAAACTTTTTCACTATAAAATATTGCACTCTTTGGAACCAACTACCACCTGAAATAAGATGTTGTGAAAACCCTGATGGGTTCAAACGGAGCCTAGAAAGACACGTTAACATGTCCACCCTAGCTCGTCTAAAAGACCACAACTGTTGGTAGAACGGAAATTGAAGGCCAGTCCAGTCTTCGGTATAGTCACATACGTATATCTCGACTCTAATACTCACGCAGCGAACGTTAGCTAATTTACTGATTTCTATTCTCTATAATCTTCACTAAGTTGTATTGTAAAATTAACCCTGGAAATAATTATAATAGCAACTACACCTTTTAATATTTTAGATATGTATATACTAATATAATAATACTCAGTAGTTATGCATGTTCAATTCTTAAATTAGATTGTTATTAAAATACTTAAAATGATTAAAATGTTTATGCGGCAAATGTTCTCTTGCTTTACCATGCTTGTTTCCCTTATAACACTCAATTATTGAGCCTAATGTCTTCTTTGATAATACGAATTATAATATTGATTATACTCTTATCTTATCACATATAGTTTGATTTACTTTTCGGCCCCCTGTAGACTAACTACCCTCCTTCAGTATGCACACAAAGCAGTATTGTTAACCAAATGCTAAACTTTTGTTGGTTCGGTGTTAATATCTTTTTATAATAAGTGTAGACAGGTTACTTTGCAATGTCAAATGTTTACTATATATAAGACTGTCATGAAAATTTAGTACAATTACTTCTGCCAACCGACCTTACCTTCAGTTCATATTACATACACTGAACCCTAACTATAGTGTTCTGATGAATCTTGCTCCATTATTCACAAAACCTTTTCTTTTTACTCTTTAAGGTTTTAACTTCTTATAAAGTAATCTGTTCATTAGGACTCATGCATACACATATAATATGTTCATAAAGATGTACGTGGAGACATATTGGAAGCACTCATTAAAAAAGCTGGGGAAATGGAACATGAGGCACGAAAATGACTGGTACAAGGCAATATATTTGCGGTAGCCATAATAACCATACTCTCATCCTAACGTCATAAAAGGAGGGAGGGTGGCGCTAGCTGATCACTAGATATGGTGGTAGTCACTAAGGTGAATCGCCCCATTCTGCAGGAACAGCAATAAGCAATCTGATGGCTCGAGGGCTTAGATCTTTATCTTGAAAAAGATATTAATGAGCGCCTAGACAGACTATGCTTCTGCCTTTAAACATATACCATTAGCTCAGCCTATAGTTGAGATGCGACCACGTGGGCTCTGTACAGATTTATGGGGCATCTTATAAATTAACTTGCTATCCATTGTCAAATCTTTAAATACCACTTCACAATGCCAGGGAAGAAAAAGTTTGTTTTTACGTTATCCCATTTTTAATATTTTTATCCTTATTTGAAGTTTCTGTAGCACTTTGATTGGTTTTGTGTTGTGGGGTCGCTAGCCATAACACCAAGTGTCACTCGTTTCCTGGGCTTGGGACTGGGTAGAAAACTAGTTAGTAAACTCGGCGAAGTTTCTGGGGATGGTGCATTCTTATTGTTTACGTGATCAGTAGAATGAAACAGTCTGTACAGAGAGCGTCTGAAACTTATAACCGAGGTGCAGGTTCTGATTTTTATAGGTGAACTGCCCCACATTTTAGAATACATAGCTGTGAAGAGGTTCTTATTGAACGATGATTTAAGGTCATTCATTGTCGCCATGAATACGTGGTTACGCAGGTTGCAATAGTTTGATAGCTTAAGGCAAGACACGGAGGACAAGCTATATTTGCAACTGATGAAAGAGCTATTCATATGGTTACAGTCGGTATTATTTCACCAATCACCGAGCAAGTGATTTTTCCCCACATTAAACGAAATGAAATAGAATATTCAAATATATAGTATTCCGTTGCCAATGCAGTAGTGAGCTACGGGAGTATGTGAGAATAAGATTCCTTTGGAACATACTGCCTATGTCACACCACCACAGGAGTCTGCTGGTGAGCATTGTATGCCTTTACTGTCTGAGAACGATATTTTGTGTAAGAGCTTACAAAAAATATTAGGTATAAACCAAGTTGTCTCTATCAGGGTGGGTCAAGATTCAGTGATATACACCATGAAATGTATTATTGATATAAGTATAAAACTTGGGCACTGTGGTAGAGTATAATTCCATTATAGATAAGATTTTATTTTGATAAATCGCAGTGTTTACAGTTATATGAACTGATGACGTTTCGAGCACAAACTATTGCTCATAATCATATCAAGTTCTTGATATGATTATGAGCAATAGTTTGTGCTCGAAACGTCATCAGTTCATATAACTGTAAACACTGCGATTTATCAAAATAAAATCTTATCTATAATGGAACCATGAAATGTGGTCTTTCCTACAGTCGTAACCAGTTAGTTCGGACGTAAAATATCGTTGGATACTTTCCATCCTTAGCCTGTCACATGTGCAAGTGCTGTTAATAATAAATGGACACTATACCAATAGAAGTTTCGCACTCGCTTTGTGTAGTATGAGTCTGGCTTCACTGTCGCGAATGCTGCTGAGTGTGCATCCTGAAATCATCACCGGCTTTCCAGTCTGTGAGGCCACTTGCTCAGAGAATGTCAGGTCACTAGAGTACCTCAGGCCTAGGTCAACGACACTTCGGAGTCTGGTTAGGTTAGCAGATTGAAGTGTTAATTTCAGGTCAATTGAGGGTGAGCCGAAGCAGATTCAGCTACATTTGTTCAGATTAAAGTAGAGATTCCCTAAGGACGACCAAGCGGCCATTTTATCTAATTCCTTCTGCACTACATTCTCGAAGTACCCTAAGTCATCACATTGGAATGTATAAGCTACTTTTAGGTCATCTGCAAAGATGAATGGATTCCCGTGCGTGAAGCAAGCGCATATGTCATTGATGTATAGTGTAAGTAGGAGGGGTCCACTGACACTACTTGTACTACACCAGAAGTGATAGGGCTAGGTTTAAAGGTTGCAGACCCGAGTTTAACTATTTGGGACCTATTGTTATGGAATGATTCAAGCCATCCTAATAATGGGTCACGTATTCCTAAGGAGTTCAGCTTATTTGTTAGCAGTAAATGGTCAAGACGGTAAAGTGCCCTAGAAATGTCAAAGTAGATGACAAGCATTAGTTCCCGTCTGTCACGACTGCTGGTCACAAAATACGAGTAGTCTGGGTGGCATGTTAAGTGCGTCGGTGGCACAGAGGTTAGGACACCCGCTGACCATGCAGATGGTCCGTGGTTCGATCCTCGGCCACCATCTCACTCCCCTCACCTCCCTAAGACAGAATTAAAGCTGGTAAAGAGGAAAGGTTGAGCATGAGGCTAGCAACCCCATCCTGTAAAATTAAACACTGCTTCAGAAACCTCAAGCCACTAGCTCGAGTCCCTATGTTCCACTGGGAACATGAAGGAAAAAAGACGGAATGTTAAGCAAGATCTGGATTTTAGGAATCCATGGTGGCTTGGACTTACAATGTGCACCTAAGCATATGCTTGACTATATTATCTTTAACCAGTCTCGCTATAATTTTAGATGCTATAGGTTTGGTATTGGTTGGCCTGTAGCTGTTGACTTCTGTTTACGAGCCGCATTTGTGCTTAGCTGCAATAAGTATCGTTTCTGTAGGTTTGAGTTTCAGGCGGTAATATGGGAAAGTCAGGAATACTATATTTATAGAAATACTGTGGTATGCCGCCAGTGGTCTAAAATTAAAGGCTTCAGAGAGTCATGACGCTGTCACGTTCAGTAATCCATTCTAAAACACTGGAGCTGTGGTTTATATACCATTCTGTATTTCATGTTAATCAGATAGTTGGTGCTTCATTGGAGCCTTCTAAATTTCTTGTTTAATTATACATTTCAGTTAATTGCTAACCATTTCCGGGTTCAGCCTTTGTGCTCCTTGTATTCGGACACTGGATGACCTAATATTTGAATGTTTGTATTATGTTTACCTGATACGCTTCGTCCAACAGTCATTCAGTTATTCAACACTCCTTCGTCTATATAATTCCGTTTGGAGTCATCCGGCTTTCTTTTGGATTTGGTCAAATGCAATTAGAATCGTTTGGTTTATTTTGGATTTGGTCGAGTTTCTTTGAAACAGTTTGGTTTTATCTCAGTCTGGGCCAAGGCTGCAAGACTGTATCATCATGAGTTATTTGCTTGGTGCCAGTAACAGATGGCTTAGTTAATATCAGTACATGTGAACCCAACGGCAATATTTTGTTTCAGTATGGAAAAGCGGGAAGTAGCATCGTATCAGCAGAGTTTATACCAACTATCGTTGCTGCAGGCTTCAGGTAGTCATTTTGAGTACATTTTGTTTTGTTTTGTTGAGTGATTATCACACATTCACAGAGCCATTGTGTAGCCTAGCTTTTTCGAAGAGTAGAGTAACGATGTGGCCTTTTCGATTCAGTCGCTTCTTTAGGATTTCTGTGACAGCAAATACTCCAACGGGGCTGGTTAGTGCAGTGCGTTCTTCATTCCTCTTACACAGATCTTGAGCTTATGGAATGCAGCTAATAAAAGTCGCTATTGTCCATAGTGTGGTAAAGTCGTGACGCCTGAGGTAACGTTTTGAGAGCCTCCTCAGTTTCGTGCGGTCCCTAGGTTTTGTAAATGACTTTCTATGGAGAGAAACTTCCAGTGTTTGGGGTGGCACGTTATAAACCATGGCACTCAATTTTGCATTTAGTCTTTTGGTTGACTCATTTGTGATGAAGTCTATCAGATTGTCTGCGTTGGTTACTGACTCACTGTGAATTTCGCCAAGGCTAATGGTTTTTGTCAGAATGCCCAGGTTTGCTAGCTCAAAAATAAACTATTTGATGTCACTAATATGTGCTGATAGTTCAGATGTACTGGCCATATTTTTTGAATATCCTGCATTCATAGGCCTACCGCATTTTATTTCCCATAATTCAGTCTTCAGTTCTTCTATTTTTTTCCTTCACGTTCCCAGTGGAACATAGGAACTCGAGCTAGTGGCTTGAGGTTTCTGAAGCAGTGTTTAATTTTACAGGATGGGGTTGCTAGCCTCATGCTCAACCTTTCCTCTTTACCAGCTTTAATTCTGTCTTAGGGAGGTGAGGGGAGTGAGATGGTGGCCGAGGATCGAACCACGGACCATCTGCATGGTCAGCGGGTGTCCTAACCTCTGTGCCACCGACGCAAGTTATTTTATAGACATATTTATTCGTTCTGTTTGTGAAGTAAGAGTCGAAGGGGAATTCAGTGTCTGACGTTTGGTGAATCATACATAAGGTATAGCGAAGGGATCTACGTTAGGACTAGGATCTGAGTTTGTAGAAGTGATGCTACTACTAGTTCTCAGCGTATTTTCTCTGTCAGTTCCAGCCACGTTAGACGATAATGGCAAGGCAGCTCGATGTTTGTGGCGTACTGGGGAGCTGTGTGACTCCTTATCAGATTTTGTATGCCCTCCGCTGAAGAAATCTAGCATCGGATTAACGGGTGACTGAGTCTGTGGCATTGGCGAATGTTTTACAACAAAAATATGGCCTCATATTATGCAGATTCAGAGCAAAGATTCGGTAGCTGCAGTCATAGCTCAAGTTGGGCTCAAGTCTTAACTTACCAATGAAAAACAAGCGCACTAGATGGATAACAGTAGACGTTGCTCTAAAAGATAGGTCAGTCGAGCTAACGTTCTTGGGAAAGTCGTTTCTAAGTGGAGGCTGATACTGGGCCTCTGCAACACAGAATTACACTGCCATCCAGATGTAATGAGTGCTTGTAGACCTCGAAACGCTCGGACAAGCAATCAAGTAGGGATGATGTCTTCTTTATGACTTGTAAAATTTTCTTCATCTATTGTATATCAGTGCTGCTCCCACGTGTTTCTCATTTCACATACCCTCTACTGTGCTTTTGAAGATGAATGTCTCAAGAACAACCTTTAATCTTCCAAAATCTAGTTAGCTGTCTGTCTGTATTTCGAGTAATTCCTTTGACGGAAAAGTTGATTTCTGAAGATGCCGTGTAACAAGCTTCAAATGATTTGGTATCACGTTGTAGTATGAATACTTCTGTCGATGTGTTCTTGCTAACGCGTTTGACACAGCTCAGCATGAACTTCCCCTTCACCCAGATGGGAGATGTGGCACCAGAATACCTTGCGCCCTATCATCCCGGGGCAGTACGACTTAGGCAGTATCACAACGTTCTGTCGTCTATAAATGTTATACGGTGGCGCCCTCCAAGTTTTTGACTTTATCATTGACCTCAACTATCAGCTAAACCGACTGGCTCTTCTTAACGTTGATAACGTGGATTCAGAGAGCAGTAAAGTGCTGTGAAGATTCATATGAACTACAGACAGATCTGGAAGTTCTTGAATACTGGGAACTTACCAGTGGTATGACTTACAACCCGAAGGATGAAACGTAATGCAGCTGCTTACATTGCAGGCCGCAGAGTGCAAGTCACTCGCAAAGAAACGACAACTTGTCCTGTGTAACGTCAGAGAGAGGCTTAGGTTAGGTTCTAACGGAAAAAGTGACACAAGCGTGAATTACAATAGCGATGTGGTTAGGGAATGTGTGGCCATACAGTTTGTGCGTAGGCATTTGGGTTATTTTACTACAAAGCTTCTTCTAAGGTTGTGCAAAACATACATAAGGCCACACCTTGAAGTTCACATCACTGCTCCGCGGTCTCCCAGAATGGACACCAGTCTTCGAAAGAGGTCCTAAGGTGGTGACAGTGGGTCGATGGGTCACCGGGTAAATCACATGATGAAAGGCCGAAGAAATTAGGTATTTCCACACAGCTACCGGCGTCTCAGGAGTGTCTACTTACTGTCTTTAGGATTGCGAGTTATCAGAATCACCCAAAGGAAACTTTGCGGTTGTTAGGTTGTCACAAGCTTCATCGTGTCTGTGTATGAAGGATAGCGTACCCAAAAGCAAAGACTCGAGTGGGCTCCTACCAGTTTTCTCTTCAATTTGGTGGCCACAGCAACTACAGCTGCTGAGCCCACCGTGGAAAGCTTAAAGTGGAGGCCGAACAATTATCCAACGTCACAAGGACTGCGTGCAAATGATCTTTACCCTGAAAACTCTCACGCCACACTGTCAGTGGATATGCATCTGAAATTTTTTATTACCACCATACATCCCCCTTGTCCCAATCTTCTGACTGCTCTTATTATTTACCCACCTATCCAATATTAATTATAATTACAATTTAGAGGTTGACAGTATAGACGTTCGCGCACAGTACTGAGTATATTGACGCAATCTCTTATACAGCAACTTCTAACTTATTAATTCTCGCGTACCAAAAGCAAGGCAAAAGACAATATTTGATCGTCCAAATTATGCGATATATTTCGGGACCAAAACTAGCCGTCAGACAAACGCTTAGCTGGCTAGTGATCGTGCTGCATGTGACACGACGGGGTACCAAATGGCGGGGATGCTCGACCGGAAGCCTTCAGCTAAACAAGTTGACATAAACAGTGGTGGTCAGCATCAAATGATGAGCGATTGCTGTTGTAAGCCACGTCTCATAAACCGTTAATGCCCAGCTCTTGCTACACTCGGGCCCACGCTGTTCCTTGCAGTTTTTCAGAAACGCTTAGTAATAACGGACGAAAAACCAAAACACCGATTGGCCGCTTGGGATTTCTTTATTGTAACACCAACATATAACAAATATTTCTATTAAGGTCTGTGAACAAATATTACAATAATAAATCACGAGATTACTTCTGATGGTTTGCTACTGACTTCTTCCTGAACAGCGACTGATGAGACGATGACTGGTGTATCGAAGTCTCCGCGAAAATATAGGCAAGTTGGGTTTGAGCAAACAACCACGAATTGATCGTTCAATCTTCACCTTCACTGACACTCCCCGGCAAAAATGTGGTTCATCCCATTTTTCCATCACGACCAATACACGTTGACTTGGATGCCATTGCGAGAACCTGGGTCACACGGACAGAGCTGAAATGGGAAACAAACAGAAAAGCCAACACACCACAAGCATACCCACAGCACAATCTCACAAATCGCTGACGACCTGCGCCTCCAGATAAAGGCCTCCTCTTGACATCTTGCAACACAGTCGCCACTTGCTAGAATGACTCTTGCAGAATGCAACGTGATCATAGCACCACCTCACGATACTCTACGCACATCCTCTTATCTACTCACTACCAATTACCACTGCAATCGCTTGTCACTCATTCTGCCTCAATTCTAGTAGCGGTGACGCATGCGAGCCTCAGTCGTCTACACTCTCGCTCCCCGGAGTGTGGGACCACAGCTGACAATTATCTCCGTATGCATTTCATTCTCAGGAATAGCCTCCCTGGCGTATACGACTCATCTGCTGTCCTTAACATCAATCAATTCATTCATGGATGTAGAAGACTCGAGACAACTTCAGAAGTAATCACGACGAAAATTTTAACAAAATTACGTAATAACAACAGGGTACGAAAATAACGAGTAAACACAATGAATCCAAAAACCACCAATTGATATGACACACCACACGTATACACGGACAGTACAAATAACCTCGCGGATCATGTCTTGGTGGAATTCCTTTGAAGAGTTGCAGGACTTACACCAGTACGCCTACAACCCTTCACAGGTTGACGATTGTAAGTTGTGGAATGTCCGGACACACACAAGATTGACCAACAATTACAACAATTGGAACTCACACAATTATTTAACACAAACATATGTACAATCAGCACATCAAAGTGGTGGATTCTGGCACGACAAACTACCCTTGAAGAACTGTAGGACTTACAGCAGTACGCCTACATTCCTTCTCGGGTTGATGATCCAAGTGGAAGTCGTCCGGACACAAACAGAATTACCAACAGCTAGATGACAGATGATACCAATTCAGTATATACAACATGAATATATGTACAAAATCACACACCGAGCACATTGGACTGCTCATTGATGCGCTACCCTTTGAAGAATTGTAGGACTTACACCAGTACGCCTACAACCCTTCTCAGGTTGACGCTCTGGGTTGGAAAATCGTCGCAGAGTTCATTTGCTGACTTCCCTCTATCAGCTATATCCTCAAATCTGAACGGTAACACGCTCATGTCATTGTATCGTAGAATATAGATGACCAACAAACACACGACATATCTCATCAACCAAGTATAGAAACAGAGTAATTTACACCAAAGATAATAACATTCAAATAGTAACTTGAAACTAGAAATGCCTTTATCCATGCAAGTCAATTTAACAATTACTCTCTCGTTTACACTTGGCTTATCCTCACTAAACTGGCCAATATCTTTCGTCCTTTCAAACGAACTGATACTAGCATAGTCATTGCACAAGATACTTGAGTTGATGGGTGTCTGTTTCATTGTGGATGACAGCACCAACGACAACTGTTTGACACCAGTTGATGAACTTAGCGGTGGATCAGAAGCTGTTGTTGCTCGACTTTCAGAAAGTTGTCTAACTGCAAGAATACTACCACCGCTGTCTTTCACTACTAGTTCGGGTTTAGCACTATCATCTGATGGCAGGTGGGCTACACGCTGATCAATTACACTGACGGTCTCACAAGTATCCATAACTTCTGCAACTGCATTCAATTCTACTTCACGTTGTCGTTGTACAGAGCCTTTATTTAACTTAGCAGTAGTAGGCATTCCCTCCATTTCATCATGATCAACCAAAGAGAAATCTGCACTATCATGATCATTACCACAAATATTCAATTTACCGTCAATCTCATCATTTTCAAACTCTTTAATAACAGAAGTAGACAATTTTGGTTCCTCCTCACAAATACTTAGAGGTTTTATACCTTCATTCTGACTAGTAATACTTTGTAAACTTGTGGAGTCAGAACTGTCCTCTGAGACTGTAACTCTCCTCTGTGACACTCTATTAAACAATGGCTTACTAGTTGCAACTACAGACTTCTTGACCACACCGTTATCGTCACACAATTTGGAGTCAGACCTGGATTTCACATTTAGCTTATCACTGAACTTGCTCACTGGTTCACAGTTCACCTCTGTATGCACCTCTTGAAAACGTGTAAAACACAACCGTGCTTGTCTTGCATCTTGTAACTTATCTGTTGAGGATGTACTACGAAACCTGTTACACTCACTAGGTCTATATGCATTACTGGACATCATGGAGCCTTCTCGATATCCACCTCTCTGAGGCCTATTCGTCATCAATGATTGCGTTTTGCCCTCAGACTGCTCTATTCTGGGGGTGAGGTGCAATAGACTGGCAAACTTGCTCATAGATTGATTGACACTAGTATTTACCAGTTTCAGGATATCATCAAATTTTGGCTCGATACCCTCATCCTCCATACGGGAGCTTATCTTCACCCACTTCCTTTGCAGTCGAGTACGTAGGCGTCTCGCTATTACTTCTAGGATAAAGCTCGAGTTGAGGTCACTCATTCGATTCATCGAAATCATTGCATTCCTGTAAATTAGCAAATTATATAAAAACTCAGTGAGTGCCTGGGAGTCATCTTGTAGTTGACTGCTATTACTCTTAACAGCCTCGAGTAATTTCCCTACAATCATCGAAGGTCTTCCAAACCTTTGACGTAATATGCTCATAGCCTCAGCGTATCCCTCATTAGGGGCATGAGCTTACAGCACTGTATAGCTCCTTCAGCAATTCCAGTGCAATACCTCATCAAATACATTAACTTCGTTTCATCATTTAATAAAAAACCACTTAACATGATACCAAATTCTTTTACAAACTGTGAATACTCAGCCGGGTTTCCATCGAAACACCGTGGTTCTAATTTAGGGAGTTTGATGTTCCTATTATCCCTGAACGGCGAAACAGTAACATCAACCATGTCATGCTTAACATCAGACACATCGTTACAATTAACAGACAAGTCACCATGACTTACTTTCCTGTTTGCATCCAAGACGCTCTGTCCCTTCTTTGACCCAGGCATTGTTGAACTTGACCTAATTCCGAAAACCTTCCAGACATTGATTGTTCATAGAAGACTTCGCCGGCACCAGGAAAGGTGAACGGTGACTATCCAAAGTCGTGACAACTGTCCAAAACCGTTAAAAACTGACGTTGTACTGTCAGAAACTGTCAGCCACGTCTCGTAAACCGTCAATGCCCAGCTCTTTCTACTCTGGGACTCACGCTGTTCCTTGAAGTTCCTCAGAAACGCTTAGTAATAACGGACGCAAAACCAAAACACCGATTGGCTACTCGAGAATTCCTTATTGCAACACCTATACATAGCCAACTTTAAAATTAAGCTTTAACTAAGGTCCATGAACAAATATTACAATAATAAATCACAATATTACTTCTGACAGTTTCGGCCTGACTTCTTTCTGAACAGCGACCGATGAGACGATGACTGGTGTATCGAAGTCTCCGCGAAAATATAGGCAAGTTGGGTTTGAGCAAACAACCATGAATTGATCGTTCAATCTTCAACTACATTGACAGCTGTGGTCAAAAATTTTGGGGAATTATTTACCGCCACATCTCACTCCCCCTTAGCGAGATGGTGATGACCCTAAAGCAGAACCAGCCGGAAGTAAAAAGCTCGATGGTTCCCTTTCGGGTGAAAAATTCCTCCGACCGGCTTGGTGGCGTGCCTAGTAGTTTGTCTGCCTATGCTAATAGGGTGTTTGTTCATAGCTTGACTGGAGTTGTTCCTTGGATCCCGTGCTTCGTTTGTTTCCTGTCCAGTGCCCGTCGCACCTCGAAAAGAAAACAAGAACGCTAAGAACCATTTCGAGGAAAGTGTACCAAATCAGCTTTTTTGTTAAAAAAAATGATGTGCATTTACAATACAGTAAAATAATGCTAAGTTTAGGACACTGAAAAAAATACATCTAATTTTTTTGTGCATGTAACATGTACTGTTGAAGAAAAAAATTTACTTGTGTTTAGTGATACTGTACATAAAAAAATTGACATGTCTCAAATACTAGTTAGTACCACAAACGAATAAGTTGGGTGAATCACACGACTTCGTTATGTTGAATAAGTGTGAAGATATTCTGGGAACCTTGCGGTACGTCCAGAACGGGTTTTCTTAGGGGGCTCGACAGAAGGTTCGGTAGCTGTCGCTGTGCTAGTGACTTCTTCGAGGTCTAAACGATCTTCGGTTATTTGTGGATTATGGGGTTCGTTGAGCTCTACACTAATAGGATTATCCTCCAAGTAAGCCCGTTTCAGACGGTCAATGCTGACGGTGTCCTCGCGGCCTTTTTGTCCAAGACAAAGAATTTATCCGAACGTTTAATTACTTTATAAGGTCCGTCGTATGGGGGTTCCAGGGTCTGCGCACAGAGTCGCGACGAACAAATACATGTGAAGAAGTTTTTAAACACGGATGAACAAAAACATCAATGGACTGTGGACGAAGGGGAGCAGGTTTAACTGAACGCATTGCGTTTGTAAGCCTACTGACGTATGAAGCGTGATCTACCACTGGTGGGAAGCTCGAGGGAGAAACAAATTCACCAGGCAGTCGTAGTGTCGTGCCATATACTAGCTCGGCGCTAGTACAACCAGCATCGGTTTTCAAGGCGTTTCGTATCCCTAGGAGAACTAACGGAAGGGATTCAGTCCAATGGGTGTTGTTTGCAGCTGACAGACCAGCTTTCAGCTGTCTGTGTAGACGTTCTACCATACCATTAGCTTGAGGATGGTAGGCTGTTGTTCGAAAACTCATGCAACCTATGATTTTAGTCAGGGCAAAGAATAAGCCACTTTCGAATTGCCGCCCGCGATCAGTTGTTATGGAAGATGGGCATCCAAAGTTAGCGATCCATCTTTCTACGAAGACGCGTGCGACTGTTTCAGCAGATACGTCCTTGATGGGTACTGCTTCCGGCCATCGTGTGAATCGATCGATGCAAGTTAAAATATGGGTATATCCATGGGATTCAGGAAGGGGTCCAACCAAATCTATATGGACGTGTTCAAAACGAGCGTCAGGGAGAAGAAAGGTGCCAAGTGGGCTTTTGGTGTGTCTTATCACCTTGCACTTTTGACAAGCTAAGCACGTGTGTCCCATTCCCTTACTTCTTTATTAATGCCAGGCCAACAAAACCGACTAGTTACGAGCTTGACAGTAGTTCGAATACCTGGGTGAGATAAGCCATGCAACGTATTGAAGACGTTACGGCGATAACTTTTAGGCACGATGGGGCGAGGAGTACTCGTGGAAATGTCGCATAGAATAGTATCTCTTCCCATACCTAAGGGTTTCTCAGCTAATTGTAGAGTTGTTTTCGACAACTCATGTTGAAGCTCGGTATCTTCTTTTTGAAGACGAGCCAGTTTTACAAGGTCTATGCCGTCGATTTGGGTGAGGGAACAAACGCGCGACAAGGCATCTGCCACAGTGTTGTTTACTCCGGATACATGGCGAATATCTGATGTAAACTGTGAAACGTAATCCAGTTGTCGTGATTCCCTGGGTGAATACTTATCTGAAGGTGAGTTCAGAGAGTACGTCAGAGGTTTGTGATCAGTAAAAATTATGAATTCACGACCCTCTACCGAATGTCTAAAATGTCGTATAGCACAGTACATAGCCAGAAGTTCTCTGCCGAATGTGCTGTACTTCGTTTCAGCTAATTGAAGGCGCCTGGAGAAAAAGGCGAGTGGTTGCCACTCTTTTCAACTAGCTGTTGTAGAACTGCGCCGATTGCAGTGTTTGATGCATCAACCGAGATACTTAACGGTGCCGTTGGATCCTGATACATCAGAAGTGTGGCATTCGCAATAGCTTTTTTAATCTGGGTAAAAGCATTTCGAGCAGACGCGTCAAGTTCTATGGACTTGTTATTCCCTCGAAGGAGGTCTGTCAATGGCTGAATCAAAGAGGCACAGTTGGGAATAAAGCGTCGATAATAACTTACTAAGCCGTTAAAAGTGCGGAGACTTTTCACCGTCTGTGGCTCTGGAAAGTTCAGTATAGCCTCGACCTTAGTAGCCAGTGGGCGAATGCCCTTGCAGTCAATAGTGTGACCCAGAAAGTCGAGTGAGTCAACACCGATTTGACACTTTTGAATATTAATGGTAACACCATGTTGGCGTAACCTGTCAAATGCCAAGTCCAAGTGCCTAAGGTGAGTTTCCTTGTCTGGACTGGCAATGAGGCAGTCGTCTAAGTATGCGTATACAAAGTCGAGACCGCGAAATACTTCGTCAATGAAGCGTTGGAATGTTTGGGCTGCATTCCGAGACCGAATGGCATACGTAGAAATTCAAAAAGTCCGAAAGGCGTAATGATAGCCGTTTTCGGGATGTATTCTGTTGCCATCGGGATTTGGTTATACGCTTTAACCAAGTCGATTTTGGAGAATATAGTCGCGCCAGATAAGGTTGCCGTCAAGTCGTGTATATGAGGCAACGGGTAGCAATCAGGGGTTGTTTTGGCATTCACTCGCCGGTAATCACCGGTGGGTCGCCAATCGTTGCTATCCTTTTTCGGAACCATATGAAGTGGGGATGCCCATGGGCTATTCGAAGGTCGAATGATGCCAAGGGTAAGCATATGGTCAAATTCATTCCTGGCGATTCTCAGTTTGTCAGGAGCTAATCGTCGTGCTTTAGATGTCACAGGTTGTCCTGTGGTAATGATGTGGTGCATAACATTGCTGGTTATGCACGGTAGGTCGTTCGACGGGCAATTAAGTTCCGGATACTTGTCAACGATAGGTTGAAAAGTTGGATCAAGGATTGCCTTTATCTTAACGGGTGACAAGCTAGGGCCTATGTAGGTGATGCCTTTGATAGACAGACTAGTAGTATTGTCAATCAGTCGTTTTCGGCGGACGTCTACGAGTAAATCATGATGATTAAGTAGGTCCGTGCCAATGATGGGCATTGTAACGTCAGCGAGAAGGAAAATCCACGAATAGGTTTGCGTAAACCTACGTTCAGATAGACGTATTTCCTACCAAAGGTTGCGATTGGTTTTCCATTTGCAGCCTGTAAGTTGAAGGTAGGTTCCTTCTGTCGATCTGCTGTAGCAGGAAGGACGCTGACTTCGGCGCCTGTGTCGACTAAGTATCGAGTCTGGCTTATCACATCATGGATGTAAAGTAAGCGGCTAGTGCCACCGGCGACGGTTGCCGCTAACGCGTGCCGGCGGGATAGTTTCCCACAGACTTTGAGACATTTCCGAAGTTACAAGGCTTACGGCAACACTTCGCTTCTTGGCCATAGGTGTTGTGGTACCAGCACCAGTCAGGGTTTTTCAGGGAACGTGGTTTGGACTTAGATCGACCACGTGATTTTCTGCGTTGAGGAGATTTAGGACGACGGTCGGAGGAGTTAGGAGACATATTGGACCTAAACATCTGCTGGATGGAGTTGCATAACTCTATCACTGTGGTATCCTTACTCGAAGTCTGCTTAGTCATCGAGCATATTTCGGGAACTGGCCGTTTAGTTATTTCTAGAATCTTATCAGCAGAAATAGCTAAGCCATCCATAATAAGGCCCTGAAGTGTCACAAGTACGGTCTGTACAGATTGTGGCAGTTTGGATAAGAAGAGTTCTCTGAAAAGTCCTTCGTCGAACTGACTTTGGCCAATAACTTCTCTCATTCTTGTCAGCATGCTCACGGCTGACTGATCTCCTAACTCGATGTTAAGAAATAATTCATCCAGACGTTGTCGGTCCGTGAGAACGTTTCTCCTGAGGAGGGATGCTTTGAGCAACTCGTACGAGTTACTTACCTCGGGACTCAACATCTGTGAATTTACGTACTTGCTGAATTCACGCGGTAGGGCGTGAATAACTGCAAGTAACTGTGAACATTGATCGGTTATCCCATGCTCACAAAAATCTGCTTCAGCTAGCAGAAACCACGTTTCAGCATTATCTGGCCAGTATGGTACGAGCTGAATGGTTTTAGGAGTTGAGCGGATACGGATGACCTTGGGACTAAGATCACTCATGACGAAAATTATGTCGAATAATATATGGTACAAGAACAAATACAAAATGGAACGAACTCGCCGGGGTTATCTGCGGATTTTTCGTGGATGAAGTTCGCGGTTGGGCTCACCAGTTTAAAGGTTGACGGATATTAAAGGTTTGACGTGATATCTCGTTCAACAACTTCTAATTAATTTATTCTCGCGTACCAAAGACAAAGCAAAAGCCAATAATTGATCGTCCGAACCAAGCGATATATTTAGAAGCTAAAACAAGCCGTTAGACGAACGCTTAGCTAGCTAGTGATCGTGCACGTGACACGACGGAGTACCAAATGGTGGGGATGCTTGACCGGAAGCCTTCAGCTAAAAAAGTCGACTTAAACAGTGGTGGTCAGCATCCAATGAGTGATTGCTGTGGTCAATAATTTTGGGGAATTATTTACCGCTACAATAACTATTTTTTTTAATTGTAAAACTTCATCAGCTACCTTTTCCTGCCTTTTCTTTTTTTACGCCCAGTTAATCCACATTTATTAGGCACAGTACTATTAATTTCTCTTTTTGACGACTAATGGGTGGAAGTATCAACTCCATTGACATCAATGACGCGGTCTTAAGATAACGCATATAACAGACCACAAACGACGGATCCCGTACCACTCCGCTTAAATCGACCCGAATTTCCAAAGTAAAATGACAGGAAACGATGCCCGGAATTTTACGGAAGATCGGATTCCTTCCCCTTGCAGCCAGGAAGCGAGCACAAAGAAACCAATCTGGTTCACACCAGTCGTAATTAACCGTGCGATAGGACAGGTCACGCGCGCTCCTTGAATAAGACGTGCTTTTCCTCTCTAACCGGAAATATCCAATTTTGTGAATTATTCGTTTGGGAAACCTGATCATCCTACCCGGCGAATTTTATTCAACCATTTCTTCCTCACCGAGCCTGTGTGTGGTACTTCCCGCTGTCTCGAACTACTGCCAAAGCTTCAGGTGCTACTTCTGTAGCAACATCCTCCTCACTCTTTCAAATAAACAGGACTTGTGGGTCTGTCACGTGTTTGCTGTGAAGCCAAATAACCCGAAAGTTGCAGGTAAAGTCAAAAGCTTTTACTTAAATACTTTATCCTTCTTTTCTGTGCTCTCTATTGTCTTTTGCTGTAAGTCTATTGGACAAAATAATAGTCTCTTATTATTTAATCACCAGTATTAATTTAGGAGTAAAATGACAATAGATTCTCACCCTAAAATAAGTAGTGGGACATCATACTCTGTAGTCACCAGGGCGTCAGCCAAACTGGGCAAACAGGTGAAGCTGATGGACGGTCTTGAAGACCAGGGCTGATATTCCCAGCTCGTACAAATTACCTATGTCGCCACAGTCCTACAGTGAGGCTGTGCAAAGTCAGCCAAGTGGATGTGGCTCCACCCCTGTTAACATGACTAGGTTAACAGATCCGAGTGGGAAAATTGCACTAAGTGAGAACTGCATAACACCCATCCCCATGGTAGACCATGAAACAAATAGGAAGGCCAAAAAGAAACGTTCACGACGTCGCAAGACGACAAGAACGCTCGGGTGTTTCTGCAGCACTTCTCGCATGGCTGACAGATTACTTAGGCAAGAGAGAATTCTGCACCAAAGTCAACCGCATCCGATCATCCTGGCACACCTCGGCATCAGGGGTTCCTCAGGGTTCTATCCTAGGGCCGTTGATGTTTTTGATTTTTATCAACGACCTACCCTCCCAACTAAACTGCTCTGCGCTTCTTTACGCTGACGACGTAAAGATTTGGAGAGCAATTAACTCATCGGAAGACTCAGACAGATTGCAGGCTGACCTGCAAACTCTGGGAAACTGGGCTCTAGCTAACGGAATGCCTTTCAACCTAAAGAAGTGCAAAGTAGTGCAACTTCATTCGGGCAGGTCACAGAGTTTAGATTACACCCTTGGTGGCCAGAACTTGAGTTGTGTTCAATCAGAGCGAGACCTAGGCCTTATTCTAACAGAAAAGCTGGACACCAGTAGAAATTACTCGAGGGACGTCGCCAATGCCTACGCAACTTTACACTTTATGCATAGGCAGCTGGGAGCTCTCACTCCGGAACTGTTCTTAAGGTTATATAAGGCATATGTGAGGCCACACCTTGAGGTGCATAATATCATTGCACCTCCACTACTCAAAAGGGATGCTAACATTCTAGAAAGTGTCCAGAGACGAGCGACAAAATGGGTGATTGGCCTCCGCAACAAATCATATGAGGAAAGACTAAAGAAATTAGGTCTTTCCACACTTAGTTACCGAAGGCACAGGGGAGACCTCATCACCGTCTACCAAATCCTAAATGACCAGGCCCACCCAAATAAAAGCATCCTGCCATTAAGTGACTATAGGCTTCCACGAGGTAACCCGCTAAGGATAGCACACCAGAGACCAAAGACTCGAGTGCGACCACATTTCTTTTCGCTTCGTGTTTGCCGTCTCTGGAACGCTTTACCGGCGGCCGTGACTACAGCGGCATCTCTGGAGATTTTTAAGCGGAAGCTAGACAATCATGCAGAAATGCAGGGTTTGTGTCTCAATGGCTTATCCCCATAAAACTTGAAACCACACTGTCAATGGATAAACGTACAAACTAAATCCCCGCGACCTATTCTGCCTTCTCTCACTCTATCTTTTCCTTAGGTCACCTTTATTATTCCACTTATCTCAACCTATATTATCTACACTACAACCCATTGTTTTTATTCTTATTCTTATTACTACTATTCTGCTTTTTATGACTACACCGAATGACCAACGGGAGTTAGGTCAAACTCCATTCACGGCAGAAATACAGTCCTAACATACTGCATACTACAAACCACATCTCGACCAATCCCCGCACCACTCCTCCTGGAGTCTACCAGAGCTAAAGCAGTCGAGTGGCGGGACTTACTACGCAGAAGCTCACCGAAGATCTGGAACCTCTACCTCACAATCAAGAAGCGAACTCAAAGAAATCACTGGTTTATACTAGCTCGTAACAGGATATTGGATATTGGACATAGGATTCGCGCCAACTATTATTAGGTTCGCTACAGTTATACTTTTTTTTTTTTGATTTACAGCTTGATTCCACACTGTATTTTTTGGTACAAGTATGGGATTTTCAGCATGGATATCGGTAGCCCAAATTTTACAGGCCGACCTTAGATATCAGGTGTGCGTCGGCGTGGGCTCGAACCCCGGACCATGTGCATGGTCGGCGAGAGTCCTAACCACTGTGCCACCGACGCATTCTGGTAACATGTTTTATTTTGGGTGTTTTAAGTATTGGGAGATTACTTACAATTTCAAAAGACTGTTGTATTGAATAGGTAGCTTGATCTCACTAAGCGGGCGTAGTTTGTTGTGTATAGTTACGCTGTTGGAATACATCGACAGCCGTTGATAAACAATGTCTAGACATTGTTGAATAGTATCAGGGACTTAACAGCTGTTAGATCCCCGCTACTGTTCAACATAAAATCTATCGATATGGAACTAAAGGTTGTAGTCAATTTGGCTAATTTTTGAGACGTCGTTCTAAAGCCTATAGGCGTTTGTAAACTGGTGATGTAAACTGGCTAATATTCACTTGTCATTAGTATAATAAGTTTGTTTCATTGTATCACTTCTTTCATAGATAAAATATCTAGCAATAACTTACTGTAATTTTTAAGTGATATAAGCGTTTTCATAAAATTTACAGGGTACGCGTCACCTGTGAATTGTAGACTTTTCCTTTGTCACACACCTCTGTTTACTGTCTCTAATATGCATTTCTCCTACCTTCTCCTGCTTTGTGTGCTGCAAGGAGGGAGTGTGACAACTTGAACTGCCACACATATATGTGTCACACTCCCTCTGTTTTCGACATAGAATTCTATGTCGAAAACAGACAGACTTTTCATGATGGTTCTTTCTAGTGCTCATGAAACAGTGAGTAAGTAACTTAGGCATTTTTTGATTCCATATCGATTGAGGTGGTTAGGATTATGTTATGCATACATCAGTATGGATATAATGGAGAAGATTTTTGGCTCAGTTGGATGATTTCGATGTAATTGTGTTTGCTGAGCTGGATGGTTTATTTGCGAAGCTTTCATTGCACTACTGGGCAATATATTCGTCTGATTTTGCCTAGTAGATCAATAAAAGTTCTGTAAATAAATCATGTAGCTCAGGTAACACAACTACACCAAAATACCTGGGTATCTATTCGCTCAGCTAGCTGTTTTGAAGACTATCTAGGTTTGGATGCACAACCAATCCCAATAGTAGCAAAATCGGTCATTTTATTCTATTGTCACATTTCACATAATTGTCACTTATCTACTGCTTTGAAGAGTCGGCGTGAGGCGTGTTACACTACATGTTTATGTCCCTTTGAAATCTCTCATTCTTTTTTAAAATGACAAATTTCTTGTCAGTAAGCGATACAGGGTAACCTTTGCAACCTTTTTGCAACCTATGGAGATAAATTTAGTTGGTTTTACTTGTGATGCTTAACATCAGGATTGGTGTTTACTTTAAAGCATACTAATCTACTTATTTTATATTCTCAGATAGGACAAAAGTAAAGAATAGGTGCCACAGTTCAATGATCCTGAACTAGCCAGTCAAATCGTCCAGCATTACAAATGATGGCTACTCTTTATCCTAGTTACAAGTTTTACCCTGATTCAGGGTTAGGGTTAGAAAAGGATTAAGGTAAGGTTTTAGTTAGTGTCAGGGTGAAACTTGCAACAAAGATTTGGATTATGATAGAACTTGCAATTATAACTATAGGCAGTATCCATTTGAAATGCTGAACAATGTGACTACCGTCATTAGGTTATATTCATCATACAGTCAACCATTCATTAGAATTAGGGTATGCTTTAACTGCTTGCTACTCCTGCGGAAAAAATTAGAATTCTTTTTGCGGCATATTGTCCTTGTTATGCCTGTATATATATATATATATATATATATATATATATATATATATATGGTAGACATTTTTATACCGTAGATGACTTTTGCCCAGAAGTACATTGGTAGGCTGGCTCAAGGTCGTTTCCTCCAAATCCATTTTCATGTGAATATCCATAATTAAATCGCTGTCGATTCGAGTTTGACCATAGCGAAGTTATTCTGCCTAAGCATATAACTCGATATTTATTAATTCTTTACCTTTTTTCTCACACTTTTAGAATATTCATATGTTCAAATTCAAGTTTGGTGAGAATGTCCTACATACATGCACTCGTGGATACTCTAAAAAGGTGAAAGCAAGTAAGTGTAAAGTGAGCATTAACTGTATTTCTTTAGCCAAAGGTATTGCTGCTGTCGCTAAAGTTCGTGAAATTAAAGTGGAATCAGATCCCGAAAAAATTGTGAACTGTTGTTGCATTAACTATAGAATAGGTGAACAACCTATTCCATTGAAACCTGATAGGTAGTTATCTGTTGCTTTAAAAAAAAATTTATTGCACAACTTAGTGAATACCCAGAATGGCTGTGGAAATTAAGAGCAAACAGACGTCCTGTCCCTCTTAGTGAAGTCGACAAAAACTCTTATCAGTATTGGAGACGAATCAGAAAGATGAATCATGACCTAATAAATAATTTAGCTTCTGTAGACGGTTGGCATAGAAAAGACCATCGATCATTTGGAAATCAAGCTCTCCGGTTCTATGGTAACTTATACCTAGCTGTAAGTGATTGGTCTAATTCAAAAAAATTACTAGAAAATAAAAGTGGTTGAGAAGTACTTGTACTTGTTTTTTTACTTTTGTGACTAAAAATATACATTAGCAGTTAAATTTGTGGGGCTGTGGTTCTCATTGGTTTAGGCTAACAGTCACTGAACCGTGGGTTCAAAATCTACCTCAATCACTATGTTGTAGTCAATCAGGTGTTATGATTACCTCCTTTCAAATAGTGGGTTTAGGTCATTGCTAACTCCATGGCGACGCAAGTGATTATTGAATAAAACTTCATTTCATCACATCATTTGCGTTGTAATTAATCGTGTTATTGAAACGTGTTCACATGAATCTATAGCCCTTATATAAGTGAATAGTTTTAAAGCTGGGAATAATAAAAGAAGCATCGAGTGATGATTCTCCGCATGGAAGTCTGTAGCGTTCTATAAAATATCAATTTTTGTCTATGGTTTGTAAGGGTTAGTTTTGTTTTTACAAGTTGATCACAGATTGATATCAGTTAGAGAACCATTGAAAACCAGGGAGTACTGGACAGCTGCTGTTTCATCCTAGTTTGGGAATCATCGCCAGTACGCACCCACTGGGTTTCGAACCCAGGACCTTCCGGTTACAAGGCAAGCTCGTATAGCATTCAGCCACTGGGACCCGATTCAGTGGCTCATGAGTTCTAACTTCTACCAATTCATGATTTAGCGCGACCCCAACCAATGTCGTCGGTGGGACATCCATCCTCACACGTGACTGGATGGACCTCACTGGTCACGACTTCTCACTAGAACTCCAGGAAACTCCAACCTGTAGCAAGTAACTAGCGAGCATCAGGTTAATTTTCTATAGTTTGGTTTGTATGTTTTGTTTTTTGTGGCTGAATGGTATACGAGCTTGCCTTGTAACCGGAAGGCCCTGGGTTTGAACCCCAGTGGGTGCGTACTGCCGATGATTCCCAAACTAGGATGAAACAGCTGTCCAGTACTCCCTGGTTTTCAATGGTTCTCTAAATGATGTCAATCCGTGATCAACTCGTAAAAATAAATTTTTGTGATAATTTATTGCGTAGAAATAAATTTATGCAGAACTGTGTTTATTCACTTCAGTTTGTACAGTCTTATACGCGTTTTTGAATCTGCATGTAATGTTATATCACTTGGAATTTACTAGTTTTCAATAACTTATGCGACAAAAGATATTCACATTAAAACGCTATAAAATTGCTTGCTCACTTTACAGCTTGATATTTGTTTGTTTTCGGTCTTTCTACTTTGTACTCTCCTTATCGTGCGTTGAATCTAAATTCTATTGACTTGCTTAATGTCCAGTTATATTTGTTTCCTGTTTAAAAACCCGGGTGTATATGTCTAGTAAAAGTGATTGCTTCTACTTATCACTTTTGACATAGCTATCTTTTGTGGTAGTAGTAGTAGTGTAACGACAAGACAAGGATCAGGTGACAGATCGTTTATTGAGCAAACCAAGAGATATTTATAGATTTTTATGTACATTATTGTCAGTGGAGAAGCAACGTTTTCTGATTGGTTGTTTTCTTGCTGCAGATTATTCTGTGTACTGCTTTTGACCGTTTCTTAGAAAGTTAAGCCATATATCTGCTGTGGTTGGTTGGTGCGTTCCCCAACGTTAAGCTTTGTTATCGTTTTTTTCCCGTGACCCCAATTCGGGACGTAAACATTGACGTAAACTTTTGTCTACAATTTCGGCTTGCAGCTAGCTCTCACCACAGTAGTAGTGTAACAACAGAAGACAAGGGCCAGGAAACATCGTTTATTAAGGAAATCAACACATTTATAGATTTTCATGTACATATTATAGATTATTGTTAGCAGAAAAACACAGTTCTCTGATTGGTTGTTTCTCACAGAAAGTTAACCTTGGATCTCTTTGTGAATGTTTCTTGAATATCAGGTCATCTATATGTTAACTGTATCCGCCTACGCAAAGCCTTTGTTCTCATTTTTCTCACAACCAATATTGTGGACATAAACATTGACGTAAATTACTGTCCATCAATTTTGGCTAACAGCCAGCTCTCACCACAGTAGTACTATCCAAGTCAGTCAATATAGCTCTTGGGGCAGTTAGAAATTAAGTCAAGCTTTCTTCTCAACTCAGTAATAGGACTACATTAGGTCACTCGAAGAAATCACTTTAAGCATATTAGTTATGGCTACAGGTCTTAATTGTTTTTGGATGATATAAACAAGCAGATACAGTGGTGGGATCTGTGATATATCCCATCACAGATGCAAATATATTTGTGGACACTTGGAAACTCATGAGTTCAAGAGCATTATGAATCGATCTTAGATGTTATAGGTACTTATTTATTCGTCGAAAATTGCGACTTCAACATATAGAAAATCAACATAAGTGATTCAGTGAAGAGATACCTTATAATGAATTTATTATCAAACTGTACAATCGTATATATATGGTTTTTTTAAAGAATTTATATCCGGTGAGGGAATTAAGTCAAAGGTGTGAATGCATAAAATAATAATAGTAGTATGAAATGCAATTAACATGCCTGTGATTATAATCATAATTAAGTGTCAAGTGGTAGAGCAATTAATAATGTCATATATAGAATAATTCATGGGATATGCAGATGTTGGAAGAGATTGCAAAGTTACAGAATACGTAGGCAAATAAAAACGTTGCATAACGTGATGTGAAATTCGATAACACAGAACACTACGAGAATTCTTTTTGATTTAGAATGACAAGTGGGATAAGTGAAATAATGCTGGAAACAGTTCAAAGTAAGAATAATAATGATAATAGTAACAATCGACGTAATAACCGAAGAGTATACAAACTAAATGAACAAAACAAAATACGAATGGGGATTATCATACTTTAGAGCGTAAGCGGAGTAAGACCGTGACAGTTAGAGGGGTTGAAAAAAAATACTTTCTCTGGCTTTTCTATTACGATAGCCAAAGCCACTTTAGCAATACAGGTGAGTCGGATACGTGGTGGTTTGGGCAAGTTACTTTTCATCGCCCTGAAGATAACTTTAAAGGAAGAGGTTGTTGAGATACAGTGACCAGTATCAACCAGATGTTCAATTATTGCGCTTCTTATTGAGCCATTCCTACCTTTTCGTAACCATTCAGGATAGTCATCTTGCATAAAACCCAAGTCTAACAATCGATATAAGTACTTCACGTAAATCGATAAACGCACATAGAGTTGGTCAACTGCAGGATATTGAACAGTACTGATCCACTAGGAAACGCTATTCTCGACGGTGCTGCAGAATTTCCTTTTCAGGGACTGTGACTTCCTTCTTTTAAGGTTCTCGGTAGCTGAGTAACTTTTGAATTCAGGGTCCATGCACAGCATTTTCTGTGGTTACAGGCGGTAATTCGCATTTGAAAGGTCTAAAAAACGGTGGAAATCCACTTTCCATTAGGATTTTTTTAGAAGATTTAACTCTTCCTCCACATCATCAGAACTAGATATGCGGCGAATGCGAGTAGCAAGTGACCTGATTAGGTTTCGTTTTCGACAATTTGGTGGTACTCAGTTGTAGAAATTTTATCAGTTGACCATTCCATGATAGCTTTCTACAAACTAATCTCTTTAGAATTCCTTGATAAGTTCACATCGAGAAAATGAATGTTAGGCTCTTTCTGTATTTTTAGTGTAAATTCTATCTCTGGATGGCAAACATTAAATGCATTTATCATATTTTTCAAATAATTATCACGAATAATAAGTGTGTCATCTACATTACCTTTTATACATTTGGAATACTTGGATGGTTGACTTCAACTGACCATTTTCTAGACTGGACATAAAAAATCTGCAGTAAAAAGATGCAAAGGAGAATCCATTGCAATACCATCCTTTTGTCTGAAGTTTGTGTCACTGAAAGTAAATTATGTATTCATTGTGTATTTCGAAAGCAGTTCTTCCAAATATGTATTATTACTATTATTTTCTTTAATTCCTAGAGGAACATAGGGCCTCAGTCGTACGTCTCCACTGCGTTCGGTTCTCTGTTAGAGTTTTCACCTGGTTCCACATCTGCTCACATGCTTTAATCCCCTCTTTACATGACCTCCTCCAAGTCACCGTCGCACTGAAGCCCAACTCGCCGCTTCCCTTTCGAGTTCCACTCTAGCAATGGCTTGTCTAGTGATGTCACTTGGTGGTTTCCTCAGAGTATAGCCAATCCACCTCCATTTCTTCCTGATTATTTGTTTCACAATCGGTTCCTGGTTGGTTCGTTCATTGCCAGAGATCCCTGTTGCTGATCTTTTCTGGTCGGCCATCTGATCTTGAGTATAATTGAGCGAAGACAGCTGTTGATGAAGTTGTGTAGTTTGTTTGAGATGCTCTTTATGATGCGCCAAGTCTCTGATCCGTGTAGTAAGTAGCACTGACTTCACATTAGAGTTGAAAATCTGGGTCTTATTTTCATTTTCATGCTGAGTGCTGTTGACCTCCACACAGACTTCAGATTAATGAAAGCTTGTCTTGCTTTCCCGATCCTTGCTTTGATATGCTCGTCAATTCCGCTTGTAGTTGAAATGATGCTTCCCAGGTGGGTAGGTAGGTAAAGGAGATTGTTTCTTTCAGGTTCCTCTCATTTATGCTGATTGTTGTCTGTTGTTGCTGTTGGCCAGGAATCTCCATCACCTGTTTTCTCTATGTACATACGAACTTCTATCTTTGATGAGTTTTCTGCCAACTTGAGGTATGTAGTGAGTATTCCTATATTCAACTTGTTGTCCTCAACATATTTGCATATAAAACTTATGATTTCTGTCGATGGAACATTTGTAAGTAGAGATTCTACATCCAAAGACAACATTTATCTATTCGAAACATTCAACAAATTGGAAGGTGTCATGAAGGGAACGATGATATTGCAAAACACTATTGTACTGAGTTCAATAAATAAAGCATGATGAATGCAATAATGCTGGAGATTTTCAGCTATTGGTTTTGTAGGGGATTTCGATTGATTGGTTGGAGGATTTCATCATGAGCTGATATCAGTTAGAGAACCATTGGAAAACCTGTAGGGAGTACTCTGGACAGCTGTTTCGTCAGCCTAGTTTGGGACTCTCCATCAGTACACACCCACCGGGCTTCAGACCCAAAACCTTCTGGTTAAAACTGTGACCACTAGCCATTGTTATTGGTTCAGGTTTCCAATGGTTCTCTAACTGATATCAGCTCATGATGAAATCCTCCAACCAATGCTGGGGATTGTTCAAAGTGATGAAAACAATAACACGCTAGTCGAAAGAATAAGTGATGGTCAAGATGGAAATTGAGACTGTAATTATTTTACACATCTGATCCAGGATTACGAAAGAAAGAGTAGCTGAACAAACCTAGGAGCTGACATGTCAACAGTGACTGAACATTTCGGTGCGGTCACAATCAACGGGAAAATCAAAGGAGACGTAAAAGAAATCGTGTTCTCTTTAGCATTTTAATCTTTCTATCAGGCTACTTGCTTTAATAATCAGTAGTATATTAGGTACCATGGTAAATTATACATGAACAGGACAGTATCTTAATTACCACAGTTTCTGCCCTGTTCGGTACAAAAGAGGCTTAGTTGAGCGAAGTGCCTCTTCAGTAGAATCCAGCGAATATGCACTGAAGACACACTTGATGAAGAAGAAAGAAAGTTGACACAAACTCTGGTTGATAACAATTATCCAGACAAGTTCATTGGGAGATATAAAATAGTCAGAACACCAAGGTCCATTCTCCAACTTGCCAATAAGAAAGACGTGTATATCAAGCTACCCTATATGAGGGGCCATAGCAGCTTGATAACTAGACAAAGATTGAACACTGCTGTTAAAAAGACCTTTTATGCAGTTAATATCATGATAAATGAGAACGTGAAGCGCATATACCCACCTAAGCCCTCAGAACATGCGAAAAAATAATTCCACATCCTACTGTATTTACCATTTTAAATTACAGATGGTCGAAAAATGTTGTTAGGTATTGCTTACAATAATGATATAATGGAATAGTATTTTATTATGCATCCACTCCTTGTGACTTATAATTTCCAGTGAAACTATATTGTTCTTCGTTACTTCTATTTCTCTGTCTCACATCTCTGTTCACTGTCTCTATTATGCATTTCTTCTACCCTCTTCTCTTACTTTGTGTGCTATAAGGAGGAAGTGTGGCGACTTGAACTGATGCACATCGGTGCAAAGTTCTGTATTGAAAATAGACAGTATTATTTATGACCAGGTGGTGCGCGGGTTAATAGGAATTGCCTTGTACATATATAATAGCATATATGGCTCAGCCAGATTTGTAGTGGCAAAAATATTATTATCCTCATTCGTAAATAATTTGTCAGTGACAGGCAACTAATGTATTACAAACGACCTGGCCATTGAGAGTGGAAGACATGAAAAACCTGGCTAGCTGTCTTTGATCATAGATGCCTGCGTTCTATTTTCTGTATGAAGTGGCATAATAAGGTGAGCAATATTGAAGTTAGTCATCGAGTTCTAGGTAAGCAGGGGAAATCAATCGACGAGGTTGTGAAGTTACAAAGACTGAGATGGTTAGGCTATGTGTTATTTATGCCTAGTCATCGTCTTCCTCGACGGGCAATGTTAGCTGATATAGGGTCAGGCTAGAAAAGAGCTATCGGAGGTCATACCAAAACATGGCACCATTCAATGAAATCTACAACAGTTAGTCTAAGCCAAGTAGGAAGGTGTAGACTACTGTCTGGTTGGGGTCGTCGGGACGGTAAAAACAAACGGTTGCAAACAATTGGTGACATGGCTCAAAGTCGTTCTCAATGACAGCGCAGATGCATCCACACCCTGTGACATATGATTTCCAATGAAACTATATCGTTCTTCGTTATTACTATTCCTTTATTTCACACCTCTGTTTACTGTCTCTATTATGCATTTGTTCTACTTTCTTCTGTTGCTTTGTGTGGTACATGGAGTGGAGTGTGGCGACTTGAACTGCCGCACATATGTGGAAAGTTCCATGTCGAAAACAGACAGACAATGTTTTACAAACACCAGCTTTTGATTTAGGCTCAGTTCTTTAAATATTCCAATTTATAATATTAGAACAAGACATATAAGCGAACAATATTGCTTTCAATTAGATTTTCATCAGGCTTTACTCTATTTTACATAGACTTATGCATAAAAAATTTTAACCAATGACGGTAGTTTTGTGGATCAAATAATAATAATACTAATACTACTACTAACAATAATAGAGCAAGTCGTATCTGTACAGATGACTCCCTGGCAAATGAGCTAGAATACATCCAAAATACGTTGGTATATATGGGTTATCCTAGTAGATTTGTAAGGAGACACATGAATACCAGGTACAATAAAGAAAAACTGACAACAGTTAAAAAGAAACAACTGTTCGTGAAACTGCAATTTAATGGGGGACGTGGCTAGCGAATTCTTACATCTGAGATTATCGGGAGCGATAAAACGGTATTATACTGCAGCCACCCTCTGTTTGTCATTTTGCAGCCGACCAATTATGATTGCTCACTCAGGTGAAAGATAAGCTACCTAGCTGTGCCACTTCGATGTGTATCTATACATTTAGTTGCTGTCGTGGAGAGAGCTATATAGGGTGAACAACAAGACAGCTTAACAAACGCATTAATGAGCATCTTCCTTCATGGTTCGGAAAAGGTCAAATAAAATCCATGCGAAGTTCTGTTTTGGCTCATTTGATTGATAGCGGTCACCAAGTGGACAAAAATGGTGCCTTCAAAGTTATCTATCGCATTCCATCGAGTCTTTCGAAAGGAATCAGAACCCGTCTTTTACACTTAGCCGAAGCTATGGGAATCAGTTTGAGAGAACAATCCTAGTCTTTGCATACAGCAGAAGAAGTTTGTTCTACCTTTGTCTCTCCGTTGCTTGCCTAGGTGAATTCTATTCAAAACCCTCCCACCCTCTCTTATCTTCCATCTCCTTCGTACTTTTATGATATTTATTGAAACTCTATCTGTCCACTTCACCCTTAGTATTACGCAACTTTTAAGAATTGACCTGATTTATTTATTGAATTGTCTACATATACACATAATACTACCTTTGTTATTCTTATCTCCACTTGCATAAACCTTATTATCATTATATTTTTTATCATTTTAATCATCGTTATTAACTACGTTCAAAACATTTACCACATTATTATTAATATTATTTGATTCACAAAATCAGCGTCATTGGTTAAAATTTTTATATATAAATCTATGTAAATTAGAGTAAAGCCTGAAGAAGATCTAATTGAAAACAACAATATAGTTCGCTTATATGTCTTGTTTTAAGTTTGGTTACCTCCCGTTGACCTCTCATAGTTATAGTTTACCTTAGTATTTTGATAAACATCCGTTCATTAGTTCAGTATCGACTATGAGTCTCCTCAAATAAATGAGAGCATTTTATGACAGATTTCTTTACGAATATGTATAACTTGAAGAAATATTGAGAATCATGAAGTACTAGAGGTGGGGTGGGACAGCTGTTTCGTTTTGGCCTGGGATTCTTCAGCAGCGCTCTCCCGCAAGTCTATTAGCGACTGAAACTGGAACTTCCATTTTATGGAGCAAGTAAATCAACACTCAGTCATTGAGTGGATATCTAATGTTGCATGAATTTTCTGCTTAAGTCAAATCCACAATACCGATGGCTATCTGCCTATCGGTGGGAATCACAGGTTCCGAATATTTATGTATATATATTCCTGCTGATTGCCTCCGACTATCTAATATCATCAAATCAATGTACACCATGATGGTGGGCTACTTAGAATGGTGGCCACATTGCAAAGTTGACTGATAGAATTCAGTCTGAACGAAATAGAGGACTAGACACGTCGCACTAGTTACTAGTGTCCAATCAAAATACCCACTACAGTCCTACAGGAGGTCAATCGCGAGCCCGAATAGCTCAGTGGTGACGTCTCTGACTGTAGTACTCACTGGGGGACGCGGGTTCGAATCTCAGAAGGGACATGAGTTCCTTCAAGGTTGGAGATACGCCTTGCTGAGGAGTGCCAACTAGCACGAAACCTAGGTCACTCAAGGCTTCCTGCCGATTGCCTCCAACTGTCTAATTTATGAAGACTCCTGTAATCGGTCACTTACGTACATTAGGCTAATTTTCATATTCTCAGTAACGATAACAGATTACATTACTGAATGGAACCAATTAAGTGAGTCACAACTCTAAATACATGAATTACATATCACATAGTGCAAACAAATATAAAATAAATATTTCAGACTCATGCAGTCTAGATAATTCCGCTCTAAACAAATGCACCTACTATATACTGCAGTATTTCCCCTAACACTAAATTACATAATACATTATCGATTTGTCGTGAAATGAAGTCAGTTAAATTCATTATAATAAAGATATTGTATTTCCTAACGAATGAAAAACAAAACGATATTCTTGTTTTTACTGACATTTATCAAAGTATTATTAAACCGGAATTTGCAAAATCCACTGTATATGTATAACAAAGTATATCTGTTATGATATTGAAATATAGTTTACTAACTTGATCATCGTTCATCAGTCTAGGGTCGCTTTCTTGTTGTCAAGTTGGTCAATTGGTAAAGATAACAAAATCAAGTGTAGATTGTTGGGTTTGATCAGTGTGTAAAATTATAAAAGCAGTGTGTGTTTACATAGTGAACTTGCTTATCACATTCGTGTTGATGTTGTCACTTCATGGGGAAGGGAGGTGTTGTAACCAGGTCAGATTCTGTTTTAGTCCATCATTCCTATTTAGGCAATTTGGATTCCACTTGATATGAAGTGCTTCTGATGATGTTAGACGTTCTTTGTGATTTCTGAAGTTTATTTCAATATTTTGTTATCTTCACCACCTGACCAACTTGACAACGAAAAACAACCCCAGACAGACGAACGATGATCAAGTTAGTATACTTTATTTTGATATCATAACAGATGTACTATTACCTCTGTTATTTGGTTTAGTGATCTTCATTGCTATTTTAACTTTCAATATGTCCTTCTTTTAACTTGACCTGGGTAGTCTATTTTCTCACCTCTTAACTCTTTGTTATAGATATATGCTGAGTTGATTTTGTAAATTTTTGGTTTAATAATACTTTGATAAAGCTATTAGCAGCAGCATTAAGCAGCGAAACGTCAGTAAAAACAACAATATCGTTTTGTTTTTCATCATTCATTGGGAAATACAGGAAAACATTTATTATAATGAATATCATATACCCAGTGCCCAATTTTTTTCAAACCGTTAAAAGTGAACTTGGTTTGGACCTATGTAAGAAATCAATTAAATGTTCACTAAGCCAACCAAAACACCTGATAAATCTGTAATTGGCCAAGCCGACCTCTAGGTAGGCCTTAGACGTCAGCACTTACTAAACTTCCTTGCCTCGGTTAACTCTAATCAGTACATTACCTACCGTGTATCCATCGATGAATGAAGTCTAGGTAAAAGTCTTATGCACTGTTGTATGCCCTGATTAGAACTATACTTATGTAACAAGTGAAAAATCAAAGTTAGTACCTAGTAATTTCGTACAGCTTATCTGTAGACAGGCTGGAGTAGCAAGCTCGAGGAGTGAGTGAGCGAGCCACGTAGAAGGAGGAAAAAGAAGGATTGCTTGGGGCCATAGAACATGACTATGTTAAAACAAAAGTTCAAATATTTAAGGTGCACTACAGACCATCATCTAGTTCAAGGAGCCTTCAATGTCGAGGTCAAATATTTCAGAACAACTGGAGACCGACCACTGTAATTCAAATTCAACTTTCAGAAACTGGACTGGAGGACAAAACTATAACGGATACCTTCACTACAGATCAGAGCAAAGTCGAAGACACTAGTTAGCATCACTGGGGAGACCTGCGTGGAAGAACATTGGAACTAACACTGGAAGCTAACAGAAGAGAGGAGAGGATGATGATGAAAGAGAAGACAACTCGATGCAAAGATGGACAACAGAAGGAGAAGCTGAGTTCAGTGAACACTGCCTTGAATAAAGAAGTGAAGAAGAGTGACAGGAGAGACGAAAACAGTTCTACGACACACTGGCTAGTTAGCAACTGAAGGTGAACAGGTGGGCTACAGGTAATAGAGACCTCAGAACATTATATCAGATAACCAGGTCTTTATCCAGGAAGAGATCGACCCAGATGATGCAACTTATAGATGTTCAAGGGGACATAATCACTAAGGAACAAAAACAAATCAAACAATGGGCTGATCACTTCAAAGGTCTTTTGAAACGACCACGGCCTGCAACCCAACCAGAAATACTACCACTACCACCAACCATCTGCTTCCCAGTGGACGCCAACAAAGTGTTTACTTTACAGAGCAACAGAAATCTTCTCTGTAGAATGTCTTAATGAAGAACTCAATATTATTAATCAGTTGCTGCGTGAGAATGGCTACCCAGAGAAGTTCATTAACAAAATTATGAATCTAAAGTCAAGGCGAGCCAGAGTACTAACAGTTTTGAAAAACACCTTGTTCTTACAACTTCACTACCTCGGTGATAATACCAGTGAAATACTAACGCAATGCTTAAAGAATGAAGTAGAAACTGCTTCAGTGTTGTTCAGGTACACTGTCGCTTCAAAACCACCCATATTTTGAGTTCGAGAGTTAGAGATAAACTGGGTTCGAGCCTAGTTGGGAACATCATCACTCACTGAGCAATGCAGGTACATCCAACTGACGAGTCCCAAACAGGACAGGCGAAATACGCATCCTGGATTCCACTGCTAGTCACCATCCACCAATTAAATTAAATTCTAATTACATGCTCAGACGTAGTCAAAACGTCTGTACAAGAAGCCGACATGTCAACCTGAGACCGAGCACTTCCTTCCAATCAATCGACGAGAGAATCTAAAATTCAGTTAAATTGGAGATAAACTCCTAGTTTCGCCGCTTCTATTTCAATCTACCAATTTGACCGCTCCTGTGGAGTGTGTGTGTGTGTGGTCAAGCAAGGGATAAACAAAGTCCATTCACATAGTTCTGTTCTATTGCATCTCGTCGATACAGAAAACAAGATTGATGTTAACAAGGCAGCTTTCAAAGTCATCTACCACATACCAAATAATCTTAATTTTATCTTAAGAGTTTGTCTACCACATATTTCTGAGGCTGGCTGTTGGGATTTACACTAAGAAGAATAACTTACCTATCCAAAAGCAAATGATCCAGACAATTTCCTCACCTTGGTCATCAATCACTTAATGATCCTGAATTTTGCTGCATAAATTTCCTTAAATTTACCTGATATTCTATTTAGTATTACATTGGGCCCATATCGTTGACATTGTCACTGTGATAGGCACTTGATGTCATGCAACAAATTTGCTAAAGGAATTTTGTCACACTGTGAGCATCCACCTCACCACCCAAGGCTCCAACCTTGTGTATCCTCAGGTAAAACAAGAAGTCTTTTCAGAATAATTTATGCAAGTACGTCTAAGTATAAAAATTCCACTATACCATATTTTGCACGTACTTTATGTGATGAAAATAGAGTCAGGCATGAACTAACTAACCTTCTTTGCACTACTAAATAAACCATTTCTTCCACCCTTACAGCACCAAACTTCATTGTTATTGTATTTCTTATATTTATAATCCTCTCAATTTTTTGTTTTTATTTATTTATTTTTCATAAGTGTGAACATCATTTAAGCTGTGTTATAACTGTTAATTTTGTATTTTCCCTCACCATACTGCTATATCAACAGAACATTAGATTCAATACTCCATAGTAACATGCTAAAATTTCCAAACTGAATCACCAATACTGTTTGAAACGAACTCACTGTTATTATTATTATATTTAATACTCTGAATTTGTGCTTCGAATATTTTTGACTGTATATCGTAAACGCTGTGTGCGTCGGTGGCACAGTGGTTAGGACTCTCGACTACCATGCACATGGTCCGGGGTTCGAGCCCACGCCGACGCACACCTGATATCTATGGTCGGCCTGCGAAATTTGGGCTACCGATATCCACACTGAAAATTCCATACTTTTACCAAAAATACGGTGTGGAATCAAGCTGTAATAAAAAATTCCTCTGGTTACTTTTGTTTTAATTTTATTTATATTTTAGGTAAATCAGATGCAATATTGTGACAAATGTTGAGAATTTCATTCTGTATTAAAAGTACCGTTTTTGGAATAAAGTAGATCATTATTATTATTACTGAGCTTATGTATATTATAATTGTGAAGCAGTAAAAGGAATTTATAAAAGAGAATATTTTTTTCGTTGAACTTTCTTTTGTCTTCGAATTCAGCATACAGGCATAGCTCAATCTCGCTAATAAACCAATTTCATCACATTTGTATTGATTCATTTGACTAGAAACACGACTCCTTATTTAGACTTTGTGAAGCTAATCACTAATTAGCACTCGACTGAAATTCAACCTAGTCTCTATGTTACTACACGTGTATGGTTACATATTTTTGATTTTAAAAAAATTGTTAACTCAAATATCACCTTCAAAATCATACAGAATTAAGTCATTTGAAAAGACACACAACATAATTCGATTTACATTTATTGATTTGTGGTTAGTTTAATTAATACGCACTTTCTTATAGCTCAGATACTACAAAGTAAAACAGAATTGATACTGAACAAAGAGTACTCTTTTCGATAACCTGTTCTTCATCAGGCTCTACAGTTATATATACATTATAGTGAATGAATAAATGAATGAATTAGTGTTATGAACAACATTAATGTTGCTGTTTAAATAACATAGAATCAATAATATTGATAGATTACAACTCAATAGCATCAACATAAAATAAGCTGAATGTCAGAAAAATTAGGAAAGATAATATTACAAATTCATGAGTTTATAGTCTCTATTGAAGGCCAGTCAGGGCAGTAGTAGGGGCTGGCTGGACTTGCTTCTTTTGAACACAGAGCACTGGTTGTTTGAGGCGAATTACAATAACCTCTGCTGTTTGGAGCCTGCGGTGCTTCGATGATTTTGGCAATTTATTTGGTTGGTACCTGGTAGATGATAGAGAAGGATTCTTCCACGCTGGCTTTGTCGCCGGCTGGTTTGCACCAGATGGTCCAATATCGAACTGTTAATGGTTTTCACTAAACCTTTACTTAGCCATAGTGGGAGATGTTCCCAAACGAGCACGGGAAATCAAGTTCCTAGAGCAACGGCCAATATAACTCACTCCACTACAAGTGCAGTTGAATTGGTAGATACAATTTGAAGTGTTTAGTCTAGGTGCTTCATCTCTCAGTCGAGGTAGCACCATCGGTCGTGTAGAGAATAAGATGTGTAGTTCGCCAGCATTAAAAGTTCTTTGAACTGATTTTCTTAATCTCCTCGCAATTATCTCGCGTGGTATATCTCCCATGAATTGTAGTCGTATATGAAGAGGCTTCTTGTTTATAGATAGTCAGTAGTCCTTTACCGCCGCTTTCTTTGTCATGCGTTTCTTGTAGGGATGGCTATTTTAGATAAAAGTATCATATACAATGCTTAATCCATCTTCAATTACTTCTTCGGAGCATATAGCTCTTACTAACTCTGTGGCTGAGTATCTTCACCAAATTTCTTTTGTACTTGATAGGAACGAAGCTGTGAAGATGTGTATATTGTCCTGTCGAAGTACTTCTTTTTCTATGCAAATTTCGTTTTTATGCTACCATCTGGTTTTCTTCTAGGTAGGACATCCAGGAAGGCCAGCCCCAACTACTGCCCTGACTGGCCTTCAATAGAGACTATAAACTCATGAATTTGTAATGTTATCTTTCCTAATTTTTCTGACATTCAGCTTATTTTATGTTGATGCTATTGAGTTGTAATCTATCAATATTATTGATTCTATGTTATTTTAACCACATTAATGTTGTTCATAACACTAATTCATTGATTCATTCATTCACTATAATGTATATATAACTGTAGAGCCTGATGAAGAACAGGTTATCGAAAAGAGTACTCTTTGTTCAGTATGCATTCTTTTGAAAATTTTAATGGGCATTTTTAATCTGTTAAAACAGAATCATAAGACTGTTATGATTTCAAGGATATTTTGAGTTGTAAGAGAGACGCCAAGCTGGTTGGGGTGATGCCAAATACAACTAGTGTAACGCCGACAACATTATACGACAGCTACATGTTCCTCAGTCAACTCTACTTAGGCGAGAACGCACAACGATGTGAGCCCAATGTATATTTGACTATCAGCCAAAGCATATTTACAAATAGAAACAATGATATATATTTCCAATAGAGTGTGTGTGTGTGAGAAGATAACGTATCACCTCCTCCTGTGGAAGGGAGAGACGTATCACTTAGAGTCAACCCAGAACCGCAGCGTTTATTTTGTGCACCTGGCTGACCAATGTTGACAGATTGGTCTGTTGCTTACTGGGAGATCTGGAGCATTTTTGCCTTGCCCCTTCTCCCACAAGAGTGTGAGCAGCTGTGGCACTCCTGACAACATGTTGTTGTCTGGTGCAGGAGAGTTTGGCATCAATTTGTGGTAATGAAACACATGTCACAGATGTCTTTGGTCAGGAAACCGGTTGTATCACCACCTGACGTGAAGGACTCAGTGTCGGAACACTGATAAATTCTGGACGACCAGATGACAAAAGAGGGAGTGGCGTCTCTAATGACCTGTCGAGGATGGCCATTGTGAGTGTTTCTGGCTCAAATCATCTTGATGTCCAACATTACTGAAGTTTTGACATCGGTGGTGCTTTTATGAACAAGAATTTAAGAGATACCAAGCACCACAATATCAGGAGGATAATGGAGGTTTCATCTTTGAGAGTTGATTGCCATCGCCTGAGTAACTGAGACGACACACGTTTGAGGTAGGTTTAGGGAATGTGGGGCCAGAGGTTTTGAGAGGTCTGGCCAACTGCAGTGATTTCAGGACCACCTTGGCGTCCAGACAACACTAAAGTGGTTGTTCAAGAAATTTGTTCAACGTCGAAGAATCCAACAACTCTGTCACCAAGATGTTATGGTGTTTCCATTTTTGTATATTTTGTAATAGATTGATTTATAAGGGGAATGAAAAACCAGACTGATGATGAAGAATGTCGCTAGTTTAAGGTCAACAACAATACAGGACGGTTACTTGTTTCCCTCGGTTGAAAGCATATTTAAGCATATATTAGTATTTTTAAGACAGACAGAATTATATCTAATTGTATGAAGGTTATTTGTGAAGTAAAATAGAGGACTAGGCAGTAATAGTAGAGATGAAAAATATAAATAATTTAACCTACTAGGAGGATGAATATCCTCGAAAATAAGTTGAGTAGGTAGCTAATGAAGACGCTGTGATGCTACATTTGTTATTCATTGAAGTGCTGAATAACAATAGGTCTAATCCCCCCTGTACACCACCTCTCATCAGATAAAATCAAATTGAATACATAGGCATTAACTGTCGTAGTGTCTTTTCCAATAGACAGTATGTTAGTGGAGATCGATTTTAATCCAACAGAGGAAAATTCAAAATTTCAATCGATAAAATAAATAACGTTTGTTTACAGAGTAATATATATATATATATATATATATATATATATATATATATATAGGGCGTAGGCTTGATTCACTAGGCTATAATTAAAAAATTGCCAATAAAGCTAGTTATGAGAGTGGAGAATACGAAATTCATATATGTCCGAACCAAGTTCACTTTTAACGGTTTGAAAAATTTGGGCATTGGGTATATGATATTCATTATAATAAACGGTTTTGTATTTCCCAATAAATGAAAAACAAAACGATATTGTTGTGTTTACTGACGTTTCGCTATTTAATGCTGCTGCTAATAGCTTTATCAAAGTGTTATTAAACCGGAATTTATAAAATCTACTCAGCATATATCTATAACAAAGAGTTCAGAGGTGAGAAAAATAGACTTAGGTCAAGTGAAATTAAAAGGACATATTGAAAGTTAAAATAACAATGAAGATCACTAAAACTGAATAACAAAGGTAATAGTACATCTGTTATGATATCAAAATAAAGTTTACTAACTTGATCATCGTTCTTCTGTCTGGGGTCGCTTTTTTGTTGTCAAGTTGGTCAATTGGTAATGATAACAAAATCAAGTGTAGATTGTTGGATTCGATCAGTGTGTAAAATTATGAAAGTAGTGTGTGTTTACATAGTGAACTTGCTTATCACATTTGTGTTGATTTTGCCACTTCATGGGGAGGGGAGAGAGGTGTTGTAGTCAGGTCAGATTCTGTTTTAGTCCATCATTCCTATTCAGGCAATTCGGATTCCACTTGATATGAAATGCTTCTGATATTAGATGTTCTTTGTGATTTCTGAAGGCTTTCTGGATTATTTCAATAATTTGTTATCTTTACCAACTGACCAACTTGACAACCAAAAATGACCTCAGACAGACGAACGATGATCAGGTTAGTATACTTTAGTTTGATATCATAACAGACGTACCTGACTACAGACGTAACTACCTTTGATATTTGGTTTAGTGATCTTCATTGTTATTTTAACTTTCAATATGTCCTTTTAATTTCACTTGACCTCAGCAGTCTATTTTTCTCACCTCTTAACTCTTTGTTATAGATATATGCTGAGTGGATTTTGTAAATTCCGATTAAATAACACTTTGATAAAGCTATTAGCAGCATTAAGCAGCGAAACGTCAGTACAAACAACAATATCGTTTTGTTTTTCATTCATTGGGAAATACAAAAGCCTTCATTATAATCAATACGAAATTCATTTTGATTTTAGAATTGACTATCCATAATGATGTAAATTATTGGACTTATATTGCCTGCACAATTTATATTTCTCACATATTGTAGATTATTTTAATTATCAATTCTTGGTTTACAGGGATTTGACTCATGTGAAAGGATTGGTCACGAGTTGACACCAGTGGAAAGGTACCAGGAAGGAGTACTGGAGAGAAGTTTGGTCCTGGTTTTGGACTGTTGAGTCGTCAGAATTTGAAGTCAGGACCTTTCGGTTATAAAATTAACTCGTAGACCACCAAGCCACTGGGGCTCTATTCGAGATCCAATCTATGAATTGCAACTTTTACCATTTTGGTGATATTTAGCGTAACCGTCAGTCAACGTCAAATGAATAAATTTACCACTTTCGACGAAGTTTAGTTAGTAGATTGGAGCGCAGACTCGGGTTGTTTTGATATTTATATAAGGACAAGTGACTCCAATCGTATATGTGAAGTATATGCATCTAATCATAACAGTCAATACTTTCATGTAGTATTTCTAGTTCGCATCTTCAGTCGACCAACGTTTAGGTGTTAAATACACTTTTCTGAATCACGGAATATACTTATATGATCATAGGATATAAAAAGGACGGTTGCAGAGAAGAAAGATTTTTTTCCGATGAAGTCATCAGATAGGCTGCACACTCATGTATTTTTAGTAATTGGGTGAGGAAGTTCTATTCTTTAAAGTTATATACAATTCTGTCTGTTTTCGACATAGAACTTTACACCGATGTGCACCAGTTCAAGTTGCCACACTCCTTCCTTGTAGCACACAAAGCAACCGAAAAAAGTAGAAGAAATGCATAATAGAAACAGTAAACAGAGGTGTGAGACAAAGAAATAGTAATAACGAAGAACAATATAGTTTCATTGGAAATCATATGTCACAAGGAGTGGATGCATCTGCACCAGCCAGCCATTGAGAATGATTTTGAGCCATATCACCAATTGTTTCCAACCATAGGTTTTTAACGTCCCGACGACCCCAAAGAGTCAGGGAGTCTACACCTTCCTACGTGGCTTAGACTAACTGTTGTAGATTTCATTGACTGGTGCCATGTTTTGGTTTGACCTCCGCTAGCTCTTTTTCAGCCTGGTCCTATATCAGCTAACATTGCCCGTCGAGGAAAGCGATGACTAGGCATACGTAACACATGTCCTAACCATCTCAGTCGATGTAGCTTCATAGCCTCGTGGATTGATTTCCTCTCCTTACCTAGCACTCGACCGATGCCTAACCTCAATATTGCTCACCTTATTATACCACCTAAGACACACGGGAGATAGAACGTAGGCACCTATGATCAAAGACAGCTAGCCAGGCTTTTCATGTCTTCCACTCTCAACGGCCAGGTCTCACAGCCAGCCATAAAGGAGGACGGAGCGATTTGCTGAGCAGTATACTCGCCCTACGGTCTATGACTGGATATCACGTCTACGCCAGGGACGGCGTAAACTGGAATATGCGAAACTAGATGCGATCAGACTTCTCAAAGGGAGTGAGATCAAGACATAGCTGACGTACTAGCGACCTGTTATTACTGCGCTGAATTGAATAACCCATTGCCACTCTGTAATGTCTGTGTTCGCTAATTATTATAACGGTAATGAACTCAACTTGTACGCTAATACGTCCATTTGTCCATTGTACCTTCCGAATCACTGAACCACGGAAATATCAAAAGATAAAAGCTGGCCTGTAACTGCAGTATATTGTTTTGTACATTTATCAGGAAACAAAGCATCATAACTGTATATTTGTTTGCCACAATAAAGGCAGCTCACTGCCATGAGAATGGATTGTTCTTATTGGTTGGCGATCCGACAAAGACCAAGGGGAGACAAAAGACGATGAACTGACCACACACTAAACCGCAATATGCGTGAGAAATGATGCATTAACATAGTAACTCCATCACAAGATAAATCATACGATTCATGAGAAAGGGTAATATATTCTGTTAAATGCTGGTTCCTATCCCGACCCGAAATTTCAGGAAATACATCTAACCATTGTTTCTACCATGGCCATCATGAAAGGTAAATTCTCACAATAGTGACTATCCAATAATTTCCTTGTCCATTCTTCCTGTGTATTTTCACGTTTTCCAGTCCCTATTTGAACTACTGTATTTCTTTTCGGAATTTCTGTTTAACATCACATTTTAATCGCTATTAGCAGTTTTATTAATTTGACCCTTCATCGGAAATAGTTCTACAGCTTTCTTACCCATCCACTATAAATAACGAATGTATAGCCTAGTCGATAACTTCACTGAAACGAAAATTTCCTTCGCTTTACTGAATATTCATTCCCTCTAGAGGTCTTTCAGAGTCATCCGACAAAAGTGCGTCAATGCCGGTGTTCCTGTGCGTCGTTCGAAGTTTCTGTAGGTGATTGGACTGACTTCCCGAGTGTAGGATAGCTAGCGCTGTGTCCAACCTTCCCACTTTTCTCCGGTTAGAAAATCCACCAATAAGTAAATTAGGCTTCATATCGAAGACCCAATGGCCAGTCAGCAGGAATTTTTTTTAATTCCTTCGCGTTCCCAGTGGAACATAGAGCTTCAGGCTAGAGGCTTGAAGGTTCTGTAGCAGTTCATATGAATTGTGATCAAGATTTGACCGGATAGTTGCAAAATAATTGAGCGCCGAGTGAGAAGTAGACATAAAATTATATTTGTAAAATCTCAGCGAAATTGGAATGATGAATTCCAACGTTGCGTTCGACAATCTGGTCCGAATTTCTTCGGGGAAGTCAATCGAAATTAACATAACAGAGGTTTATATATAATAGGAACATCTCTTGTTTTGACAATTTGTCCAATCATGGGCCATGAAACAGGCATCAACATGTACAATAAATAAAATTGTATGTTTATATATGAAAGGACATCTCTTGTTTTCAAACTGTTTGTCCTGTCATATGAATGATGAAACAGCTATCAAAAAACGAAAATTGTATGAACTGTGATCAAAATTTGACCTCAGACTTTCAAAATTAGTCTACTTTTGTTAAAATAAATGTGTATATGCAGTATACAGTGGTGTATGTGTGTGGGTGAACAGTCATAAAAAATTTGTTAGTGTCTACATAAGAAGACGTAGACAATCGGGAATTTTGACCAAGTAGGACTAATTGTTGATTTTTTTTGTTGATACGTATCCAATTTTATTTATTAGTCAGGATTCGCCATGCATCAGCTAACATCACATCTTCACGTCTATTCAAACTGTTGGGATTCACCCATATATGAAGGGCTTCTGCAGTCAATCTTTCCTTATATGAACCAAAACCTTTCTGTAGAACCTTAGTCTTGTCAAAGTCGATTTTGTGTCCCGTTTCTATCGAATGCAGTGCTATCGCTGAGTTGTTTTCTAGCTTCTTCAAGTCTGTAGAGGTCTTTGGAACCACCTTTAGACATTGTTTATGCTCTTTCACTCTTATATTTACCTGTCTGAAAGTTTCTCCTACATATACGGCGTTACAATCCCCACAATTGATCTGGTATACGCAATTCTGCTGGATTTCCTGTTCTATTTTATCCTTAACCTTCACCAGTAATGAGCGTAAAGTGTTAGTTGCACGAGAATACACTCTTATGTTATGATCTTTAAGGATTCGCTTTATTTCATCAGATGTTTCTTTGCGGTAATTTCTACAAGATGAGATTGGCAGCCTCATTCCCAACCCTTCCTCTTTACCAGCATCTTTTATTACTGGTTTAGCGAGGTAAAGGAGTGCGTCGGTGACCGGGGATCGAATCCCGGACCATGTGCATGGTCGTCGAGTGTCCTAACCGCTGTGCCATCGACACACATCAGCAAGAATTAGCTACAAGAAACCCAGGGAATGAACCAACCACGAACCTACTACTCAACAAATATCCAGAAGAAAGTGGAGATCGATGAGAAAGACACTGAGGAGACCGTTGAATGATATCGCTTCAGTGGATCTCGAATGAGAAATGGAAGATATGGAGTGCGAGTGGGAATATGGACAATCGTGCGGCCAGCTTATGAGGACCGCAGAGAATACGACAAAGTCAAGATGTGCTGTTCAAGGTCTATGTTACACGAGGAACCTCACGCGGGAAAAGTAATATTGATAATTCTTTACGTCTTTTATATATCAACACAATTGTCAATATGCACACACAAACAACACTTTTTTCATTTTAAAAACACAACTGAAACCAAATGTAATTCGCTTTAATGACTTTTATTAAAAATAACAAATTTCGATATGCTTTTTGTTAAGACTTACACGAAAAAAAGACATACAACGTTTCCTATGGTAGTTAGAGTTAGATACATATAGTAATACATTGAGAAACAGATCAATACAGGCTCAACTCAACGACATTATCATTATTCATCAGCTGTGTGATCATGTATCATTTTCAATCACCAGCGTCATTACAGTCGATTCATTGAGTGATTGATCTGCTTCATAGGAAAAGGTAGATGGAATGCTACTGGTCATTAGTTATAGGCTGTTTAGGTGGGGCGATTTGTGAATGAGGAATATCAATAACTTTTGGATTGTCAGTTAGACTGGCTTCTTTTCTACTGGCCTCTATTACATCTCCGATTATCCATGATGGACAACCAGTTTCAGCAGTTAACTCTTCACAGAAAGACTGAGCAGATTCACGCGGGAGAATGATTAGCAGACCGCCTAGATTTGGAAGAGAAAAAACATTCGTCTTTAGTTCAACTGAAATGATTCAGAAATTGTGGAAAATTGTATATTGAGATTTTATACAGACATCGAAATCGAACAAACCGAAATATATTATATCCATACAGCAAAAAAAGGGAAGACAAAGAATATGCTATGAGCATGGACAACTACTACTCTTCAGGGGAAACTCAGCGGCAGTTATCATGAAGAGGAGAATTTGTAGTTTCCTGAAAAAGATTCAAGTTTGATGTTGCATTTATGTATTCGTTCTCGTAAAAATACTTTGCAGATATGATGGTAATGATAACAAAATCAAGTATAGATTGTTGGATTTGATCAGTGTGTAAAATTATGAAAGCAGTGTGTGTTTACATAGTGAACTTGCTTATCACATTCGTGTTGATGTTGTCACTTCATGGGGGAGGGAGGTGTTGTAACCAGGTCAGATTCTGTTTTAGTCCATCATTCCTATTTAGGCAATTTGGATTCCACTTGATATGAAGTGCTTCTGATATTAGATATTCCTTGTGATTTCTAAAGTTTATTTCAATATTTTGTTATCTTCACCACCTGACCAACTTGACAACGAAAAACGCCCACAGACAGACGAACGATGATCAAGTTAGTAAACTTTATTTTGATATAATAACAGCAATACGTTTGTTATTTGGTTTGGCGATCTTCATTGCTATTTTGACTTTCAATATGTCCTTCTTTTAACTTGACCTAAGTAGTCTATTTTCTCACCTCTTAACTCTTTGTTATAGATATATGCTGAGTTGATTTTGTAAATTTTTGGTTTAATAATACTTTGATAAAGCTATTAGCAGCAGCATTAAGCAGCGAAACGTCAGTAAAAACAACAATATCGTTTTGTTTTTCATTCATTGGGAAATACAGGAAAACATTTATTATAATGAATATCATATACCCAGTGCCCAAATTTTTTCAAACCGGTAAAAGTGAACTTGGTTTGGACCTATGTAAGAAATCAATTAAATGTTCACTAAGCCAACCAAAACACCTGATAAATCTGTAATTGGCCAAGCCGACCTCTAGGTAGGCCTTAGACGTCAGCACTTACTAAACTTCCTTGCCTCGGTTAACTCTAATCAGTACATTACCTACCGTGTATCCATCGATGAATGAAGTCTAGGTAAAAGGCTTATGCACTGTTGTATGCCCTGATTAGAACTATACTTATGTAACAAGTGAAAAATCAAAGTTAGTACCTAGTAATTTCGTACAGCTTATCTGTAGACAGGCTGGAGTAGCAAGCTCGAGGAGTGAGTGAGCGAGCCACGTAGAAGGAGGAAAAAGAAGGATTTCTTGGGGCCATAGAACATGACTATGTTAAAACAAAAGTTCAAATATTTAAGGTGCACTACAGACCATCATCTAGTTCAAGGAGCCTTCAATGTCGAGGTCAAATATTTCAGAACAACTGGAGACCGACCACTGTAATTCAAATTCAACTTTCAGAAACTGGACTGGAGGACAAAACTATAACGGATACCTTCACTACAGATCAGAGCAAAGTCGAAGACACTAGTTAGCATCACTGGGGAGACCTGCGTGGAAGAACATTGGAACTAACACTGGAAGCTAACAGAAGAGAGGAGAGGATGATAATGAAAGAGAAGACAACTCGATGCAAGGATGGACAACAGAAGGAGAAGCTGAGTTCAATGAACACTGCCTTAAATAAAGAAGTGAAGAAGAGTGACAGGAGAGACAAAAACAGTTCTACGACACACTGGCTAGTTAGCAACTGAAGGTGAACAGGTGGGCTACAGGTAATAGAGACCTCAGAACATTATATCAGATAACCAGGTCTTTATCCAGGAAGAGATCGACCCAGATGATGAAACTTATAGATGTTCAAGGGGACATAATCACTAAGGGACAAAAACAAATCAAACAATGGGCTGATCACTTCAAAGGTCTTTTGAAACGACCACGGCCTGCAACCCATCCAGAAATACTACCACTACCACCAACCATCTGCTTCCCAGTGGACGCCAACAAAGTGTTTACTTTACAGAGCAACAGAAATCTTCTCTGTAGAATGTCTTAATGAAGAACTCAATATTATTAATCAGTTGCTGCGTGAGAATGGCTACCCAGAGAAGTTCATTAACAAAATTATGAATCTAAAGTCAAGGCGAGCCAGAGTACTGACAGTTTTGAAAAACACCTTGTTCTTACAACTTCACTACCTCGGTGATAATACCAGTGAAATACTAACACAATGCTTAAAGAATGAAGTAGAAACTGCTTCAGTGTTGTTCAGGTACACTGTCGCTTCAAAACCACCCATATTTTGAGTCCGAGAGTTAGAGATAAACTGGGTTCGAGCCTAGTTGGGAACATCATCACTCACTGAGCAATGCAGGTACATCCAACTGACGAGTCCCAAACAGGACAGGCGAAATACGCATCCTGGATTCCACTGCTAGTCACCATCCACCAATTAAATTAAATTCTAATTACATGCTCAGACATAGTCAAAACGTCTGTACAAGAAGCCGACATGTCAACCTGAGACCGAGCACTTCCTTCCAATCAATCGACGAGAGAATCTAAAATTCAGTTAAATTGAAGATAAGCTGCTAGTTTCGCCGCTGCTGTTTCAGTCTACCAATTTGACCGCTCCTGTGGAGTCAGCTACACAAGTCGTCCAATTGGGCGTGTTTCTCTTCAGATTTCTGAACATCATCCTGTGTGTGTGTGTGTGTGTGTGTGTGTGTGTGTGTGTGTGTGTGTGTGTGTGTGTGTGTGTGTGTGTGTGTGTGTGTGTGTGTGTGTGGTTAAGCAATGGATAAACAAAGTCCATTCACAGAGTTCTGTTCTATTGCATCTCGTCGATACAGAAAACAAGATTGATGTTAACAAGGCAGCTTTCAAAGTCATCTACCGCATACCAAATAATCTTAATTTTATCTTAAGAGTTTGTCTACCACATATTTCTGAGGCTGGCTGTTGGGATTTACACTAAGAAGAATAACTTACCTATCCAAAAGCAAATGATCCAGACAATTTCCTCATCTTGGTCATCAATCATTTAATGATCCTGAATTTTGCTGCATAAATTTCCTTAATTTTACCTGATATTCTATTTAGTATTACATTGGGCCCATATCGTTGACATTGTCACTGTGATAGGCAATTGATGTCATGCAACAAATTTGCTAAAGGAATTTTGTCACACAGTGAGCATCCACCTCACCACCCAAGGCTCCAACCTTGTGTATCCTCAGGTAAAACAAGAAGTCTTTTCAGAATAATTTATGCAAGTACGTCTAAGTATAAAAATTCCACTATACCATATTTTGCACGTACTTTATGTGATGAAAATAGAGTCAGGCATGAACTAACTAACCTTCTTTGCACTACTAAATAAACCATTTCTTCCACCCTTACAGCACCAAACTTCATTGTTATTGTATTTCTTATATTTATAATCCTCTCAATTTTTTGTTTTTATTTATTTATTTTTCATAAGTGTGAACATCATTTAAGCTGTGTTATAACTGTTAATTTTGTATTTTCCCTCACCATACTGCTATATCAACAGAACATTAGATTCAATACTCCATAGTAACATGCTAAAATTTCCAAACTGAATCACCAATACTGTTTGAAACGAACTCACTGTTATTATTATTATTATATTTAATACTCTGAATTTGTGCTTCGAATATTTTTGACTGTATATCGTAAACGCTGTGTGCGTCGGTGGCACAGTGGTTAGGACTCTCGACTACCATGCACATGGTCCGGGGTTCGAGCCCACGCCGACGCACACCTGATATCTATGGTCGGCCTGCGAAATTTGGGCTACCGATATCCACACTGAAAATTCCATACTTTTACCAAAAATACGGTGTGGAATCAAGCTGTAATAAAAAAATTCCTCTGGTTACTTTTGTTTTAATTTTATTTATATTTTAGGTAAATCAGATGCAATATTGTGACAAATGTTGAGAATTTCATTCTGTATTAAAAGTACCGTTTTTGGAATAAAGTAGATCATTATTATTATTATTACTGAGCTTATGTTTATTATAATTGTGAAGCAGTAAAAGGAATTTATAAAAGAGAATATTTTTTTCGTTGAACTTTCTTTTGTCTTCGAATTCAGCATACAGGCATAGCTCAATCTCGCTAATAAACCAATTTCATCACATTTGTATTGATTCATTTGACTAGAAACACGACTCCTTATTTAGACTTTGTGAAGCTAATCACTAATTAGCACTCGACTGAAATTCAACCTAGTATCTATGTTACTACACGTGTATGGTTACATATTTTTGATTTTAAAAAAATTGTTAACTCAAATATCACCTTCAAAATCATACAGAATTAAGTCATTTGAAAAGACACACAACATAATTCGATTTACATTTATTGATTTGTGGTTAGTTTAATTAATACTCACTTTCTTATAGCTCAGATACTACAAAGTAAAACAGAATTGATACTGAACAAAGAGTACTCTTTTCGATAACCTGTTCTTCATCAGGCTCTACAGTTATATATACATTATAGTGAATGAATAAATGAATGAATTAGTGTTATGAACAACATTAATGTTGCTGTTTAAATAACATAGAATCAATAATATTGATAGATTACAACTCAATAGCATCAACATAAAATAAGCTGAATGTCAGAAAAATTAGGAAAGATAATATTACAAATTCATGAGTTTATAGTCTCTATTGAAGGCCAGTCAGGGCAGTAGTAGGGGCTGGCTGGACTTGCTTCTTTTGAACACAGAGCACTGGTTGTTTGAGGCGAATTACAATAACCTCTGCTGTTTGGAGCCTGCGGTGCTTCGATGATTTTGGCAATTTATTTGGTTGGTACCTGGTAGATGATAGAGAAGGATTCTTCCACGCTGGCTTTGTCGCCGGTTGGTTTGCACCAGATGGTCCAATATCGAACTGTTAATGGTTTTCACTAAACCTTTACTTAGCCATAGTGGGAGATGTTCCCAAACGAGCACGGGAAATCAAGTTCCTAGAGCAACGGCCAATATAACTCACTCCACTACAAGTGCAGTTGAATTGGTAGATACAATTTGAAGTGTTTAGTCTAGGTACTTCATCTCTCAGTCGAGGTAGCACCATCGGTCGTGTAGAGAATAAGATGTGTAGTTCGTCAGCATTAAAAGTTCTTTGAACTGATTTTCTTAATCTCCTCGCAATTATCTCGCTTGGTATATCTCCCATGAATTGTAGTCGTATATGAAGAGGCTTCTTGTTCACAGATAGTGAGTACTATTACGTTTGTTATTTGGTTTGGCGATCTTCATTGCTATTTTGACTTTCAATATGTCCTTCTTTTAACTTGACCTAAGTAGTCTATTTTCTCACCTCTTAACTCTTTGTTATAGATATATGCTGAGTTGATTTTGTAAATTTTTGGTTTAATAATACTTTGATAAAGCTATTAGCAGCAGCATTAAGCAGCGAAACGTCAGTAAAAACAACAATATCGTTTTGTTTTTCATTCATTGGGAAATACAGGAAAACATTTATTATAATGAATATCATATACCCAGTGCCCAAATTTTTTCAAACCGGTAAAAGTGAACTTGGTTTGGACCTATGTAAGAAATCAATTAAATGTTCACTAAGCCAACCAAAACACCTGATAAATCTGTAATTGGCCAAGCCGACCTCTAGGTAGGCCTTAGACGTCAGCACTTACTAAACTTCCTTGCCTCGGTTAACTCTAATCAGTACATTACCTACCGTGTATCCATCGATGAATGAAGTCTAGGTAAAAGGCTTATGCACTGTTGTATGCCCTGATTAGAACTATACTTATGTAACAAGTGAAAAATCAAAGTTAGTACCTAGTAATTTCGTACAGCTTATCTGTAGACAGGCTGGAGTAGCAAGCTCGAGGAGTGAGTGAGCGAGCCACGTAGAAGGAGGAAAAAGAAGGATTTCTTGGGGCCATAGAACATGACTATGTTAAAACAAAAGTTCAAATATTTAAGGTGCACTACAGACCATCATCTAGTTCAAGGAGCCTTCAATGTCGAGGTCAAATATTTCAGAACAACTGGAGACCGACCACTGTAATTCAAATTCAACTTTCAGAAACTGGACTGGAGGACAAAACTATAACGGATACCTTCACTACAGATCAGAGCAAAGTCGAAGACACTAGTTAGCATCACTGGGGAGACCTGCGTGGAAGAACATTGGAACTAACACTGGAAGCTAACAGAAGAGAGGAGAGGATGATAATGAAAGAGAAGACAACTCGATGCAAGGATGGACAACAGAAGGAGAAGCTGAGTTCAATGAACACTGCCTTAAATAAAGAAGTGAAGAAGAGTGACAGGAGAGACAAAACCAGTTCTACGACACACTGGCTAGTTAGCAACTGAAGGTGAACAGGTGGGCTACAGGTAATAGAGACCTCAGAACATTATATCAGATAACCAGGTCTTTATCCAGGAAGAGATCGACCCAGATGATGAAACTTATAGATGTTCAAGGGGACATAATCACTAAGGGACAAAAACAAATCAAACAATGGGCTGATCACTTCAAAGGTCTTTTGAAACGACCACGGCCTGCAACCCATCCAGAAATACTACCACTACCACCAACCATCTGCTTCCCAGTGGACGCCAACAAAGTGTTTACTTTACAGAGCAACAGAAATCTTCTCTGTAGAATGTCTTAATGAAGAACTCAATATTATTAATCAGTTGCTGCGTGAGAATGGCTACCCAGAGAAGTTCATTAACAAAATTATGAATCTAAAGTCAAGGCGAGCCAGAGTACTGACAGTTTTGAAAAACACCTTGTTCTTACAACTTCACTACCTCGGTGATAATACCAGTGAAATACTAACACAATGCTTAAAGAATGAAGTAGAAACTGCTTCAGTGTTGTTCAGGTACACTGTCGCTTCAAAACCACCCATATTTTGAGTCCGAGAGTTAGAGATAAACTGGGTTCGAGCCTAGTTGGGAACATCATCACTCACTGAGCAATGCAGGTACATCCAACTGACGAGTCCCAAACAGGACAGGCGAAATACGCATCCTGGATTCCACTGCTAGTCACCATCCACCAATTAAATTAAATTCTAATTACATGCTCAGACATAGTCAAAACGTCTGTACAAGAAGCCGACATGTCAACCTGAGACCGAGCACTTCCTTCCAATCAATCGACGAGAGAATCTAAAATTCAGTTAAATTGGAGATAAACTCCTAGTTTCGCCGCTTCTATTTCAATCTACCAATTTGACCGCTCCTGTGGAGTCAGCTACACAAGTCGTCCAATTGGGCGTGTTTCTCTTCACATTTCTGAACATCATCCAGTGTGTGTGCGTGTGTGTCCGTGTGCGTGTGTGTCCGTGTGTGTGTGTGTGTGTGTGTGTGTGTGTGTGTGTGTGTGTGTGTGTGGTTAAGCAAGGGATAAACAAAGTCCATTCACAGAGTTCTGTTCTATTGCATCTCGTCGATACAGAAAACAAGATTGATGTTAACAAGGCAGCTTTCAAAGTCATCTACCGCATACCAAATAATCTTAATTTTATCTTAAGAGTTTGTCTACCACATATTTCTGAGGCTGGCTGTTGGGATTTACACTAAGAAGAATAACTTACCTATCCAAAAGCAAATGATCCAGACAATTTCCTCATCTTGGTCATCAATCATTTAATGATCCTGAATTTTGCTGCATAAATTTCCTTAATTTTACCTGATATTCTATTTAGTATTACATTGGGCCCATATCGTTGACATTGTCACTGTGATAGGCAATTGATGTCATGCAACAAATTTGCTAAAGGAATTTTGTCACACTGTGAGTATCCACCTCACCACCCAAGGCTCCAACCTTGTGTATCCTCAGGTAAAACAAGAAGTCTTTTCAGAATAATTTATGCAAGTACGTCTAAGTATAAAAATTCCACTGTACCATATTTGACTGCACGTACTTTATGTGATGAAAATAGAGTCAGGCATGAACTAACTAACCTTCTTTGCACTACTAAATAAACCATTTCTTCCACCCTTACAGCACCAAACTTCATTGTTATTGTATTTCTTATATTTATAATCCTCTCAATTTTTTGTTTTTATTTATTTATTTTTCATAAGTGTGAACATCATTTAAGCTGTGTTATAACTGTTAATTTTGTATTTTCCCTCACCATACTGCTATATCAACAGAACATTAGATTCAATACTCCATAGTAACATGCTAACATTTCCAAACTGAATCACCAATACTGTTTGAAACGAACTCACTGTTATTATTATTATATTTAATACTCTGAATTTGTGCTTCGAATATTTTTGACTGTATATCGTAAACGCTGTGTGCGTCGGTGGCACAGTGGTTAGGACTCTCGCCGACCATGCACATGGTCCGGGGTTCGAGCCCACGTCGACGCACGCCTGATATCTATGGTCGGCCTGCGAAATTTGGGCTACCGATATCCACACTGAAAATTCCATGCTTTTACCAAAAATACGGTGTGGAATCAAGCTGTAATAAAAAAATTCCTCTGGTTACTTTTGTTTTAATTTTATTTATATTTTAGGTAAATCAGATGCAATATTGTGACAAATGTTGAGAATTTCATTCTGTATTAAAAGTACCGTTTTCGGAATAAAGTAGATCATTATTATTATTATTACTGAGCTTATGTATATTATAATTGTGAAGCAGTAAAAGGAATTTATAAAAGAGAATATTTTTTTCGTTGAACTTTCTTTTGTCTTCGAATTCAGCATACAGGCATAGCTCAATCTCGCTAATAAACCAATTTCATCCCATTTGTATTGATTCATTTGACTAGAAACACGACTCCTTATTTAGACTTTGTGAAGCTAATCACTAATTAGCACTCGACTGAAATTCAACCTAGTATCTATGTTACTACACGTGTATGGTTACATATTTTTGATTTTTAAAAAAATTGTTAACTCAAATATCACCTTCAAAATCATACAGAATTAAGTCATTTGAAAAGACACACAACATAATTCGATTTACATTTATTGATTTGTGGTTAGTTTAATTAATACGCACTTTCTTATAGCTCAGATACTACAAAGTAAAACAGAATTGATACTGAACAAAGAGTACTCTTTTCGATAACCTGTTCTTCATCAGGCTCTACAGTTATATATACATTATAGTGAATGAATGAATCAATGAATTAGTGTTATGAACAACATTAATGTTGCTGTTTAAATAACATAGAATCAATAATATTGATAGATTACAACTCAATAGCATCAACATAAAATAAGCTGAATGTCAGAAAAATTAGGAAAGATAATATTACAAATTCATGAGTTTATAGTCTCTATTGAAGGCCAGTCAGGGCAGTAGTAGGGGCTGGCTGGACTTGCTTCTTTTGAACACAGAGCACTGGTTGTTTGAGGCGAATTACAATAACCTCTGCTGTTTGGAGCCTGCGGTGCTTCGATGATTTTGGCAATTTATTTGGTTGGTACCTGGTAGATGATAGAGAAGGATTCTTCCACGCTGGCTTTGTCGCCGGTTGGTTTGCACCAGATGGTCCAATATCGAACTGTTAATGGTTTTCACTAAACCTTTACTTAGCCATAGTGGGAGATGTTCCCAAACGAGCACGGGAAATCAAGTTCCTAGAGCAACGGCCAATATAACTCACTCCACTACAAGTGCAGTTGAATTGGTAGATACAATTTGAAATGTTTAGTCTAGGTACTTCATCTCTCAGTCGAGGTAGCACCATCGGTCGTGTAGAGATTAAGATGTGTAGTTCGCCAGCATTAAAAGTTCTTTGAACTGATTTTCTTAATCTCCTTGCAATTATCTCGCTTGGTATATCTCCCATGAATTGTAGTCGTATATGAAGAGGCTTCTTGTTTACAGATAGTGAGTAGTCCTTTACCGCCGCTTTCTTTGTCATGTGTTTCTTGTCGGGATAGCTATTTTCGATGAAAGTATCATATACAATGCTTAATTCATCTTTAATTACTTCTTCGGGGCATATAGCTCTAACTCTGTGACTGAGGGTCTTCACTAAATTTCTTTTAAAGTTGAGAGGAACGAAGTTGTGAAGATGTGTATATTGTCCTGTCCAAGTACTTCTTTTGCTATGCTAATTTCGTTTTTATGCTACCATCTGGTTTTTTTCTAGGTAGGACATCCAGGAAGGCCAGCCCCTACTACTGCCCTGACTGGCCTTCAATAGGGACTATAAACTCATGAATTTATAATGTTATCTTTCCTAATTTTTCTGACATTCAGCTTATTTTATGTTGATGCTATTGAGTTGTAATCTATCGATATTATTGATTCGATGTTATTTAAATAGCAACATTAATGTTGTTCATAACACTAATTCATTGATTCATTCATTCACTATAATGTATATATAACTGTAGAGCCTGATGAAGAACAGGTTACCGAAAAGAGCACTCTATGTTCGGTATCCATTCTTTTGAAAATTTTAATGGGCATTTTTACTCTGTTAAAACAGAATCATAAGACTGTTATGATTTCGCCACTTTTATATTCAAGGATATTTTGAGTTGTAAGAGAGACGCCAAGCTGGTTGGGGTGATGCCAAATACAACTAGTCTAACGCCGACAACATTATACGACAGCTACATGTTCCTCAGCCAACTCTGCTTAAGCGAGAACGCACAACGACGTGAGCCCAATGTATATTTGACTATCAGTCAAAGCATATTTACAGATGGAAACAATGATATACATATTTCCAACAGAGTGTGTGTGTGTGAGAAGATAACGTATCACCTCCTCCTGTGGAAGGCAGAGACGTATCACTTAGAGTCAACCCAGAACCGCAGCGTTTATTTTGTGCACCTGGCTGACCAACGTTGACAGATTGGTCTGTTGCTTACTGGGAGATCTGGAGCATTTGTGCCTTGCCCCTTCTCCCAAAAGAGTGTGAGCAGCTGTGGCACTCCTGACAACATGTTGTTGTCTGGTGCAGGAGAGTTTGGCATCAATTTGTGGTAATGAAACACATGTCACAGATGTCTTTGGTCAGGAAACCGGTTGTATCACTACCTGACGTGAAGGACTCAGTGTCGGAACACTGATAAATTCTGGACGACCAGATGACAAAAGAGGGAGTGGCGTCTCTAATGACCTATCGAGGATGGCCATTGTGAGTGTTTCTGGCTCAAATCATCTTGATGTCCAACATTACTGAAGTATTGACATCGGTGGTGCTTGTATGAACAAGAATTTAAGAAATACCGAGCATCACAATATCAGGAGGATAATGGAGGTTTCATCTTTGATAGTTGATTGCCATTACCTGAGTAACTGAGACGACAAACGTTTGAGGTAAGTTTAGGGAATGTGGGGCCAGAGGTTTTGAGAGGTCTGGCCAACTGCAGTGATTTCAGGACCACCTTGGCGTCCAGACAACACTAAAGTGGTTGTTCAAGAAATTTGTTCAACGTCGAAGAATCCAACAACTCTGTCACCAAGATGTTATGGTGTTTCCATTTTTGTATATTTTGTAATAGATTGATTTATAAGGGGAATGACAAACCAGACTGATGATGAAGAATGTCGCTAGTTTAAGGTCAACAACAATACAGGACGGCTACTTGTTTCCCTCGGTTGAAAGCATATTTAAGAATATATTAGTATTTTTAAGACAGACAGAATTATATCTAACTGTATGAAGGTTATTTGTGAAGTAAAATAGAGGACTAGGCAGTGATAGTAGAGATGAAAAATATAAATAATTTAACCTACTAGGAGGATGAATATCGTCGAAAATAAGTTGAGTGGGTAGCTAATGAAGATGTTGTGATGCTACATTTGTTATTCATTGAAGTGCTGAATAACAATAGGTCTAATCCCCCCTGTACACCAGCTCTCAACAGATAAAATCAAATTGAATACATAGGCATTAACTGTCGTAGTGTCTTTTCCAATAGACAGTATGTTAGTGGAGATCGATTTCAATCCAACAGAGGAAAATTCAAAATTTCAATCGATGAAATAACTAACGTTTGTTTACAGAGCAATATATATATATATGTAGGCTATAATTAAAAAATTGCCAATAAAGCTAGTTATGAGAGTGGAGAATACGAAATTCATATATGTCCGAACGAAGTTCACTTTTAACGGTTTGAAAAATTTGGGCATTGGGTATATGATATTCATTATAATAAACGTTTTTGTATTTCCCAATCAATGAAAAACAAAACGATATTGTTGTGTTTACTGACGTTTCGCTGCTTAATGCTGCTAATAGCTTTATCAAAGTATTATTAAACCAGAATTTACAAAATCCACTCAGCATATATCTATAACAAAGAGTTCATGGATGAGAAAAATAGACTTAGGTCAAGTGAAATTAAAAGGACATATTGAAAGTCAAAATAACAATGAAGATCACTAAACCAAATATCAAAGGTAATAGTACGTCTGTTGTCAATGGCGCAGATGTATTCAGTCTCTGTAATCTTTCATATTCCTTTCTACCATCACCCATTCTGTTTCACTCTGATACTTGTCAAACTCTATTGATTCTCTTCATTCATCTTCTTGTCTACCTCTGTGTGCTATTTGGAACGTGGCAACTCGAACTTCTGCACTTTGGTGCCAAGTTCTATGTTGAATCCAGACAGATAGACAGTACGTCTGCTTTGATATCTAAATAAAGTTTACTAACTTGAGTAATGTTATAAAAGTAGTGTGTGTTTACATAGTGAACTTGCTTATCACATTTGTGTTGATTTTACTACTACATGGGGGAGGGGAGAGAGGTGATGTAACCAGGTCAGATTCTGTTTTAGTCCATCATTCCTATTTAGGCAATTTGGATTCCACTTGATATAAAGTGCTTCTGATGATGTTAGACGTTCTTTGTGATTTCTGAAGTTTATTTCAATATTTTGTTATCTTCACCACCTGACCAACTTGACAACGAAAAACGACCGCAGACAGACGAACGATGATCAAGTTAGTAAACTTTATTTTGATATAATAACAGACGTACTATTACGTTTGTTATTTGGTTTAGTGATCTTCATTGTTATTTTGACTTTCAATATGTCCTTTTAACTTGACCTAAGTAGTCTATTTTCTCACCTCTTAACTCTTTGTTATAGATATATGCTGAGTGGATTTTGTAAATTCCGGTTAAATAACACTTTGATAAAGTTATTAGCATTAATTTTATTTTTGACTACAGCTTGATTCCTCACCGTATTTTGGTACAAGTATGGAATTTTCAGCATGGATATCGGTAGCCCAAATTTCGCAGGCCGACCATAGATATCAGGTGTGCGACGGCGTGGGCTCGAACTCCGGACCATGTGCATGGTCGGCAAGAGTCCTAACTACTGTGCCACCGACGCACATTAAATAGCGAAACGTCAGTAAAAACAATATCGTTTTGTTTTTCATTCATTGGGAAATACAAAAGAATTTATTATAATGAATACGAAATTCATTCTGATTTTAGAATTGACTATCCATAATGGTGTAAATTATTGGACTTATATTGCCTGCACAATTTATATTTCTCACATATTGTAGATTATTTTAATTATCAATTCTTGGTTTACGGGGATTTGACTCATGTGAAAGGATTGGTCACGAGTTGACACCAGTGGAAAGGTACCAGGAAGGAGTACTGGAGAGAAGTTTGGTCCTGGTTTTGGACTGTTGAGTCGTCAGAATTTGAAGTCAGGACCTTTCGGTCATAAAATTAACTCGTAGACCACCAAGCCACTGGGGCTCTATTCGAGATCCAGTCTATGAATTGCAACTTTTGCCATTTTTGTGATATTTAGAGTCTGTCTGTCTGGATTCAACATAGAACTTGGCACCGAAGTGCAGAAGTTCGAGTTGCCACGTTCCAAATAGCACACAGAGGTAGACAAGAAGATGAGTGAAGAGAATCAATAGAGTTTGACAAGTATAAGAGTGAAACAGAATGGGTGATGGTAGAAAGGAATATGAAAGATTACAGAGACTGAATACATCTGCGCCATTGACAACGATTTTGAGCCATGTCACCTATTGTCACCAGCCATTGATTTCTAGAGTCCCGAGGCCCCCAACCCGGGAGTCTGCATCTCCCTACCTGACTCAGTTTAACTGTCAAGGATTTCATGGATTGATGAGGCCATGTTTTTGTTTGGCCACCACTGGCTCTTTTCCAACCTGAACCTATATCAGCTAGCAATGCCCGTCGGGGGATGCGATGGTTAGGCATGCGCAGCACGTGACCTAGCCATCTTAGTATATGTAACTTTATAGCCTCGTCGATTGATTTGCCCAACACTCTACGCCTAACGTCAACATTACTTACCTTATTAAACCACCTAACGTGAGACAGAGATCGCAGACATCTATGGTCGAAAGCAGTCAACCTTTTCATGTCTTCAACTCGTATTGGCCATGTTTCAGAGCCATAGCCAAGGACGGAGCGAACTGCTGAGCAGTACACACGTCCCTTGGTTGATAGGCGGATGTCACGCCTACGCCAGAGATGGTGTAAGTCAGCGAAAGCAGCTTGAGCTTATCGGATCCGCGCAGAGATTCCATCGCCAATCAGTCCGTTGGTGCTAAGATATTTAGCGTAACCGTCAGTCAACGTCAAATGAATAAATTTACCACTTTCGACGAAGTTTAGTTAGTAGATTGGAGCGCAGACTCGGGTTGTTTTGATATTTATATAAGGACAAGTGACTCCAATCGTATATGTGAAGTATATGCATCTAATCATAACAGTCAATACTTTCATGTAGTATTTCTAGTTCGCATCTTCAGTCGGCCAACGTTTAGGTGTTAAATACACTTTTCTGAGTCACGGAATATACTTATATGATCATAGGATATAAAAAGGACGGTTGCAGAGAAGAAAGATTTTTTTCCGATGAAGTCATCAGATAGGCTGCACACTCATGTATTTTTAGTAATTGGGTGAGGAAGTTCTATTCTTTAAAGTTATATACAATTCTGTGTGTTTTCGACAAAGAACTTTACACCGATGTGCACCAGTTCAAGTTGCCACACTCCTTCCTTGTAGCACAGAAAGCAACCGAAAAAAGTAGAAGAAATGCATAATAGAAACAGTAAACAGAGGTGTGAGACAAAGAAATAGTAATAACGAAGAACAATATAGTTTCATTGGAAATCATATGTCACAAGGAGTGGATGCATCTGCACCAGCCAGCCATTGAGAATGATTTTGAGCCATATCACCAATTGTTTCCAACCATAGGTTTTTAACGTCCCGAGGACCCCAAAGAGTCAGGGAGTCTACACCTTCCTACGTAGCTTAGACTAACTGTCGTAGATTTCATTGACTGGTGCCATGTTATGGTTTGACCTCCGCTAGCTCTTTTTCAGCCTGGTCCTATATCAGCTAACATTGCCCATCGAGGAAAGCGATGACTAGGCATACGTAACACATGTCCTAACCATCTCAGTCGATGTAGCTTCATAGCCTCGTCGATTGATTTCCTCTCCTTACCTAGCACTCGACCGATGCCTAGCCTCAATATTGCTCACCTTATTATACCACCTAAGACACACGGGAGATAGAACGCAGGCACCTATGATCAAAGACAGCCAGCCTTTTCATGTCTTCCACTCTCAACGGCCAGGTCTCACAGCCAGCCATAAAGGAGGATGGAGCGATTTGCTGAGCAGTATACTCGCCTTTCGGTCTATGACTGGATATCACGTCTACGCCAGGGACGGCGTAAACTGGAATATGCGAAATTAGATGCGATCAGACTTCTCAAAGGGAGTGAGATCAAGACATAGCTGACGTACTAGCGACCTGTTATTACTGCGCTGAATTGAATAACCCATTGCCACTCTGTAATGTCTGTGTTCGCTAATTATTATAACGGTAATGAACTCGACTTGTACGCTAATACATCCATTTGTCCGTTGTACCTTCCGAATCACTGAACCACGGAAATATCAAAAGATAAAAGCTGGCCTGTAACTGCAGTATATTGTTTTGTACATTTATCAGGAAACAAAGCATCATAACTGTATATTTGTTTGCCACAATAAAGGCAGCTCACTGCCATGAGAATGGATTGTTCTTATTGGTTGGCGATCCGACAAAGACCAAGGGGAGACAAAAGACGATGAACTGACCACACACTAAACCGCAATATGCGTGAGAAATGATGCATTAACATAGTAACTCCATCACAAGATAAATCATACGATTCATGAGAAAGGGTAATATATTCTGTTTAATGCTGGTTCCTATCCCGACCCGAAATTTCAGGAAATACATCTAACCATTGTTTCTACCATGGCCATCATGAAAGGTAAATTCTCACAATAGTGACTGTCCAATAATTTCCTTGTCCATTCTTCCTGTGTATTTTCACGTTTTCCAGTTCCCATTTGAACTACTGTATTTCTTTTCGGAATTTCTGTTTAACATCACATTTTAATCGCTATTAGCAGTTTTATTAATTTGACCCTTCATCGGAAATAGTTCTACAGCTTTCTTACCCATCCACTATAAATACACGAATGTATAGCCTAGTCGATAACTTCACTGAAACGAAAATTTCCTTCGCTTTACTGAATATTCATTCCCTCTAGAGGTCTTTCAGAGTCATCCGACAAAAATGCGTCAATGTCGGTGTTCCTGTGCGTCGTTCGAAGTTTCTGTAGGTGATTGGACTGACTTCCCGAGTGTAGGATAGCTAGCACTGTGTCCAACCTTCCCACTTTTCTCCGGTTAGAAAATCCACCAATAAGTAAATTAGGCTTCATATCGAAGACCCAATGGCCAGTCAGCAGGAATTTTTTTTAATTCCTTCACGTTCCCAGTGGAACATAGAGCTTCAGACTAGAGGCTTGAAGGTTCTGTAGCAGTTCATATGAATTGTGATCAAGATTTGACCGGATAGTTGCAAAATAATTGAGCGCCGAGTGAGAAGTAGACATAAAATTATATTTGTAAAATCTCAGCGAAATTGAAAAGATTAATTCCAACGTTGCGTTCGACAATCTGGTCCGAATTTCTTCGGGGAAGTCAATCGAAATTAACATAACAGAGGTTTATATATATGATATGTATCCACATATATATATTTATGTGTGTGTGTCTGTCTGTTTTCGACATAGAACTTTGCACAAATGTGCGGAAGTTCAAGTCGCCACATTCCGTGTAGCACGCGAAGCAAGAGAAGAAAGTACAAGAAAAGCATAATAGAAACAGTGAGCAGAGGTGTGAGACAAAGAAGTAATAAAGAAATACAAAACAGTTTCATTGAAGATCATAAGTCACAGGGAGTGGATGCATCTGCGCCACTGAGAACGATTTTGAGCCATGTCACCAATTGTTTCCAACCATAGATTTTTACCGTCCCGAGGACCCCAGCCTGGAAGTCTACACCTTTCTACGTGGCTTAGACCAACTGTTGTGGATTTCATTGACTGATGCCAAGTTTTTGTTTGACTGCCGCTAGCTTTTTTCCAGCCTGACCCTATGTGTGTGTGTGTATGTTGATCTCTCTTTCTATTTGCTCGCTTAGCCTTTGACCATTTCACTTGTATGAACCTGTCTCCTTTAACAATGTATATTCTCCTTATATTATATCATATATAATATGAGAGTATGTTGACAGTCCGTTGCTTGGTGACATATATCCATATTATGTGTGGTTGTTGACATGTCTGTTATATTTCGCTATGTATATATGGATCGATACTTCATTATAATTAGCCATTCATGTTAAGACTGTCTAATGATTATTCACACCCTTGTCATATATATTTGCATACACAATTTGTGTGAACTACTTAAATACTTTACTTTACTTACTTACCACTTTGGTGTGAGACCATTTATTTTTCGTCTCCTTGTGTTTGGACAATAGAAGTATCATCGCAAACCTAGTGGTCTTCTGATATCCGCCTTCTTGCGTCAGGACTATTAAATTCTCGACCAGTCCATAACAATAATTTAGCGACGAGTACATAACAATATAATAGGAACATCTCTTGTTTTGAAATTTTGTCCAATCATGGGCCATGAAACAGGCATCAACATGAATAATAAACAAAATTGTATGTTTATATATGAAAGGACATCTCTTGTTTTCAAATTGTTTGTCCTGTCATATGAATGATGAAACAGCTATCAAAAAACGAAAATTGTATGAACTGTGATCAAAATTTGACCTCAGACTTTCAAAATTAGTCTACTTTTGTTAAAATAAATGTGTATATGCAGTATACAGTGGTGTATGTGTGTGGGTGAACAGTCATAAAAAATTTGTTAGTGTCTACATAAGAAGACGTAGACAATCGAGAATTTTGACCAAGTAGGACTAATTGTTGATTTTTTTTGTTGATACGTATCCAATTTTATTTATTAGTCAGGATTCGCCATGCATCAGCTAACATCACATCTTCACGTCTATTCAAACTGTTGGGATTCACCCATATATGAAGGGCTTCTGCAGTCAATCTTTCCTTATATGAACCAAAACCTTTCTGTAGAACCTAAGTCTTGTCAAAGTCGATTTTGTGTCCCGTTTCTATCGAATGCAGTGCTATCGCTGAGTTGTTTTCTAGCTTCTTCAAGTCTGTAGAGGTCTTTGGAACCACCTTTAGACATTGTTTATGCTTTTTCACTCTTATATTTACCTGTCTGAAAGTTTCTCCTACATATACGGCGTTACAATCCCCACAATTGATCTGGTATACGCAATTCTGCTGGTTTTCCTGTTCTATTTTATCCTTAACCTTCACCAGTAATGAGCGTAAAGTGTTAGTTGCACGAGAATACACTCTTATGTTATGATCTTTGAGGATTCGCTTTATTTCATCAGATGTTTCTTTGCGGTAATTTCTACAAGATGGGATTGGCAGCCTCATTCCCAACCCTTCCTCTTTACCAGCATCTTTTATTACTGGTTTAGCGAGGTAAAGGAGTGCGTCGGTGACCGGGGATCGAACCCCGGACCATGTACATGGTCGTCGAGTGTCCTAACCGCTGTGCCATCGACACACATCAGTAAGAATTAGCTACAAGAAACCCAGGGAATGAACCAACCACGAACCTACTACTCAACAAATATCCAGAAGAAAGTGGAGATCGATGAGAAAGACACTGAGGAGACCGTTAAATGATATCGCTTCAGTGGATCTCGAATGAGAAATGGAAGATATGGAGTGCGAGTGGGAATATGGGCAATCGTGCGGCCAGCTTATGAGGACCGCAGAGAATACGACAAAGTCAAGATGTGCTGTTCAAGGTCTATGTTACACGAGGAACCTCACACGGGAAAAGTAATATTGACAATTATTTACGTCTTTTATATATCAACACAATTGTCAATATGCACACACAAACAACACTTTTTTCATTTTAAAAACAAAACTGAAACCAAATGTATTTCGCTTTAATGACTTTTATTAAAAATAACAAATTTCGATATGCTTTTTGTTAAGACTTACACGGAAAAAAAGACATACAACGTTTCCTATGGTATTTAGAGTTAGATACATATAGTAATATATTGAGAAACAGATCAATACAGGCTCAACTCAACGACATTATCATTATTCATCAGCTGTGTGATCATGTAACATTTTCAATCACCAGCGTCATTACAGTCGATTTATTGAGTGATTCATCTGCTTCATAGGAAAAGGTAGATGGAATGCTACTGGTCATTAGTTATAGGCTGTTTAGGTGGAGCGATTTGTGAATGAGGAATATCAATAACTTTTGGATTGTCAGTTAGACTGGCTTCTTTTCTACTGGCCTCTATTACATCTCCGATTATCCATGATGGACAACCAGTTTCAGCAGTTAACTCTTCACAGAAAGACTGAGCAGATTCACGCGGGAGAATGATTAGCAGACCGCCTAGATTTGGAAGAGAAAAAACATTCGTCTTTAGTTCAACTGAAATGACTCAGAAATTGTGGAAAATTGTATATTGCGATTTTATACAGACATCAAAATCGAACGAACCGATATATTATATCCATACAGCAAAAAAAAGGGAAGACAAAGAATATGATATGAGCATGGACAACTACTACTCTTCAGGCGAAACTCAGCGGCAGTTATCATGAAGAGGAGAATTTCTAGTCTCCTGAAAAAGATTCAAGTTTGATGTTGCATTTATGTATTCGTTCTCGTAAAAATACTTTGCAGGTATGATTTGCAGCAAGTATAGATTTCTGTGTATATTCAAGAGGTTCAACACGTAGTGACTTGTGAATAATACATCAAACTTGTATCTTATCGAATGAGAAACAAAAATATAGACGACCGTTTAACATCACTTGTTACAAGTCATATCCATGAATCCTTTCAAAAATTGTTCAATGAACGAGTATCTTCATTTTCATAATGCCACTAAAAGAAGAAATACACAAAAATTCTTGAAACTCGAAGAAAAGAAACAACCAAAGAAAACCTCAACAAATGATATGAAGAATATTAGAGCCATACATAACATGTCAGACAAGATACTAACCGAAAATGAAATCTCATTACTACAGAAAGGTTTGAATTTCAATATAACTAGAAAGCCATTATCGGTCCAGGAAATAGCACCTATGATCGAACCTGCTTTACAACAATTCACCAATGAAGAATCACAATCTGTTCGTCAATAGATATTACACATATTAATGACACAACGAAACATACCATCTAATTTCACCAAACGAGAATATGAAGCCTTGAGAAATTTGAAGAAAGACAAAAGCATCGTCATAACGAAAGCCGACAAGGGAAACGTCACTGTGATAATGAACAGAACGGATTATGAAAAGAAGGCGATTGAACACCTATCTGAAGGGCCATACTTAGTCATTGAAGAAAAGAAGAAATCCGCCGAATTCAACTAAATGAAACTAAATACAAACAGACTCCTTCGAGAAATGAAACCCAAAATTGGAAATTCTCTCTGGTATAAACTAAAGCCAAAATCGTATGTATCTTCAAGGTTCTACGGCCAACCAAAGATACATAAACCCACAGTTCCATTAAGACCAGTAATAGATCTCACCGACATACAACCTTTCTAAATACTTACTCTCGATACTACAAAAGGGCACTGAAAATATTGTAAGAAATTCATATGATTTCAAATCCCAAATAGAACACCGCGAAATTGACAAAGAAGACAATATGGTAAGCTGTGATATTAACTCGTTATATACTATTGTCCCTATTACAGGAAGTCTCGATATCATTTCCAGTCTACTAGAATCAGATACAACACTATCACAAAGATGTCCACTGGACACCAGTGAAATAATTAAGAGCTTAAAATTCTGTCTAGAAAATAATTATTTTACGTTTAAAGGGAGTTTATTTAGACAGACAAATGGTGTTGCTATGGGTTCACCAGTCTCCCCAATAGTCACCGACCTTTACATGAATAGATTCGAAAATAATATCTTTTCAAGCATACTCACTCCTGAAATATGCTTAAAATATGTGGATGATACTTTTGTAGTACTAAAACGAGATCTACACAATTCATTCGTGGAGAAAATTAACTGTGTATCTGCAAAAATCCAGTTCACTTCGGAATCAGGCAGAATCAGACGTCGATGAACTACCATTTCTAGACTCCCTAGTTAAGAGAAAGGAAAACGGACATTTTAGTATATCCATATTCAGGAAGAAAACCCACTCCAACAAATATTTAGACTTCAAATCACCACACCCCATCAGTGCAAAGCTATCAGTTGTTTCAAGTCTTCTCAGATGAGCACACTCTCTGATAACGGATGAGCAAGAAAAAGAAGAAGAAATATCAAACATTACTGAAACTCTCAAACAAAACAACTCCCCAAGGAACTTCATCCATAAAATCAACACAGACATTAAGTATGGCCGGAAACGCATTCCAAAAACATGGACATCAACAGTTGTCGTTCCATATAAAGCAGAGACGTCAGACGACATCAGAAGAGTACTCAACAAGCTCGCCATTAGAGTTTTCTTCAGAACATCAGGCACACCGCAAAGCAACCTTGTCCATATAAAAAGACCAAATTCCAAAAGATTCTCTATCTACCTGTGTCTATAAAATAAAATGCTTGGAATGTGATGCGATCTACATCGGACAAACATCACTAGCGAGAAATCAAAATCAGAAGAAATGACAACCGTAGAGCATCTCTTCGACCACCAAGAAATCCAATTGAACTAGAAAAACTTGAAAAATCATCAGCCATAGGTCTACATGCTATAGAATCAGGCCGCAAAATTGATTTTGACAATATTCAAATAATCCAGAAAGACTTCAGAAATCACAAAGAACATCTAATATCAGAAGCACTTCATATCAAGTGGAATCCAAATTGCCTGAATAGGAATGATGGACTAAAACAGAATCTGACCTGGCTACAACACCTCTCTCCCCCATGAAGTGGCAAAATCAACACAAAAGTGATAAGCAAGTTCACTATGTAAACACATACTACTTTCATAATTTTACACACTGATCAAATCCAACAATCTACACTTGATTTTGTTATCTTTACCAACTGACCAACTTGACAACAAAAAAGCAACCCCAGACAGACGAACGATGATCAAGTTAGTAAACTTTATTTTGATATCATAACAGACGTACCTGACTACAGACGTAACTACCTTTGATATTTGGTTTAGTGATCTTCATTGTTATTTTAACTTTCAATATGTCCTTCTTTTAACTTGACCTAAGTAGTCTATTTTCTCACCTCTTAACTCTTTGTTATAGATATATGCTGAGTGGATTTTGTAAATTCCGGTTTAATAATACTTTGAGAAAGCTATGCGTGATCAACTCGTAAAACATAACTAATCCTTACAAACCAAACCATAGAAAGTTAATCTGGTGCTCGCTAGTGACTTGCTACAGGTTGGAGTTTCCTGAGTTCTAGTGAGAAGTCATGACCAGTGAGGTCCAATTAGATGTCACGTGTGTGGATGGATGTCCCACCAACGACAATGGTTGGGGTCGCGCTAAATCACAAATTGGTAGGAGTTAAAATTCATGGGTTGACCGTTGAATCGGGTCCCAGTGGCTGAATGGTATACGAGCTAGCTGGCCTTGTAACCGGAAGGTCCTGAGTTCGAATCCCAGTGGGTGCGTACTTCCGATGATTCCCAAACTAGGATGAAACAGCAGCTGTGCAGTACTCCCTGGTTTTCAATGGTTCTCTAACTGATATCAATCCGTGATCAACTCGTAAAACATAACTAATCCTTACAAACCAAACCATAGAAAGCTATTAGCATTAAATAGCGAAACGTCAGTACAAAACCTTCATTATAATGTAGTATCATGTTTATCACATATGAATGCACGTATTTTCCATATGACAAATAACATACGCACTCACGCACGCACAAAATCTGATCTTTACAAATCAACTATAGAAGAGTGAACACAACAACAATTTGACATTAGTCATTACAAATGTATGTGATGATTACTTACATACTTCTATTGGTAAAAAATGTCCATGGACAAATGATCTTTAAATAAACTGACTTCAATTTATGTAAATATATTTTGACTATATATTTTGATGATTAGTAAAAATCCGAATAAATCTGCTGAAGAAGCTGTGGCTTACAAAGCGAAACGTTCAGCAAAATCTTGTTTTGATTTACTTAACACGCTGGGATTAAGTTAAATAATTTTAATTAATCAATCTGAGTCGGGGCTCATACTATTCGACGAAGTTCGTAACACCTACAGTCTGGTAACCTATAATAATAATAATAATAATAATAATAATAAAAATAATAAAAAGTATAATAATAACGGTCTCTATGTATATGAATACGATAGTACAGTCGCTTTTGCCAATGAAATCGCTGATAAATACGCATATCTCTGCTGAACTTCTTCTTCATAAGTTTTCTCACAAACAACATTTACCTGATGTTTCTGGTGATAATCCTTGAAGCAACTTTAGACGATCGTTCAGTGCCTTTGAGATCAATGCACCACCATCCAGACATGGCAAGGTGTGGATTCTGAAGGCTAGTTGATTGCTTTCTTGAACTTTTACCAAATTGTTTGCATGACCAAGAAGACCAAAACCAGTCACATCAGTACAACCATGAGCATGGTATTTATGCATCAGTCGAGCACCTATACGAACGCAGTTGACACATATAAACACGTTATCACATTTACATTCACATTGTATGCATACATACATACATTATATACAAAAATAAGAATTATGACTTACTGCATGAAACGTGTTCATCTTAGCAATTGTTTTAACCTTTCTAATAATAGTCTGTGTCCCTAAACCTGGAACTAGCAAGAAAGTAAAATTCAGACCCATTGCCATTACTTCCCCATTTCTAAAGCTGACGGAAAAACTAGTACTTCTTAAACTTGAACCCTCCCTTAAAAGTTTTGAAGACCCCAAACAAATTGCATATAGACATTAATGATATTAATTTTGTTAAATATGCTGACGACCTAACAGTAACTTTGCCTGTCAAATGTCAAATTGACTGCTCTAAAATAAATGGTCTTTTTTATCAGAAATCAGCCAGTGGTCCAAGGACAACGGTCTAACCTTAAATCCCTCTAAATGTAAAACAGTCAATTTCACCTTTAGGCATAAATGTGGCTTAAACAAACTGGCCAGCACTCACGAAGTGTGCAACATAGATGGCACTGAAATAGAGACCAAGCCGGAAATTAAATGCCTAGGCGTCATTCTATCTGCCGATCTTTCCTCGTCGTCTCATGTCTTGATGATTTCTAAGAAAATATTCCGTTTTACCTTCTACATCAAGAAGTTAACACATTCCGGAATAACCCACCCAACCCTTACTCCTACAATTTGTTAACTCTTGCATCCTGCCTATTATTTTCTATTGTTCCTCCTTAGGTTTTCCTGGGCTACTGAAGAGAGACTATACATTATTCCGCAGGAAGTTAAAGGTTGTTAGCAGGGTAAGCAGTGTGTCACTTAACCAGCTTGTTAATATTATGGTTGACAGGCACATGGACTCATGTGAAAAATGAGCTAAATCAATCCATTTTATCTAAGTCACACCCTCTTCATTCACAACTCTCCCTTGTATCTCATCAGTCAGAACCAGAAGCCTATATAGAAAAATAGATGCTCGCACTAGCAAGTACAAAACCCCAACTCAACCACACCCTACTTAGCTCGTGTTCTGTGCGATAAAGAAAGCATTAGGCGTGAAACCTATAAATTATTAAACAGTCAGTAGAACAACTGGATCTCATCTTTCCAACTCATATCATTTATAGGCACAACGTTTTCTTTCTTTCTTCTCCTTTTCTCTTTTTTTCTGTTGTGTGCTGCTTTGTTTCTTTTCTTTATTCCTTATAAACTCTACTTAAAACATTCTTCTTCGCTCTTTCACACTATGTATATCTCGACCATTTTGTTACCGCTTACGCCAGTAAATATGCTAGTAGTATCTACTTTTCTAACACCTTCAAACATTCTGTTCACTTTTGGCTTTGCTTTCGATATGCCAATGTGTTGTTGTCAAAAAACTAACAGTGATTACCCTTAATCTATGTATTGTTAATATACAAACTGGATGTAATACTGTAGTGAAATGCTGAGAATTCCATTCTGTATCAAAAGTAGTTTTAGAATAAAGCTTATTATTATTATTATTCGAAATTAATTATAACCTCCATAGCAGAAAATGATGAAAGAATAAAAGCACTTCGAATGGTGATGGATTTACTGATACTGGTGTACTTAGCAAACAAACAAAGAAGGCTTCAAGTGAACATACAGAAGATGCAAGCGATGAAGATAACCAACCAACAACAACAACAACTAACACCAATCACTATCAACTAAAGTAATTTGAAACACACACAGGTCACTCCACACACACACACTAAGGTTAAGTCACTTAGTTCTTCTACATGACTCAGATACCTGGGCGCGCTCGTCATGAAAAGGGTTTCCAAAAGGTTAGTTAATGCAGACTTTTATCATAAGCTTGCTCACTTCACTGGCTGGTTCCATTTTTTTTCCTTCACGTTCCCAGTGGAACATAGGGCTTCAAGTTAGCGGCTTGAAGTTTCTGTAGCAGTGTTTATTGTTACAGGATGGGGTTGCTAGCCTCATGCCCAATTTTTCCTCTTTACCAGCATTATTTCTGGCTTAGCGAGGTAAAGGAATGCGTCGGGGGGATCGAACCCCGGACCATGTGCATGGTTGGCAAGAGTCCTAACCGCTGTGCCACCGACGCGGCTGGTTCCATACTAAAGACCAAATGACCCCCAACAATGAACCAATCAAGAACTTAATCCTTAGCAAGAATGCTGAAGAAAATGAAGACGGATCGGATACACACTGAGGAGATAGTTGGGTGACTCATCACGTCCCACTGGAACCCCCAAGTGGGAAACGGTGAGAGTTAGACGTGAATCCGAGGCTGACATCGAATAGATCACGTGCAAAGATGAAAGCTTATGGTGGTCAATCGTAAGGTCAGCTGAAAAGGATTGTCAAGGATAGGACAAAGTGAAGATGTGCTATTGAAGCCCTATGCTTCACTAGGAAACAACCAAGGGAACATGAACAGTAAGAATTAGCATATTAAGACTGTATAGTGGTTGGTTTATTGATTGATTTATTGCTGCACTCAACAAACAAACTTATTCAAAATGAAGCGTTCCAATCGCAACATATAGGGCTTGACATCTGAGCGCAACTACTAAGCGACGTTCGGCAGTGAGTCAGTCCCACATTGATGCTCGGACCACGTCAGGCGTGTTTGGACAGCATTCTGCTCTACAATCGAACCACTACCGATGCACCTACCCGAGGTTTTACGCTCATATATCTGCCTCAAACTGGCAAAGAGACATAAACAAAGTAAATTATTACTTTGTTTGAATTACACCAGCAGTTACTATGGTAATCAGAATGGTCTGCTTATTTTAAAATTTCCTTTCTAAAACTCCCATATCCTGATGAATGTAAAACTTGTCTTAATTGGCATTGTGAACGGTTTATCAGCACAGTGTTTTAAGACTTACTTTACTCATTAGCCTTTCAACAAATCGTCCTAGTTTGGGACTCGTCATTAGCACGCACCCGGCGTCAGGGCTTGAACCCACAAGGTGAGCTCGTAGACCATTCAACCACTGGCACCCGCCGACCCAATCGCCCATCAATCTGAGCTTCTTCGAATTCACGAAATAGCGCAACCACTAGCCAATGTCATTGTGACTCAGGCTTTCCAATGCTTCTTCTCTCTCATGATGAACTCCTGTAACCAATCAGAAATCCCTGCAAACCAACACTTGAATTATTGTTATGATAAGTGCTTTTATTTAATTAGCACGACAAATGTGTTTCGAGCTAAAGCGATATATATTCAATCACACAGAATGATGACTATAAAAGATAGTTTTCCACATAATTAAACAAGACGAAAAACAAAACCAACCTGTACGATTCAAATGACACATAGACATTGTGGCAGCATGAAACAGACTCTTGACTTTATCCGCACTGATAACATTGCATAGATTTTCAGACCACGATGGACTTTCTTCTAACATCCAGTAGTAAACCGAGACGGCGACTTGAGTACCCAAAGGTTTAGTGAGTACTAAAACATCACCGACGCGAGCTTGATTAGGCCTGTGTATGATGGATATATGCATTAAATAAAAACAATTTTGAAAGAGGTTTAAACAAGGAAAAGAATACTTGCATGCGAAATGTCCAAGTTAGGTTGGTTGAAGAAGCAAAAGAAACGCAGTAAAATAGTTGCGAAAGCTGTTCCCCTGGAACCGAAAATGCATTATTCACTACTGCACTTGCTTCTATTTCTGATTTAGTAGTGTTTTCTATAAGCTAGGCGGCGATATAACGGCGAGGCTACCGTTGTCCTTCTAGACGACTTGTTCAGTACACATTTTTAATATGAAATGAATATATTTGAATTCTCCATGAATGATGGTGATATAATTATATCTCTGCTGACAAACATTATCGTTACTGGTTGTTCATTTAGGTCTCTACCAGGTCATTTTCATTATTAACTTGGAATTTCAACTTTTGTTGTCTTGTTAGTTGGTTGTAAATTTGCTCTATAGTAGTGTGTTTGTTTGGCCATCGGTATTCGTTCGAGTACCAAGCTCCGAGAAATTCCCTGACAGTGTTTTTGACGTTTCCTCTATTTAAAATTTCAACAGTTTCATTATCAAAATGAGGTAGAATACCTTAACCTTATTGCTTGGACATTAAAGCGGAGCTAGCGCACATAACACAACATAGTTATCTATGTACCCCCTTAGACGTATATTCACCAACACTAATCAAGTTCACACAGTTCATAACAACGGGGAGTGAAGGAACGATGTCTGTCTGTTTTCGACATAGAACTCTGCACAAATGTGCGGAAGTTCAAGTCGCCACACTCCGTGTAGCACGCGAAGCAAGAGAAGAAAGTACAAGAAAAGCATAATAGAAACAGTGAGCAGAGGTGTGAGACAAAGGAGTAATAAAGAAAAACAAAACAGTTTCATTGGAGATCATAAGTCACAAGGAGTGGATGCATCTGCGCCACTGAGAACGATTTTGAGCCATGTCACCAATTGTTTCCAACCATAGATTTTTACCGTCCCGAGGACCGTCTCCTCGCTCTACAGTACAGAGTTTTGACTAGTCCGCGTTTAAAGCTATTTGGACAAAAACGATTAAATTGTGAGTATTGTCCTTTTCATGTAGGCTTTCGATAAACTGACTTCTGGAGACTACCGTCTTCTAGGCGTTCCATGGTAGAGACAAGGAAGTGGAATCTCCCGTCACTTTCAGGTTTCATAGTAAACTCAATATTGGTGTGTGCATCATTGAATAATCTGAGTAAGTGTGAAGGATGACTTCATTGTTGCACACTAAAAATGTGTCATCAACATCTCGACAGTAAGAAGTTTGCTTCGTCGATAGCATGCTTCAACTTCGTTTTTTCAAGGTTGGACATGAATTTACCTGCTAAAACAGGGCTAAGTGGACTGCCCATAGCTACACTATCTATTTGGCGGTAAAGATATTAAGGTATTCTACCTAATTACATTACTGTAATTAAACAATTGTGTAATTCTAACACAATCAATACACAAACACTTGAAATCCCAAGTGTGTTACTTTTTTCTCATCAGATATGAAGACTTTGAATTGTGCAAGGCTCTCTAAGTGTGATTTGTCGGTTAGTCAAAGAATGAATGATACCACTCTCTGTGTACTGATGAATGATGTTTGCTGTAGAACTGATCACTTCTTCTTCTTTTGCAGTGTAGGCGATATCATCTATCTATCTAGTGCATATCTAGTGCAATAACATACAAACAGCCCACCGAATCACACGTTCAATCAGTTAGCCATCAGTGTCTGCTGTATAGTATAGTATCCGCCTTGCGCGCTGTCCAAGTGCAAACTACTGTCACAAGAATGACAGAAACCTGTACCTGCATTCCTCCCTCCAGGAGGACCGTTAGAAGTTCGTGTATCTCGGCTACTGTGTGTGTGTGTGACGTGTGAAACCTCTAGCCGTATACTACTAAAATCCAGGAGGTTTATGACAGCCTCGATGATCACCTCTGATCCTGTCACGTCGTCACTCTATCTATCAAATATCAGACCTACAATGCTTCAGGGCGTACATTTTTCCCTTAAGCCTTTAAAAAAATCTAGCCTCTCCGGGCTGAGAATATGCAGAGACTCTGAGTGTTCACCGGATACTGCCTCCGCATTAAGGTTTGCATCCCCTCGCATCATCATGTGTTTCAACACAGTGGAGATCACGAGTCACTGAGTGTTGTTGTCACTTTGAAAACACCAGCTTCAATGGGTTCGACATGAGCTATGAATATTATCGTAGAGGCTTCCAAACTGTTCGCTGTTTGGTAGTGCAGCAACTATGTGGGGAAAGCAGAAAGGATAGTCAGTTCATGAAGTAGTACCGTGTGATGAAGGATAGTTGTGTTACCTCGATTATGGATAAAATTTATCTGAATAAATTCTTGAAGTGTATTATACAGTAATATTTACTGATGACCACGTTTCGAGAACAATTTATTGCCATTCATAATCATATCAAGGCATTACTGACACTACTTTCTTGCTTCGTTTATACACATAAGTGGATATTGATTAGCCGTATTGAAGGAAATCAATAAAAGTTTAACAGACATGCGTGAAACAGAAAGAGAGACGAAGTACGTTTGCAAGCACTATGAGTGTTATCAATAAATATAATACAATGAGAATAAAGACGAGTGTTGTTGGTTAATCTACCGCGCCAAGCCAGCCCTCGAGTGGAATGCAAATGGGAAGCGACGAGTTGGTCGTCAGTGTGACAGTGAAATAGATGAAATCGTGTGAGGAAGAGGTGAGAGATTATGCATAATCATGGATGGAGCTGACGAGGATGGCAGAAAATAGGAGAAAGTGGAGATGTGTTGTTGAAGCCTTATGTTCCACTCGTAACCCCAAGAGAATAATAATAATAATTGATAACACTAATTGTGTTCGGTTTCACGCATGCCTATGGAACTTTTATCGATTTCCTTCATACGGCTAATCAATATCCACACATGTATATACACGACGCAAGAAAGTATTGTGAGTAATGCCTTGATATGATTATGAGTGGCAATAAATTGTTCTCGAAACGTGGTCATCAGTTAATATTACTGCATAACACTATGAGAATTTATCAAAATAAATTTCATTCACAATGGAGTTTTACTCTTTAACAGTGCAAGTAGATGAGATAGGTATTACGTGTTCAGTTATGTCTAACCCCCAATATAATTCAAATTTCAAAATAAACTGTATGAACGAACGAATGTGGTGGCAATGGGATCACCCATATCCCCAACAGTAGCAGACATTTATAGATAGTTAAGAACATGAAGCAAGGCTCTTGGAACGTGTAGTCCTGCTCCTAGGTAGATAGGTTATGCTGGAGATATGTGGGTGACACATTCACTGTGTTCAAATCTCAACATATCTCTCATTTTTTTCACACACATACAAGCTCAACAGTAGACGGAATTCAATTCACTTCTGAGTTAAAAAACAAACAGGGTGAGTTGGCCATGCTAGACTAGACTGTAGAATTAAACGAAAACATGATGGTGGGTGGTTGGATACTAGCACTTATAGGAAAACGACACACTTTAATAAATACTTAGACTTCAATTTATCCCATCCAGAATGGATAGAGATAGGTTCAGTTGAATGTCTGTATAGTCGGGTCGTGTGCGTTAGTGGCACATCCCTTAGGACGCTTGCCGACCATGCACAACATGGTCCGGGGTTTGATCTCCGGCCACCGGTGCACTCCTTTACCTCGCTAAGCCGGGAATAAAAGCTGGCAAAGAGGAAAGGTTGGGCATGAGACTAGCAACCCCATCCTGTAAAAATAAACACTGCTACAGAAACTTCAAGCCACTAGCTTGAACCCTTATGTTTCACTGAGAACGTGAAGGGAAAAAGAAGTAAGAAAGATAGTCGTGCCAAGAACCTAACTAGTAATTCAGAAGATTTAAATTATCAAATCAAACATTTACAATTGAACAACTACCCAGCAGAATTTATTCAAAATATAACCCTCTCGGTGTGTCATATATTTTGACAGCTTCCTTACAACTACATGCAGTCGGTATGGATGACGACGTCGAAATAAGCCAGAAAGTCAAGACAGACCCCAATCACTCGGATAAAATCTGTTTTGAAATTCTCTGCACTCCGAGGCAGCAAGAACGAATTTCAGATTTCTAATGTCAATGTGAAGTCAGTTCTATTAGGGTCAAAAAGTTAGCTGTCACATCACAAAAAGCATTTCCAACAGGCTGAATACTCTCAGCAAAAGCTGGCTGGCTCCATACTGACGAAGAGATGGCCAGCCAGAAAGAATAAGCAACACGAAACAAGACACTTCGACTAAAATGAAGCTGAATCTAGCACAATCTGAGGTGACCGTTGGGTGGTATCACCCGACAGGCATGCATACACACATGCACACGATTTTGAACTGAGGCCGAGGGTGACAAGCTGGAGGAGATCGGATGAGGAGATGAAGCTTTATGGACGACTGTGCAGCCAACTTAGGAGGACTGCAGAAAACGGGATGAAATAGACACGTGCTCATGAAGCCGTGAACTAAACTCAAAACTCAAAGGAATAACAACTATAGTAACTGCTCAGACATGATTACAGCAACAAAAGAACAAGAAAGGCATGAGAACATTATTCTTGCGTTAATTGAGATCTTCTTCAGGCTTTACTCTAATTTGCATAGATTTATACATAAAAAATGTTAACCAATGACGATAATTTTGTGAATCAAATAACAATATGAATAACAATGTAGTAAATGTTTTGAACGAAATTAATAACGATGATTATAATGATAACAAAATATTGACAATAAGGTTTATGCAGGTGATAAGAATAACAAAGGTAGTATATGTATATATGTGTATATGTAGACAATTCAATAAATAAATAAATTAGGTCAAATCTTAAAAAGCGAAGTGGACATATAATCAGAGTTTAAATAAGTATCATAAAAGTACGAAGGAGATGGAAGATAAGAGAGGGTGGGAGGGTTTTGAATAGAATTCACCTAGGCAAGACACGGAGAGACAAAGGTAGAACAAACTTCTTCTGCTGTATGCAAAGGCTAGGATTGTTGTCTCGAATTCCCATAGCTTCGGCTAAGTGTAAAAGACGGGTTCTGATTCCTTTCGAAAGACTCGATGGAATGCGATAGATAACTTTGAAGGCACTATTTTAGTTCACTTGGTGACCACCATCAATCAAATGAGCCAAAATAAAAGTTCTTATAGATTTTAATTGGTCTTTTCCGAACTATGAAGGAAGGTGCTCATTAACGCGTTTGTTAAGCTATCTAGTTGTTCGCCCTATATAGCTTTCTCCACAAAGTCAACTAAATTTATAGATACACATCGAAGTGGCACAGCTAGGTAGCTTATCTTTCACTTGAGTGAGCAATCATAATTGGTCGGCTGCAAAATGACAAACAGAGTGTGGCGGAAGTATAAGTCCGTTTTATCGCTCCCGATAATCTCAGATGTAAGAATTCACTACCCACGTCCCCATTAAATTGCGGTTTCACGAACAGTTGTTTCTTTTTAACTGTTGTCAGTTTTTCTTTATTGTACCTGGTATTCATGTGTCTCCTTACAAATCTACTAGGATAACCCATATATACCAACGTATTTTGGATGTATTCTAGCTCATTTGCCAGGGAGTCATCTGTACAGATACGTCTTGCTCTATTCGTGAGGCATCTGACCAAATTGATTTTGTATCGGATTGGTACAAAACTGAGGAAATGTGTACATTGTCCTACAGATGTATGTTTTCTATAGACATCCCTTTTGAGTGAACCATCCTCTCTTCTGCTCAATTGGACGTCAAGGAAATGTAGTCTACAATCATGTTCTGCTTCACAAGTGAAAATGAGTGATGGATGTGTATCATTAAACTTTTTTAACATTTCATTCTTGTCAGCTTTCACATCAAGAATAATAAACGTATCATCAACATAACGAAAATAAGAATCGGTTTTCTCAATTACTTGTTTCGATGGACCATTTTCAATCCTGGCAAGAAAGAAATCTGCCGAAATTGGCCCCAACGGAGAACCCATGGCAATACCGTCGATTTGCCTGTAGTAAAGGTTGTTAAATATGAAATGTACATTCATAGTACATCTTAAAAGCAACTCTTTCAGACTAATAACTGGAATTCTGATGTCGATCTGTTTTTCTAGTATCTGTTGGCATGTGAATTCCGCAGTCTCCATAAGTGGTACATTGGTAAACAGTGATGCTACATTTAAGGAAAGCATTTGCTTCTCATTTAAATTGATATCATCCACGTTAGCAATAAATTCAAAAACGTCTTTAACACTTTGATTTACTGCCTTCTTGTTTAACGGTTGGAGGAGTTCATTTAGCCACTTCGCCACTCCATGGCAGGTGGAATTAGACATCTAGGACTGGGCGAAGAGGAAGTCCTGATTTATGTACTTTGGGCAGACCTTACAAACGTGGAGTATTACTTCCAGTAGGTTTAAGACGGTTATAGACTGCCTCTGAGATTACTCCACTTTTTCTCAGTTCCTTAAGCGGGTTAGTTAACTGCTTTTCAGCCTTTCCGTTCAGATCTATTGAGTTGATAAGCTTTTGGAACTTCGTTTCATCTGTTAGAAGCGATTTCATTTTGTCAACATAATCACACTTATTCATCAGTACCACTCCAGCTCCTTTATCAGGTCTACTGATTATAATGTTTTCGTCGTTCCTTAACTTTCTTAGGGCTTCTCGATGCTGTTTAGTCAGCAAGCTCTTACTAGAATGACTACTGTTTTTATACTGTTGACAACTGTCGACTAGTGTAGTTTTAAACCTAGCGACTTCATCGTCTGACGTTGGGGTCAGATCTTTTGTTTGTAGGAGGAGGCTTTCAAACGGGATGTTGGTATCGAGTTGGTTGACCTTATATCCTTGGTCACAAAATCTAGGACCCAATGACAGAGCTGCTAACTATAATTTATCTAGTGTTACACTTGAAAAATTGTGAACATACCGAAAAGGCTTTGAAGGGAAATCTTTTTCAGGATTTTGACTGTCTAATGATTTGATAAGTTTCGTTCTCCTTTTCTCTGCTCTGTTTTGGCTAACTCAGTCGACATACTCAAAGAAATTAAATAATAAATCCTGAGGAAGTTCATCGACTGCAAATTTCTTTCTATATTCGAAATGTACCTTTTTAAAGAGTCCAATTGGGTTAAGCGCATAACGTTTCAGTGATCGGGAATTTGGATAAACTTTATCATAAAATTTACTGAAAATCTCTTCGCCGTTATGCAGTTTATCCTTCCTTCATAGTTCGGAAAAGACCAATTAAAATCTATAAGAACTTTTATTTTGGCTCATTTGATTGATGGTGGTCACCAAGTGAACTAAAATAGTGCCTTCAAAGTTATCTATCGCATTCCATCGAGTCTTTCGAAAGGAATCAGAACCCGTCTTTTACACTTAGCCGAAGCTATGGGAATTCGAGACAACAATCCTAGCCTTTGCATACAGCAGAAGAAGTTTGTTCTACCTTTGTCTCTCCGTTGCTTGCCTAGGTGAATTCTATTCAAAACCCTCCCACCCTCTCTTATCTTCCATCTCCTTCGTACTTTTATGATACTTATTTAAACTCTGATTATATGTCCACTTCGCTTTTTAAGATTTGACCTAATTTATTTATTTATTGAATTGTCTACATATACACATATATACATATACTACCTTTGTTATTCTTATCACCTGCATAAACCTTATTGTCAATATTTTGTTATCATTATAATCATCGTTATTAATTTCGTTCAAAACATTTACTACATTGTTATTCATATTGTTATTTGATTCACAAAATTATCGTCATTGGTTAACATTTTTTATGTATAAATCTATGCAAATTAGAGTAAAGCCTGAAGAAGATCTATTTGGAAACTATGTTGTTCGGTTATATGTCTTTCCATGAGCGACACTACAATCGTTTGGAAACGGGAATATTGTTCAAAAGACTATGTGATTCGGACCGCTTATATATAAGGTACAGCTCAAAGTTAGGAGTTTGAAAGTAAACAATTTCGGCGAAAAACCGAATGAATATGGATTACTGATAAAATTGCTCATATCACTTCGAAAGATATTTCTATTAATACAAGATAATTGGTAAGAACAAGATGCTCACGAATTGAATTATTGACTCCCTGAATTCCCCATTTCGACAACCATATTAAAAGATGTTTTTGTGCACCTTCAGGCACTAGTCTCTTACTGGCACAGCCTACGTACTTAGTTTTCAAGTGAATCTACGTAGAGAATATATATTGTTTGTTGACCTGCACGTTTCAACTGATTAACTCTTTTAAAATAAATAATAATATCTATTAACCATCCCAGTTTAGCACTAAACAATTCAAATGACTTACATGATGTACTCTTGATCATTACAAACTGAAGTGGCCACACCACCGATCATCAACCAAGGACTTAAAACTGTCTGTCCACCACGAACATATGTCCCAGCTTCTAGTGCACAATCCTTTAAAATGATAGATGGCGTCTTAAGATATTTGCTTACCTTGAATCCTTTCATTAATAAACAGTTGGATACTTCGCGTTCTTCCTGAGTCATTTCACGCGGAACACCAAGTAGTAGGAGTAAATTGTCACAATCAACAACACCCATAGCATACAAATCGCTTAAAACATTACAACACGTAATTCTGCCCTGTTTTATAATTGTTTGTTTATTTATTCATCTAACAAATTGTTTACTCACCATTGTGTAAGGATCATCAATCAGAGGATAAAAGAAGTCAGTTGTTTGAATAAGTTTCAGGTTATTTCGAAGGGGAATCACACAACAATCCAATTCTAATGCTAGTGAATTTATAACGATAACGATATGATTGCTTAGTAAAAAAAGCCTTACCCAGTAGCGGTTTTTGTCCTGTAGTTGAACAGGACTCAGGTTGATTCAGTGCCTCAAGCATTTTTTTCAATTCCGCTTGAGGCACTTTACAACCTCATCCTCTCAGAAATGAGAATTTGGTTAAACGAAAGTCACTTCTAAGTCCATGAGCTGTAGGATTGAAAAATCCAGTCAGTTCATGAAAATCACCCGAACTCATCGACTTTCGAAAAGTTGAGGAAACTAAAAGAGAGGAAAATAAGAGAATAGATAAATTACTCAGAAATGTTAATGCGCTTCTAACAAAAAAACGAAACATTCACTTTTTACAACTGTGTGAAGTTTTACGCTAGCAGTGAGTCTGTTGTATTGATTTTCCTGATGGTAGATGAGTAAATAGAATTTTGGTATATCTATAAAACAATTTCACATGAAGTACATTCATGAATATACACATATTTCTCAGGGTTAGAATCGTGCAGCATTCGTCTTATCAAGAAGCATGCGAGTGTGTTAAACTATGTTCATGAAAATCCAAACGTGTAGTTCTGCAAACAAGCTCTTTTCGACAAATTCATTTTCTTTAGCTTTACAATTGGGTTTATACTAAAGGCCTCATCAAAGAGGGTAGTAACAAAAGTGATGAGTTATCATAGTCATCGTTGTTAATATTGGGCGATGCATAAGAGTTGAGTGTGCTTGTGCTACGTAATAAGATGAATAATTTAAATAATCAGTAAAGGTGCTTGAATGATTTTACTCACGTATGCTGAGCCACAGTCTCTCTATATGAATGGTAGTCATTCAGATATGCAAATAAGACGAAAGCGTTTTGCCAGGCGGTTGGTAGTTGCTTCTTCAACTTGTAGATTACTTTGAAGAAAGCGTTTGTTGAGATGGAATGACCAGTGTTGATAAGGTGTTGAATTATCACACTCCTTATAGAGTCACTACCTTTTTTTCTGAAACTATGACGGATAGTGTTATTACACCTTTTCTAGACAGGATACACATGGAACCACCAATATACCTCAGCTCCACAAGCACAGTTGTCTACCAACATACAATTCAAAGTTTCAGTAAACCTCAGTTCAAAATACATTCCTATATAGCTTCCATACCGACTGTGTTTTAGTTAACACAAAATATTCATTCAGATGTTAGAGGACACAAGAAGTCCACTGCTTTCATTCGCTATCACTCAGATTGCATAGCCATATTGAATGAAAATGCCAAAAAGATACCTTTGCTGAAGTTTCTTATAAGATTGCTACATGTAAAAAAGTAAACCATTAACTCCAAGAGTTATCAACATAAAAAACTGTTATGTAAACAACTAGTAGTAATGAGTAAAATCCATTCCAAAAACTAGACTCATTCTCTTCATGTTACGACATGACACCACTCATTATCTATCAACAAGCAAAACAAAACTGATAAATGCTACAGTATTCCTATCTCAGACAAACGCCCAAGAATGCAGAACAGCAAAACAAACAAATGCCCACCTTTCCTGAACATGATTTTCGCAATGCGAAAACTCCCATTGGATAACAAACGCATCATACTGCTGAAGCGTGTTCCGTACTATATGACTGAAATTAATATATCACAATTAAAATTGTCAAATGACCTAATGAATTTGATCAAAACTTAATAAAAAGAATTTTGAAAGCAGTCGGTTCGTGTTCATTGAGAATCGCGTCCAAGTACTGAAGTCAATGATAGCTACCAACGTTATTTCACTAGCCATGCTTTCGTAATAACTCACAATGACACAAACGCGATAAAATACTTCTCTTGGAGGCTACACGTCAGTTTTACCAATAGTACTACCAAACCGAGTTCCCTTCTTCCTTTATTAAAATAGGAACATTCTCAGTCTTCAAACAAAAGCTCAGAAATGGTTTCAGTCGCAATTGTTGTCAGAAAATGATAGGAAGAATTGGTCACGCAGGGTATTAGGAAGCGAAGTAAAGGTATATTCAAGATTGAAAATTAATCCAGCATTACTGGCTTACTCTAAGGCCACCACCTGTGCCTCAAATTGTTTCACGCCACATCTGTTAAGCAAACCAAATTTTTGAGTGGTTCATTTCAAGAATCTAACTAGTGCAAAAAACTAAGAAGAGCGAAATACACATTACAACTAGTCAATAAGTATTCCTTAAAGTTGTGACTTTTAGTGCTACTGACTTCAAACTCTGTACAGAAGTTCAAGTTAAGCAATTCATGAAGTACACAAAAATGTCGAGAATAAGATACAAAGGAACTGTGACGACAGCAAATGCATGGCCGACAGAATTAGTACACGGAGAAACATGAGGACTTAATGGGTCTGGGAGACCACAAAAATTGAGTGCATGCGTCATTTAAGCCTATTTTGAACCATATCCAGTCTTCAGACACTGCTTATCAGTATCTCGAGGACTTCTACCTAGTAATCTATACCTCCTTACGTAGCTCAAACCAACAGCCAAGGACTTCACACATTATTGCCAGGTTCTGATCCGACCACCTCTAACCTCGGATATATAACAGTTTAGTGATTATTTCACACTTACTCCTACCTTTGAGAGTAACACTTGTTACTCTTAGCTCGCACAGGCTGTTTTTAAATCAGTATCTATGTTCCGTAATTACTAATTTGGAGAAGTGAAAGTATCATAGTTTAACTTAAACCATTATAGCTATACACCTAATCTAGTGAATAGTAAGGCATTGCAATTAGCATTAATGATTCAGGGAGTTAATGCTAACTCAGTATTGAAACTGAGACACTCCATTTAAATTCAGGGAGAGAAGACGACATAAGAAACCTTAGACGGATGCGAAAAATGCATACGGTTTCCCACTCACCTTGTAGATGAAATAAGAACCTACACCTCTTATGCGGTACTGTTATTAACACACACAGTAACAACAACGCATTGGAGAAACAACCAACCACGTGCTTCGACTGACTGAAGGTCACTTGTGCAGCTTCAAACACTCGGTTCTATATCCAATATCTCCTTGACGAATTCGTATTGATACTATGATTTCCCTCAGCTCACCTGTTGCTACTTATGGGTGTTTCTAGATATATTGTGGTAAAATAAACTCCCTCAATTGTCATGACTTTGCCTAGTGTAATAAGGCGAGGCACATTAGATTGATTCGGAGGGACATGAGATTTTTGTGATGGCAGAGGCGCGTCCGGAACTTGTAAATTTCGTTTCTCCATGCAAAAAATTTGCTAGAATGACGAAGATTATAAAGAAAGCGACGCCAAGTAAGTGTACAGGCCATCGAGGGAATAGGTAGATGAAACAAATGGAATGTAGGGTGAGAGGAGTGTGTTGGACAGGTAACGCTGCGAAATCACATGGATGTACTACATAGACAAGCGGAACGGATAAGCAGACTGATAGGGACAGAAGAAATTCAATTAAGATGGAACAGCTGAGAGTGCAGAAATAGGTGGGATATATGAGGCACCCATAGAACAACTTGAAACTAATCTAGCTACCTGGTGAATCTGTGGAGACAATCATTTCCGCATAATAATCTAGCCTTCATTTTGGGTTGTCGCCATATAGAGTGGTGTCCATGTTATCTAGTGTTGACAGGCCCTGAAGCGAAGGGTAATGGGACGGAATTTTTGGATCGCTATCTGATGAGCAGTGGTGTCCAGGTTAGCTTCAGAGATACAGCAGTGAACTTCTGGTCCTGGTTATATGGGTTGTGCATTAGTTTGTATGAAATGAATACGCCATCCATCTTATCTAGTGGCTGAGGGTACGCAGACCTGAATTCCATAATCTTCCATCAAGTGGTCTGAGTTTCAGCCCATTGACGGTACATGTTTTCCACACCACATAAGAGGTGTTATAATCTCTAGACTCACTCAGCAAGTGTTGAGTGATAAAGGAATTCAAAAGCGGTGAATGAGCAAGCACCATATGCTTTGTATCACCTGAGAGTTTTCTTTCCTGTTGAACGGAAATGTGTGACGAATGCCCATCAGTATTCTGAACCGGACTTCCGCGCTTTACTTGTCCACCAGCTCACAGCCAGATCTGTCGTATATTCATAGGTAGGAATCAATATGTACCTTATTATATTATCGTTACTAACTATGCTCACTAATCGTATGTGTAATTTATCGAATTGATGATGCCTGTAAACTGGCGTCCCTCGTGTACAAAAATGAGAGTATGTCATAATTATCTCAAGCACGTATAGGTTGGTGTCTTTTTGATTACTGTGGCGCGACAAATGGTTGCCAGAACTGTCTCAGTGGCCGTTTTTATGTCTTTTCTTCCACTCAAATTGTTGAAGATTTTCAATTATATGCGCCTTTAATTGACTGTGAAACTGATAATCCATTGTGTTTTCTTATTAACGGTTATAACGCAAACAATGTCAATAAATGATACATTGTCAATACTTTATCAAATTGATTTATTACACTTAGTCGTTATACTCAGTAACACTGCCCAAGATCCGCTTTAATAGAAATGAGACCAAGGTACTTTCGCTTCGTCTTTGAAAGTAAATGAAAGATATAATTCATATTTTCTAACCATCCTTAGTTTATTGTTGTTCTAGTTTCCTAGGTAATAGAACGATACTTATAACGACTCAATCTTTTTTTCTGCGACTGTAGTGTTGCAATTTATACGCCTACTGAACCTTCGTGCACGGTCATGAAACTGAGAGTTGAACACTCGGCAGCTCCCCAAATTCGTCAGTCATGTTGCTGAATCCATACAGCAGTCGAATTTCCGGCTACTGACAACAGCACCTGACGAGAGTGCCTGTATGTGTATGTGGTATGGCTTGCAGCAAAAATAGTACACTTTTGACTCAAGAAACAATTAGTGTCATTTCGAATATCATACAGTTGTGCTATCCCCACCAATATCCTCGCCTAGATTGTTTCACAAGTCTGGACACTTGCTCAAATTTCTGTCCACACAGAGGGTTGAAAAGATCATGCCTCCTATTAATGTTTTGGCCAACGTCTTGCTTAAACTGCTGCCAATTAGGGGTCTGGAATCTTTGTTTATGAAGACTTATAATAATTCCTGGGAAGGCTGTCAAGTCATTTTGCAGGGGATCAATGAATTTCATCCATTCAATTGAATGTTTGCCATTTAGCTTCCGAAGGGGAGTTTGTTCACGGCCGCTGACTTGGTCACACTGCGAGTGAGTGATTTTCTATAGAACAAGGGTGCTTCTGTGCGTTGGGCCCACAGGTTAGGTTAGCCAAGCCGAAGAGTCAGCAGGTGGTGTAGCCAAAGATCAGGTATGAGGGGACGGACGGCCCTACGTTAGTCGTGATTGTGATTTCCAGTTGCAGCCAGTCGCAAGTGAGCTTGTAGTCACCTAGGCAGCCCAAAACATACACCTCCTCAAGATATCAGGAAATTATACCCTTCCATTTTGCAGCAATTTTAAACGTTTCAATGGCATCAGGTTATTTCTGACATCTGGCGAAACAAGTGGTTTGATAACGCCTCACACAAATATTAGGATTGCATCAGAGTCGTACCCCTGCCACAAACTTTGCCCCTTAATTGAACAAGATGCTGGTACTGATAGTCTCATCAGAGAAGTCAGTTTCATTGCATTATTCATCACGTCGTTACATAATATATTCGAAGACTAGGTGTATCGAAAGAATTCGCAGAGAAAATCTAACACCAGTCTAACAGCTAGCGAAGACATCATAATAAACCCGATTTTTCTACAGTACATTGCGTAAAGCGGCCACCAGCAAACCTCCGAGGGCCACTGACTGAAATCTAGTCTTTCTGAAGATTCTACTTCCTTCCAGAAGTAAGTGTCTGCATAGCCCCACATTCTGAATAGCAAGAATCGCCGAATGCACGTGCTACTAGTGACTAGGGATTCTAGCTACAAAGTCGCCTAGACAACCCGCTGTATTTAATGACCAAACAGCCCGTGAAACATTTAGTAGTTACCCGTGCGGGCGAATACCAATGAAGTCAACGTAAAGTCGAGACTATGATTACACAAACTCAGAGATGCTACAAACACACAATCTCTCCGGAATCAAACTATGTATTAATGCTGGAAAATGAAGTAAATGACGCCACTGTTAACATCTAATACGTGATCCAGCAGCCACATTAGCTTTCTTGGTAATATCCTATTTCGTTATGCATAAAAAACATAGAATCTGTGGCGGGGCGTGACGAGAGAGAAGAATGTTGACGTCTACTCAAAGCACTGCCTATACGAACGCTCGTTCTCATTTTCTGACTCCTACATTAAGATAGGATAAGATAAGGTAAGCTTTATTCCAAATCAGTACTTGTGATACAGAATGGAATTCTCAGCATTTTACTACAATATTGCATCCAGTTTACATTAACAATAAATATAGTTCTACATAGATTAAGGTTATCTCAGTCAGTTTTGACAACAACATATTAGCATGTCGGTAGCAAAGCCAAAATTTAAACAGAGTGTTTGAAGGTGTTAGAAAAGTAGATACTACTAGCATATTTACTGGCGTAAGCGATAGCAAAATGGTCGAGGTATACAGAGTGTGAAAGAACGAACAAGAATGTTTTAAGTAGAGTTTGCAAGGAAGAGAGAAACAAAACAGCACATAACAAAAATAAATACAGAATGAAAAAAAGAGAGAGAAAACGTTGTACCTATAAATGATGTGAGTTGGAAAGACGAGATCCATTGTTCTACTGACTATTTAATAAGTTAAAGGTTTCATGCCTAATGCTTTCTTTATCGCACAGAACACGAGCTAGGTAGGGTATGGATGAGTTTTTGTACTTACTAGTGCGGGCATATAGTTTCCTATATAGGCTTCTGTTTTCCCTGAAGAGATACATGGGGAGAGTTGTGAATGTAGAGGGTGTTGTGAGTCAGATAAAATGGATTTCGCCCATTTTTCACATGAGTCCATGTGCCTGTCCACCAGAATATTAACAAGCTGGCTAAGTGGCAAACTGCTTACCCTGCTGACAACCTTTAACATCCTACGTAATAAGGTATAGTCTTTCTTCAATAGCCCAGGAAAGACTAAGGGGGAACAATAGAGAATACGGGAGTTAACAAATTGTAGGAGTAAGGGTTGGGTTACACCAGAATGTCTTAACTTCTTGATGTAGAAGGTAAGACGGTATATTTTCTTGGAAATCGTCAAGATATGAGACGACCAGGAAAGATCAGAAGATAGAGTGACGCCTAGGTATTTAATTTCCGACTTGGTTTCAATTTCAGTGCCATCTATGTTGCACACCTCGTGAGTGCTAACCAGTTTGTTTAGGTCAGATTTATGCCTAAAGGTGAAATTAACTGTTTGGCATTTGGAGGGGTTTAAGGTGAGACCGTTTTCCTTGGACCATTGGCTGATTTCTGATAAGAAGCCATTTAGTTTAGAGCAGTCACTTTGACATTTGACAGGTAAAGATACAGTTAGGTCATCAGCATATTTGACAAAGTTAATGTCATTTGAAGATGGTAGGTCATGTAGGAAGAATGAAAAGAGAAGTGGGGAGAGTACAGCACCTTGGGGGACACCAGCTTCAGTGAGCACAGCAGAGGAGGATTGGCCTTTGTATACGGTGTACTGCATTCTGTTTGAAAAGTAGGAATGCAACCAGTTAGTGACCCAGGACTCGGTTTGTGTCATGGAGAGCTTATTTAGCAAGAGACATCTAGGTACAGAGTCGAAAGCAGAAGTAAAGTCAAGAAACGTGCAGCGGACATATTTGGCACCTTTGTCTAATGATGAGACAATACTGTTGTGTAAGACGGCTGCAGCGTCTAAAGTACTCCTACCCTGTCTGTAGGCAAATTGTTTGGGGTCTTCGAAGCTTTTAAGGGAGGGTTCGAGTTTAAGAAGTACTAGTTTTTCCATGAGCTTTAGAAACGGGGAAGTGATGGCAATGGGTCTGAACTTTACGTTCTTGCTATTGCCAGGTTTAGGGACAGGGACTATTTTAATGTCTTTCCATGGAACAGGTACAACGTTTTCGGAGAAAGAAGCATTTAGGATATTAGTTAGAGGAGACATAAAGCATCTGCACATTGTTTTAGAACATATGCAGGTATGCCATCAGGGCCAAGACTATGTGAGGGCTTAAGAGTTTTAAGACATTTCAAAACATCGAGAGTATTGAAGTCCTGGAAGTTATCAGCTACAAGATTAGTAACGTTAGAAGTGGTTATAGTAGAAGGAGAGCGTATAAAAGACAGATTAAGAGCATTAACATCACAAGAGGGAAAAACATTACATCGCTTACTATTGCCAGTAATTTCATTGAAAATTTCCACATGCTGATAGGAGATTTGCATGATAAAAGTGTTTGGTTATAGATAGCATTAAGATTTTTGATTTCAGATTTGATTTGAGCATTAATCTTTTTAAGTCCTAACTTGTCTTTGCATTTATATAACATTTCTTTTTGCCTGCGAAGTTGTTTGAGATGGGGAGACGAGAAGCGGTCGAGGCGTTTGAACAGTGTTTGTTTGGGACAGCATATGTCGAGGCAGAACTTGAGATAATCCATTATATTGGTGATTGAGTCATCTAATGTACTTTCATAGAATAGATCCCAGTTAGTATCTTTTAACATGCATCTTAGATTGAGTAGGTTGTCAGATGTGTAGCTTCTTTGTTGTGCTATCGTAGACAGGTGTGAGAAGATTTTAATGTGTTTTGCTGTATATTATATACATATATATATATATATATATATTACTTGTTATGCTTAGATCAGTAGCAAATTTGAACACCAAACTCATCCTCCAAAAGATGAAGCATACTTCGTAATCTCAGTCGTATTGCGATGACTATTGCCTACCTAGCCAGGGATCATGCACAAACAGCAGAATGGAACACGACGCAAAGAAGACGGCGTGAATGCTTGACAGCGAACTTCCAGACTAAGAATTCGGCGCGAACGATTATGGTCACCATACCGTGCTGACTGAAGGATGCTTTGTGGCAATAATTTTCGAGGTTGTTTACCTCCACAGCTTCTTTTATACGGTCGCAAAACAGTATGTATAAGGCAGCCTCTCCCAATATCTGGACATGGTCACACTTATTGAGATAAGATATCTGGACCCATTTTCTGCCCACATAAATAATGTGGTACTCAACTGCAAAAGAACCACTGTATTCCACCTGAATCCATTCCATACCTCAAATATCAGATTATCAAAGTATAATGCACGTACTTGCTTCAGAAGAAACCCTGCTCCCTCGCACATGATAACCTAATGCCAACTAACCAGAAGACAATGGACTATCCGAAGAATTTTAATAAGCGCGTGACATGTTTCGGTCGCCTAAACATAAGTATTCGGCTGAAATCGGAACTTGTACAGATAGGAAGAATGAAATGGAACTCCTTTCTTTACTTCATGGTTATCGGAAAGTTCTGTCATTGAAGCCCACCGATAGTATGGGTTAAACTTAAACCATATCGCTCACAAAGCCACCACTAACTTCTCGAAGCTGTCATGCACAAACAAAACGCTAAGGTGAGCTTCTTCACCATCAAATATAGTGATCTTTGGAAACAACCAGCCATCAATATCAGATCCCGTAAAAATTGATAGGTTGAAAAGACATCCTGACAATTAACTATCAATTTCTGTGATTGGTCTGCCAGTAAACAGTCCTTACAGCATAACGTCGTCTCAATTAAACAACTTATCTCCCAAAACATTGCTAGGTCAAATCGTTTGCCCTCCCCAATGAACTGAGTGTAGATACTTTATCCTCCTCTGCTGCCGATAGAAATGGCGACCATCAGTCAGCAGCCACGAATTTTCTTACATTTGTCTAAGGCGTGTAACTAAAATTCCTTTCATAAGATTGGTTTCATCCCATGAGTAGACGTGTTTCTTTCCAGTGTTTATTGCACAGTATTCTCAGAATAATTAGCAAAGTTAACATTATAAGCTCCGATAAGCGGCTGTTATCCCACGCAACTTTACCACCAACTGTTTACCCAGTGGCTTCATCTTTCTCACCGCATCACAACTTTATATGTTTTAGATTAGGATTAGTCCCATTTTATGCAATTTCGTAGCCTGCTGCAATAACCTCTTACAATTCGTGTATGCAAATATATGTATAGTGGCTCCAAGAATGCCTTCATATAGCATTGCATCTGCAGGCCTTTTGGGAAGAATTTGTAGTGAAAACCACTGGCTGCCTACGTACTATATTACTGAGACAGACGCGAAACGGTGCAACGCCGCTTCTGCAGATGTTGCAATAAGAACCTCACAGTTTGACGGGGCGAACTGGGGAGGAGTGGTGGTGCATGCTGATCAGCAGTTATCGTGACAAATGTGAATCGAAGAGTCACGAGCAAAATCTACACTGGCTATGGCAGCCTAAAGCGAAAAATATGCCAACAGAGTCTCTCATCGAGTTCTCATAGGCCAATGACTTTACGCATTCGTGAAAATACGTGTGTGGAATGACTGCTCTCTGATTTCGCAGTTCCGGAAAGTTCTTCAGAACTGTGGCTTTGCTAGTTATCATTTCCCTTCAGGAATGCCGTTTTCGGTGTCCTTTAGGGACTGCTCACACTTGGAATGGACACGCAACGAGAATACATGCTTTCAGTTTACCTGTATAAATAGAGCGGAGTCGGTCATTTGCGGTTTGAATTTTCTCAGGTAGTTGAGTTTGTGTTGCTGGCCCACGGGAGCGCTGTTACTGTGTCAGACATAACGTTTGGCTGTTTTCAAGGCGCTTAATCGATTTTTTGATCAGCTAGAGGATCTGTCCTGCCTTTCGTGAGACTATGAACGGAAACGCCCCGCGACGGTCACCATTCTCACTCATGGACATTCATCACACTTGTTCAGTTTCGGTGTAACTATCAGGAAGTGTTAGTGTCAATCAGTTACCCCATATCCATTGAATCTAGCATCAGAGGACAGAGACCATGTTTCTACAATATCCAGCCGAAATGACAAGAGCCAAGTGGGGATGTTAGTCAGTCAAACGCGTATAATTCTGAGCGTCTGGTCACACAGAGTTCATCCCGCAACTCACACAGTACTTGCATCATTGAGAGTAGAGACATATCAAAACAACAAACAAACCACACAAGCTACTCGATATATTTCAGGATCATAAATGTCGGGCGGCGATATCTGTCTAAGTAGCTAGTGTCCGTGCACGAATTTTTTTATTTATTTATTATTTTTGATTTACAGCTTGATTCCACACTGTATTTTCGGTACAAGTATGGAATTTTCAGCATGGATATCGGTAGCCCAAATTTTGCAGGCCGACCATAGATATCAGGTGTGCGTCGGTGCGGGCTCGAACCCCGGACCATTTGCATGGTCGGCGAGAGTCCTAACCACTGTGCCACCGACGCGCAAACAACAGAGAGCAACGTGAAAGTGTGCCGTATGGAATTGATGCCTTACTGCTTACTTTCAGTTTAGACAACTGAATTAAACAGTAGAAATTAACACATACTGGTAACTGATGAGAGACGTTGGCTAATTATTTCGGGCAATGATTTGGCACGATACTATAGTAGGCTCACAATAACATGATATACGGATATTGAGTCTTATGTATTGCCTGTAGATAAAAACAGACTCACATCTGATGCTGATTATTAACACCTGAGTATAACCAAGAGTGAGATTTTGTGTACCACAGAAAATATGAAGTATGTCATATTTTTCAGTATGACCCCTTCTTTTACGGTTTCCTGAATCGGAGGTAATGCATCGCTAGCTAGTGCAATTATTTTAACCGCACTAATAAGCGCTTAGGTAGTAGATACTCATTAATGGCATTATTCCCCGATGCTGGAAAAGCTTTTGACATAGTTCTACTTACAAGTCTCTCAGTGGAACATTAATGTTATTTAATAAATGGAAATCTCTTTGGATGTGTTCATCTTATTACAGTCTATAGGCTACTATAGGGGAAGGGACAAACATTGAAATTAAAGGATCCGAATCGTGTGTTACTGAAAATTTGGATTTAAACATGAAAAAACAAACCGGCAGGCTACGTAGAGCTGGCGATTCATTAACTAGGAACTTGAAAATAAATTTCCAACATCGGGGTCGAAAGCATTTGCAATGGATAGGATAGGAAAGGATAGAAAAAACAGATTTTGGCTAGTCTCACACAGGCAAATAGGCTGTTCAAAGGAATGTGTAGCAAGTTTTAAGTGAGGGTGTCAGCCACGTCTCGTAAACCGTTAATGCCCAGCTCTTGCTACGCTGGGACTCACGCTGTCCCTCGAAGATTTTAAGAAACGCTTAGTATTAACGGACGCGAAAACCAGAACGCAGATTGGCGACTCGAGAATTCTTTATTCTAACACCAACATATAACCAGCATCACTGGCACTACAGACTAAGGTCTAAGAACAAATATTATAACAGTAAATCACGATATTACTTCTGACAGTTTTTTCTATCTTCCTTCTGAACAGCGACCGATGAGACGATGGCTGGCAGATTGATCACCCGCGAAAATTATGGGGAAGTTGGGTTTGAGCAAACAGCCATGAATTGGTCGTTCAATCTTCAAACAAACATAGTCTTCTGATTGGTTGTTTCTCAAAGACAGTTGACTTTGCATCTCTTTGTGGCTGTTTCTTGAATGTCAGGTCATCTATATGTTAACTGTATCTGCCTACGCCAAGTTTGCTGTGACTGGTTGTTGAATCGGTCTTGTTCATATTTTCACACAACCAATATTGGGGACATAAACATTGATGTAGATTAATGTCTACCAACTGGCTAGCAGCCTGCTCTCACCACAGTAGTACTATTAAAAATCTCTATTGGTTCTTTCTGGGTCTAGGACTATTCTTATGTACTCTTACTCCCTTACATAAATATTTATCTATTTAGCCTGAGGACTTCAGCTATGTCTGATAACAGGAGCCATTATAGATTCTCTTCTGCTTTCAGTGAAGTATATAAAAACAGAACTACATCTTCATCCTTCTTAATGCACGCAACATTACCATATATTGGTATGTAATATCAGTCTTCATACTTTATATTGTCAAAAGAGTTCGACTCAGGAGGGTTCCAATGAAATGGCGATAGGGAATAACTCGGTCGGTAGCATGTGATGGATACTGATTACAGCAGTAGATATTACACTGAATTACTGCAAAGTATCTGCAACACTGGAAGGTGAAACTCTTGTTGGAAAGTGTAATTGAGTATTTAGTTAATTTTTCGTATGTTGTTTCCACAGAAGTTTCTGTCTGTAGGCAACACCAAAATGGAGACATGCTTCATGAGAGCCTCAAATAAATTACAGCCAGGGATGTGAGATAATCTTCGTCTTAAATGTCAGTAATAATGCAGTTGAAGGGGTTGAATTAGTGCAATCAGACAGCCTATGTAAGTTTGGGATTTCGCACAGAAATACGGACCAACTAACCACAATATCTGCATCGGAGATACGCGCGGATAACATTTAAAGTTGAATATCATAAAACTGGATATTTCTCACGAAAATTATAGTATTATCAAGCTAAGTTTCGACAGCATATTTTCTAATGGCTGTTAGGTTTGCGACCCTTAAATGCGTTGAATGTCAAGCAGCGAAACACCTGATGGATCCGTGAAGTACTGGTAGTGCGATTCGTTAACTACACCGCTACATCCATCGATATACGGGAAAGCTTGTGCACTTTAGTTATGTGAGTAACTTGATATGATTATGGGTAGCAATAAATTGTGCTCAAAACGTCGTCATTGGTAAATATTACCGTGTAACACTGAGTGGCTACATCAAATTAAAATTTTATCCCCATTGAGTCATATGAAAAAGAGAAGACGTTCAGCGAAGAGACTCTATTCAACGTATTCATTCATATAGCTGTACAATCGCATTCATTATTTTTTTGATTACAGCTTGATTTCACACTGTACATTTTGTACAAGCATAGAATTCTCAGCATGGATATTGGTAGCCCAAATTTTGCAGGCCGACTATAGATTTCAGGTGTGCGTCGGCAGGGATGGAACCTCGGACCATGTGCATGGTCGGCGAGAGTCCTAACCGCTGTGCCAAGTTTAATTGATCAGGTAATAAAAGAATGATCTAATATAGAAACAAGGTTATTTAGACAGCAACTAAAGTAAACTCGAGTTAGTAAGTTGGATGACGTAATATAATTGACTAGAATGCTTCAACTTTGATCAGGGTAGCAACAGAGGTAATCACCGGTAGAGACTAAGTGGAAGTGGGGTAGATATTAATGCCATTTAAATAAGAAATGAAATTGAGCAATTAAGTTGGATGACTTAACATAAATGACTAGAAATTGAGCGTTGGTCAAATCAATTAAAGTGGTAGTGAGGTGTAGAAATTAAATCGGGTGGGGATAGAGAACAAGAAAGTTGAAAATGCAAAATATTACAATTGAGAAGACGAAATAATACTAATGAAGTGAGGGAAATAAAAAAAGATTAGGTAGAATTTACTTGTCAGGTAATAAGATGGATTACGTTCATTGCAAGTGAAGTGATTGAAGCAACTTCTTCTGTATGCAGAGTTCAGGACTTGGCAAGTGAATCGCCATTGCTTCTGCAGTTTGAAGAAGTCTGATTCGTACACCATTGGGAAGACTAATTCTTACTCTGTAGACAACTTTGAAGTTTGTTTGGGGTGCAGCTTTGTGACCGGATTCTATCGGATGTTCTAAGATGGAGCTGCGGGGACATCGTTTTTCTCCTTTGTAAAACCACGTTGGTAAGTGTTCGCTGATACTCTTGGAAAGCGAACGCTGGGTACGGCCGACACACCTGGCTCCACACGAGCAGGTGAACTGACAAATACGCATTAATAAGGCCATTAGTGGTAGCTTATCCTTCACTTTGACATAAATCATAGGTTTTGTGGAGAAGATTAGTCGTAGTTTGGCTGCGAAGAAGGTCTTCTTGAGTGAACGCGACAGTCAATATTTTAGTGTTTCCGCAGATATATCTCCAGAGAACTGAAGGTTCATGTGGAGTAGTACTTTAGGGGCGCTAAGCATGGGAGGCTTTTGTGGTCTAGGATTCATAGATTTTGCAATAAATCGTTCTGGGTAACAATTCTCGATGAGGATTCGCTTGAGATTGTCAAGTGCATTTTCTATGGTGTCCGGGATACAAATTCTGCGAACTCTGTAGCTGAGTGAACGGATCAGGTTTCGTTTGGTGTATAGGGGTGCCCGCTGTGAAAGTTAGTAAGCTGTCCGTTCCATATCGACTTTCTATAGATAGATATTTTCAGTGTTCCATCCTGCTCTCATCTTGTTAGTTGTACGTCAAGAAAGGATATTTTGGAGTTGAACTCTTTCTCCGGCGTGAACTGAATCGCGGGGTGGCAGTTGTTAAACGACTTCAGGATGTCGTCCACATTTTCTTCATTGTTGACGATAATGAAAGTGTCGTCGACGTATCTCTTATAGATTTCGAAGGTATCGATCATTTTCTTCAGGCATGTGTTTTCGAGTTTTGCCATGAAGAAATCTGCAGGCAATGGGCCTAGTGGTGAGCCTATAGCCATACCATCCTTTTGGCGATATATTTCGTTGTTGAAAGAGAATTGAGTATTCAGGGTACACCTCAGCAGGAGTTCTTTAAGACACTCAGTGGGTATAGCGATACTTATTCCTTTGGAATGAATAAGTTCGCATATATAGCATATTGTTTCAGTCAGTGGAACATTTGTGAATAGTGATGTGGCATCGAATGAGATCATGGTCTTGTTGGATACATTGATGTTTTCAATTGAGTTGATAAAGTCGAATGAATCTCGAACTGTGTGGCAGGAAACTTGTCTTCTGATCGATTCTAGTAGGTCTGTTAGCCATTGGGCTGTGTGGTGATAAGGGGAGTCGGTCATGTCGAGGATCGGTGGAAGAAGAACACCCTTCTTGTGTACTTTCGGGAGTCCGTAGAACCGTGGTATATTTGAGCCGGATGGTCTTAGGGATTTGAACGTTCTGTTGCTGGTGGAAGATTCAGTCTTCATCTTACGGAGGGTGTCCGTTAGCTTTTGTTCGGTCTGTTCAGTCATGTTTTTCGCGTTAATCGGTTTTGTGAATTTACATTCATCGGATAGTATAGTCATCATCTTACTGATATAGTCCTTGCGATTCATGATTACGATTCCTCTGCCTCTATCAGGACGTAATATCATAGTCTCTTCGTTTTTCATAAGTTCTTTCAGCTCCTTATAGTGCCTCTTCGTCAAAATGGACCTTCCGTTAGGTTTGGCATTTATAAACTTGTGACAACAGTCGAGGATTGATGCCTTGAGTTGTTTTAGGTTTTCATCTGATGCGGGTGTGAGATCGTAAGTTTGGTTTTTTAGATTTTCAAACTGAGCCTGACATTGTAGCTTGTCAATACTTGGTGGTTTTACGCAGAATTTTGGACCTAGAGATAGTGCCTCTAGTTGGGTAGTAGACAGTGTGATGTCAGAAAGATTGAATACGTACTTTTCTGGATTACTTGGGAACGGAGATTCGGTATTAATTGTAGGCTTTAGGCTTTTGAGCAGATCTGCTTTAGTCTTGTTGCATTCTTTCTGAGTGACTTCTTGCACATATTCTTCGAAGGAATGGCGTAGATCTTGATCTAAGTCTTCGACTGCATGAGCTCTTGAGTAGACATTTCACTCTAGCTCGAACACGCGTGATTGAATCGGTTCGATGTTGTTTCATGTGTCTTCTGAGTGTTCTGGTATTCTGTTGGATGTGGTTGCGTCTGAGTGACTTCCAATACATCTTTGGATACTCATGTCGGTCTATACAATCCCTTAGGAAATCAAACTTTGTCTTTGCTACCGCAAGCTTGACGGAGTAACGCATGAGTGCCTCGGTGACACAGTGGTTAGGACTCTCGCCGACCATGCACATGGTCCGAGGTTCCATCCCCTGCCGACGCACACCTGAAATCTATAGTCGGCCTGCAAAATTTGGGCTACCAATATCCATGCTGAGAATTCTATGCTTGTACAAAATGTACAGTGTGAAATCAGGCTGTAATCAGAAATAAATAAAATAAATAAATTAGGCAAAACTTAAAACGCTGGAAGTTTCACTGCAAAGTCATGGGTACAAACTTTTGAAATCCCAAACTCGGAAGAACCAAAAGTCCCCGGTTTCCTGGTCCCCACCTTTTCTCTAGCTGATGTTAAAGGACCTTCCGTACATTCAGATTATTCAATCAACTAAAAACTAGAAGTGAAGTATACGTATATATATATGTAACAACAAAAGACAAGGGCTGGCAACAGATCGTTTTGTTACGGAAATCAACATGTATTTATATAAATTTCACATACATTATTATAGCCTAGTCAAGTAGACAAACGCAGTCTTCTGATTGGTTGGTTTTGAGTTCCTCGGAAATTGGAGCCATCTATCTGCGAATCATATTTGCCCACGTTTAAGTTTGCCGTGATTGGTTGTTGAAACAGACTTATTCATATTTTCTCACGGCCCACATTAGTGACCTAGACATTGACGTAGATTGATGTCAACCAATCGGCTAGCAGCCTGCTCTCACCACATATATATCTGGTTGGCCATCAGCTTCTTCCCTTTACATGCATAAGAGTGACAGTTTACAGCAGAGTGGTTAATTGTTTTGTGATGAAAGCACCTTGGAGATCAGTTAGAATTTACACCGACCTGTGCCTCATCTACCACGTTTCATCAACCAGCGACTGCTGATTCATAGCATATCCTGAGTGACAGTGACCAATACGATCCATCAGTTATACCACAGCAAAGCTTAAAAGATCGACCTTACAGCGATTACTAAAAAAATCGAACCAACGCGTCAATAATGCCTTTTTACAGCAAATGAATATTTTATCTACTTGAAATGAACCCAGTATGTGCTGAAATAACCCCTGCCGCTCTTAACAATATGCACTGGATGCTGAACCTGAACTAGGAGGGCTGAAATAAGGCTGATAAGCAACTTCTGAAAATGCGTGGAAGAAGAGCAGGGTGCTGAATTAGTGCCAGTTATGCTGATAAACCAGCACACATTTCCAGTTTGTGTAAAAACAATCAAACAATTGCAGAAGAGTTTCAGAGTTTACTCACTAATGAATTAGCATGATTCAATTCATCATTATTTTAAGCTTAAGGGATTGTAATCAAATTTTATTTTTTGCTATAGACACCTTACTATATTAGCATAGTATAGGTGAATTAGCTCAATGGTTGCAGGTCTACCATAATCGCTAACTATCAACTTACTAAGTGTAAACTTCAGGCTAAAAACAAGCTTCATCTAGCATCTAGTGACAAAAATTGACCTCAACACTTTAAAATATGCAAAAAGTTGAGAGAAAACCCTTAAATTTCAATGGCTAACGAATTCGCGAAAACACATAACCGGCCTACGCAGGAACCCATCATTACCTTGAATCTGGATTTACCGTCATTCCAATTTATATAATAAGTATTAACAAACAATAGCACGCATTTAAACAATACAGTAATAGAAATTTTCAATCTCTACATCATTTTTTGATTGAATCTGAATTTGAATTCTGTTGTCATGTGATTTTTTATTAGCTGGTAAATTTGGTCTGTAGTTATGTGTTTTTCAGTGGCTTATATTCATCTGAGTACCAGACTTCCAGAAATTCCCTCTATTTAAAATATCTACATTGTCCCAGTCAGACTGGTGTCCGCGGTTATCTCTTTGCATCGATACGAAGGGACTTTTCACACTTAATATGTGTTCTGGGTTTTGGACTCGAAGCGGACGCCCACTTTGATCAACGTAGTGTACATCACAGTTTACGCATTTTATATATAGTTTGTATATACGGCGTTGATCTTGTCTTCTTATGTTTTTGGATCCTTCAGGCTGTATAACATCGAATAAAGCGATTATGTTGGCTTGTGTGCTATATCTATGTCAAACAGTCTCCGTAATCTAGTAGTTATTTTACAGATATTCTTTATGTATGGTAAAGTAAATTTTCTTGTGCTTTTTGATGATAGTTTCTTGTTGGTATTAAGACTTAAGTTTAAACATTTTTTGATGAAATTGTATAAGTGTTCATTTTTTTGAAGACGATTTGTGGGTATTTTTCTTCTACTTTCTTCACTGAAGTTCTACAGCCTGTTTGAACTCTTTTAAACGATGTTTCCTGACAGTTTCTTTGCGAGTATTTGGGTTATTGCTATTATAGCTGGGTAGTTGGTGTGTAGACTGCAGAATAGTTTGCAAGGTTACAATAATAATGTAGTGTTACTGATTTGTGACACTCATCTAGCTTGACCAGTATGCGCCACCACACAGGATACTACTGCCAAATAATCATTTAAAAATATTTCACACATTGAGATAGACACAGAAGTCAAGTTTAACTGATACAAAGCAATGACAAACTTTATTATTCAACATACAGGGTATATACATATATATAGTCGACACGTCCAAGGAAATTTAAGCCATAAAAAAAAATAAAAGTTGCGAATTACGTGGTACTCAACAGCAAAGTTAGAAATTTGATAAGGTTAGAATTACTATTGAGTGATCAGTGGATGTGTGAAGGATAATTTGCCACTTTGGAACACTTCAATGTATGCTTATAAATTCACGTGCTCGTGTGGAGATAGTTATATTTGCCGCCCAGAGCGCACGCTTTACAAACGAATCTCTAAACATTGTCTGGCATGGTTAGCGAAATGACACTACAAGACAATTACTAGCTGAATTCTAGAGAACTTCGTGAACTCAGGCCACGTAGCTCCACCAGAGTCGTCTTTCAAGATCATCTACAAATTGAGGCCAAATGGTACAAAGGGCGTCAGGTTTCGGCTTTTATGTATGGCGGAGGCGCTGGTAATTCGTCAATACAACCCTGAAATCTGTATTCAGAAAACGTCTGTCCAGTCTTTTATTCTACCTTGGTCCTAACCTCTTCACTAGTTGTTCCCTGTAAAAATTTTAAATTTTTTAAATTTTCAGTTTTATTTTTAGTTTGCTTTTGCTTTAATAATTGATCCACTATTATCCCTCTCATATTTTCTTTTTGTGCATAAATAAATGTGGTGAATGACAATTTCTATCTCTGTATTGTTTAAATACTTACTGTTGCTTGTTAATATATTTCTTATATGAATTGAATTAGAATTCTGCCAAATACAAATTCCTAAATTCACTCCTCTCTGTGTTTTGGTTGGATTCCTTTAATTCGGTCATTGCGAAATACAAATACTACTATTACAAAAAAATTACAACAATTTGGCGTCGCTATGGAATTAATTAATCTTGGAAAGTCTCCTATAAATGGTTCTCCGCGGGAAATCACCGATTATCTTGAATGTTTTGACGCATGGTGCATGTCGAAGAATGTTCGCGATGACAAAATTTCAGCTCATTTTATTGCTGTTACTGGAATAGTTGCGTACAGCCTCGTGAAAACTCTGTCATTTCTAGATAAACCAATTTCTCTGATATATGATAAACTTTGTAAACTTCTAACAAATCACTTCCACATAACAACTTCCGAAACACGAGAGGGGCTAAGTTCAAAAAACTTGTTCGTGCTCCCAACTAGAAGATTAGAGACTTTATTCTTCAACTTCAGATACAAGCTTCAAAGTGCAACTTTGCAGACCAGCTCCATACTCAATTACGTGATAGTCTAATTGCTGGAATCAATATTCCTAAGTAAGAGAAAGAGTTGATTCAGATCCCTTCCTATGCTTTTCAAACTGCTAAAGATTTATGTATTACATATGAAGATGTCAACAGTGAATACTCTGCTCCCATTACGTCAGTATCTGATGTCATGCTGTCCAAAGTCGAAAATACAAGTGTTCATGGAAAGAAATCCAAACTGTCGTCCACAGGTAATAGAATGCAGCCAGAGATCAAAAACATTAAACCGTGTTTATCCTGTGGAAAGTTACATCTACGAAGCACTTGTCGTTTTCGGGGTGCTAAGTGTCACAAATGTGGTAAAGTTGGACACATCAAGACTGTTTGCAGAAGTTCGAATACTTATGTTACTCAGAATCCTGATAATTCTTCCAATTTATCTGGTAAAATGCAGTCGATATCTCTTTCAACTTTTCAGAATACTCAACCTCATCTAATGAAAACCTTCACTACAAGTTCAGCAACTTAAGCGTCAACGGTATCACGTGTTTTGAAAAATGAGGTGGCCGAGTTACGGTGCGATCTGTCTAAAACACGAAAATATTTGTTAGAGGTTGAAGAGAGCTTGAAAAGTATCAATGAATTGGTTGGTCGTTTACAGGCGAAGAATAAAAATTTGACAGTTAAACTTTCAGCTGCTGAGAATCCCAGTTTAATGAAGGAGGAAGAAATCTGCAAACCGGTAACTCAAATCGTTGAGCTGGAATCTGAGAATAAGCCAAGTAGTGAAAAGATCGGTGAACTTGAATGTTTTGTTGAGTCAGCGACAGGTGTGCAAAAGGATTTAGAACATCAGTTCGGAGTGTTTCGGAAAAAAGTGAGTGAAATGAAAGCTGACTGGTTGTCCACTCGTCAACAGCTAACTGAGATGAGAGAGCAACTGATTAAAACGGAGGAATTGCTGAATATGCAGAGATTGCGTGTGTTGAATGCAGAGCATACAAGTACCCATGAAAGTCCTGAAAAAATTTTCAAATCTCGAATTCTCAGAAAACGTCTGATGTCCTCGACTTCTAATGTACATTATTACAGAGGGAATGATTATAGACCTTCTGTTGGAATCATACTACAGAAAATGGGAAATCGAATGGTGGAGATATTAGACACTGAAGATCATTCAGTTCATAACAGACACCTGGATCAAGTGCGAATAAATGAAGTAGGTCGTTCCGATTATAATTTTAATGATTCCGCCACTAATCCTGATTTTGTAGATAATTCAGAAATAAGTCCAGATGATACTGATGAAAATAATATCACAGAATCAGCTAGAAGGTCGCAGCTACTTGCAAGCAAACCGAGACATCATTATAAATACGCAAGGAGATATTCGACATGTGGCGGATGTGGTGAATGACAATTTCTATCTCTGTATTGTTTAAATACTTACTGTTGCTTGTTAACATATTTCTTACATGAATTGAGTTAGAATTCTGCCAAATACAAATTCCTAAATTCACTCCTCTCTGTGTTTTGGTTGGATTCCTTTAATTCGGTCATTGCGAAATACAAATACTACTATTACAAACAATTGCAACAATAAATAATCAAAATCCAATTGACTGCATGACCAAGAAAATCCTTGGAAATTCAAGCCATTTCGCTTGGTCATATGGAGCGAGGTATATGGGTCGTTCGATGCGTCTTTTATCTAAAAGAGTTAAAGAACATTATCCCTCTTGGCTACGAAAAAGTAACAGTGGATCAATGAAGAGTGCTATAATTGAACATACAATCAACACTTGTCACACAATATGCATGGAGAATTCATTCATAATCATCTACAAAGTCAAGATAAGCCTTGCGAAAATGGTTAGTTCCCGTATACTTTGCATTGTCGAGGCATTGGTGATTCGCAGAGAAAACCGAGATTTGTGCACACAGAAGAAACTTCTCCACCTTCTCCTTTTACCTTGGGTATAGTTTCAAGTTCTACGAATTTGTTAGCAATGTTTTGTTTCCTTTTTTTTGTTTTGAATTTTTGTATGGCATCTTATTATTGTCATCTTCTACACCAACCCTTTATTTACTCTTTCCACCAATAGCATTTATATATATATATATATATATATATATTTATATAAATGCTATTGTAAAGCTAAGTAAATGAATTAGCTAGCCGAAAAGAGACTCTTCTCTGAACTTTGTTGTTCTTATAAAATAAAGCAGTCAAAAACTATTCATTTAGGTTATCATTTCAGCATTTATTAATCATGAATGCATCACTATTAACGTTAACGTGTCCATCTTAACAGTTAATTCGAAACCACTTACTCAGTTATTTTGGCGTTAGGTACCTAAAGTTTTAAAAGAAAATGCTTGTTAAATTTTACTAGGCCTTACTTGTATGTGCATGGTTAATTCCTCAGGAAACAGTCAGGGTACTACAGACAGTATTAAGAAAGGAATAACATCAGTAAGGTTTTATTCACCAGAAATAGTGTTCTCATTAGGTGGGTCATTTTGGTAATATAATTGTTCCCCAGAGTTTTAACTGTTGTAAATCACTTGTTGACATTTGTAAAAGCATCTGCTATAATCAGTAACAGCATATGAAGAACAATTCAAAGAACTCAAAAATTTCTGTCTACTAGTGGGACAGACTACTGATAAACAAAACAGCATATATTTCTGTAAGTTTAAAATTTAGTTCTGATTGAAGCTGGATATAATTAAAACATTATTGTCACTGGATGGATAATAACCTAACTTCTAAGGCTTCCGCCCTATAAGTTACAAAAAGGGATTGGTGCGAAGATTGTTTAATCGTGTAAGAAAGCTTTTCTGTGAAGAAAAGGTCGAGGAAGATTTGCCCATTGTGGAAAAATGCCTACGTGACAATGGTTACCTACAGAAGTTCATCGACAGATATGGAAGACGTAGTGTTTAAAAAAAGTGAAATGGAGCAAAGTAAAGAAGTCTGTCTTTCTACATCTCGCTTTCATAGGTGATGATAAAGCTAGTCGAATAAGATGCAGATTAAACGCTACCCTGAAAAGAATATATCCAACCGCCGAGCTTTTATGAGTTTATTAAACGACCAGTCGACTGGAACAGTCAGAAGTGAACAAAACCCTACCTCAAATCGCCAACCGCAAATACACTGGAAAACATAGAGAAGGGTTATTATCCGCATTTCTAAACACGTACCAAAGAACCTGAGGCTAAACGACTCACAGGTATTGAACAGTGCTATGGCGCGCCATCTATTGGACACTGGCGATGTTGTGGATAATCTAAAGACGTTCAAAGTAATCGACAGACAAAACAAACCCAGCCTGCTACGTTCTTCTGAGGCATTTGCCATCAAACAATTAAAACCAAATCGATGTACACAGTAGGAGATAGTGGTGAATCTTGTACTACCGTTGTGATAACAAAGTATACAAATTTTACTCCATCATCTTTTATCCAGCTTAGAAAACTTAAGTTTTTGTCCAGACATGACTCCACTCCACTCCCCTGTCTGTCCGCTATTTTATTAAAGTGTATTTTTCTGTAATTACGTAACCTAATATGTCGTTGTACTGTTTTCTGGGTAAACTTTGTTTTTACTCACAAAAATCTGCTGTACTCTGTCCTTTCGTTCCCAAGGTTATTCGTCTAATTGTCTAATCACTACTCAATTCTTTTAACTCCTAATTATTTTATCAATTTAATCTCATCGGGCTTAACTCTAATGCACCTACATAACTTTACAAATAAAAATTCAAATATAAACCAATCATGGTGACTTTTCTATAGGATGTTAAGATGGTGAACATAAATTGTGCAGTTAGTCTTGTGAACAGAGCAAGAAAGATATGTACGGATGACCTCTTACAAAATGAATTTGAATATATTCACGATTCCTTGACGCAGGTGGGCTTTCTGAGTAGTTTCATAAAGAAACATATGAAAACATCAGAGAGAAAACCTGAGACTCTGACTGCACGTAAGAAATCGCTATTCATTAACCTGCAATTTAATGGTGACTTATCTAGTGAGATTTTATTCCAGAAACTTTCCATGAGTATACGAAGAACATTTTACGCAGCACACCTGTGTTTATCATTCTCTAGCCGACGAATGATTGGGACGCAAACGAAGGATGAGCTTGATAGTTTCGCCACATTTATGTGTATTTATCAATTCAACTGCATCTGTGGAGACAGTTATGTTGGGCGTACTACTAGACAGCTTAGCCAACGTGTCACTACTGAATATCCGCCATCATGGTTTGGCAAAGGAGAGGTGAAAACAATCCGTAGCTCAATTTCGTCATATTTGATTGATAGTGGTCATTGTAGTGGAGAAAACGAGATCCTTCAACGTAATTCATCGTATCCCACCAAATCTTTCCAATAAACGACTTCGTTTTCGTCTACCGCACACAGCTGAGGTGATAGGCATTCGAACTATTAAACCTAAAGTATGTGTTCAGAAGAAGTTTGTACAGCCATTATCCCTCCCTTGTTTGCCTATTAAGACATAATCAACCCTTCTCTTATCATCCCTTAATCTTATCTTCATTATAAACGTGTTTCACTTCCTTCCCTTACAATCTAAAATTACCTAATTGGTTCATTTGTTTTTACTAGCCATTATCGACTACTTCCAAGTGGACATGAAAAACCGCATGATTAATCATGCGGTTTTTCATTATTCGTGTTATCACAGATTGCCTCACTTTTTCATCCTTATTATTGATAAAACCATTATTATTATCATTACTACTGTTATGACTAACTGCACAATTTATGTTCACCATCTTATTATTATCCTATAGACAACACACCATGATTGGTTGATATATGAACTTTTATTTGTAAACTTATGTATATTAGAGCTAAGCCTGATGAGATCTAATTGAAAGCACAATATTGTTCGCTTAAATGTGTTTTTCTTAATTATTTAACAACTTACATCATCACTGGCTAGTGTTAGTCTTGGTTCCCACCAACTACTCCTTGTTATCGTGTAGAAATTTTGTCAAAATCTTTAATATAATTCATATAGTTTTGTATTGTTCAGGTTTCAACCAACCAGTTGAGAAGAATCCTTAAAATGACAAAAGATGAGCTCGCTCATGACTATCCTGGTATATTTTTGTCATTCTTGCTTTGTTCAAGAGTAACTAAAAGTTGGCATCTTTCAAGGACTTAAAAATCATTCCCACTTAATTTGCCAGTTCAGAATTTGACGTCTCAAAATGAGAATTAAGACAGTATATTTGTATATATATATATATATGATTTTTCTGTATTTTAGGCTACGTAATAGTGGTCCACTTGACCGGCGGAAAAGGATGTTCCACCTTGAGGTATCAGTTCATTTAATTAAAACAACACACATGAGCCTACATGCTTTGTTTTAATTTTAACAATGAGAATATTTACTGACATGAAATAGTGATGAGAAATTTTAGCGGAAGTAGTATTTGAGGAATGTATTCACAAGTCTTTAAACATTCAGACTGTTACGTATTGACTGATTTTCTCGGTAATATAGTGACAACATTGTTGTAATAAAATTCTTCGTCTGAATGAAAGATTCCATAGCAAAGTATGTATATATATTCTCTTGAAAATGAAACCAATTTATATTTTCTCATGAAAACTATTTCCAGGTGAACTAGGCGATCCATATCCACTTGAACAACGATCATCTGATGTTGTTACTGTGATATCATTAAATTTTGAATCGGATGAATTCGATGACAGATGTAATCGATAGTTATTTATACTGACAACTGATTTATTACTACTACTTAAGACAGTAAGTTCATTGATATTTTGTGTTTTGGTTTTTGTAAATGTATGAATATCTGAAGGAATAAATTTTGAATAGTTGAGATTAACGCCAGATTTTGTATCAGATTCTTCTTCTTCATCACCATCATCAATATTAGCGCTACCAACAATGGCGCCATCATCGATATGTTGATTATTCACAAGTGATTCATTTAAACAAAAACATGTATCATTCACTCTAGTATCCAGGATTATTTCATTTTTTGCTGAATTTGAATTCAAACTGATATTTTGTGTAAATAGATGTGGAAATAACTCCATGTAATCATGTTCACAGAGTATGATGTTATTATGTAGATAAAAGCGATCTCCTATGCAAAACCTATGTGGTAAAATTGAACAAACAATTATACGTCTTAATTTATGAAAAATAGATGATTATTCATCAGTATATGCAGCTGACAAAAAAGATCAAATTGTTAATGGACTATTGATGCAAATAACTGACAATGTTGTTTTAAATGATATTTGAATGATCACCAGAAATTACAATGTTGCCGTTAACTATTTTATTCATTTCAAACCTACTCGAAAATGCATATTTATGAAGTTTATTTTTACACAATTACGAAGTATCTAGGATAGCCACTTCTAATTGTATCTATTAATTCAGCTGGTTCTGCTGAGCCAGTTGTATTGGCCGTTGCTCTAGGAACTTAGTTTTTCGTCCTCGGGAACACCTAGAAGTGTGGCTAAATAAAGATGTTATTAAAGTCATCAATAGCTCTAAATTAGGTTATCTCGTTCACACAGGTCACAAAAGTCACTAGATACTGAGCACTTCAAACAGACGAGGCCTTTGCAATCCACCTAAATCGACTGAAGCTTTGAGTGTAAATGAAAAAGGTCGAACCAGACATTAGTGCTAGTGTGGACTGCTCTCGAACCTAGAAATTCATAAATTCCGTGTTACTTGTCGTAATTTATCAGAAATTCATACCAGTGTTATATTAATGCGTATTATTGCTCGCTCACTGAGGCTTCAGAACTGTAATCTCCCTAAGCCATTGATCCAAGGTAATTTAAAACAGTATTAATGCTGTTAATAGGAATATTTCATTAATTATTACGGTCACATAAATGTAAAACGTGATGAAGAAGAGGTTATCATCGATCAGTCTTCTAAATTTTCAATGGGAATCTTCAAACAGTTAAAAACATCATCGGAATATTAATGAAGCAACTTGATTATAATGCTTTTGAACGAAGAAAATCAATCGGTCACCGCATATTCATCCTGGAAAGCTGGATGCCAGATGCCAACAACTAATGTTCAGTATTTATCGGAAAGCAGATTGGCTTGAGTTTAGAGACGAAATGGAGTTAGTTAATTAGTTCACTTTCTCGTGTTAAGGTGATACTGTGGTAATGGTGACAGTCGGTATATTGTTAAGGTGATTGCTTTTTAAAGTTGTAGTTCAGATAAAATCACCACCATCACCACCCCAATATTTGTAACCTAAGTTACGTTTATTCTTGACCACTGATATCAGTATCAGCCTTAATCTCCATTAAGCGACTTACGAGAAAGATTTCATATCACGATTATTATTGTTCCCTTGGGTTTCTAGTGGAACATAGGGCTTCAACTGCACGTATCCTCTTGCCACTTCTGTCTTCTGCTGTACTTTTCATCTGCATCCATGTTAGTCCATACTGTTTCAACCGACTCCTCTTCACACGATCTCCTCCATGTCACTCACCCTTGCACTGACGATCCACTCGCCGCTTCCCTTTCGGTCTGGTTCCACTCGAGCAATGGCCTGACGCGCACGCGATGTCACCCAGCGGTCTCCTCAGCGAGTGTCCAATCCATCACCATTTTCTCCTGCATATATGTTGGTTGGCGATTGGTTTGTTCTTGTTTTGTTTGTTCCCAGACATAGTTTCTTGTTGGTGATTCTTTCCGGCCAGGCCCGGCCATCTGATCTTCGGTACAGATCCAGCGAAGACAGTTGTTGATGAAGGTCTGCATTGCAACAGGTTTTTGGAAATATTCTTTGTGACCCACCCGACAAGTTTCTGATTCGTATAGAAGAACTGACTGACTTGACGTTGTTTGTATTGAAAATCCTACCGAATTTTATTGTTGATGCTGGTTGAGTGACGAAGATTTCCAGATTGATTTCAGGTTGATGAATGTGCTTCTCGCCTTCCCAATTCTCGCTCGATTTAACATCCTCGTCCGTTCCGACTGCCTGTAGTTGAGACAGTGCTCAATGTTAGATAAGTGAGTGAAAGAAGTAACCTCTTTCAAATCCCTTCCGTTGATGGTGATTGGCGCTGTATGTTGCTGCTGATATTGTTGTTGTTGTTGGTTGGTTATTTTCATAACCTCCGTCTTGTCTATGTTCACTTGGAGTCCTGTCTTTGCTGCTTCTTCGACCTAGATTACTAGCTCGTCCCAAGCCCGGATAAAAAGGAAGGGTTGAGGTGTGGCGCCAGCAACTCTACCCCCAAAACTTAAATAAACTGCTACAGAAACTTTGACTTCATATGATGCCAAGAGGTTAAAGCTGAAATGAATATCTTAAGGCATTGGAGTTACAGACTAGGGATTTTGTGTTTTCCACTTAGATTTATGCTGTTATATGGACATGACAGTTCTACTGAACAGTCTTCAGTCTAATACAACCAATCAGATTAATTGATTTCATCACTGCCTAATCTTATTTTATATGTTGGAAAAGTATATATAGTTTTGTATGATGCATTTCGTCTAACAGTCAGAGATTAGTCTTTGTCTTCTTCTTTGGGTATTTTTGTGATTCACTGGAGATATGAATGGAAGAATACTCGTATTCAATATTCCCTTGAAGTACTTATATTATCTGGTATAACTGTATCCGAGTTTTTACTCACTCAGTTACATGAATGTCTTCTTAAGAGCCTAACAAAAGAAGAGAAACAGCGATTCAATATTCAATGATCCTTCAGATTTTGTCTAACTAGCTTTTAATTATAATAAATACCTATGAATTAAAAGTTATTGAAGATCTTCTAACGAACTTTGTGAATCTTTAGGAATGTTTTCAACGATAAATCAAAAGTGGTTTTGAAGTAAATTTGTTTCAGTGTACAACAGTGCTGTTTACGGTTTGTCAACTCGTGTATTTTACCTATTCTTCTTTACTGTTCACCCTTATTCTTTCCTGGATTGCTTAAAAAAGACTATGTCATACTTCGTAGAACTCTGAAAACTGTCAGTAGGACGAGTGGTATACCATTGGGCCATATCGTTGACATTGTCACTGATAGGCACTTGATGTCATATGCGTCGGTGGCACAGTGGTTAGGACTCTCGTCGACCATGCACACGGTCCAACGTTCGAGCCCACGCCGACGCACACCTGATATCTATGGTCGGCCTGCAAAATCTGGGCTACCGATATCCATACTGAAAATTCCATACGTGTACCAAAAATAATGTGTGGAATCAAGTTGTAACCAAAAATGAATAAATAAAAATAAAATAACAAATTTGCTAGTGGAATTTCGTCAGACTGTGATAACCCACTCTACCCGCAGCTGCAACCTTGTGTCTCCTCAGGTAAAACAAGAAGTCTTTTCAGAAGACTTTATGCACGTACGTCTAAGTATAAAAATTCGACTATACCATATTTGGTGGCACGTATTTTATGTGATGAAAATAGTGTTAGGCAGGAACTAACCTTCTTTGCACTAGTAGATAAACCATTTTCTCCACCCTTACAACATCAACCTTTATTGTTATTGTATTTCTTATATTTATAATCCTCTCAATTTTTTGTTTTCGTTTATTTTTTCCACAAGTGTGAACATAATTTAAGCTGTGTTATAACGGTTAATTTTGTATTTTCCCTCACTATACTATATCAACAGAACATTAGATTCAATACTCTATAATAACATGCTTAAATTCCCAAACCGAATCGACAATACTGTTTAAAACAAACTCGCTGTTATTATTATTATTATTATATTTAATAATCTCAATTCGTGCTTGGAATACTTTAGACTTTATATCGTAAATGTGGACAAATTCCTCTGGTTACTTTTGTTTTAATTTTTAATTTTATTTATATTTTAAGTAAATCAGATACAATATTGTGACAAATGCAGAGAATTCCAGTCTGTATTATAAGTACTGTTTTTGGAAGAAAGTAAATTATTATCATTATTTTTACAAAAAACGTCTTGAATCGGAACAGAAGTTGGATTTCTCTACATCTGTATACATTTTACTGTGATTATTCGTTTCTTGCGTTCCAAGAGGCAACGTAAAGCTTCAACAGCACATCTCAATTACACTCAACTCACTGAAATTGTTTTCAGCTGGTGCCATGAATGCCCACTGGCTTTTATTTCCGCCTGACATGATGTTTCCCATGTGACTTTCGGATGGTCGACCAATCGTTTCCTATTCAAGTTTCACTCAACAGCCTGGGATATGATGGCACTTGACGGTCTCTTCAGCTTATGTCTAATCTATCTCCATTTGATTCCACGTGTTTGCTGAGGAATATTTTCTTACCTGCTTCATTGCCAGAGTTCCTTATTGCCTGTCTTTTCTAGCCAGTCATCAGATCTTCATTGAGGAGTAAAGCATGGTGTCCATGAAAGTCTGCAGTAGCCTGTTAAAAATGCTTTTCATGACGTATCAAGTCTTTAGACCACTTAAAATCACTAACTTGAAATTAGTGTAGAAAATTTGGATCTTGTTCATTTTGCTGAGTGCTGTTGATCTACACATCGATTTCAGAGCAGTGAGCTTTTATTTTGAGCCCCCCCCCGCCGCCGTCAATTTGATCATGATTGGCTTCGACATTTTCTACCTTGATCCCTGTAGTTAGTAAGTGAAACAGACGACGTTCTTTTGATTACTCCTGTTGATGATGATTGATGCTTGTTGTTGGTGCTGCTGGAAATCGGATATCTTCATCACCTTTGTCTTCTCTCGGCTCACCTGGGGTTCTATCCTCGCTGCTTTTTCTGCTGACTTGTTGGCTTTGGCTTTTAAGTCTTTGAGATTGATTGACATGAACCATAAACCATCTGCAGAATTTTGATCTTCTAGGGTCTCTATGTCTACCCAGTTTATACTGCTTTTCTCACTTCACATGGCCTGTAGCATGATCCACTCTACCTTATTGGAGAATATCACCGGCAATAGTAGCAACCTCTCTTTACTCCTGTCTTCAGTTCAGAGGTTTCACTGGTCTTTTCCACTGTGAATCATTTGGCAGGCGGCATCATCATGTAGCTGTTTGAATGAGGTTCTTAAGTGTCTCCATCACTGAACTCCGAAGTGCTGCAACAGTTTCCAAATTTTTTGGTGGTCGACCCTGTGGAAACGTTTTCAAAGTCGGTGAAAGTCAGGTAGAAATTTGACCACCATCCAATTCTGTGGTTGAAGATTCTGCGTAGTATTGTAATTTCTGTAAGTTGTTTTTCCTGAATCCAGACTGTTCCAGATGGAGTTGCGTATCCAGTGTATCTTTTAGTGTTATTAGAATGATGAAGGCTTATATTTTCCTTCGAATGGACAGGAGCATGATTCCGCGTCAGTTCTTGCACAGGCGTAAGTCGCCCTTCTTTGATAGGCTGATAAGGCAGCTTCCCTTTCAGTTGTTAGATACCTTCACTTCCTTCTATATCTTCTGCAGTAGTGATGTGAACACGTCAGTTGACTTCCTTTTTCAGTGCTACTGGGGAATCCCACCTGGTCTTTTGGCTTTTCCAACTATCTCTGAGTGTCTTTATGACCCTCAAAACTCTTACATTTATCACAGGATTGATGTTCATTGTTATCTTCTAGTAGTATTTCTAGATGTTTTGTGCGTAATCGTCGATTCAGGAGTCATTTAAAGTGATCAATGAAGCGTTTCTTATCTTTCTTTTCTCTGACAATATGGATTTGCTTCATCATCTGTCACTGGCTTCATCTGCGTTGATCTCTTCCTAAATAGCTATATAGTTACTTCATATAGTGTTATAGGGTCTATGCTACCTTATGTTTCACTTAACAGTTTGTTATAAAAGTGTCTTTTGTTTTTCTTAGAACTGTTTTTTGACTCCTTTGTACACTGAGTCATAGATTACACTCACTCACCTTCTCCTTTCATTGCTCATTCCTCCACTGGCTCATTTTCTGCTTCACCATCCTGTTCTCCTCATAGAGAGCCACTCCTCATCTTGCCTAAGATGTCCTTACAAGTTTGTTTCCACCTTCAAATATTTCTAGTGTTCTTCTATGCACGTTTCAATGAGGATGGTGTTTAATGCCACTGACACTTTCCCAGCTGACTGTACTAAGGGTGTTCTCTATTGCTTCATCGTTCAGTTTATAAATGCCGATCTTGAAATGTGGTCCATCTACAGATTCTCTGAAGTCTTCTAACTTGACCTTGAAAGCTTGTTGCATTGGATAGTGGTCTGAGTCCACTTTTTCTCCTTTCTAAGGTTTTGTGTCCGGTAGGTTACATTTTCACTTTCTTGATTTTTGTTATGCCGGCCTTGTGAAACCAAAGTTATCCTGAATATATCCTTGTGCATATCCCTACTGTTTCCAATCACTAAATCACTGAGGGCGTAAAAGTATGTCTTGATTTCCCTATTTTAATTCATTTCACCGAGCGTCCCTCAACCAATAATTGGTCCCCTTCCTGTGTTATGTGCTCCTAGTTTGGTATTAGTATCGCCCAGTAGGATTTCAATATCGTCACTTGATGTCTTGTCCATTAATGTTTACAGGGATTATTTGTAGAAGCCTTCCTTCTTCTCTGAGTGTGTTTTTTGGAGGTGCGTAACATTGCATTGTTGTAGCTTCCCTGTTTTCTGAACTGAATCTTGGTGTCATAATCCTTGGAAGGGCGGATTGATTCCCGTTGCATAAGAGCCTTCTCTGCTGTTAATGCCATGATGATAACCACACCTTGAATGTGCTCGTTGTTTCGTCTGAGTAGATCACCGATTCACCAGTTAATGATCCGGGGAGTAATATATACATTACTGAATAAATCCAAGAGTACGAACACTTTACTGAAGTCCTGACCTGATTGTTAGCGGTCTAGGTAGATAATTCATATCGTTTCTAGGATGACGATTAGTTGTTCCATGGTTATTTCATATGTACAATACATTGTTCAACTACAGTTAATTGTCATTTAGTGATATAAAGGCTTATCACTGATGACTTACCTCATTTGACAATGTTGACAACAGAAACAAGACAGGTGATAGACACTATTTTTCACCTTCATAACAAATTCATATGGTTGTACACGTTTCTGACAGACAGAACATTCACCTGTTTTGCCATAAAGTCTAAAGTTTAAAAAGGAAGGAAAAAGCAAGTTTAAGAACATCTGTTGAGTTAGTCAGTAGATCAATCGATCAGTGTGTTAGTGCATGTCCATTGTTTTTTAGGAAATCATAAAACTGGGTGAAAAGAATTCACATATAACACTGAATACATCTGAATACATTCGAAAAATGGTCTAAGACGATACTCTCCAACCCCCAACCCCCCTATTCCCAACTTTCTCCTTGTATCTCGTCAGGTAGAACCAGAAATCAGTACAAAATAATATATGCTCGTACTACCAAGTACAAGAACTCAACTATACCATATTTGGCCCGTGTTCTAAGTGACAGAGACAATGTTAGGCGCGAAACCTTTGACTTGATTTGTTGTTAGAAACGTAATTTTAGGCTCTTTCATTTCTCCCTTATTTGTATTCTATAGTGAACACCTTCTTAAGCATACTTAGCTACCTAAAATTATTAACATTGGCTTACTTTTTTGTACTCTACTCTATTCCTTCTTTTGTGTATCTATTGGTTCCAACCATATTAGCACTATGAGTATTACAAAGTTGTCCTGTCATTAACCATCATGTAATATTAGTTTTGTGGTTGTTTTTTGTTCGGCAATATTAACTGACAATCTTGCTTGTGAACGCCATTATCACCATCTTAAAATTTTGTATTATGCAGGATTACTCACACTACCACTACAAACACCGCGTTAGACCTGACATTAAAAACTATGAAATGTTTATTTTATGATTGTTTAATGTTGTTCAATCAAATTAACTGATCATCTTGGCTATAAACATTCCTAAGAACATCTCATAATTTCTAGTATGATTATACCTTTACTGTCACCACGTATAAACATATCATAACTTCCACTACCCAATACTGAGATATTATTTTATGTTGTTTATTTCCCTTTCTACTTCTTGGTATTTGTTCGTTATTTTGTTGTTTTCGTTGTTGTTTTTTTATATTTATTTTTTGAAATACTCCTTTTTAAATGTTTGATAAAATCAGATGTAATATTATTATAATAGCTTAATTCCACACATTATTTTTGGTACAAGTATGGAATTTTCAGCATGTGATATCGGTAGCCTAAATTTCGCAGGCTGACCATATATATCAGGTTTGCGTCGGCGTGGGCTCGAACGTTGGACCATGTGCATAGTCGACGAGAGTCCTAACCACTGTGCCACCGACGCACTATATTTTAGATATGTGCTGAAAATTCCATACTGTACCACTAGTACTGTTTCTGGAATAGAGCAAAATTACTATTATAATTAAGATTTAAAATGTGGGATAGTCTAACTATATAACTAGTCATTCAAAGTAATATTGTGTAAAATGAAACGGAACTATGTTTTTTGTAAAGAAAAATGTAAATAGGATTTATCAGTATGAATAGTTTATTTTTCTGTACTAAGAATTTTCACCAGTAATGGGATTGATTTTGTTTCACAGGGTTAGCGTGCAGCTTAAGACTTGCAAGTGATGGGATGACTATAACTGACTCGTTGTGATCTAAACTCAGGGAAGCGATCTTTCCATCCTACTGCATAACTGTCCGAAAATTCCGTGATAGATGCACAGTCATAAAACGCTCCAAAGGTAGTAAAGGGACGATTAATTATTCGTCGATAGATCTATGGTTCTGAAAAGTGCCTTTAGGCAGCGAAACAGATAAGGTAACTGTCCAGTTGAAAAGCAAGTACTTACAATCGAGTTGAATGCTCATAACAAGGTGGCATTAAAAACTCTCTCCACAAGAATTACATGTCAACAGTTCCCAAAGACAGTCAAAGCTCAGAATGGTCATGACTCATCCAAACAAAATCACACCATATAACAATACAGTACCAGCATCACCACAACACAACCACAAATATGAGCATTAAAATAAGAGATTAGACAGGAGCAAAGACAAATAATTGGAGCTAATTCAACAGATGTTATGCATTTAAAGCAATTAGTTCCCTTTATATGAATTTCGACAACACAATAAGAAGACGTAGTTTATCTGAAACGTGTAATGTATTTGCGCAACACATTTCGGACATTCTGATCACACAGACAGGTGCTTGTCATACACACTTTTATAGAAGGCAGGAAGACATACATGAATAGTTACAATACAGGTCAGATTGTTTACAGAGCACGGTCACAAATAATGGGTAGGGAGATGACGCAGAGGTGTGGGTAAGAAAGATAAAATGAGAGAAAAAACAAGGCAAAGAAGGGGTTGAAAATATTATTAAGAAGCTGGAATAACAAACCAGGTTAAAAGTAATATCAAATTACTTTTGGTCACATAAGACAGGTTTAAATCTTTCTATGGCTAAGGCTTCTACGAAATTAGGTATGCGGTCCAACGCTGTTTGATATAGGGGCTTAAAGGCATTGTTGAAATCAACCTTATAACCCGTCTCTATAATGTGCAAACGTACGAATAATGACGTAGAGTCTAGGAGCGAAAAAAACGATACTAATTATAAGGTTATTTAAAACATTCAAATAAGTATCACTATCGTAATTGGTTCTTTCAGAAGGGAGATTTTCCAGACAAGAATTCCGTTACAAGTGGACTAAGCGAGGTTATTCTAATTGGTTATAAATTGTTTTATCAATTTTAACGAAATCACACGAAATATTTTGGTGAAGGCACTTGTTAACAAACTGGGTTTGTCATTAGAATTTGATTGGTGGATGGTGAATAACAGTGGAATCCAGTATGCGCGTTTCGTCCTATTTGGGACTAGTCATCTGGATGTGACTGCATTTTCCTGTGAGTGGTGATGTCCCCACCGAGGCTCGAACCCAATGCCCATGGTTTCATACGCTAGTCACCATCCACCAATTAAATTCTAATTGAATGTTGAGACATCGTCCAAGCATTTACACAAGAAGTCGACTTGTCAACCTGAGACCGAGAACTTCGGCTCAATGAGTTGACGGGAAAATCTAAAATTCACTTGGGTTTGTCATTGTTCAGTAAAATGAACCTGAAACTATTAAAACAGAATCCTACGAAATACATTATACACACAGGTTCTTTTGAAAAACAAAAACTAAGAAGTGAAATTTAAACCTCTGACTCCCAAAAGGTAGCTAGTTTTCGTCTAACATGCCTAAAACTATAAAGGAATTTTCCCAAAGAGGCTTATACAGACTCCGCTGAAAACTAAAGAGAATTTCTTATCCTGTTTGACTGATATAACGGTATAACATGAGGTGTCCAAACTTTAGAAGGACAATGCATCCATGAGAGTGAATGCATTGGTAGAGGTAATTGAAGGAAATTAATTTATATTTTAAGCATATTGGGTGAAGTTTCTACAAGTTTAGTCACGGAACATCTAGCTGATGTAGGACATAAAAATCAATGTTCGTTAAGTTTTTGAGTGAATCACTATACAGAGGGGGTTAGATTTATTTCCTTTAAGCGAGGCTTATTCAACTATAAGAATGAAATCTAACTTATTGTTACCTGTGGGTTAAGAGTGGAAAATGGGGCTTCAACTGACCATCTCCATTTCCTTCTGTTCTCTGCTGTCCTCTTCAGATGACTCAACTATTCTCCATAAGCTGTCACCTCCTTCGTTTCATATGATCTCCTGTACATCATCCTCTCACTTACGCCCAACTCATCGTTTCCCATGTAAACTCCACTCCAGCGATGTTCTGGTGTGCAAAATCACTCTTTGGTCTTTGCAGTTTGTCTCAGATCTACCACCATTTTTGATCGGAATCTCTTGTTTCTTGTGACTAATTCTTTCTGGTTATCCGACAGTTCGATCTTCAGTATGGAGTCAGTGAAGGCAACTGTCGAAAAAAAATTTGCAGTAGTCTGTTGCAGATGCCTCATGTGATGCGAGTGAAAAGTTTCTGATCCATACATCAGAAGTGACTGACTTACCATTGGTGTTGAAAAATCGAATTTTGTTGTTGATACTTACTGAGTGCAGAAGATTTCCCAAATGATTTTATAGGAATGATGAAGGTCGCCTTTGCCTTTCTGATTCTGGTCTTGACATCTTCATTTCTGATGATTGCCTGTAGTTGAGACGATATTGCCAAGATAAGTGAAGGGAGTTACCTCTTTAAAATTTCACCAGTTGTTAACGTTCAGTGCTTGTAGTTGCTGTTTTGTATATTGTAAATTGCGAACAACGTGTTTCCTCCAAAGAGTTAGAGTATATCGTTCATTCACCTATCATTTGCAAAAATCCTTACTGATTCATGCTGTTATCAGGCGTAGGATAGTTCTGAACTAAAAAAATGAACTGATTTACATGCATCCTCTTAACATATTCACAATGTCTTTGTTTAATAATAATAATAATAATAATTTGCTTTATTCCAAAACAGTAATTGTGATAAAGAATGGGATTCTCACCATTTCACCACATTATATTGCATCCAGTTTGTACATTAACAATAAATACAATTCTACATAGATTATGGGTATTCTCGGTTAGTTTTGACAACAACATATTGGCATATCGGTAGCAAAGCCAAAAGTAAACAGAGTTTTGCAGATGCTAGAAAAAAAGATGCTAGCGTATTTACTGGCGAAAGCGGTAACAAAAAGGTTGAGATATGCAGAGTGTGAAAGAAAGAAGAAGAATGTTTTAAGTAGAGAAAAGGAAAAGAAAGAAAGAAAACGTTGTATCTATGATTGATATGAGTTGGAAAGACGAGATCCAGTTATAGGTTTCACGCCTAATGCTTTGGGTCATAGGAGTAAAGAAGAAGTACATGGCAGCGAAGAAAATTTTCTTTTCGACCATGTCATCATCTAGGCTGTACATTCGTGTATTGATATCAAATGGATGGGAAAGTTCCAGAATAATATCCGGTCAAGGGTCAAATTAATAAAAATTAAAATTAGGAATTAGAACGCCATAATAAACAAGGGGAGGGATGGATAAAACTCAAACAAAGTAGCATCATAATAACTAAGACGATTGACATTGTGCAATTTTGTACGGCTTACCTAAGGTGCACAAACAAGACGCCCCACTCCGTCAAATACTAGATATGATAGATTCCCCATATCATACAGTCGCGAAATAGCTGGTGGAGATTCTCGGGCCGGTGAAAGAAAAGCTGTCAAGACACAACCTCCGTGACACATTCGACTTTGTTGATTCAATTAAGAATGTCAATGTGGCAGAAAAGAAAATGGTCTCCCTGGATGTCGTGTCTCACTTCACCAACGTTCCTCTGACAGAAACCGTATGTTTCCTTTGTGACTACATTGAATCCAATAGCATCGATGTTGGTATACCAATCAATTACCTGAAGGAGCTGTTACTTCGATGCACCTTCAAAGTATGCTTTAGTTTCAACAAGGAAATATACAGGCAAGTAGATGGAGTAGCAATGGGTTCTCCCTTAGGACCCCTTCTAGCCGACTGCTTTATGGCTAGCTTAGAGAACAACGTATTATCACCAACAATCAACGACCTCCATCTCTACAAGAGAAACATCGATGATACTTTCATTATTTTTGATGAGAACTATGATTTAAAAAACCTACATCAAATCTTCAATAATGCCCACCCAAACATCGAATACACACTTGAGACTGAATCCAACGGAATGTTCCGCTTCCTCGACCTACATCTGACAAGAAAAGCCGAGAACTCCCTGAAAAGGTCCATATACAAAAAGCCTGCATGGAATGGACAATTCACCAACTTTCAAAGCTTCATGCCCCTGACCAGAAAGAGGAACCTGATATACGCTCTATCCTCGAGGATTCGGAAGATATGAAGCGAGGAAATGGTTGAAGAAGAACTGTGTAATCTTCGAAAAACCCTGATGGAAAACGGTTTCTCGCCCAGGTTCATAGACAAGAATCTCAAACCTAAGAAGACTTCCGAACAAGTCCAATCCGTTCCAAAGAAAATACTTCTGATAAATCTCGAATTCAAGGTGATATTGAAGCAGAAATCCTTCACAAATGCCTCTCCAAATCGCGGAGGAAAACATACTCCGCCACGAGCCTACGACTGACGTTCTCCTGCAAGAAACTGCTCAGCCAGAAAGTGAAAGACAAGCTGTCACATTGGGCCACATCAACGTGCATATACCAGTTTACTTGCTCTTGTGGAGTTGAGTACGTTGGTCATACCATTCGCCGACTTGAAAAACGCACTCGTGAACACTGCCCAGCCTGGTTGGTAAAAGGGGATCAAAAGCGTGTACACAGCTCAGTGACAGGACATCTGGTCAATTCAGGACATTCAGCGCCACTTAAAAAATCCTTCAAAGTAATATACAAGATTCAATCAAACCTACCACAGGGAGTGAAACCAAGACATCTGGGCACAGCCCAGGCGCTAGCTATACAAAAGCTCAAACCCACGCACTGTATACAAAAGAAATACGTCCAATCCCTATCCCTGCCATGGCCATCATAAATAAGTAATTTTTTCAGTAATGACCATCCCATCGCCTTTCTTATCTCAACTTCCTGTTTATTCATGCTGTTATTTTAAGCTTTTCTTAATCCCTCCCTGTTTACACTACCATATTTTCATACCCGAACTTCGTGTTTATTTTGTCATTTTACTATTTCTACATATTTTATCCCTGATTGCATAAATAATTATTCATCACATTAGTTTTCTTATCCAAACATCCTGTCTATTTTGTTATTTCTACATTTCTTACCCCCAAATGCACAATGTCAATCTTCTTAGCTATCATGATGCTACTTTGTTTGTTTTATCCACCCCACTGTTTACTATGGCATTCTAATTCCCAATTTTAATTTTTATTAATTTGACCCTTGACCGGATATTATTCTGGAACTTTCCCATCCATTTGATATCAATACACGAATGTACAGCCTAGATGATGACTTCGTCGAAAAGAAAATTTTCTTCGCTGCAATTGTCTTCTTAATAACTCCTATAGCCTAATGGTTTCTTTATCGCACAGAACACTAGCTAAGTAGGTTATGGTTGAGTTGGGGTTTTGTACTTGCTAGCGCGAGCATCTATTTTTCTATATAGGCTTCTGGTTTTGCCTGGTGAGATACAAGCGGAGAGTTGTGAATGAGGAGGGTGGTATGAGTTAGATGGAATGGATTGATTTAGCCCATTTTTCACATGAGTCCATGTGCCTGTCAATCAGAATATTAACAAGCTGGTTGTTATGTGGCACGTTGCTCACCTTGCTGACACCCTACGTAATAAGTTATAGTCTTTCTTCAGTAGCCCAGGAAAAACTAAGGGGGAACAATAGAGAATAATAGGCAGAATACGGGAGTTAACGAATTGTAGGAGTGATGGTTGGGTTATACCAGAATGTCTTAACTTCTTGATGTAGAAGCTAAGATGAAATATTTAGATTTTCAGCTTACGATAGATCGTTCAATAAAGTGTTTTATTTATCCATATGTAAGCTTTAATTATTTTCATTAACATTCTATTAGTTATAACATTTTGATTTTGAGAAGCTTTCTATCTTTCCAAAACTATTGTAACTACTCAGAATATTGGGCAGGTGTTTCGTCCCAGTTTGGGACTCCTCGTTAGTGGGAATTCGTAACCAGGTATTTTTTGAGAACACATATTCACCGATGATAGCGGGTATGAGACAGTCCTCCATTATTAGTAATTGTCCTTCTCGTTAGAAGTTTCATTTTGAAATGAAAGGAGAATTATACAAATCCAACATCTATATGATTTAAAAGTATTTCTAGTACGTAAACTTTGTTGTTTTTTTCCTGATGCATTAGCGTATACTCAGACACCCAGTTGTGTCGCTACTAACTATCTGAATTTAACTTTGGTGACAGCAATCAGTCTCACCTATTCATTGTACCTCACTCAACTTATCTCTTTCCTTCAAAATATTTTATAATGCATCCAGCGCTATTCGGGGAACACATTATTATTATTAGTTTAGTTAAGTGTAACTACCAAGACCGACGTGTTGTGGTCTTAACTCAGGAAACTAATCTTCGCTTTCTACTTTATAGCCAATCAGAACTTCCTTTGGTTACTCACTGACACTATAAGGGCAGTTATTCAAGATAAAATCTGCGGTATTATTTATTTGACAATAATAACAAAACTCAAAATAACCTTAACAATGTCAGCAATTTCCCAGTACAAAACAAGCACTGTATAACAAAATCAGTTAACTAAAATCAACTCTAAGAAGTATTTGAGAATTAGGAAAAGTATTAAAAGACAGGATGGGATCAAAATCTCTGTCAGCATCAAACTATTCCTGAAGACAGTCCTGGGTCTGAAGCACTTCGATTTACTGAAACCAAATCACATTGTATAAAAATTGCATTAGCAGTATTGTGGTGAGAGCAGGCTGCTAGCCAATTGGTCGACATTAATCTACGTCGATGTCTAGGTCACTAATATTGGCCTTGAGAAAATATGAACAAGGCTGATCCAACAACCAATCACAGCAGACTTAAACGTGGGCAAATATGATTCGCAGATAGATGGCTCCAATTTCCGAGGAACTCGAAAACCACCAATCAGAAGACTGCGTTGGTCTACTTGACTAAGCTACATTAATGTATGTGAAATTTATATAAATACGTGTTGATTTCCGTAATAAAACGATCTGTTGTCTGGCTCTTTGCCTTCTGTTGTTACAGTATCACTGTCACACAACCACAAAGAGAAGCATTCAAATTAGAGATTAAACAGGGAAAAAGACAAACAATAAGAGTTAGGTCAATAGATGATATGCAAATGTCAGAACAATGAAATACAGTCTAGGAAATAAAGGAATAATAATAATAACAAAGTTAGCTGGAATGTCTAAATAAGTGTCAATTTTGTAGTCAGGTAGTCTAGGATGGATTTTCTCAACAGTTATTCTGTTACAGTAAGGTAGTAATTTCTTTGTGTATTAGGGTGAATACTTTTTATTCTCACTTATTCACACTAGAAATGATATAATATACTGCATTTATAAAGCTCTAGTCAAATTTATGACGAATGACTACTGGTGTGAACAACTAGAGCAATAATAATCTTTATACCAGCTGTACAGCAAGATGATACCCCAATTGGTGGAGACATTCTTTTTGACTCCCACTGGTCATTTTAAATGGATAGCAGCTTTTAGAAGCAGACGAGCCAACAGAAACATCAGGCGTCTACATTGCAGATGACCACCAAGTTTCTCATTTCTCCCCTGCTGAAACTTAATAGCTTTTTATTATATGTGTAAAACTTGGGCACTGTGGTAATAAGTAATTCCATATTAGTTTGTTCCTTAGATGTATCGCACAGTGAAACAGTATTATTTACTGGATGACACAGTTTCGAACGAAATTTTTTGTTCATAATCATATCAATTATAATCACACAACTTCAAAACTTGAGTTTTGTAGTTTTCTTTGTTCTCTCCTATTTGTCGTCGTTGGGGTAGTAGAATTTTCCAGATATCTGAGTGGACAGGTGTTGAATCATTCCTACTGCATGTATTTGCAGTTGATTCGGTAAATAAAGCTTCTGTTATCAATCTATTCCTCCACCCTTCCTGATTTTTCAATTCATAAGTCAATTGAATTGCCTCTACCTTCGAGTTGATGCGTTCGAAAAATCTATCTATATCTTGTGTTCTCAGTACAGTGAATATGTCATCGACATACCTCCAACATACCTTTTGGGTGGGGTGAACTTTTCAACCGCTATGATTTCCCGCCTATCCATGAATATGTCCGCTACAATCAGGGATATTGGTGATCCCATGGCAACTCCCTCAGTTTGTTTGTATATTTTCCCTTGGAATTTAAATACTGTGTAAGTCAGGCATAGCTGCACTCCCAGCATTATGTCATCCAGTGGCACTTTTGTCCTAAGTTCGAATTCTTGGTCAGAAATGAGTTCGTTTCTGACTGCCTCTATAGCAATATTTATTGGTATACGTGCAGATAAACTGACAATGTCAAAACTAACCATTTTTTCTTCATCATCTAATTTTGAATTATCTAATCTGTGTTTTAGTTCATAAGAATTAGTTAGTCTAGGTTTCGAGTGGCTTTTTAGGGGGTTTAATACCATGGCTAAATATTTAGATAATTCACAAGTAGGTGAATTTCTAAAATCAGCTATAGGCCTAATAGCATATCCTGACTTATGAACTTTGACAACATCGTATATCCTACTGGGGTTATTAGTTTTGGGCATTAAATTAAACCACTCAGACTCACCTAGAAACGGCTTCATTCAGCGTATAAGGTCCGCTGTGGATTTCTTAACGCTATTCATAACTGTGTTTATTGATTTCCTCATATGGCTCTGCTTCTATGGAGTATTCACCTTGTCCAAATAGTCCGATTTGTCTAATACTACGGTAACATTTCCTTTGTCTGACTTTGTGATTACTATATCCTTGTTATTCTCAAAGTGTTTCAGGGCTTCTATCTCTGGTTTTGTCAGGCTAGGCTTTCGACATTTTTATCGTTTTTAATGTAAGTGCACATTGTGCGCGTACTTCGTCAGCCGTTGTTTTGTCTGTCCCACTTAGGGCTATTTCTATTTTAGGGATGACATCCTCAGATTTCAGCCTGTCAACTAGTACATTGAAATTTAATCCCTTTTCTAATACACTCATTTCTGTAGGACTTAATACATATGTTGAGAGATTGATAACCCACTTTGTTTTATCGATCGCTGTTGACTTTAGATTGTTGACTTCGTCGTTCTGAGATGAAGATTTCTCCTCTAATAATTTATTGAACTTTTTGATTTGATTTTTTTTTGACTTTTTGAAAATAGCTAATTTTACATTGCTAGATGACTGTGTTATAAGATCATAGTCTAGATTGATAACTATTCCCATCAGCTTTTGCTTTGATTGCTCACCTTCACATCTGATATGTTGTAACTTTTTAACAATTCGGTGGATCTCTTCTTTCAGGCATACTTTCTGTAGGCATTTTATTTTGCTTCTAACTCTATCCGTTGGAACTGGACCTCGTGGACGCAGATATTTAGGAATGGTTTCATTTTTTAAGCACCAAATGTTGAAAATACGATGATATTCATATCTTGCTTCAGTTTGTGAAAGCCGAGTGAGTCAGATTATAATTGATATGATTATGAGCAGCAATAAATTATGTTCGAAACGTCACCCAGTAAATAATACTGTTTCATTGTGTGATACATCTAAAAAACACATTGGGTCATAGGAGTAAATAAGAAAAACATGGCAACGAAGAAAATTTTCTTTTCGACGAAGTCATCATCTAGGCTGTATATTCGTGTATTGATATCAAATGGATGGGAAAGTTCCAGAATAATATCCGGTCAAGGGTCAAATTAATAAAAATTAAAATTGGGAATTAGAATGCCATAATAACTAGGGGGATGGATGGATAAAACTCAAACAAAGTAGCATCATAATTAACTAAGAAGATTGACATTGTGCAATTAGGGGTTAGAAATGTAGAAATAACAAAAGTAGACAGGATGTTTGGATAAGAAAACTAATGTGACGAATAATTGTTTATGCAATCAGGGATTAAATACGTAGAAATAGTAAAATGACAAAATAAACACGGATCTCGGGTATGAAAATATGGTAGTGTAAACAGGGAGGGATTAAGAAAAGCTTAAAATAACAGCATGAATAAACAGGAAGTTGAGATAAGAAAGGCGATGGGATGGTCATTACTGAAAAAGTTACTTATTTATGATGGCCATGGCAGGGACAGGGGTTGGACGTATTTCTTTTGTATACAGTGCGTGGGTTTGAGCTTTTGTATAGCTAGCGCCTGGGCTGTGCCCAGATGTCTTGGTTTCACTCCCTGTGGTAGGTTTGATTGAATCTTGTATATTACTTTGAAGGATTTTTCGAGTGGCGCTGAATGTCCTGAATTGACCAGATGTTCTGTCACTGAACTGTGTACACGCTTTTGGTCTCCTTTTACTAACCAGGCTGGGTAGTGTTCACGAGCACGTTTTTCAAGTCGGTGCATGATATGACCGACGTACTCAACTCCACAAGAGCAAGTAAACTGGTATGTACACGTTGATGTGGCCCAATGTGACAGCTTGTCATTCACGTTCTGGCTGAGCAGTTTCTTGCAGGAAAGCGTCAGTCGTAGGCTCGCGGTGGAGTATGTTTTCCTCCGCGATTTGGAGAGGCGTCTGTGAAGGATTTCTGCTTCAATATCACCTTTGATTTCTGGATTGAGTGGAAGTATTTTCTTTGGAACGGATTGGACTTGTTCGGAAGTCTTCTTAGGTTTGAGATTCTTGTCTATGAACCTGGGCGGGAAACCGTTTTCCATCAGGGTTTTTCGAAGATTACGCAGTTCTTCTTCAACCATTTCCTCGCTGCATATCTTCCGAATCCTTGAGGAAAGAGCGTATATCAGGTTCCTCTTTCTGGTCAGGGGCATGAAGTTTTGAAAGTTGATGAATTGTCCATTCCATGCAGGCTTTTTGTATATGGACCTTTTCAGAGAGTTGTGGGCGTTTCTTGTCTTCTTGGATTGAATGTAGTCGCAAAGTAAACATACGGTTTCTGTCAGAGGAACGTTGGTGAAGAGAGACACGACATCCAGGGAGACCATTTTCTTTTCTGCCACATTGACATTCCTAATTGAATCAACAAAGTCGAATGTGTCACGGAGGTTGTGTGTTGACAGCTTTTCTGTCACTGTCCCTAATAAACAAACTAATGTGGTATTAACAGCTTTGCTTTGGACTGTGGTTTAAGCCAAATAGTCTGATTTTAAATCCTTGCTTATATCAGTGAAGTTAACTTCCTTTCCAAGCATAAACGTGATCCTCACAAACTTGTTCGTTCATATGATGCTTGTAGGACAGAAAGCACTTATAATATGGAAACTAATTTGAGCATTAAATATGTTGGGATAATTCTTTCCTCTAACCTTTCTTGCTCTTCCTATATGTTGTGGATTTCTACATTAAGAAGTTAAAACAATCAGGTAGTACTCAACACCTATTTGTACACTTCGCCAACTCTTGCATCTCCGCCTTTTAGTTTTTCCTTGACCAGTCAAAAAGGACTATGTCCTATTGTGAGGGTACTAGAGGTTTTCAGTGGGGTAACCGGTGTGCCATTAAGTCAGCTTGTTACTCTACTTTAGTTGGCAGACACCTGAACTCCTGTGAGAAATGGTCTAAATCCGTGTTGTCTGACTCTCTCTCTCCCTCTCAACACCCTGTCCTTTCTCAACTCTTCGCTTCCAGCTCAAATGGTTGGACTAGAAGTAATTATAAAGGACTGTATACTCGCACAACTGAGTACAGAAACACAAAAACAGCATATTTAACCCACCTCCAATGCGATAAAGATATTGTTAAGCCTGGAATCTACGAATTACTATGTTATTAGCATAATAATAATTGTCTCTTTTATTTTAACCCACTTGTTATCTATGGCTACACTATTTCAATAAACTTATAATTTTAGCCATTAACATTATTTTACACGTTTTGTACATTTTTGACTTTATCTTTATTGCTGATACTAAAAAGATGTTATTACTAGTCCCAGTTACGTATACCCTGTAATTTTATTTTTGCTTTTCCTATTGCCGAGTAAATTAGATGCAATATTGTATCAAATGCTGAGAATTCCACACTGCGTCATAAGTACTTTTTTCGCAATAAAGCAAATTATTATTTTTATCAGTACTATTATTACACAGACATAATAGCCAAGTTAAAGAATAGTGACCATGAAGTGAAAACCCATCAGTGGCCCTGAACGTATATGGATTGTTGGATTACAGAACCTCCCATCAATTAAGTTGCATTGTGAACACCGTGCTCGTAGTGAGGTGTAAACTTCATACCTATCTGATATCAGCTCGTGATGAAATCTTCCGACCAATCAAACAAAATTCCCTAATCAAAACCAACACCTAAAGATTAGTCTGATGCTCACATGAGGTAGTAAATCATCGGAGAAGAAGAAGACATTGTGAAGTGGTCGCGCTAAGTCATGATTTGGTAGAGGTTAGAATTCATGAGCTGGCCATTGGTTCAGATCTCAGCGGCTTTTTGGTCTACGATCTCGCCTTGTAACCAGAAGATCACAGTTTCGAACCCTGGCAGTGGGTGCGTACTATTGAAGAGTCTCAAATTAGGATGGCGAAACAGCCCCCTGCTGGTTTTTCAATGGTTCTCTTACTGATGTCAGCTCATGATTGGAACCCTCTAACCAATCAAATACAATCCGCACAAAACCAGTACTTGAAAATTCATACCAATCTCGTTAAGTTAGGGGCTCAAATAAGGTTGGGATTTTGCTTAGGATTAGAGTTTGAATCGGAATTACGGTGTTGTATTATCATGTGTAGCCTCAAAGAATTACTTCTTAAATGCACAATGAATGTTCACTTCGTCTTCAATAATTCATACTATCGACAAGTAGATGGAATAGCTATGGGTTCACCATTAGGCCCAATATTAGCTGACTTCTTTCTCACAAAACTTGAAAACGGGAAATGGAAGGATACCATCAAGGAGTTGGATATGTATTACCGATATTTCGATGATACATTTGTCTTAGCTGATGAGAATGTTAACATAGACGAATTGTTGCTGAAACTCAACAACATCCACCCTTCGCTTACCTTTACTTGTGAAGAGGAGCAGGAGAATAAACTACATTTCCTGGATGTCTTGCTAAGTAGGAGAGAAGATGGGTCACTTGGGAGAAGTGTGTACAGAAAAAGCACATTCACAGGGCAGTACACACACTTCCTTAATTACGTGCCCATGAAATATAAAAGGAATGTTGTTAAATGTCTTGCCAGCAGAGCAAGAAAGATATGTACGGATGACCTCTTACAAAAGGAATTTGAATATATTCACGATTCCTTGACGCAGATGGGCTATCTGGGTAGTTTCATAAAGAAACATATGAAAACATCAGAGAGAAAACCTGAGACTCTGACTGCACGTAAGAAATCTCTATTTATTAGTCTGCAATTTAATGGTGACTTATCAAGTGAGATTTTATTCCAGAAACTTTCCAGGAGTATACGAAGAACATTTTACGCAGCACACCTGTGTTTGTAATTCTCTAGCCGACGAATGATTGGGACGCAAACGAAGGATGAACTTGATAGTTTTGCCACATTTATGTGTATTTATCAATTCAACTGCATCTGTGGAGACAGTTATGTTGGGCGTACTACTAGACAGCTTAGCCAACGTGTCACTACTGAATATCTGCCATCGTGGTTTGGCAAAGGAGAGGTGAAAACAATCCGTAGCTCAATTTCGTCACATTTGATTGATAGTGGTCATGTAGTGGAGAAAACGAGATCCTTCAACGTAATTCATCGTATCCCACCGAATTTTTCTAATAGACTTCGTTTTCGTCTACGGCACACAGCTGAGGTGATAGGCATTCGAACTATTAAACCTAAACTATGTGTTCAGAAGAAGTTTGTACAGCCATTATCCCTCCCTTGTTGGCCTATTAAGACATAACCAACTGATGACTTCTACACCATCCCTTGTTTATATTGTTAACCCCTTTCTTATCATCCCTTAATCTTATCACATCTTCATTATAAACGTGTCTCATTTACTTCCCTTACAATCTAGCATTAATTAATCGGTTCATTTGTTTTTACTGGACTTTATCGACTACTTCCACCTGAACAATTGTTTGTTTAATCATTCTGTTTTTCATTATTCGTGTTATCACAGGTTGCCTCACTTTTTCATCCTTATTATTGACAAGATCATTATTATTATTACTATTATTAATATTATCATTACTACTGTTATGACTAATTGCACAATTTATATTCACCATCGTATTATCCTATAGACAAAACACGATGATTGGTTTATATTTGTATTTTATTTATAAAATTATATATATATTAGAGTTAAGCCTGATGAGATCTAATTGAAAGCACAATATTGTTCGCCTAAATGTGTTGTTCTAAATTTTACTATGGGAATATTTAATATATTATCATTATCTGTATTTTTCCTGTTAATAAATAAATGAGGACAGATTGGGACGTAGCTCATTTAAATGAAATCGTCTTGATAGATAATAAACTAGACAGCTGATCCGTCTGACTGTAATTGGAATGTGTTTTATAGTTATTATCTCTGCGTAAAATATCCTCCTTAATCTATTTCATTATTACTGTGTATTTTCCTTGTGAACGAACGCCTTTTTTGTGTGCATAATACATCGTTTTTTTCTTATTGGTCACCTGAAAGATATTGATGTGTTCTTGCGCCGTAGTCACTGTTCTTTATGTTTGCTTTTATAAGACTTAATTTTTAGTTATTGATTTGTTTCGAGGTTAAAAAGCAAGAAACTCCGCCTAGATTACTAGCTCGCTAGTTTTCTAGCCGGTCTCAAGCTCGGATAAAGAGGAAGGGTTGAGGTGTGGTGCCACCATCTCCACCCCCAAAACTTAACCAAATTGCTACAGAAACTTCAACGCATAAATATATTAAAAATACTAAGAATATAAGCAGTAACCTTATTTTTCGCTGGAATCGGGGAAGTGAAATGGCGCAGGCTGGCGAAAGCCTTCGGGAAGCCAGTCAGCCGATATGCCAAGTAAAATCCTGAGTCGCATCATCCTGGAGAGAATAAAAGACGCACTGGAGACAGACCTCCGACCACAACAAGCTGGATTCAGGAAAGGCAAATCATGTTCTCACCAAATTACAACTCTACGCATCATCATCACAGAACAAAGCATGGAATAGCAATCAAACCTATTCCTCAACTTTATAGACTTCGAGAAGGCCTTCGAAAGCGTTGACCGCGAAGCAATTTGGAAACTACTCGAGTGCTACAGCGTACCCCAAATATTCATCAACCCTATACAACAGCTGTACGACGACGGAACATGTCAAGTGATCCATGACGGAAAACTCAGCGAGGCGTTTGGAGTAAACACAGGAGTCAGACAAGGGTGCTTATTATCACCAATGATATTCCTAATTGTGGTGAACTGACTGGATTATGCGTCAGACTGTGTACAGGGATTGAGAGGAGAGGATTACGCTGGACCACACATAAGGAGACTCTAAAAGACCTGGATTTCGCGCGTGGATGATTTATGTTTGATGTCACACAAAATCGAAGAATTACAAGCAAAAACCGACAAACTGGTTGAAGAAGCAGGAAAGACAGGACTCCAAGTGAATACAGACAAGACGGAGGTTATGGAAATAATCAACCAACAACAACAACAATATCAGCAGCAACATACAGCGCCAATCACCACCAACGGAAGGGATTTGAAAGAGGTTACTTCATTCACTCACTTATCTAACATTGAGCATTGTCTCAACTACAGGCAGTCGGAACGGACGAGGATGTCAAATCGATTGAGAATCGGGAAGGCCAACGAGAAACACACTCATCAACCTGAAACAAACCAATCTGGAAATTTTCGTCACTCAGCCAGCATCAACAACAAAATTCGGTCATATTTTCAATACACACAACGTCAAGTCAGTCAGTTCTTCTATACTTGGCAGGCGGGTCACAGAGAATATTTCCAACCAACAGGCCATTGCAGACCTTCACAAACCAACAACTGTCTTCGCTGGATCTGTACCGAAGATCAGATGGTCGGGCCTGGCCGGAAAGAATCACCAACAAGAAAGTATGGTAACAAACAAAACAAGAACAAACCAGTAGCCTAACAAATATGCAGGAGAAAGTGGTGATGGATTGGACACTCGCTGGCTGAGGAGACCACTGGGTGACATCGCGCGCGCGTCAGGCCATTGCTTGAGTGGAACCAGACCGAAAGGGAAGCGGCGAGTGGATCGTCAGTGCAAGGGTGAGTGACATGGAGGAGATTGTGTGAAGAGGAGTCGGTTGAAACAGTATGGACTAACATGGATGCAGGTGAAAAGTACAGGTGAAGGAAGACAGAAGTGGCAAGTGGATACGTGCAGTTGAAGCCCTATGTTCCACTAGGAACCCAAGGGAATATAAAAGGCAAGACCATAAACCTTGTAACCAGAGTATCCTGGGTTCGAACCCTGGTGGTAGGTACATACTTCCTGTGGGTCTCGAACTAGGCCAGAACAGCTGTCCGTTACTCCTTGCTGGTTTTTCAATGCTTCTCCAACTAATATCTATAAGTGATCAGAATCTTGAAACGAAAAAAGTGTTTTTTAAGACAATTGTGTATACGACGACCACTTGGACTCACCTTAGATAGTCTCGTCGACATAATGACATCCTTGCTTTGATATAGAATATTTTGTCTAATTCTGCTAATCTTGCATCACAACAAACACAACGTAGACAATCTTCATGCCAGTATTGACAATCGGCCAGTAAAAAATGGCTTTCTTTAATACACTGTTTACATTTTGAACAAACTTTTATCTCAGACATTGTGTGATACTTTCAGTTGTATATATATTTATATGCACGTAATAACACTTTAAAGCTGACACCTTGATCTTATAATCGACGTTGAACTGGATGAGACATTGAAGTGAATTATTCGAACACTTTCTTATGAAGTAGAGGAAAGTATAGAAAAAAAGACAAATTGAAAATTAAATTGTACTGTTGCAATGTATTTATCTTAAGCGCCTAGTTTACCATCCTAAAATACATTCAGTATGTCTGTTGCTTAAAACACTAATAGTGAAGTCCATCTCTGTTTAAACAAACAAAGAGGCATAAGACTTTTGGTAATACTAATATGAGACAGTTAAATTAAAAGCTCCGACTGGATGTTATACGAAATTAAAAAGACCAGTAATAGAAAGCCGTAGATAAAGTTTTGACAAATTTCAATTGTTAGATATTCGTCACACCTATTTGAAGACTCTTCATCAGTGAGCACTCGCAACTTCACCACAATCAGGAAGCGGACACAAAACCTTCAGGTTACCAGAACAAGCTCGTTGACTATTCATTGACCTGGGCTGGAATCCAGTAGTGTAATGATACTCCGCCTAATGCCTTTGATGGAAATCCTCCACTTCACGTTGACATGACGGATCACGTTGTCGACTACAATGTCCAGCTGCAACTTCAGAAAATTAACCCAGTAGCCATCAGTGCGCTGGCAACCAATATTCAGATAAGATTTATGGGGGCTTTGAGATAAATTTCAATTGTTAGATTTTCTTTACGAATCAGCATCATTTAGAGAAATCAATGAAAACCAGAGAGCCGTGGGGAGTCGTGACCAGTGGGCTCCAGTATGTCAAGGTGAAGTGAAGGTTGCTCATTGATGGCATTGGTGAAGGCAGCAATATATCACGAGTTGACAAAGTAACAATTCAGGATTCATTGAAGTCTGGCACAAGTGGTTGTAACCTAAAGGTCCCTTGTCCTATCTGTGGTAGTGGGGTCGTGGTTATGTACTGCTGTGATGTTCCGAAATAGGACGAAACAGCTGTTCACTGCTCCCAGTTCGTCTTCAATGATCTCTATAACTACTGTTACTCTGTGACGAAATCTAACAATCGAAATTAATCCAAAATCCACTGAAAATCCTATCTATCTACACTGATTGGTAGATGGGTTGGAGGTTCTATGCCAGAATAGCATGGGTTCGATTCCCGGACAACGCACTTATTAGTCTTGCCTGATTTACTAGCCCGGCAATAGGCTGGGATAAGATAAAAGGCTGAGCGTAGAGCTAGCTAGTCACATGACGCCGTGAAAACAATGACATCGCTTTGTAAGTTCCATGTTCTAGCAATCAAAAGGTAACTATACTACCTAATAAACTACCCAACTGTTTTACTGTTTATACATTACTAAAATTACTAAATGTGAAACATTTGATTTACTATTCTGTATAAAATCAACTGTGTGTACACGTGTGTGTGTGTGTTAGAGAGTGAGTCTGTGATTGTGTTCAGTGATCCTTCATTTTTTAGAGACAGTTCTGGGTCTGTTATGAGGTGGTTGAAGGCAATCGGAAGGTATCTCAGCCTAACTTAGGTGTGTTTCGTGCTTGTTGGCATTCACCAGTCAGCAAGGCGTATCTGTAATCGTGAACAAGCTCGGTATCCCTTCCCCCACCGAGGTTTAAACACGTGCCACCCAGCGCTGCAGCTCGAGACACTACCTACGAGCTATCCGGGCTGACGATTGACCTTCTGGGGGGACTGTATTTGATACTTTAATTGTATATTTCTAGCTCTGTCAGATTATAATTTCAATTAATCATTAGTGTTTAGGCTACACACTTTTATTTGAGGCTAATCTGAAAATAGGCAAACCATAGAAGGACTAATAGGAATCTGTGAAGTTAAACATTGTTATGTTTGCCGCAATGTAGTGAAGCAAATGTTCTGCTGTTAAAGTTTTCTAGGCTCTTTAAAAATTATGTTATAAGATAATACCTCACCATTTTTATTCTGTAAAATAACAGATAAAGTTGTATTGTCCTTCGGTATGTCAAATTAAATAATAATTTGCTTTATTTCAAAACACTACTTGTGATACAGCATTTTACTACAATATTGCATCCAGTTAGTACATTAGCAATAAATAAAATCCTGCATAGATTATGGGTAATCTCAGTTAGTTTTGATAACAACATATTAGCATATTGGTAGCAAAGCCAAGCATAGCAGCACATAACAAAAAAGGCATAGGGAGAAAAGGAAAAGAAAGGAAGAAAACGTTGTACCTATAAATGATATGAGTTGGAAAGACGAGATCCAGTTGTTCTACTGACTATTTAATAATTTATAGGTTTCACGCCTAATGCTTTCTTTATCACACAGAACACGAGCTAAGTAGGGTATGGATGAGTTGGGGTTTTTGTACTTGCTAGTGGGAGCATCTAGTTTTCTATATAGGCTTCTGGTTCTGACTGATGAGATACAAGGAGAGAGTTGTGAATGAAGAGGGTGGTGTGACTTAGATAAAATGGATTGATTCAGCCCATTTCTCACATGAGTCCATGTGCCTGTCGACCAGAATATTAACAAGCTGGTTAAGTGGCACGTTGCTTACCCTGCTGACAACCTTTGACATCCTACGTAATAAGATATAGTCCTTCTTCAGTAGCCCAGGATAAACTAAGGAGGAACAATAGAGGATATTAGGCAGGATGCAAGATTTAACAAATCGTAGGAGTAAGGGCTGGGTAGTTTATTCCGGAATGTCTTAACTTCTTGATGTAGCAGGTAAGACGGAATATTATCTTAGAAATCATCAAGACATGAGACGACGAGGAAAGATCAGCAGATGGAATGACGTGAAGATATTTAATTTCCGTAATTCATTCTTACTGGTGTGTTTCTGTTCCATTCATCTTCTTTACACTCATTCAGTATTTCACTGTAATTCTTCGTCATTATGAAGCCAGATCAATAAACTCCAGTTCACATCATTTAGAGAGAAGTTATTCTTGAAATCCACTAAGTTGGTTGGAAAACAGTTGCTAAGTGATGACATTAGGTTCGTAGTCATAACAAGTCAAAGAGAGTGGAACAGAAAATTCAGCCATAGTTATACGATTCACTGAATGGATTATGAGCTTAATATCTTGGAATCTGACAGTTAAAGTCTCAAGTTTTTCGACGGTGATGAATTTGTACTGCCATACCAGGCAAAAGGAGTCAAAACCTTTATAACAGATCTCTAAGTCTTCATTTATTACATAGTCGACGTCAATGCATGCACAATAAAATCTATCCAAAATGTGTGCAGTATATACAACGTTATTTATAATATTAACTGTCAGTTATTGACTAATCTACGCATCATCATCGAACAGAGCATAGAATAGTAGTCAATTCTCTGCCTCAAGGTCGTCCGACTTGAAAACGCCTTCGACGGAGTTGACCGTAAAGTAATTCGGAAACTACTTCATCACTATGCAGTGCACTACCAAAAATTCATATCAGCCCCATTCAGCAGCTAAATGACAACACCACATGTCGAATAATTCACAACAGAAAAAGCTACTGAAGTGAAGACAGGATTGCATTTCATCTGGTAGCACTAGAAGCAGCTGTAAGCGGCTATATGCTAGGACTACCAAGTACAAAAAACTCCACAATACCATATCTGGCACAGCTGTTATGTGATGAGAAATCTGCTAGGTATGACACGATCAACTTACTGCGGCATTCTAACAAATAGTCCCATTAGTTTTTGTTTTCCTTTCCTTGTTACTATTACACTGTTGTTCTTATCTTCTATTATACACCAATTTTATATTTCATATCCTGTGGTGCATTGTTTAAAATGTAAACGCAACGCTGTTTTCTTTTTAGTTTTATTTATCTTTATTTCGGGTGTTGCTTTTTATTTTAAAATCTTATAAAATGTATGAGGTAATTAGATGCAATCTATTGTAATGCACGCTGAAAATTCCATACCTGTACCACAAATACTGTTTGGAATAAAGTTGTTATTATTATTAGAAGGTGACCTGTCCGCTAGTGCTGACGGTATTCCTAATTTCGGTGAATTGCGTTATGTAACAGAATATGAGGTTTGGGAAGACAGGAGTGTGTCTGGCCGATATGAAGACTATAGAAGACTGAACATCACGGACGATTTATGTACAGTATCACAGAAATCCGAATACGTACAGGCGAAAACTGCTAAGTTGGTAAAAGAGGCTGGCTATCACTGAGGATAGGACTTCAAGTAAACGTACAGAAGACGGAGTTGATGAAAATAACCAAACACCACTACCCATAACAACAAGCATCATTGACTATCAACGCCAGAAAAGAAATTTGAAGGAGGTCACTTCCTAGACTTATCTAGAAAGCAGCATCGTTTCAAATACAGCCAGTTGCCACGCCTGAAGACGTCAAAACAAATAAGGACTGGATAGACAAGATACACCTATATTATTCTGAAATCAGCCTGTATATATGCCCCACTCAGCATCAGAAAAGAAATTCACATTTTCAACACCAATGTTAAGTTGGTCAGTTTTTGTATACAAGTCAGAAACTTGGCTCCGGTGTCTGGCAAAGCATTTCAAAAACAGGCTACTGCAGATGTCTACCAACAGCTCTCCACTTCGCCGGCTCCATGCTGAAGACCAGAAAGAATTAGCAACAAGAAACCCTGATAGGCTGCAAACCAATCAACAACGTGTCTGTCAACAAATATTCGGAAAAAAAATGGAGATTGGTTGGTTACACTCTGAGAAGATCGTTGGGTAACATCACACAGTAGGCCATCGCTCGACTAAAAGGTTGGTGGAAAACGATGAGTTGAGCCAACGTCTTAGGATGTCATGAGGGATATCGTGTAAGGGGAAGATTTGAGATTACAGGAAATCTTGAGGTCAGTTAAATGGGGCCACACAGAGAATAGGAAAAAGTGGAGATGTTTTTTTTTGAAGCCCTATGTTCCATTCCGAACTCAAGGGATCATTAATACTAGCAATAACTGACTACTCTTTACTGAGAGCATTTAGTGGTCATTATTGCGATCAAGACAACTTTAAAATTAGGCATTCAGTTTGCCTCATTAGAAATGAATTTCTCGTCACCTATACACCTTGTACATTTCCGGTAGAATTGTTGAATAATTCCTCCCTCTTATATTTTTAAAAGCTTGGCTAAATCAGCCCTGTCTTCGTAGCAGGATACTGATAGCGCATAATTCATTTCGATGAGACCAGCAATAAAATGGCTATAAGAAAGGTTAGTTTCTCCATCCTAGGAGAATTTTCTTCTCATCTTAACTGAATGTCTGATAAAACATTTTATGGATTACTGGATTTAATAATCAAACCTTTAGAAATACTCATAATGATTTACTAGTGTTAATGGTTATACGATAGATAAGCACGATAACACATGGGCATACACATGGGACTACTTACTGGTTTCAGTTTTATTAGCTTTAGCTGGAGAATATCTCTGAAACATTTTATGTGGCATAAGTTTCTAGGTTCATAAAATGTGAGTTCACTTGAATTATTATTATTATTATTTAACTTTTTTATTTCATTAATAGTTAAAAATAATTTATGTGTTGAAATACAAAGTCTTGGATATGAAAATTTGTGAGAAGAACCTTGAATTCCATTTCGATTTTCCTGTAGATTGATAGGATCGAAATTTTATGACCTAGTGAACACTTTTCAATGATTTCTGAGGATCAAGATGAAGTAATATTGTATCCTACCTATTCTTCTTTATTGTTCACCCTTATTCTTTCCTGGTGACATTCGTAGAATGCTGAAGACGGTCAGCAGGGTGAGTGGCGTCCCAATGGAACACATAGTTAACATCATTGTCGATAGGCACTTGACTTCGTGCAATAAATTTGCTAAAGGGATTTTGTCTAACTTCAAGCATCCGCTTTAACCTCAGCTTTCACCTTGCATCTCCTCAGGTAGAACAAGGAGTAACTTCAGAAAACTGTATGCTCGCACGTTTAAGTATAAAAATTCTATGACACCATACTTGGCACGCATTTTATGTGATGAAAAGAGTGTCAGGCAAGAACTGACTAACCTTTTTTCATCTACTAAATAAACAATTTCCTCCATCCATCCATCCTTATATACCTTCAAGTTTTACTTTTATTGTTTCTATTATATTTATGGTCCTGTTACTTCTCTCATAATTGCAAACACCAACTTATCTCTGTGACTGCTGTAATCTTTGTTCTTCCCCTCACCATATCATGTAAAGAGAACATTATATTCAATATTTTTAAAAATTCTAGGATTTCTATACCGCATCGACAATACTGTGTGAATTAAGCTCACGGCAATTTTCACTTGTATTATTATTATTATTACCTGAGCTGTTATCATTATTATTGTTATTTCCATTTTATATGCTGCATGTTTTTGACATTACCCCTATTGTAAATGTGCAAAATTTTCCGCATGATTAATTTTATTTATAATTTGTATAAATTAGATGCAATATTGTGATTAATGCTGAAAATTCCATTCTGTATCACAAGTACTGTTTTGGGAATAAAGTAAATTATTATTATTAATGAATGCCAGTGGAATCTACTAGGATGAGCATTTCGGCCGTCCTACTTGGGACTCGTCATCTGGATGCACATGCATACCCTAGTGAGGGGTTGTATTCCCACTAAGACTCTAGTCCAGTCCCTGTCGCTTCAAGAGCCAAAGCGTTATTCACTAGACTACTTGGGCCACGACATCCACCTCTTTTGCAACAGTTTCAGTTATTATTTGTAGCTCTCATTATCTAAGCGATCTAGTGAAAAACGCTTTGGCCTCTGAGGCGATGACTACTGGGTTAGAGCCTCTGTGGGAAGACCATCATTCAGTGGGAAGTGTCGGCACATCCGGATGATGACTCCTACATGAGACGAAATGGGTGCTCTGGATTCCTCTGTTAGTCACCGTCCACCAAATTAGGATATCTGAAGGTTTAATTATTACTGTACCTTTTATCGATCGGTCACTAGGCATTAACTGCATTCGTGTTATTCAGTCTTTCGTACTGCCTGAATTCTATTACAGTGGGGTGGAAGACTAGAGTTTCATGATTATAAGCAGCAATCAGCATGGAATATTTGCAGTCTCTGAGACACTGATATCGCCTAAGAGATATGAAACAGCATTGCCGAGCGTTACAGCCAGAGATGTTTATAACAATCTATCCGAGTTGTGACTGACTTCCTCCTGGAATGTAAAGAATACATAGATTTGATGATGCACGCTCGAATGTCACAGGGAAGATGAGTTCCTTTGAAGTCATATTGATGCCTACTGCCAGTAATCACAAAGACTGTTTACAGAACTTCTCAGTAATTCGTTCCTAAAATTTAGCGTCAAAATAAAAATGAGTATTTAAATGCACCTTATTCTTACTTTATTTATTATGTGATCAGAATACATACTTGGTCCGTTGGTTTAAATCAACATTTTAATGTCGAGATAAGTTTATTGATCATATGTACAGTCTAGACATTTCCATGCTTTCTACTACTGTTCAGTACCTTTAGTCTAGTAATATACATATGATGACCATATTGAAACTCGTACCAATAGATTTTAACTATGTGACATTGATCTTGACAAAACCTCTGCATATTAATACGAATCTTCTTCCTAATGCTGAATACAGAAGACTTCCAGACGGATTTTAGAGTGATGAAGATCTGTCTTGCCCATTGCTATACCATCTACTTGCCTGTAGATCTCGTTGCTGAGTTCATAGTGCATCGGAGTAACAGCCCCTTCAGATCATGGGTCAGTATACTGACACCAACGCTACTGGACTGAATGAAAAGAAAAGGAAAACATACAGTTTCTCTGAGTAGAACATTAGTGAAGATAAGATTTTTTTTTAATTTATTTTTTTATTTTTGATTACAGCTTGATTCCACACTGTATTTTTGGTACAAGTATGGAATTTTCAGCATGGATATCGGTAGCCCAAAATTCGCAGGCCGACCATAGATATCAGGTGTGCGTCGGCGTGGGCTCGAACCCCGGACCATATGCATGGTAGTCGAGAGTCCTAACCACTGTGCCACCGACGCACAATAAATATGGCTATGGAGGCGGTCAGAAACGAACTCATTTCTGACCAAGAACTCGAGCTTAGGACAAAAGTGCCACTTGAGGACATAATGCTGGGAGTGCAACTTTGCCTGACTTCGACAGTATTTAAATTCCAAGGGAAAATATACAAACAAACTGAGGGAGTTGCCATGGGATTACCAATGTCTCCGGTTGTAGCTGATATATATTCATGGATAGGTGGGAAAACATAGCGATTGAAACGTTCACCACCACCCACACCAAAAGTATGATGGAGGTATGTAGATGACACATTCACTGTACTCAGAACACAAGATATACATAGATTTTTCGAACACATCAACTCGAAGGTGGAGGCAATTTAATTCACTTATGAATTGGAAAGTCAGGAAGGAGAGCTCCCAATGTTAGATTGCAACGTAAAAAAGAAAGAAGATGGGAAGTTAAGTGTTGACGTGCTTACAGAAGACCCACACATTCAAACAGATATTTGGACTTCCCACCATCCCATCCAATGTCAGTAAAAATAGGATTGATGAAATGTTTAAGTGACAGAGCACAAAAACTAAGTAGTACCAAGGAAAATCTAAGACAGGAAGTGATACACATAAAAGAAGCCTTGAAACTTAATAATTACCCTGATAAATTAATCAGGAAATGTGTAAAGAAATGTAAAAATAAAATAAATAGTGATAGTAGCAATGGTGATAATAATAATAACGATAATAATAATAGTGGTAAAAGTGATAATATTAATGACACCAACAATAAGGAATCTAATTCATCAGTAGTAATTCCATACAAGGAAAAAACCTCGGAAACCACTTTACGCAGAATTCTTAACAAAGCAGGAATAAAAGTGGATGGGATTCAAACCAACCACAAACTCAATTAGAAACAAGCTTTGTCGGTTAAAGTATCAATCCTGTGGAGCCAATTAAACAAAACAATTTAGTTTATCTAATGCCCTGCAATGATTGTGAGGTCAAATACATAGGTCAAACTAGTAGAACAGGTGCAGTCAGACTAGCTGAACATAAAAACCTAGCAGCGAAATCTAGACTGGTTGACCCAAATAAAGTAAGAAATCTAGAGAATAGTTCAGCTGTAGCATTACATGCAGTCACACACAACCATACAATAGAATGGATGGGATAGGATGACAGTTTTAAAATATAATCTCATGTAACAGCGGAGTGGAGGGAGGGAGAGATTGATAACAGAAGCTTTGTTTATCGAATCAACTGAGAGAGAATACGTGTAATACGAATAATTAAACACCTGTCCACTCGGACATCTGGAGAATGCGTTCCACTACCCCCCCTACGACAACAAATAGGAGACAACAAAGAAAACTATAAAACTCAAGGTTCCAAGTCGTGTGATTATGAATTGGTGATATGATTATGAACCGCAATAAATTTTGTTCGAAACTTTGTCATCTAGTAAATAATACTGTCTCACTGACTGTGTGATACATCTAATAAACAAACTAATAAGGAGTCACTTACTACCGTAGTGCCCGTTTTACACTTGTATTAATATGTTTCATTCTAGTTTGAAACTCCTCCGGGGTTCGAACCCAGGACAGTCCAATTACAAGATGAATAACTCGTAGAGCATTCAGCCACTGGTATTCGACCCAATGACCAGTTCATGAATTCACGATATAGCGTGACTGGTAGGAATAGCCAATATTCTGTATACCCTAGTCACTGGTCACGACTTCCCATTAGAACTCAAGGGTAACTACCCACCCGGAAAAAACAATTTACTTTTACAAGATAAGATAAGCTTTATTCCAAATCAGTACTTGTGATACAGAATGGAAATTCTCAGCATTTTACTACAATATTGCATCCAGTTGGTACAATTAACAATAAATATAGTTCTACATAGATTAAAGTTATCTCAGTCAGTTTTGACAACAACATATTAGCAAGTCGGTAGCAAAGCCAAAATTTAAACAGAGTGTTTGAAGGTGCTAGAAAAGTAGATACTACTAGCATATTTACTGGTGTAAGCGATAGCAAAATGGTCGAGATATACAGAGTGTGAAAGAACGAACAAGAATGTTTTAAGTAGAGTTTGCAAGGAAGAGAGGAACAAAGCAGCACATCACAAAATAAATACAAAATGAAGAGAGAGAAAACGTTGTACCTATAAATGATGTGAGTTGGAAAGACGAGATCCATTTGTTCTACTGACTATTTAATAAGTTATAGGTTTCATGCCTAATGCTTCCTTTATCGCACAGAACACGAGCTAAGTAGGCTATGGATGAGTTTTTGTACTTACTAGTGCGGGCATATAGTTTCCTATATAGGCTTCTGGTTCTGACTGATGAGATACAAGGGGAGAGTTGTGAATGTAGAGGGTGTTATGAGTCAGATAAGATGGATTTCGCCCATTTTTCACATGAGTCCATGTGCCTGTCAACCAGAATATTAACAAGCTGGTTAAGTGGCACGTTGCTCACCCTGCTGACAACCTTTGACATCCTACATAATAAGATATAGTCCTTCTTCAGTAGCCCTGGAAAAACTAAGGCGGAACAATAGAGAATACGGGAGTTAACGAATTGTAGGAGTAAGGGTTGGGTTACACCGGAATGTCTTAACTTCTTGAAGTAGAAGGTAAGACGGTATATTTTCTTAGAAATCATCAAGATATGAGACGACCAAGAAAGATCAGAAGATGGAGTGACGCCTAGGTATTTAATTTCCGACTTGGTTTCAATTTCAGTGCCATCTGTGTTGCACATCTCGTGAGTGCTAACCAGTTTGTTTTGGTCAGATTTATGCCTAAAGGTGAAATTAACTGTTTGGCATTTGGAGAGAGAGAGAGACAAAATCTGAAGCGACCATTATATTCTCTGCCAAGCTGATATTCTTAATCCGCTCAACAAAAATCAGATGCATTCCAGAGGTTGTACCTTGACAGTTTTTCTTTCACTTGTCCATGAATCTCTACCAGCCACTTCGCAATGAAGTGATATGGCGAATTTATCATATATAATACTGAGTAGAGTGTGGCTTCGTGTTTATGTACCTTAGCTAAGCTGTGCATGCCTCAGGGAAGAGCAAAGTTTTCTCGCTGCAATTGTATCTTTACTACTTCTTATGATCTAATGTGCATATTCCATGATTTTCAGTAACTTCTTCTTCCGAATTCTTCCCGTTGATAGTGATTACGGTTTGTTGTTATTAATATTAGTAAAAAGTTTGAGCATTGTGGATTAGATCAAATAAAGTATAATTATATTTTAATAGTTTACACACAATGATAAGTTTTGTTATTGATAATATTTAGAGGAAAACTACTTCCCGTGTTCACACCACTGTTGGAATTGTTTTATTCACACATTTATGATTTGTATTCATATATATATAGTTCATTATTATTATTTTGCTCATTCATGTTTTGTGTGTGTGTGTGTGTGTTCACAGTCATATCTTAGAATCATTTAGAATTATATTCCAAGTTGTTGACAGTTGTACTGAGTCACCCTTGTTACATGTATCCGGTGTGACTTTAATGAATATCGATTCTGTTATGAGTTTTTCTTTCAGTTTGTTCATGTTTGTTTTTAGAATACACACATTCTTCCAATCGATATTGTGGTCTTTGTCCCATGCACGTGCAGCTATCGATGTATTTTTTTCAAGATTTTTTAAAGCTTGTGTCCCTATTGGTTGACCTTTGGTTAGGCGTTTATGTTCATTCACTCTTATTTTGAGTGATCTGGACTTGTTTGACCCACATATTTAGTCGGACAGTCAGCACAAGATATTTTATAAATCAAATTGTTTTTATCCATCATTTTTATGGGATCTTTCAGTGGATTTATTTTATTTTTGATTAGATTTGTCGGTCTAAAGGTTGTCCGAATGCCAATATTTTTGAGGTTCCTTTGAATTGCCTCTGATGTACCATTTTTATATGGTATTGCGACTGTTTTCTTCCATTCTTCCTTCTTGTTATTCTCCGGTTTTACCCTCATTTTTCTCTTTTTTATATTATTTCTTATAAATTCTTTAGGGTAGTTGTTTTCGAGTAGCATTTTGAATGGGACTTTTATTTCTTTACGCTGGTCCTGTGGTGTTGTTGTAAGTCCACGTATTCTATCTGCAAGACCTTGTATTAATCCTCATTTTACCATGAGTGGATGAGCTGAGTGATAATCAAGGAATCTTCCAGAGTGTGTGGTTTTTCTATATATCGTTGCTTTTATGCTACCATCTGTCATTCTTTGTAGTTTGCAATCTAACATAGGCAGTTCTCCAATTTCATTCTCTAATTCCATAGTGAATTTTATTGAGTCAACGTGTCTGTTTATGTGTGAGAAAAGTTTTTCAGTATCGTTTTTTTCACTATTACTAGTGTGTCGTCTACATACCTCCACCAACATTTTAGTGATGATGTGAATGGTTTAATGGCATTCTCTTCCCAATAATCCATGAATATGTCAGCTATTATTGGTGAGATAGGCGATCCCATAGCTACTCCCTCATTTTGTTGGTATATTTTTCCTTCGAATGTGAAATATGTTGTTGTCAGACAGAATTCCACCCCTTTTGTTATCTATTCTACGGATAACTGTGTTCTGTCTTTCAGGCCATTATCTTCTTTTAGTTTCTCTAATGTGATTATTCATCACATACATATTTGCATTCATCATTAGACCTAAAAAAGGGGTAATTGCTTCTAAAGAAAATTCCCACTATCGCTGAATCTCGTTCTTTTCGTTCACTAAAATTTACTTGAAGATAAACATTATAAGAGACAAGGGAAAGAATTTACTGCCTTGAACTTTACTGCAAGCAATTCAAGCTAATGAATCTTCGAAAGGCTGGTGAAAACCTGATTACTATAATTCAGGTATTTTAGGCTTGAATTATTTGGTTTCTTTCCTTAAAGCATTTGTTAAGGGATTATAAAAATTAAAAAATGTTAGACGCTGTAAAAAGCGTTTCCTGGTCATGGTGATCTGTTATACTCTATACTTCATATATATGTAATGACTTGTTACTTGCATTCTAGGTGGGACCTACAGCCCAAAACAGCACATCTACAATCCATTGTATGCTCCTAATGTCTTTTTTGGCTGGCTGCATGATTGGCCACAAGCTCTTTTTTCTTCCTCATCTGACTGCCTTGAAATCAGTCAAGGATATCCAATCTGTCTCTTTCCGTTCAGGTTCCAATGAAGGGCTTGGATTATGATGTCACCTGAGGTTATCCTCGGATAAGTTTATTTCAAATATCGCAAAGTGATGATGCAGTGATAAAAACTGTATAACGTTTCGAGCATAAATAATTGCTCATAATCACATCACGAGTAGTCACATAGTTTCACACTTTCTCCTAAATACTTTTTCTATCTTTCTGTCCTTTCGACTTCCCTTTGGTGTTTTGTTGTCACTTTGCATATCTTCAGTATAAGCATGGCAACATTCTGATTGCATGTGTGCGGTGTTGAATCGATAGAAAGAGCTTGATTGATTAACCTCTTTCTTTTAGACTTTAGTTCATCCCATCCAGAATGGGTAAAGATAGGTTCAGTTATATGTCTGTATAATCGGGCCAAAAGCATAACTAATAAGCCAGAAGATTTGAATAATCAAATCAAACATTTACAAGTGAACAACTACCCACCAGAATTTATTCAAAAATACATGAAGAACCATAGAAAAACTAAGATTAGCAATAAAAATGACCAAAATAATATAGAATTCAAAGTGTCTGTAGTACTGCCGCATGAAGATGGAACGTCAGTGGCGCTACGTAGGATTCTCAATGAGGTTGGCATTCAGATCAACCAACCAAACAAGTCTCTCAGAGATACACTTTGTCGGCTTAACGACCCAACAGATCCAATTAAGAAAAATAATATAATTCAACAAATACCATGTAATGACTGTTAATGAGGTCAGTTGCGTAGGTCAGACAAGTAGATCGGGGTCAACTACATGACTGGAACATAAAAATTCAGCTACACACACACACACACCTTAGAATAATTGAGCGCGCTTTTCGACTATTACGCTACATTTTGGTCATAAATAAAATCTCTTATTACTCTAAAATTTTATGCAAAGTGTTTGCGGAAATTATCACAATTATTAACCTTTCGAACACTGAATCCAAAAAATACAATCTTATTGACAGATAATACACATAACTCACTGTTTGGATTTGTGGAATTTTTAAACATAAACACATCTATAATTGTATATATTGTTGGATTTATATGTTCAAGTTGCTCCAAGTCAGTGAGTTTATGGTTAAGATATCATTTTAGTTAAATGTACTGAACTATATTGCATGTTGTCTTATTGTATAGTTGTCGTCGCTTTTTGCCCTTTTTTCTGTGAACTGTTTCCTTTGTTGATGTTGTTCTCATTGTTTGTCCGTTATTTTCTGATTTTGAGGGGAGCAACCCAAAAAGTTGCTTCTCTCTAAACTTTTACTTAATGTAATCATTCTTTTCTCAGGCGTGAGGCTAGCAACCCCACCCTGTAAACAAAAATTGCTAAAGAAACTTCAGTATGTGAACCTCCTTGCACCAAAAGAAAAAGTCTGTGTAGGAACATGGAACGTCCGAACTATGTACGAGACTGGAAAGCTGCCCAGATCGCCAACGAGATGAAAAGATACGGAATACAAGTGCTGGGAATATGTGAGAGCAGATGGAATGGGAGTGGACTCACCAAATTGTCAACAGGTGAGTCAGTGATCTACTCCGGTCACCCAGAAGATAACCACACGCACACCGAGGGCGTGGCTATCATGATGTCACCAACGGCAACGAAAGCCCTGATACAATGGGAGGCGATTTCGTCCAGGATAATGACCGCCAGGTTCAACTCCAAAGGAAGGAAAGTGTCAATCATACAATGTTATGCACCCACAAACAACGCAGACCTCGAGAAGAAAGAAGAATTCTACAGGCAACTACAGGCAACAATGGACAATACTCCAGCTGGCGACATGAAAATACTAATGGGAGACATGAACGCCAAACTGGGACCAGACAATACGGGAAGGGAACTCATCATGGGTAGAGAAGCTCTAGGAGAAATGAATGAAAACGGAGAACTCTTCGCCGACTTCTGCGCCTTCAACGAACTGGTGATTGGTGGCAGTGTATACAAGCACAAAGATATCCACAAGGCTACATGGGTGTCACCAGACGGGCAAACCAAAAACCAAATCGACTTCATCTCAATCTCAAGGAAGTGGAGGCGCAGCCTACTGGACACAAAAGCAAGAAGAGGAGCAGACGTTGGCTCAGACCACTATCTCGTACAAGGGACAATCCAAATCAAATTAAAAGCTTTCAGGGAATCAGGAGCTGCAGATAGACCACAAGCCAAGTTCAACACTCAAAAGCTGAAGGACCAGGCTACAAAGGACATCTTCATTGCAAGCATAAAGGACAAAGCCGAGACACAAATCAACACTAGCGAAGAGGTCGGCGTTGAAAAGCACTGGAACAACTTGAAAACGGTGTGGAGCCAAACCTGCATAGAAATTCTAGGCAGAAAAAAGAGACAGGACAAACAGTGGCTCACTACGGACACTTGGAAACTAATAGAAGAGAGAAGGACAGTGAAGCAAAAGATTATCCAGTGCACGGACGAGCAACAAAAACAGGAGCTGAATGCAAGCTACAATACACTGAACAAAAGAGTGAAGAAAAGTGCCAGGGAAGACAAAAGAAAATATTATGAAACCATGGCAAACGAAGCAGAACAAGCTGCAGGCAAAGGAGACCTCGCCACACTCTACCAAACAACTAGGAACCTTTCGGGCAAACGTTCGACACAGATTAAGCCAATAAAGGACGACAATGGAAAGTCAATCACCAAAGAGGTGGAACAGAGAAAGCACTGGGTTGAACACTTCAAAAGACTTCTAAATCGTCCGCCACCTACAACACGTCCAGCAATACCAACAACGGAAGCAGAACTACCAGTGAACACTGACCCCCCGACGAAATCAGAAGTCCTGAATGCAATCAAGATGCTTAAAGCTGGGAAAACACCGGGACCAGATGGAATCCCAGCAGAGGCTTTGAAAATAGACCCAGAGACAACAGCGGACTTGATGACACCACTACTGGAGAAGGTGTGGAAAGAGGGCAAAGTACCCGAGGATTGGAAGAACAGTTACTTATTCAAACTTCCAAAGAAAGGAGACTTAAGTCAAGCTTTCATTACTCTCAAATCTGTATGGAGGTCAACAGCAATCAGCATCAAAAATAAGATCCGGATTTTCAACTCCAATGTGAAGTCAGTGCTACTATACGGATCAGAGACTTGGCGAGTCATAAAGAGCATCTCAAACAATCTTCAAACCTTCATTAACAACTGTCTCCGCTCAATACTCAAGATCAGATGGCCAGAAAAGATCAGCAACAGGGATCTCTGGGAGCGAACCAATCAGGAACCGATTGTGAAACAAATAGGCAGAAAGAAATGGAGATGGATTGGCCATACGCTGAGGATACCATCAAGTGACATCACTAGACAAGCCCTCGAGTGGAACCCGAAAGGGAGGCGGCGAGTTGGTCGTCCAAGGGTGACTTGGAGGAGGTCATGCGAGGAGGAGATGAAAGCATGTGGACAGACCTGAAGCAGGTTGAAAAAGTTGTCAGAAAACCGAAGTCAATGGAGGTGCGCAGCTGAAGCCCTATGTTCCTCTAGGAACTAAAGGATACAATAATAATAATAATAAGTTAAATAATCTAGAGGGAAGCTCAGTCATTGCACTGCACATCATTCCCTTGCATGTAATCACAAAATAGGATGGACGGGACAGTGTGAGAGTGTTAAAAAGTAATGTAGTTAGGTGGAGTGTAGAGAGAGGTTAATTAATGCAGCTCTCTGTTTATTGATTCAACGCGGCACACATGCAAGTGGAATGATGCGACGCCTATACCGGAGATATGAGAAGTAACAACTAATGGAGGTATGACAGTCAGAAGGAGAGAAAAAAGTATTTAGGAGAAATTGTGAAACAGTGTGATTAAAATCGATATGATTATGAGTAATAATTTATGCTCGACACCTTGTCATCCAGTTACCAATCCTGCAGCTAAGTTGGTTCCCGCTTATTGAACAACATACTCTTCGATACAATCAAAGGAATAAATACTTTGAATATTGCTATTGTTGATAAGGATCATGAGGTGGATACCGTGAAATGCTTTAAGATTATTCATAGACAATATAACTCTCTTTAATTTTACCGAAGCAATAGTTATCAGATTGTTTGAAACCTAATTTAGCTGTTGAGAAGGTCTCATTTCTCAGTTGTTGTTTTTTCTGCCCTGGTAAATCAGCGTTTGATTTATTCCTCTTCTTGGTCAATTAGATAGTCTTTTACTTTAGCATAATTTAAGTTTGTGCCTATTTTGCTTCTATAACTTGACCTAAACTCATTACGCTACTGGACAAGTGATTAGTTATTCATCATCGAAATTCTCACCTCTTCTATTGACTGTGAAGCTCGAATTTCAACGTATCCGTCCATTAACTTTATATGTTTGTTGTTTGATTAGGCTTTTATTATTTTTTTGAAGTTTTTGTATCGATTTGGTTATGTTTTCGGGGTGGAGTTCCTAGCACCACCCTCCTTCTTTATCCGGGACCGGCTAGAAAATTAGCTAGCTAGTAATCTAGGTAGAGAAAAGCAGCAAACGACAGGATTCCCGGTGAACATAGACAAAACGAAGGTTATGAAAATAACCAACCAACAACAACAGCAACATCCAGCTTCAATCACCATCAACGGGAGAGATTTGAATGAGTTTACTTCATTCATTCACTTATCTAGCATTGAGCATTGTCTCAACTACAGGCAGTCGGAACGGACGAGGATATCAAATTGAGTGAGAATCGGGAAGGCCAACGAGAAACACATTCATCAACCTGAAACAAACCAATCTGGAAATTTTCATCACTCAGCCATCATCAACAACAAAATTCAGTCAGATTTTCAATACAAACAACATCAAGTCAGTCAGTTCTTCTATACGAATCGGAAACTTGTCGGGTGGGTCACAAAGAATATTTCCAACAGCCTGTTGCAGACCTTCATCAACCAGCAACTGTCTTCGCTGGATCTATTCTGAAGATCAGATGGCCGGGCGTGGCCGGAAAGAATCACCAACAAGAAACTATGTCTGGGAACAAACAAAACAAGAATCATTCACCAACCAAAAAATATTTAGGAGAAAGTAGAGATAGATTGGACACTCACTGAGGAGATCACTGGATCAGGCCATTGCTCGAGTGTAAGGCGAAAGGGAAGCGGCGAGTGGGACGTCAGTCCAAGGGTGACATGAAGGGGATCATGTGAAGAGGAGTTGAAACAGTATGAACTAACATGGATGCAGGTGAAAAGTACAGTAGAAGACAGAAGCGAGTGGAGACGTGCAATTGAAGCCCTACGTTCCACTAGGAACCCTAGGGAACGGTAATAATACAATCATTTATCCCTGCATAATTTTGCCTCTCTATTAACAAATAATCCAATAACTTATTGCAGTTTATATATGTTAAAATATCTCTGTATACACAAAACATATACATTAACTCTTAGGGTGCATACAGATGAAGAGAAATGAGCGAAATAAATGATGTTCACATTATTTTTCTGAACAAACCGCTTTTGTTTTTTGCGGTTTTTTAAGATTCATGGAAGGGAATAAGTTTTAATTTAGAGTATTGATAAACGAGTCATGTATTAATCGAATCGTCACACTGCAGATCATCATGGAACAGAGGTTGGAATGGCAGTCAGCTCTCTACCTCAACTTCATTGACTTTGAAAAGGCTTTCAGCGGTCATTTTGGATACAGAGGTGATTTAGTAACTACTTCGCTACTACGACGTGCCGCCAACAATTAAACACCTCGTCCAACAGTTGTACGACAAGGCTGCATACCAGTTAATCCACAACGGGAAAGTTACGGAATCCTTCGAATTAAAGACGGGAGTAAGACTAGGCTGCCTACTATCGCGAATGATTCTCCTGATTGCGGTAGATGGGATAATGTGACAAACAGTATGCGGGCAGCGAGGAAACAGGCATAAAATGAACCCATAAAATAACTTGGAGGATCTGAACTTTGTCAATGATATATATCTGATTTCCCGCAAACTGGAAGATATGCCAGCGAAAATCAAAAAGTTCGCAGAAGAAGCATCAAAGATAGGACCTCCTACGGGTAAACATAGAGAAGACAGAGGTGATGAAGATTCCTGGCCAACACTAACAGCAACAACAACAGACAACAATCAGCATAAATGGGAGGAACCTGAAAGTAACACCCTCCAGTACAGACCCACGAGGAAAGCGTCGTTTCAGCTACAGGCCGACGGAACTGACGAGGATATCAAAGCAAGGATCGGAAAAGCAAGACAAGCTTTCATTACTCTCAAGACAGTTTGGAGGTCAACAGCACTCAGCATTAAAAATAAGATCCGGATTTTAAACTCCAATGTGAAGTCAGTGCTACTTACTACACGGATGGTTCAGAGACTTGGCGCGTCATAAAGAGCACCTCAAACAAACTACACACCTTCACCAACAGCTGTCTTCGCTCAATACTCAAGATCAGACAGCAGGCCGAAAATGATCAGTAACAGGGACCTTTGAGAGTAAACCAGCCAGGAACGGATTGTGCAACAAATATGCAGGAAGAAATGGAGGTGGATTGGCCATACTCTGAGAAAACAAACCATCAAGTGACATCACTAGACAAGCCATCGCTCGAGTGGAACCTGAAAGGGGAGTGGTTAGTTGGTCATTAGTACGATGGTGACTTGGAGGAGGTCATGTAAAGAGGGGATGAAAGCATGTGAGCAGACCTGGAGCCAGGTGAAAACTTTAGCAGATAGCAGAACGCAATGGACACACGTGCGACTGAAGCCCTATGTTCTTCTAGGAATTAAAGGAAATAATAATAATAATTGCTAAACGAACAAAAAATATTCAAATATTTAACAGTTAAACGCAATGTTAATTAATTAATGTATTAAACTGTTTACTTACTTCTGACATTTCCATGAAGTCTTTTTATATTCGTAGTAGTAGTAGTAGTAGTATTAGTAGTACAGTTAAATCTCCGAATTTCAGTATTCTATATAGTTAGTCGAGTAGATGAATGCTCTGGATTTAGCTATTCCTTAAATGTTAATTTCATTACTGTTGCATAATATCTGTTCTCAATCTTTTTTTTCTGTGCCTGTCCTGCTGATGACAATCCTCAAATTGAAGTTGTTGACGGATGGATAAATGGGAGAGAGAGAGAGAGGATGATTCTGATAAAATAAAATGCTTACATTTGATTGGTTAATTCAAATGTTACCTCACAGCTATTCGCCATTTTGCGTTTGTGTGAATATTTTTATTGTGGATAATAATGGCTTTAACATGAATGAGTCTATGCATGTACACCTAACACGTGCATGTGATTATCAAAGACATATATATATATATATATATATATATAATCTACAATATAAATGTTTGTCGATAATTTTGAAGATTATGTATATATAAATACACGAGAACTCATTGTGTTTGTGTATAAGCATTCAGTATTCAATGGATGAATAGTAAATAAATGAATGTTAAATAAAGATAACATGTTTATCAAAAAAATAAAAAATAAATGGCAATCCACATAAATTAGAAATAAATTAGAAAAATGATAATTAATTTTGTTTTTGTTCATCTTATGGAAATTTATTTTTAATTTTTAATCCTAGTTTATTCAAATATTTGTTAGACTAAAAAATTGGAGTGATTTCATTATACACAATTGTTTTATTTTATTCGAGTTTTATAGAGCCAAAAATAAACTTCGACTTCATTCTATCTGTGTTAAATACGATTGAGCAAGTGTAGGCTGAAGTTAATGTGAAAATGATTGAGATGACTTGAAAAATCATAATAATTCAAAAGTTCAAGTTTAAGTCCCAAACTAGGCTGACAGAACAGCTATCCAGTACTCCCAGATGGTTTTCCAATGGTTTTCTAACCAATGTCAGCTCATGATGAAATCATGTAACCAGTCAACCAAATCCCTATAAACCAATACTTGAATATCAATGAGTTGCTCACTGGCGACTGGCCCTATTCAGGTAGGTAGTTACCTGGGGTTTCAGTGGGAAGTCGTGACCAGTAGGGTGCAGAAGGTCGGATGTGAGGACAAATACTCGCCAAAGATATTGGCTAGGGGTTGCGCTATATCGTGAATTGGCAGAAGTTGGAGTGCATGGGCCAATGGATCGGGTCCCAGTGCCTTAATGGTCTACGAGCTCGCCTTGTATCCAGGAGGTCCAGGGTTCGAGCCTCGGTGGGTGCGTACTGCTGGAGAGTCCCAAACTGGGCTGACGAAACGGCTAACCAGTACTCCCTACTCGTTTTCCAGTGTTTCTCTAACCAATGTCAGCTCATGATGAAATCATGTAACTAATCCAGAAGTCTCTAAAAAGCCCCAGGGTGAATTAAAAACCTCCATACATTTGGTTCCCTTGATAAATTTCGATAGAGAAAGAAAGATAAGATTTTCAGTATAAAATGATAGCATTCTATTTCACAGGTTCTCATCATCTGCAAACTACTCGAAATTACAGTGGTTATAAATAATACCATTTCATACTTCACTGTATGAACGGTGATAGAGAAAACATTATAAGGTGGACGCATCTGGAATATAAATATTGCGGTTTATAGTCTAAGTTACCATCAATTTATATACTATCAAACTATGAAAAAGAAAAATGCCGGGGAGTGGGAGAAGACATAAAACAGAAAAATTTAAGAAACAGTGTCAACATGCCAACTGAAGAAGGTCAAAGTTCATCAATTTGAAAACTTGCTTAGTAAGTTGAGCCCACTAGTGTGTATGACTAATCAGTGTAATGAAAGTGATATGGTTGTTACCAAGGGAGTGAGAGATTGATTACACTCTCTCTCTTTCTGTGTGCATAAGTTTGGTCTGAGACGTTTGATTGCAATTGCTTCAGCAGTAAATCGTAGAAGATTCGCTGTCCTTTGTATGTTGAATATTTTGAAGGATTTGGAAATCTCGACAAAGTGACCTGTATCCACGAGGTGTCTGGTAATTGCATTTTGTAAATATCTGCTTCCTTTTAAGGATAAGTTTCTTGGAATATGCTCTGAAAACCGGATAGAAGCCCTTCTTTCTGTCCTTCCAATGTACTTGTTGTCGTGGGTGCACGTAAATTTACAAATGCAGTTAGAGGTAACATCAGCAGGGTACTTATCCAGTTTCGATTGGCTTGTAGTACTGCGTAGTGTCACCAGGTTGGCTGCAGGGAGGCATCTCTTCATCGCTCCTTTCATCCTCTTGTCAATCTTTTGCGAAACTGTTTCTCCTTTGTATGGACAGCAAATGAACACTTTCTTCTTTTCAACTGTTGGGTACTTCTTTTTCTCATCTCTTTCTTTGCTGTACTTCAGGATAAGTCCTTTTGGATACCTGTTTTCCTTAAGGCATTTGTCAAAGAACCTTAATTCTTCTTCTACCTTGTTAGGCGAACGTAACTTTCTGGCCCTGTCGTACAGTGTCCTTACTAATCCCCGCTTATAGCTCACAGGGCAGAAGCTGTTGTAGTGAAGGTATTGTGCAGTCCAGGTTTCTTTTTTGTAGATGGACTTATCGACCGTTCCATCATTTCTTCTTTTTACATTTAGGTCCAGGAAATTGAACTCACCGTTGTGTTCGTATTCCATGGTGATTTAATGTTTGGGTGGATCTCATTCAGGCGGTCAAATAAATAAATTCAATTCAAATTAAAAACTACCTAATTTTGCTTTATTTACAATAATTGGTTAAGGTATGCGAGCTTATGACAAAAAACAGCATTAATGGAAGTTTTGGTAGTTCAACGTTCAAATAGGCCGCTTAGTGGATGAACTTGACTATACATCCAATTATGACTCTTTACCCAGATGTCTTTTGTCAAAAATGGTGCCTTCACTGTATGGCAATGGATAGCGGCAAACACCAGGTGAGATTAGGTGTTATCGTGATGTTGTGTTTGGGTTGTTTTACGTTGTTTTCAAGCGTTTTTTCGACTGAAATGCATTATAAATACCATATTTTAACGAAAAAAACTTGGAAAAATGGTGGAAAGCAGACGTTCTTGGCATTTCGAGTGAGCATATATCTGTCATAGAATTTCGTTGTTTCTGTGCATAAGAAATGTTAAAATTCTATGTAAATTGTTAATTATTGTAACAAAAAGGATTTAAATTAGGAAATTGAAGATATTTTTTTTTGAAATGCTGAAATGGTGTTTTGAATCTGTGAGTTATGAAAAGGAGTGTGAGTTGATTTTTCCGTAAGACAGCAGTGAAGAAACAAAGTTATTTACTGAAAGGTACTTCGGTTTTTAGCATTTTTGGTATTGGCAATTATTTGGTAACAGATACTTTACTGTTGTTGATTTCCAGGTCACAATTGTAATTTACGCAATAGTTCACTTTATCTGGAAGCTTTTGATGAAGAGTAATTTAACAGAATTTGCGTGTTACCATTGGAATCTTTGTGATATTATGCAATTACTTATGAAAATAAATATTTCTTAAAAATTTTAACAGTATTCTTGTACTACTACTTTCTTCAGTTTGTCAAAGGAGTAGTGATATAGCCATTTTCGGAATACGTAATGATTTACTTCAAAAGAGTAATTATTTTCTCAGCATAAGAATACTAGGAAAATTATCTTTAATAGGATTTACCTATAATACGTTGTTTTCAATGTACGTAGTCGTCCTACATTTGTTAATGTGTATATGTAGTAATTGCATAACAAACACAAGCTCAACGTATTATTTTTCAGTAGCCCTGATCAAAGGTAGTCTTTTACGCAGTCGAACTAAGTAAAACTGAAATATTGTACACACATAAGGACTAATAACGGTCTGCGACTTTGACATTATTTTACAAAAGGGCTGCTGTATTTTGTTATTACAATGCAAAAACTTGTTTGAAGCTATTTTCTTCTTAAGACTAATGCAAACTTAGACTATGCGCAACCGGATTAGATGTAACTGAAACATTACATGCAAGGTTCGATGACGTACTGAAGAAATGATAACGGTTTACGACAATGATGCGTTTCACACAATTATTACTACATTGCCTGTCAATTTAGTTAACTACGCAATATCCTCGAAATGATAGTAGCACCAGAACCGCTTTTCCGGCTTTCAGCACCACCCGATCCTTCAGAAGAAACTGGTTATGATCTTTTCAAGAAAAGATTGAGATTGTATTTGTTCGACCACCTTCGGCCGCATTGAGAAATATCTATGGATGTATACATATAACGTGAATTAATCTTACCTCAGGTGAACAATTCCTTATCTTAGCCATAATGAATACGTGAACAAGGGGGTGGGAATAGTAATAGAAGTGATGATATTAGACCATATATCTCATAATAGATTTGAAGAATTATAGAACTTCCCATTTATCTTTCATAGTTTGTCTTCTGCGAAATACAAGTATAACACAGATGCCGCTCCTATCCCTCCATTACAATCAGCTGAAAAAAGGCTAAATCTTCAAACTTTATACCTCTTTGATTAAGTTACCCAATAATATTCTTTTTGTTAATGTATCCACATGGATATCACATCTGTAAAATTTATACGCATGTTAACTTGTCCTCTTAAGCTGAAAAATGTGATGTTTATGTGATTTTTATTATTATCATCATTTCAAAACCTGCCTCAGTCACGTGTACTACGTATTAGCCGCGACGTTTACGCAAAGGAAAATCTACCAATCAAAATATACACAAGTGACCTTGAGGTGTTCAGCCACCTCATGAGGCGTGTGTGCCGCTCTCTTCATCGCCACACTCTATTTTGATGCCTTGTTTAAATCCAGATTCTCAACCTGATTTTTAAAAGTGATTTTCATGGATTCACTGAAACCCAACTGTGCTAACAGTGCATCAACGGCTGATTAGACAATTAAGTGATTCAGTGCTGTCAGTATGAGAATGACCAGATGACTGGTAAAAATAATTTCATACATTTATTCCCCTTAATGAATTTGAACAGAGCAAGAACTATAGATTAAGCAGAATAAAGTGGTAAATTCTTTTATTTCGTTGCATTCGTCAGCTACTTACACGGCAAAGACATTATTGAATTTATCTGCAAAAACAATTTAACATACTTGCACAAAGTTCATTTTAAACAAAAATCAATCGATCAATATACGAATACACTAATAACATATATATATGTAATATTAAACACTATTCCGAACAATAATAATCATACACAATGGAAACTTTTCAGCATTACGCATTCAGATGAAAGAGAGCAAGGTGAAAATATCCAGTTACCAGGGTAAAGAAATACAGATAAGCGCTTCTTTCTGGACGCATAAATCAGGTTTCAGACGCTTGATGGAGATGGCTTCAGCAAACTTGTCGAGAATTGAGCTCTTTCGCCTATTGATAATTTTGAACGACTTTTCGATATCCACCTCATGACCGACTCGTGTCAAGGAGGTGGTTGGCGATGGCACTGTTTAAAGCATTTGTTGTCAGCTCTAGACATAAGTTTTTTGGTACATGTTCAGAAAATCGTAGATATTCCCTTCCTCTTTGTGTCCTTCCGATGTAACTGCTCCCCAGATACACGTAAATTTGTATATACAGTTGGAGTTAACATGAGAAGGATATCTATCGATTTTTGAATACACTAAAGAGCAAGTTGTTCGATAGATGGGAAAAGGCTTAGCTGCAGGATAGGCTATGGCTAGTGATGTACTCAGCCTTCTGTTGATCATCGCTGCAATGTTTTCACCTTTATAATCAAGCTGAATATAGATTGGCTTTTCACCCACTGTGATTTGTTTTATATTTGTTACTTCAGATCTTCCATACGTGTTAATGAACGTTTTAGGGTACCAATCGCTCTTCAATATCTTTTCAAGACACTCAAATTCTTCCTCTAATTTCTCTATGGATTATATTCTCCTCGCTCTATAGTACTGGGTCTTGACTAGACCGCGTTTAAAGCTGTTTGAACAAAAGCTATTAAAATGTAAGTATTGTCTTTTCCATGTAGGCTTTCGATAAATTGACTTCTGAAGATTACCGCCTTGTAGGCCTTACTAAAAATAAATAAATTGTCCTACTGATAACTGATATGAAGCGATTTCATGTTATGGGATTAAAGTGTATTCACTCCGTTGCAGCTTGGATGTGATTTATCTTGCTGTGTTGTGGCACAGACTATAGAATGTAAGACGTTGAAAAATATTCAGCATAGTAGTACATGTTTTAAGTTATCCGGCCTTAAGTCTGGAAAACATTGGAATTTGGGCGTAAAAAACACCTGCACTGTTACGGAAATTTCAGATAACATAGCTGAGGATTCATGTGTCATTTGGAAAGCTAGAAACGCACAGTAATAGTGTTCATAGAACTTGGTGTTTTGAAGGTTCAGGAGAACGTTTAGGAATGTTACAAACAAGGAGTTAGTGTTTGTAATATTCACTGAAAAATGCCTATTAAAAAAAATTAAAAGACTCATTAGTGAACAAAAAAATATTCTTTTCGAAGGATTTGTCATCCGTTTCTAAATTCATATGATTGTAATAATCAATAGTAACAACAATAATATTGTTTTAAATTACATTGATGAAAACGAAACACGTAGTTCAGTGAAGAGCCTCTTTTCGCCGGCGAATTCATTTTCCACTTTAGCTGTACAATCACAAACATATATGCATTATTTTTTGTATGTATGTGTACATTAACTTTGTCAAACAAAAATGCGATTGGGTTATGGTTATTTTAACTAAACAGGTGAAGATTGGTAATTGGAGTTACGTAATACAAAATCAGTCAAGAAAATTAGGTGTTTTCAATGAGATTAGGGTAGTAACAGAGGTGGTGAGTTGTCACAAACAGTTGTTAAAAAAGAAGTTATGTAATTATATGAATAGTTTGATGAGTGAGTTTTACTCAAGATATACATAGGAACAAAGTAGAGAATACTAAATTACGCAAGAGTTCTTTAGCTTCAGATACAAGCTTCAAAGTGCAACTTTGGAGATCAGCTCCATACTCAACTACGTGATCGTCTGTTTGCTGTATTCAATATATCGAAGTTAGATAAAGAGTTGATTCAAGTTCCTTCCTATACCTTTCAAACTGCTAAGGATTTATGTAATACATATGAAGATGTCATCAGTGAACACCTAACTCCCACTACGTCAGTATCTGATGTCATGCTGTCCAAAGTTGATAATACGAGTGTTCGTAAAAAGAAATCTAAACTGTCGTCCACATGTAGTGGAATACAGAAAAAGAGCAAAACCATCAGACCGTGTTTTTACTGTGGAAAGATTCATCTTCGGAGCACTTGCCGTTTTCGGGGTGCTAAGTGTCATAAATGTGGTAAAGTTGGACACATCAAGACGGTTTGCAGAAGTTCAAATACTTATGTTACTCAGAATTCTCATGGTTCTCCCAGTTTGTTCGGTAAAATAAACTCAATGTCTCTTTCAACTTTTCACAGCAATGAATCTCATCTAATGAGAACCTTCACTACAAAATCGGGCAAGTCTCACTGTTTTATAATTGACAGTGGGAGTACTGAATCGATAATTTCTAAGAAAGATTTGCCATCGCTTTGTAAGCATGCCCAGATAGACCTTACTAGTAGTTCAATTACAGGCATAACTGGTCATATGCGCGTAAACCGGATAGAAGCAAGAAAATGATAGAAGTCAGAAATTCTTATTTTGCAGTGTTATATATATATATATATATATATATATATATATATATATATATGAAATATTAAAATAGAAGTCAAAATTAGTAAAGATATTTAAAAAGTATTATATTATATTATTGGTGTAAATGAGTTATAAAATAGTACAGTTACTCACAAATGGAACTAACTCCACTTCCACAATTCTATTGATATAATCCGAACGGTTCATTAGGTATGCTTCTGTCGTGTTTTCTCCATTACAGGATATGACAAAGGGGTTGTTGAATACTCTGTGGACGAGGATAAGAGATTCCTGTAAATTCTAAAGTATGCAACCAGAGAATTAAGTATGGCAAACCGACAGTTGCGAATAACCTGCGTCGGTGGCACAGTGGTTAGGACTCTTGCCGACCATGCACAAGGCCGATGCACACCTGATATCTATGGTCAGCCTGCAAAATTTTGGCTACCGATATCCATGCTGAAAATTCCATACTTGTACCAAAAATACAGTGTGTAATCAAGCTGTAATCAAAAAAGAAAATAAATAAATAAAATAAAAATAAATTTGTATAAGAAAAGTACTTGAGCATGCCAATATAAACGTTTACATTCACCACACAGAATACACTTTAAAGTTGTTGATCGGTTATGAACTGAACATATTTTGTTTTTCTCTTCTCTGATTTTGTATGTTTGCATAGTATCTCTCTACCCCCTCTCTCTCTCTCTCTCTGTCAAGGAGAAGATTGTGTATCGCCTAAAGATTACTCCTTAATTAATTTAATTTTATTATAGCTTGATTCCAAACAGTATTTTTGGTACAACTGTCGCCCTTTAAGCTTGTGGTATCAATAGCCCAAATTTAGCAGGTCGACCATTGATATCAGATGTACATCGGCGCGGCATCGAACTTCGGACCATGTGCATGGTTGGCGAGCGTTCTAACCGCTGTACCACAACTCACAATTAAAAATGGTACTTTGAATTTGTACAGAATTTTGTAATATTCTTTATCACTTCATCGCATTCACACTTTGGTCGGACTGCCTACTTATAAGGGGATTAGTAGTAGTAGTAGTAGTAGTAGTGGAGTAGTGGAGTAATCCGTCATTAGATTTAAAATGAGCCTGTTGTTGTTTGTCTTCTTCTTTTTCTATATACACAGGTTATATGTGTGATTTATTTCCTCTACGTGCATACACACCTGTATACATTACATACATCCATATATATATATATATATAATATCCGGTTTATTGTGTATATATGTGTGTGTTGGACTTTGTTCTCAGTCTCTTTACTGTGATGGATGGTCATAAAGGTAGGAAGGCTGATGAAGGTAGACGCTTTAGCATGGGTAGATAGCAGGCAATCAGTTACGATTTGAATTTCCTTAGGTAGTTTACCTTTTTGTGTTACTGCCGTAAAGGAATTCTACTGTAATTATCGTATCCCAGGTGTTACGTGTACCTGTTGTTAAAGGTGCGCGTACTGTCAACTTTTCACTTAAGCAGCCAGAATATCTGTTGTAACGTTTTGATGTACTATGCCTCACGAAAGCCCTTATCTTACCGTTGAATAAGTTTAACAGTTGATGTTATATATTTTGTAGGCAGCATTAACTGTTCAATTCTTTTATTCGGTTTACATAAAGTAAAATTACCGCTATAGACATCCTACTGAAAAGAATACGAGACAGCAGTATAAAAATGACCGCTGTGTTTCATTCCGGTATGAAAGAAATCTGATTCCGAAACTCTGAATCATTTGAGCTAACCACCTCTTATTGTATCTATCAATTCAATTACCCCTGTGGAGCTAGTCATACTTTCCACTGCTCTGAAAACTTAGTTTTTCGTGCTCGACAGCAACTACCACAACTACCAGTGTGGCCAAATAAATAATGTTGTTAAAACCGTCAAGAGTTCCATATTAGATCATCTCGTTCAAATAGGCCATAAAGCTAGCCAGCATTGAAGAGACTTTCTTTATCATCTATCCTGCGTCGAATAAATTACGAAACACTCAAAACAGCAGAGGCTAACTGCAATTCACTTAAGTCAACCGGAGGTCTACATGCTAAATAAACAAGTCCAGTCAGTCACTGTTGGTACCCTGGCTTGTTGTCGAACCCATAAATAAATAAATGAATAAATAAATTCTCTTTTACTTCCCTTAATTTGTCTGATATTCACTTAGTTTAGTATTATATTAATGCGTATTATCTTTCTCTCACTGATGCTTTTGAAATGTAGTCACCTATCGATAATATTTATTAATTCAATGTAACTTAAAAAAGTGCTAATGTTGTTGAAAGCAATAATTCTTTAATTTTTCAAAAGATTGGATACTGAACAAAGTTTACTCTTTTCGATAACTTCATCATCCGGCTCTACAGTTGTATATACATTATAGTGAATGAATGAATGAATTAGTGTTATGAACAACATTAATGTTGCTGTTTAAATAACATCGAATCAATAATAATAATATCAGTGGATTACACTTCGATAGCATCAACATAGAATAAGCTGAATGTCAGAAAAATTAGAAAAGATAATGTTACAAATTCATGAATTTACAGTCTCTACTGAAGGCTGGCCAGGAAGGGCAGTAGTAGGGGCTGGACTTGGTTGTTCTGAACACAGAACACTGGTTGTTTGAGGCAGATTGCAATAGTCTCTGTTGTTTGAAGCCTGCGGTACTTCGATGATTTTAAAAATATATTAGGCACCCGGTAGATTATGATAGAGAAGGATTCTTCCACGCTAGCTGGCTGGCTTTGTGGCCGGCCGGTTTGGACCAGATGGTCCAATATCGAACTGTTAATGGTTTTCACTACATCTTTACTTAGCCATAGAGGGAGATGTTCTCGAGTGAGTACGAAATATCAAGTTCCTAGAGCAACGGCCAATATAACTCGTTTGTCTACAAGTTCAGTTAAATTGGTAGATACAATTTGAAGTGGCTAGTCTAGGTACTTCATCTTTCAGTCTAGGTAGCACCATCGGTTGTGCAGAGAGTAAGACGTGCAGTTCGCCAGCAGTAAAAGTTCTCTGAACTGATTTTCTTAATTTCTTCGTAATTATCTCACTTCGTATATCGCCCTTGAATTGTAGTCGTATGTAAAGTGGCTTCTTGTTTACAGATAGTGAGTAGTCCTTTTCCATTTTCTTTGTCATGTATTTCTTGATAAATTTTTCAGGATAGCTATTTTCGATCAAAGTATCAGATACAATACTTAATTCATCTCCAATTACTTCTTCAGATCAAATGGCTCTAACTCTGTGGCTGAGGGTCTTTACTAAATTTCTTTTGTACTTGAGAGGAACGAAGCTGTGAAAATGCGTGTTTTTTCCTGTCCAAGTACTTTTTCTATGCAAATTTCTTTTTTTTATGCTACCATATGGTTTTCTTTTAAGGAGGACATCCAGGAAGGCAACTTATTCTCTTCTGGGATTCCTCTTCGCATGTGAATTTCATAGCCGAATGTACTTCATTGAATTCAGTAATTATTGTACTCCTATCAGAACCATTATCACAAAGAATAAAGGTATCATCCATATATCGGCAATAAAATAAAAGCTTACTGATAGGGTTGGTCAGAGGTCCATTTTCTAGCTTACTTAGAAAAAAATCAACCAGAATGGGACCCAATGGGGAGCCCATCGCCACCCGATCCACTTGTCTGCAAAGCGCTCCGTCAAATTTGAAGTTTACATTCATGGTACATCTTAATAACAATTCTTTTAGGACTTCAGTACGGATGCCAATGTTTATCGACTGATCATTCACTTGTTCACATATGTAGTTTACTGTTTCAAGTAGAGGTACATTTGTGAATAACGATGTTATGTCCAGAGATATCATGGTTTTGTCCTTGATATTAATATCTTTTATTTTGTCTACGAATTCAAATACATCTTTGAAGCTATATTTCACTGTTTTATCATGCAAAGGTTTGATAATATTTACTAACCATCTAGCTAGAGCATGGTAGGGTGAATTTCGCATATCAAGTATTGGTCTAAACGGTACCCCTGGTTTATGCACTTTAGGTAAGATATACAGTCTTGGCGTATACGTGCCTGTTGGTCTGATTTCTTCATATAAACCTTCAGAAAATATTTGCCCATCCCTTAGTTTCTTCAAACATCTGGTTAATTCATTCTCTATTTTGTTATAGAAATCTTTCTTCTTCTCCTCAAGTTTTTGAAACTTCTGTGTGTCCTTCAATATATCATTCATCTTTTTAATATAGTCACTTCTATCAAGGAGGACTACTCCTGATCCTTTATCCGGCTTTGTGATGATCAGTCTCTCATCATTTATCAGTTTTTTTATTTCTTCTCTGTACTCCTTTGTCAAGAAATTCTCTAATTATTAATGCCATGTTAATGTAGGAACTGATGAAGAAGAGGTTATAGAGAGAAGCATATTCTTTGTTCATTAATCAATCTTCCAAATTTTTAATGGGCATATGTTTAATGAATATTACAAATTCTAACCTGAAAAATTTCTCACAGTTACAAGAGTCAGCATAGAAACGAAGAAGTTCAACTCGCTAAAACAGCACACACCGGTGAACTAAACATAATTATAACGATAGTACAATAGGTAAAAAAAGTTTAAGAAGACATGAAGAAAATAAAAGACAAACTCACCGTAGAAAATTTTCTTTGTCGACAAAATCATCTTCAGAGGTTCTACAGTCGTATTTATACTTACAAAAAATATATAGTGGTCTATTATTGAGTAATAAGGGGTCACATAATTGACATAATGACTCAAAAGTGGCTTTAGAAGTGAAAATTAAAAGTCGTAAATTACATGGTACTCAACGGCATAAAGATAGAAATTTGATAAGGTTCAAATTGCTATTGAGGGAGAATAAAGGTGGTAGTTGAGTGCCAATTTAACAAGTGTGAAGAGGGTGTGTAAATATACAAGAGGAGCATATGAGAGTGATAATAGTGAAATAATTATTGAAGCAAAAGCAAACTAAAAGTAAAATTGGAAATTAAAAGAGAAAAGCTAAAAATAAATTTTTTTTACAGGGAACGACTAGTGAGGAGGTTAAGACCATGGTAGAATAAGAGACTGGACAAACTTCTTCTGTATACAGAGTTCGGGGTTGTATTGACGAATTGCCAGCGCCTCCGCCATACACAAAAGCCGAAACCTGACGCCATTTGTACCATTTGGCCTGACTTTTTAGATGATCCTGAAAGACGACTGGTGGAACTACGTGGCCTGAGTACACCAAATGCTCGAGAAATGCGCTAGTAATTGTCTTGCATTGTGTCTTTGCTAATCATACTAGGTAATGTTCAGAGATGCGTTTGGAAAGTATGCCTTCTGTGCGGCTAATATAACAGGCTACACACAAGCAGGTGAATTTTTATAAGCACACATTGAAGTGGCTCAAAGCGAAAGTTCATCCTTCACAGATCCACTGATCATTTGTCGGCTGTAGAAATTGATACATACCTCAGTCATAAAGAAGGCTTTCCTCAGTGATCTGCATAAGCGATCCTTCAAGATCTCAGCTGCGGTATCACCTTTGAATTCAACGCTCATAAATAGCAGTTTCTTTGGCACCGTCTGGGTTCTTTCAGGCTTTTCCCTTAACTTCATGTTTTTTTCCCGATAAATCTAGGAGGATATTGATTCTCTATGAGGACATGTTTGAGTCGCCCCAGTTCCCTACCGATTGTATCACTGGAACATATTCTGTTTATTCTTGAGGATAAGGAGTAAGTCAGGTTTATCTAAGTGATTTAAGAAGACAATTTGGGAAAAGATAAGTGGAAACATAAGGAAAAAAGACACTAAGGTAGAAGGACTTATATAACTGCGACAGATTTTAAGCTCCTTTAAAGACAGTCTACAGCCATTGATTGTTGGCACCCAGCGACATTTTCCAGGCAGATAAATGAATCCCCGAAAGTATGTTTAAACAATAAATTATTATTATTGTTCCCCTGGGTTCCTAGTGGAACATAGGGCTTCAACTGCACGTATCCATTTGCTTCTGTCTTCTGCTGTGCTTTTCACCTGCATCCATGTTAGTACATATTCTTTCAAGTCCTTTTCACACGATCTCCTCCATGTCACCCATGCACAGACGACCCACTCGCCGCGTGCTTCCCTTTCGGCCTGGTTCTACTAGAGGGCCTGACGCGCAATGTCACCCAGCGGCCTCCTCAGCGAGTGTCCAATCCATCCATCTCCACTTTCTCCTGCATATTTGTTGGGCGATTGGTTCCTGCTTTGTTTGTTCCCATAGTTTCTTGTTGGTGATTCTTTCCGGCCAGGCCCGGCCATCTGATCTTCAGAATAGATCCAGCGAAGACAGTTGTTGGTTGATGAAGGTCTGCAACAGGCTGTTGGAAATATTCTTTGTGACCCACCCGACAAGCTTCCGATTCGTATAGAAGAACTGACTGACTTGACGTTGTTTGTATTGAAAATCTGACCGAATTTTGTTGTTGATGCTGGCTGAGTGATGAAAATTTCCAGATTGGTTTGTTTCAGGTTGATGAATGTGTTTCTCGTTGGCCTTCCCGATTCTCACTCAATTTGACATCCTCGTCCATTCTTCCTGTAGTTGAGACAATTCTCCCTAGGTCAGTGAGTGAATGAAGAAACCTCTTTTAAATCTGTCCTGTTGATGGTGACTGGCGCTGGATGTTGCTGTTGTTGTTGTTGTTGGTTGGTTATTTTCATAACCTTCGTCTTGTCTATGTTCACCTGGAGTCCTGTCCTCGCTGGCTGCTTCTTCGACCAGTTTGTCGGTTTTTGTTTGTAGATCTTCGATTTTGTGTGACATCAAACATAAATCATCCACGCGCGAAATTCAGGTCTTCTAGGTTCTTCACATCGGTCCAGGATATCCTTCTCTGTCTTCTCGTTTCCCACTGTCTGATGCATAATCGAGTCAGTCCACCACAATTAGGAATATCATTGGTGATAATAAGCCAGCACCCTTGTCTGACTCCTGTGTTTACTCCCAACGCCTCGCTGAGTTTTCCGTTGTGGATTACTTGACATGTTCCGTCGTCGTACAGCTGTTGCATAGGGTTGATGAATATTTGGGGCACTGTACGCCGTAGTACTCGAGTAATTTCCTAATTGCTTCGCGGTCAACGCTTTCGAAGGCCTTCTCAAAGTCTATAAAGTTGAGGTATAGGTTTGATTGCTATTCCTTGCTTTGTTCTGTGATGATGATGCGTAGAGTTGTAATTTGGTCAGAACATGATTTGCCTTTCCTGAATCCAGCTTGTTCTAGTCGGAGTTCTGTATCCATTTCTGTATCTGTACTAATTTCCATCGTGTATTTTGGTCTGACTGTTTTTCCTCTTCTTCTTTTATTGACACTATGCAGTTGAGAGGATAATTAACTGTCGGCTAAGCGAAATTAAATTGTCATAATCGAAATCGCAGCCAGTCAAGATGTAGATGGAATTAGCATCCCATAATCATTAAAAACATGTAAAAAAATATTGCAAATATGGTATTACACTGGATAATTGCCCCTTATGTGTCGTAAAAAGTATAATCCATAGAGAAAGCGTACCATGCGCAAGAGATGTATTCATGCAGGTAACTGTAGATCATGATATTTCGCTATCCATTGATATTTCTGAAACTCTTCTTCAACTTGTCCTCAATCCTAGGTCTAACCCTACAACATACCTTCAATCCTAAAATCCCCAATCTTAACTCTACCTATCAGTATAGTTTCACTGGGAAAATGTATCTAAGGAATATTTAAAATCCTGTACCTTTCCTCATGAACAGATTTTTTCTCATACCATGGATTATATCTATAGCAGTATTTACCTTACATAAAGTTCTATTGCTCTATTATCATACTCTCCGCAGGCAGGCATAATTTAGTTTGGAATGAGCTTTCGTGGCATTCTCTAAATCTGATTGGTTTTCTGAAGGTCAATTCAACTTCGCCATCAGCTGCCTTTCGATTTAGTATTTCACAGAAATTATTCAATATATTTTAATTTAAAGTAAGTATAACAAGATACGATCGGCCGATAACTGAAATATATATATGTGCTCAAGTAAATGAACATGTAAATATGCAGATTATTCCTGATTTTTGTGGACTGGATTATGCGTCAGACTGTGGGGAGGAATACTCTGGAGATCGATAAGAAGACTCTGAAAGATTTGGATTTCACAGGTGATTTATGTTTAATTTCACAGAAACTTGAAGACCAAAACCAACAAACTGGCTGAAGAGGCAGGCAGTGGAAAAAGGGCTGCAACTGAACACAGAGAAGACTGAAGTGATGAAGATAACCGATCACCATCATCGGGAAAGATATGACAGAGGTTGCCTTCTTCATCACATCTTGGAAGCATCGTTTCAGCTATAGATGGAATGGATGAAGACATCATAGTCAGAATCGGAAAGGCAAGATACGCGCCTCCATCAACTTGAAACCAGTCAGAAAATCTTCTGCACTCATTCATGATAAAGAACAAGATTCAGGTTTTCAATACAAATATGAAGTCAGTCAGTCGCTTCTTTTATATAAATCAGAAACTTGTACTGGGTGTCATAAAAAGAATTTCCAACAGCCAGTTGCAGACTTTTAATCAACAGCTGCCTTCACTGGTTCCGTGTTGATGATCAATTGTCCCTTTAGAAAGAATTAACAACAAGAAACTGTGACTGGGAACAAATCAATCAAGAGCCGATTGTTCAACAAATGTGTAGGAGAAAATGGAGTTGGATCGGGTATACTTTGAGGAGGCCGTCGAATGAGGCCGTCGCGCGCAATGCAGGCAAGCCCTTGACTGGAATCGAAATGGGAAGCGACTATGATGGGTCGTCGGTGTTAGGGTGACATAGAGGAGATCATGCGAAGAGGAGATAAGAGATTATGGACAATCGTGAGCCCAGCTGAAGGGGACAGTAGAAAATAGAAAAACAAAAGGGAGACGTTTTTGTTAAAGTCCTATGCTCGATACTTGAATGAATAGTCTTCATTCCTTATTCTCTAAACTTTAACTCTCCACTTCTTTACTACTAATTTTTCAGTTTTCAGCTATTGATTCCTTTGAGTCTTATTATTATTATTATAATTCCTTTCACATCCTATCCTATTTTTGTGAGATTATTTCAATTATTACCCACATCATTGTCTCTCAGTACAATAAATAATTCTGATGGAATAATGTATGTATGCACGTATGTGTGTACGAATGCTTAGAAGAGCAAAAAAAAAAGAGATGATTGCTTTTCTATATAGAGAATAGATGAGATTTCCTCACTCAGATTTATATAATTAATAATAACTGGAGAGAGAAAAAAGAAGAAACACTAACTAGACATGTATTTAGTCAAATGCACGAATGTTTGCATAGATAGTATTTGTATTATCCTTTACACTTGGATAACAAGTGAATCTAGATAAAGAGCAGGAGCAGGAGCAGGAGGAGGAGGAGGAGGCGAAGAAGAAAAGGAAGAAAAAAAGATTAAATATAGACAAAGTGAGATTATCGTGTCATTTAATCATTATGATAATCATTTTGTTTTAATTCATTCATTGATCATTGAATAAAATCCAAATAAACGATAAAAGACACACACAGATTGGGTGTGTGTGTGTGTGTAATTGAAATAATGCATGCTTGAAATAAAGAATAAAATCATCATACTATTCTTAATACAGTTTATGAATATGATAATAATAATGATAATAATAATAACAGTATTAATAGTATTAAAATGACATTAATTATTCACATAAATCACTCTTCCTACTTAACAATGCTTGTTTATATGTATCACCATTAATAAATATCAGTGTGTTTGCGCGCGCATATATGCATATATTTGAATTTATCAGTATAGTAATAATAATAATAATAATTTAAAATGACCACAGATTCTTTTTATTTCTGCCACATTAAAAACAATCCCCTATTCAAGTAGGAAAATGTGTTTTAATGAGAAACATGAATGATGATGAATAAGTGCCTGAAAAGTGGTTAAACAAAGATGGGTGGATAGATGGATGGATGGATGAATGGATGGATAGGTAATTCTCAGAAGGATTGTCGACAAGATACTCTGAAACCTATTTATTTGTATGTATGTATGTATGCGTGTAAGCACATATTTTTTGTATGTTTGTGTTGTGACTCTCGAGTATTTGAAAGAAAAAGCCAGTTAAAGGATTATATTCTCTATTTGTTCTCATAATCATAATCATAGCCATCATTACCAAAGGAAATTAATCCTTAGGCAGCAATTAAATCATTTATTTTTTTTAGTTTAATTCTCTTTTTCTTTATCTTCAGTATTATTGTTTAATGCATTTATGCATGTCCTTAAGGATATTGTCTATTACTCCAAAATATAGTAATTAATATTTTTATGAACTTTAGTAATTTTCCATGTTTGCCAGCCTCTTCTTCGACAAAACCTTTTTATGCTTTCTTTCTTCTTCATCGTACTCATCTTTTAATTCCCCTCTCGCTGTCACCGCTCTCTTTCTCAGTTTCTTTTCTCACACACTCAATACTCTCCTAATCTTCTTGTGCATAAGCCACTTACTCAAATGAAATTATGCAAGCTTGAACATGTTCGCGTCATTCAGTTGGTAATAGTTTGAAAAAGAGGAAAAAAAACTAATATTAAAGATAAGAGATGTTTGTTTTTTTCTTCTGAAATTTAAGATTATTTGAAGAAGGCTCAGTGTTCATTAGTGGACACAGCTACTTGTTTAAATTCTGTTGTAAGACTTGGGTGGAACTGTGATGCATAAGGACTGGTTATAGGTATATTTGTGGTGAGAGCTGGCTGTTAGTCAAAATTTGTGGACAGTAATTTACGTCAATGTTTATATCCTCAATATTGATTGTGAGAAAAATGAGAAGAAAGGCTTTGTGTAGGCGGATACAGTTAACATATAGATGATCTGATAATGAAGAAACAGTCACAGAGAGATGCAAGGTTAACTATCAGTGAGAAACAACCAATCAGAAGACTGTATCTGTCTGCTAACAATAATCTATAATAATGTACACTAGAATCTATAAATATGTGCTGGTTTCCTTAATAAACAATCTGTTGCCTGGCCCCTGTCTTCTGTTGTTACACATTGAAACCGCTGTGTTCTCTCAGCTGGTTTATCTGATTGTGAAGTTTCCATTGTCCTTCTACAAAAACATATTCAGCTCAAGCTTTTACATAAAGTGAACTTGTTTGCATTCTACATGAAAGATATAATAAAAGACAGATTCAGCGAAGAAAATTTTCTTTATCGATGAAATCATCTTCAGAGGCTGTACAGTAGTATTCATAATTTCCAAAAATATATAGTGGTCTATTATTGAGTAATAGGGGGGTGAAATAATTGATATAATTACGCATAAGTGGCTTTAGAAGTGCAAATTGAAAGTTGTAAGTTACGTAGTATTCTATTCAACAGCACAAAGGAAAAAATGGTTACAAATTGGATCAGGTTAAAATTGTTATTGAGTGAGAATAAAGGTACTCGAGTGTCAGTCAGTTTAACAAGTGTGAAGAGGGTGTGAAAATATACAAAAGGAACATATGAGAGTGATAATAGTGAATTAATTAATAAATGAAAAGCAAACTAAAAGTAAAATTGTAAATTAAAAGGAAAAAATTAAAATAATTACAGGAAATGACTAGTGAGGAGGTTAAGACCATGGTAGAATAAGAGACTGGACAAATGTTTTTTGTATACAGAGTTCAGGGTTGTATTGACGAATTGCCAGCGCCTCCGCCATACACAAAAGCCGAAACCTGACGCCCTTTGTACCATTTGGTTTGACTTTTTAGATGATCTTGAAAGATGACTCTGGTGAAGCTGCGTAACCTGAGTTCACCAAATGCTCGAGAAATGCGCTAGTAATTGTCTTGCATTGTGTCTTTGCTAATCATACTAGATAATGTTCAGGGATGCGTTTGAAAATTGTTCGCTTAGTTGTTTGGCCAATATAACTAGCTTCACACGAGCAGTTGAATTTATGAACACACATTGAAGTGGCCAGTCCAAAGCGGTAGTTCATTCTTCCCACATCTATTGATTATTTGTCGGCTGTAGAAATTGATGCGTAGCTCAACCACAAAGAAGGCTGTTCTCACTGATCTGCATAAGCGATTCTTCAGGATCTCAGCTGTGGTATTACTTTAAATTCAACACTCATAAATATCAGTTTCTTCGGCACTGTCTGGGTTCTTTCAGGGTTCCCCGCTGGTTATTCTACTGAGTACCGGGCTCGTAGAAACTTCCTGTCCTTAATTCCGGTGTTTCCACTGTTTCAAATACTACACTTTTCAAATCAGATAGGTGTTCATAATTGTCTGAATGCATTGATATGAAATGACATATCGTGTCTTTTCACAGCTAACTTGTGTTCCCGGATTCTGAGTCGATGGGGACGTTCACTCTGACCGATCTGGTGTTTATCGCAGTTCATGCAACTCATTTTGTAAATGGTATTTATCTTGTCCATTTTTGGTCATGGTTCTTTTTGTCTGGGTAATACTGAATGAATTGATTTTGTTGGCTTGTTCTCTATGCCAATTTCAAACGGTTTTAGAGTTCTATCCGTTATTTCAGAGATATTCTTCACATTATTTTATGTTTTTATATTTTTATTTTTGATTACAGCTTGATTTTGGTACAAGTATGGAATTTTCAGCATGTGATATCGATAGGCTAAATTTCGCAGGCCGACCACATTGATATCAGGTGTGCGTCAGCAGGGGATCGCACTTCGGACCATGTGTATGATTGGCGAGCGTTCTAACCACTGTACCACCGACGGATTTTCTTTTCTTGGTCTCTGATAATAGTTTTTTGTTGGTATTACGACTTTAGTTTATACCCTTTTTGATGGAATTGTGTCGGTATTTTTCTTCCATTCTGTTCAGCACCGGAGTACTGCAGCATGTTTTGACTCTTTCACTCCGGGACTGCACAACCGATCATGGCAGTGCCTGTCAGTAGAGACAGTTATTATGTCATTCATGGAGAATTCGAACAAATTGACTTCATACGAGGACGTGCTCTGGTGATGTTGTCTAGAAAGATAATAAAAGCTTCTCAGTTCAATCAATCAGCTCAGAGGACTCGACTAAATTAGAATCAAACTTGATCTCTTATACAACTGGTGGGCTTGTCTGTCGGGCTGAAATTCTGTGACATGAACCAAAACATTAGCAGGCTCCATACATATATTGAGCATTAAAATTTGATCAATCAGACTAGTGATCTTTTCCCAGTCTCTGAAGAGGAGTTCAAGCGTTTCAAGTCAATAATTCTAGACTCGTGTCAATAGTACCTGAATGCAAAGTTTAAGTGCAATAATCTATTGACTGAAAAACACAGAGAACAGAACTGAGATGTAACAAGGAATCACTGATTATACGCCCTGATAAAGGTACTGCCACAGTCCTAATGGATAGAAAAGACTATGCTGATAAAATGTTAGCTGTTCTTTTAGACAACAACAGGTTCGCTGCACATGAAAAAGAGACTGACATAACGGAAATAACAGATATTTAGAAAACTAAAAAGTAATCAACTTATCTCTGAAAATGTCTAAGACGGAATTCGACAAACCGGTTTGATAATACTCCGACTGTATGGATTACCGAAAAATCAAACAGGGACTCCAATTGCGGCCTGTTTTGGACATGTCCGGATCTTCATACCATCTAACTGCAAGACGGCTGGCAGAACTCCTAAAGCCTGTCAGAGAACAATTTTCAGATTACTGTCTTCGAGACACATTTGAGGTCGTCGACTGTAATAAAGATGTGAAAGTGGGCGACAATTGCATGATATCACTCGATGTCGAATCTCTCTTCATAAATATCCGGATAATACAAACGATTTGGTTCTTATGCGAGTACTCGGAGGAACGTTCAGTTCAAATTAATTGGTACTACTTATTAACATTAAGCTGATTTAGCTATGGATTCACCTTTAGGTCCGTTACTTGCACATACTTCTATGGCAAGTTTAGCAAATGGTTCTTTGAAATCGACATTCGGCAACTTTTTTTGTACAAAAGGTGCGATGATGGCACTTTCATCATCTGTGATAACAAATATGACCTAAATAATGTCCTTTACGTTTTCACAAGCTGCCACCCAGTCATCAAATTTGCTACTTATAAATGCGTGACCTTGGCGGCCTGCTTAAATCTTGGGCTACCAATTACCTTAAACATTAAAAATCGTATTGCATCTAATTTCTCATTTCTAATTGATATTTTAATCAATAAATCTTATTCAAATATGACCTCAAATCGGATTATTTATTCTCGTGAATATCTAATATCTTTAAAACCTACTGATCTGCAACTCCATAAAAGAGACAAGAAAAAGCATCATGCCGGCTGGCAGAGAGCATTAAAAAATACCCCTATTCAATTCATGACTGTTCCCGCAATTATGAGTACCAATTGTCGCTCCCTGCCGGCTAAAATTAACTGTCTTCAATCGCTGGTGTCTTCCATTATATATCATAATACTGGGATCATATCACTTCAAGAAACATGGCTTCATGATCTATATGATGACAATCTAGTGTATCTAAATAATTTCAAACTATTCAGACAAGATCGGTGTAGTTCCAGGAAGAAACGCGGTGGCGGTGTCGCCATCTTCATCAATTCACAATGGTGTACGTCTAATAATGTATGTTTCAAATTCTCTAGTGACAATATTGACTGTCTCACCGTTAAGTGTCGACCTAAACATTTGTCTAAATACAACTACATTTACATCTCGAACATGTATATTGCTCCTGGATGCAACTCCACAGAATTATCTTTATTTGCGGATGAATTTACTTCCCTTGCTGCCACCTCCTTCGGAAATTCCTTGTCTATAGTTACTGGTGATTTTAATTCTAGTGACCACAGCTTCCTAATTTCACTTGGACACGATAATATTGTCAACTTCCCGACTAGAATGGACAACACTCTTGACCTTGTTTTTACAAACGATGCAGGAATATTTGAAGCTCGAAAAAGAGCCCCACTACTAAATTCAGATCACTGTATCATAAGAATATTGCCCAAAGTATATGGAAAGCAGCACAAAAGGGTCTTCTCATACCTTGGAAAGAAAACACAACACAGATGTTATTCCCATGACAACATACTGAACCTAAGGTCCATGTTAAAAGACACAAACTGGGATCTATTTACTGAACAAGCTCTTGATAACACAATTGCCAACATAACACATTATCTTAATTTCTGTCTTGATGTTTGTTGTCCAAAAGAGACAATCTTCTTAAAATTCGATCGCTTCTCCTCTTCTCAACTCAAAAAGCTCCGCCGTGAAAAAGAAAGGTTGTTCAAAATGAAAAACAAATCTGGTGTTAAGAGAATGAACACTTTGATTAAGCTTGAATTACAAAGATTGAATGCTCTCTATAACCAGAAGTTTCTTTCATGTAAATCCCCATCAAATATGTGGAAGTTATTAAAGGAAATCACAGGTGGTAAGCAAATGTTGAATGATATTTCTGTAGATGTTAATATGCTAAATGAATCCTTCATATGTATCCCAGCAAATGTTATGATTCCTAACTCAAATAGTGTAAACAATGACTGCTTCTCATGCTTTAACACGAATGATGTCCTCAAGTGTCTTCAATCTCTCAAGCCTACTCAGTCCCTCGGTCCTGATGGTGTTCCTGCTGTTATCCTTAAGAAGTGTGCCGACATCTTGTGTTCCCCGCTAACTGACATTTTCAACGAATCGTTTTCCAAAAGTATTATACCTGAATCATGGAAAAACATCAAGATCGTTCCAGTGCCTAAATCTACAAGTGGACCTAATGTTAAGTTTAGACCCATTTCAATTACCTCACCTTTCTTGAAAGTTATGGAAAGACTTATTTTACTTAATCTTGATCCCTCTTTAAAACCTTTCAACGACCCCAACCAGTTTGCTTATAAACATAGTAGGAGTACGTTAGATGCCGCTGTCGTCCTCCACCATAGCATAGTCTCTAGTTTAGATAAAGGGGCTAAATACGTTCGCTGTGCCTTCCTTGATTACACATCTGCATTTGACTCTGTTCCCAGGTCTCTCTTGCTAAGTAAGCTTGCTGCAACACAGGCTGAAAGCTGGACAAATAAGTGGTTGCATTCCTATTTTTCTGAAAGGAAGCAGTACACCGTCTACAATGGAAAATCCTCCACTACCTCACTTACTTTAGCTGGTGTTCCTCAAGGTGCTGTTCTTTCTCCCTTTCTGTTTTCGTTTTTCTTACATGACTTGCCTCATTCTGATGTAGCCACTTTTGTTAAGTATGCCGATGACCTCTCGGTTTCTATGCCTGTCAACTCTCAGTCAGATTGTTCCAAATTAAATAGCTTTCTGTCGGAAATTAGTCAGTGGTCCTCTTCAAACGGACTTAAGCTTAATCCGTCTAAATGTCAGGTAGTCAATTTCACTTTCAGACGTAAATGTGACCTACAGCAACTAGTTAGCTCACATGGCCCCACTCTCATTGACGGCACAGAGGTTGAAAATACATCTAATGTGAAGTACCTTGGGCTGAGTTTTTCCACCGATCTTTCCTGGTCTTCCCACATCTTGCTAGTTACTAGAAAGATGTTTCGCTTAACGTTCTACATTAGGAAATTTAGGCAGTCTGGCATAAAGCAGTCTTTGCTTTCTCAGTTTGTAAATTCTTGTATTCTACCCATCCTCCTTTACTGCTCCCCATTAGTCTTTCCTGGACTACTTAAGAAAGACTTTGCTTCGCTGAGAAGGGCACTAAAAGCTGTTAGTAGGGCAAGTGGGATATCGTTAAACCAACTGGTGAACACTATTGTAGATAGACATATAATGTCATGTAAGAAACTAGCGAATACAATATTGTCGGACCCCGAGCATCCTCTCTATACGCATCTATCTCCTTGCATTTCATCTGGAAGAACTAGAAGCAGCTATAGGAGGCTATATGCTAGGACTACCAAATACAAAAACTCCACAATACCATATCTGGCACAGCTGTTATGTGATGAGAAATCCGTTAGGTATGACACGATAAACTTACTGCGGCACTCTAACAAATAGTCCCATTAGTTTTTGTTTTCCTTTCCTCGTTACTACTACACTGTTGTTCTCATCTACAACCACACATCAACTTTATATTTCAAATCCTGTGGTGCATTGTTTGAAATGAAATACTCTACGCTGTTTTTTTTCTTAATTTTTAATATTTATTTATTTTATTTATTTATAACTTATTTATTTTATTTTTATTTATTTTTGATTTTTAAAAATCTTATATAATTTATGAGGTAATTAGATGCAATATACTGTAATGCACGCTGAAAATTCCATACCTGTACCACAAATACTGTTTGGAATAAAGCTGTTATTATTATTATTATTATTATTATTATTACTGTGGCAGAAACCAGAAAGACAATCTCATTTCTTAGTGTCCGACTAAAAAAGAAGACTAATGAGGCTCTGAAGAGATCAATACGTCGAAAGCCTACGTGGAATGGCCAACTGACAAACTTTTACATTTGGGTACCCATAAACCACATACGGAACCTGATAATATCTCTTGCGACTAGAATCTTTATAATCTGCCACTCCGAATCGGTAGAAGATTAGCTCACTATCTTAAGGAGGACACTACTTCATAATGGCTATCCTTCACGCTTTATAGATAAACATCTAAAGCTGAAAAATCGTCAAAGAACAACCTATTTCTGTGCAAAAGAAGATGCTATACATGGACGTGGCGTTCAGGCGCTACCTTCTGGCCAACATGCTTAAGAGAAGAATATCTAACACCCTGAAAAGAACACTCTCTGCTGCTACATTACAATTAGTATTCTTATGCCGCCTAATGTTACTGAACACCTCCAAAGATAAACTATCCCATTTGACCACTTCTACGTGTATCTAAAAATTAATTTGCCCATGTGAAGAAAGACATATAAGTCGTTCGATGGGTGTCTTATCTAAAAGAGTCGAAGAACATTATCCAGCTTGGCTACCAAAACATAACAGTAGGTCAGTAAGGAGTGTTATAACTGAATGTATATATTGATGAATAATCCTCAACCAGGCATTAATGAAAATAAAACACGAAGTTCAGTGAGGAGTTTCTTTTCGACGAATTCATTTTCTTAGCTGTACAGTTGCAAAAATATATATGTTGTTTTGCATGGATGTATACATTAAGTTTGTTAAACAAAAATACAATTGGTTATGGTTATTTTAACTAAACTGGTGAGAATTAGTAAGTTTTGGGTGGAGTTACGCAACATAAAGAATGTCAAGAAACTAAGGTCTTAATGAAACTAGGGTAGTAACAAAAGTGATGCGATGTCACAAACACTTGCTGAGAGGAGTTACACAATGATGTGAGTAGTTTGATGATTAAGTTGTACTCAGGATGCACACGGAACAAAGTAGAGAATGTGAAATTACTTAAGAGTCAACTAACAAGCTTCTATAGCTGGGTACCCATTCAACAAAAGCGGAATTCAATTAAATCCCTTGCCACTCGCATCCGATGCATCTGTAGTCCATATGTTCTAGAAACAGAATTAGAATCTTCATCCAAAATGAATACCCACCAAGATTCATTCATAAAAATATTAAAACAAGAATTTGAAGAAATAAAACTTTACTTGCATCGAAAAAGAAACTCTACATGAACTTGGATTTCAAGGGAGATTTAGCAAATGATATTCTCAAACGAAGGATCGCATCACCTATGAGAAGAACATTCTTTGTAGCAATGCTAAGAATAGTGTTCTCCAGTCACTCACTGATCTGTAGAAGCCTTAAGTACACGATTCCGTGTCTGACCACTAGTATGTGCATTTAATTAAATTCCAATTTTGTTGAATAGGTACCCAGCTATAGAAGCTTGTTAGTTGACTCTTAAGTAATTCCATATTCTCTACTTTGTTTCGTGTGCATCCTGAGTACAACTTAATCATCAAACTACTCATATCATTGCGTAACTCCTCCTAGAAACTGTTTGTGACAACTCATCTCCTTTGTTACTGTCCTAGTTTCATTAAGACTTGAATTTCTTGACATTCTATGTATTACGTAACTCCACCCAAGACTTAATAATGTTCACCCGTTTAGTTAAAATAACCATAATCAATTGTATTTTTGTTTGACAAACTTAATATATACACCCATAAAAAACAACCTATTTATTGTTGCGACTGTACAGTAAAATCTACAGTAAGATCTTATTCTTAGCCAACCCTTTAATTACTCCTTCTACCTGAGCCAAATTATTTTATTATTTCGAATACCCTGTGGTCAATTGACAATTTCTATCACTGTATTGTTTAAATACTTACTGTTGTTTGTTAATATATTTCTTATATGAATTGATAATTAGAATTCCGCCAAATACAAATTCCTAAATTCATCCCTCTCTGTGTTGTTGGTTGATATCCTGTAGTTCAGTCATTGCGAAATACGACTACAACTATTACAAATAATTATAGCATTTTGGCGTCACTATATGGAATTGAATAATCTTTGAAAGTTTCCTATAGGTGGTTCACCGTGGGAAATCGCCGATTATCTTGAATGTTTCGACGCATGGTGCATGTCGAAGAATGTACGCGATGACAAAATTTCAGCTCATTTTATTGCTGTTACTGGAATAGTTGCGTACAGCCTCGTGAAAACTCTGTCATTTCTAGATAAACCAATTTCTCTGATATATGATAAACTTTGTAAACTTCTAACAAATCACTTCCACATAACAACTTTCGAAATATGAGAGAGGGCTTAGTTCAAAAAACTTGTTCGTGCTCCCAACCAGAAGATTAGAGACTTTATTCTTCAACTTCAGATACAAGCTTCAGAGTGCAGCTTTGGAGATCAGCTCCATACTCAATAGTTTTATAGTCTGATTGTTGGAATCAATATTCCTAAGTTAGAGAAAGAGTTGATTCAGATTCCTTCTTGTATCTTTCAAACTGCTAAGGATTTATGTATTACATATGAAGATGTCAACAGTGAATACTCTGCTCCCATTACGTCAGTATCTGATGTCATGATGTCCAAAGTCGAAAATACAAGTGTTCATGGAAAGAAATCCAAACTGTTGTCCACAGGTAATAGAATGCAGCGAGAGATCAAAAACATTATACCGTGTTTATCCTGTGAAAAGTTACATCTACGAAGCACTTGCCGTTTTCGGGGTGCTAAGTGTCATAAATGTGGTAAAGTTGGACACATCAAGACTGTTTGCAGAAGTTCGAATACTTATGTTACTCAGAATTCTCATGACTCTCCCAGTTTGTTTGGTAAAATAAACTCAATGTCTCTTCCAACTTTTCACAATACTCAATCTCATCTAATGACAACCTTCACCACAAAATCGGGCAAGTCTCACTGTTTTATAATTGACAGTGGGAGTAGTGAATCGATAATTTCTAAGAAAGATTTGCTATCACTTTGTAAGCATGCCCAGGTAGACCTTACTAGTAGTTCAATTACAGGCATAACTGGTTATATGCGCGTAAACCGGATAGAAGCAAGAAATCGATAGAAGTCAGAAATTCTTATTTTGCAGTATTATTTGTATTGTATAATATATATACCAATAAACGGAAACAGAGTGTATTGAATATATGGAGGATTAGATAGTAAACAAGAGGATTGTAAGAAATATAAAAATAAAAGTCAAAATTAGTAAAGGTATTTAAAAAATATATCACAAATATTAGTTTAAGCAAAGCAAGAAATAAAGTTTTAGCAGAATAAATTGGTACCATCTTTTATTTCGTTGCCTTCTCGTCAGCTGCTTACATGGCAAAGACATTATTAAATATATCTACAAAAACAATTTTAACATACTTGCACAGAGTTCATTTTAAACAAAAATCAATCAATCAACCAATATATGCATACAACAATAATATATATATATATATATATATATATATATATATATATATATATATGTAATATTAAACACTATTCCGAACAATAATGATGATACACAATGGAAACTTTTCAGCATTTCTCATTCAGATGAAAGAGAGATGAAAATATCCAGTTACCAGGCAGGGCAACACAAAGACTGAAAACCGCTTCTTTCTGGATGCATAAAACAGGTTTCAGGTGCTTGATGGAAATGGCTTCAGCAAACTTGAGAAGAATTGAGCTCTTTTGCCTAGCAAGTCAGATTTCTTTTGACTGTCAATTACTTTCATTGCCTTCAGATTGCACACAAAACGGTCGGTGTTCAATAGATGGCGCGCAATCTTAGTGTTTAATGCCTTGAGCCCCTTAATCTCAAATTCTTTGGTATGTGTTCAGAAATTCGGATAATAATCATTATCTCTGTTCTTTCAATGTATTTGCTTTGGTACTTTCATGTAAATCGGTAGATATAGTTGGAGATGACATGAGACGAGAGTTTTTTCACTTTGAATCACCTCAAACAACCGGCTGTCTGGTAAACACATACTGGCACGGTGGCTGGATATGTTATTTTTACGGCATCGTTCAGTCTCCATTTTATTCTGCTAGCTTTATCATCACCTTTGAAGGCAAGCTGTAGAAAGAAGATGGGCTTTTTATCTACCGTGTTTTACTTCACCTCGTAAACACTACATTCTTCATGCTTGGTGATGAACTTCTGTGGGTAACCATTATCACGCAGGTATTTTTCCACAGTAGATAGCTAGCTCTTCCTCAACCTTTTCTTCTCAGAAAAGATTTCTTACATGAATAAACAATGTTCATACCAATCATTTTTTTGTAACTTATTGGACAGAATCTTTTGAAATTCAGACAAATCGCACTGTAGGTCTCTTTTCTGTAAATGTACCTTAAGACTTTGTTGTGGACATTTAACATCTGAACTGTTGTTTAAACTCCTTCACCCCACTTTTGGCGCTTTTGGATTTCTTGGGCCGTGATTTTTCCTGACGCACTTGGTTCGCTCCATCGTTGTGCTTTCATACAGCGCACTCTTCGAGCCTACTTCCAGTCGAGTCAGCAGATAAGTTGTACAGTCACTTTATTTATTAAATCTGTTATTCAGTTACATTAAATACAACTCATACTACGAATTCTTTCCATTTTTAGCCTTTAAACTTTGATTGCGTTAATCGGTACTTACACGTTAGGTAGAGTACTGGTAAAGTTATAGGACGGTGAAGTTTTTAGTAAGTGTGGGGATATCGAGGTCTATTTTAAGTCTAGCCCCAACATCTTACAACTTCATCACTTATATCACGTTGGATATCAAGATCAAGAAAATGAAACAACGTATTCATTCTCATACTCCATTGTAAACTTTATATTAGGATGAGCACTGTTTAGGACGTTTAACATTTGAGATGCATCATTAAAACAATCACAAATAACATTTCGTGTCTGTGAACAACTTAAAGAAGTCTTGGTTAGTGAAACAGTAGAATGCATAGATCGGTTTTATGACTTCAGACCACAAAACGCCCGTTTAGATCGTTACAATACATACAGTTAAACGGGTTTCTTGATGTAGTACATAGTATTCGTGATAGTATCGAATATTTGATCAATAATTTTGTTTTTTTATACTTTCTTCGGATACTTGGCATGTGGATTAGCGTTAAAAATGAAGTCCAAAGGCATTAGATTCACTGTAAGAATTAATATATGTGTAAAAATTGGGCACTGTGGTAGTAAGTAATTCTATATTAGTTTGTTTATTAGATGTATCCCACACTGGCTGAAACAGTATTATTTACTGGATGGCACAGTTTCTAACAAAATTGATTGCAGTTCATAATCACATCACCACTTATAATCACACGACGTTGAAACTTGAGTTTTGTAGTTTTCTTTGTTCTCTCCTATTTGTCGTCGTTGGGGTAGTAGAATTTTCCAGATGTCTCTGTGGACAGGTGTTAAGTCATTCCTACTACATGTATTTGCAGTTGATTCGACAAACAAAGCTTCCACTATCATCAATCTCTCCTTCCACCCTGTCACAATAGGTTTCAAAACTGTCATCTTATCCCATCCTATTGTATGTTTGTGTGTAACTGCTATAGCCAGCTGAACTATTCTCTAGATTTCTTATCTTATTCGGGTCAACCAGTCTAGATTTTGTTAGGTTTTTACGTTCAGCTAGTCTGACTGCCCCTGTTCCACTAGTTTGCCCTATGTATTTGACCTGAAAGTTATCACAGGCAGGGTATTAGATAAACTAAATCGTTTTGTTTTAAAAGCTCCACAGGATTGATCCTTTAACCGACAAAGCTTGTTTCTAATTGAGTTTGTGGGTTTGAATGCCAGACACTTTTATTCCTGCCTGCTTTGTTAAGAATTCTGCGTAAGCTGGTTTCCGAGGTTCCTTCCTTGTATGGAATTACTACTGATGACTTCGACTCCTTATTGTTGGTATCGTCATTAATATTATTATTACCACTATTATTATTATCATTATTATTGTTATTATTATTATCACTATCGGTATTATCATTATTAATGCGTACCACCACAACGACGAAAAATAGGAGAAAACAAAGGAAACTATAAAACTCAAGTTTCAACGTCGTGTGAATACAATTGATATGATTATGAACTGCAATAAAGTTTGTTCGGAACTGTGTCATCCAGTAAATAATACTGTTTCAGCCAGTGTGGGATACATCTAATAAACAAACTAATATGGAATTACTTAATACCACAGTGCCCAAGTTTTACACATATATTAATATGACTTATGGTCTTCCTGTACGAAGACTTATCAGTAAACTTATTAGACTTTCACAAAATGGAACAAGATATGAAAATCATCGCATTTTTAACACTCAGTGCTAAAAAAATGAAATCATTCCTAAATATCTTCGTCTGCGAGCTCCAGTTCTAATGGACAGAGTTAGAAACAGAATAGAGAACCTACGAAAATTATGCCTGAAAGAAGAGATCCACAGAATCGTTAAAAAGTTGCAACATATCAGACTTGAAATTGAACAAATAAAACTTAATAATTATCCAGATAAATTAGTCAGGACATATGAAAGGAAATCTAAAAATAAAATAAATAGGGATAGTGGCGATAGTGATGATAATAATAGTGATAACACTAATAATCATAATAATGATAATGTTAATAATAATATTAATGGTGACACCAGCTATAAGGAATCTAAATAATTGCCAGTAATTCCATACAAGGAAGGAACCTCGGAAGCTTTATGCAGGCTGTGGTCCCAAACGCCGGGGAGCGAGAGTGTAGACGACTGAGGCTTGCATACGTCACCGTTACTAGAATTGAGGCAGAATGAGAGACAAGCTATTGCAGTGACAATTGGTTGTGAGTAGATAGGAGGATGTGCGTAGAGTATCATAAGGTGCTACTATGGTTACGTTGCATTCCGCAAGAGTCATTCTAGCAAGTGGAGATTGTGTTGCAAGATGTCAAGAGGAGGTCTCTGTCTGGAGGCGCAGGTCGTCATTGATGTGTGAGATTGTGCTGTGGGTATGCTTGTGGTGTGTTGGCTTTTCTGTTTGTTTTCCATTTCAGCTCTATCCGTGTGGCCCAGGTTCTCTCAATGGCATCCAAGTCAACGTGTATTGGTCGTGATGAAAAAGAGGAATGGATCATTTTTGCCAGGGAGTGTCAATGGAGTTGAAGATTGAACGATCAATTCTTGGTTGTTTGCTCAAAACCAACTTCCCCAATTTTTGCGGAGGCATCAATACACCAGTCATCGTCTCATCGGTCGCTGTTCAGAAAGAAGTCAGGAGACAATCGTCAGAAGTAATATTGTGATTTATTATTGCAATATTTGTTCACAGACCTTAGTTGTAAAGCTTAGTTTTAAAGTTGGATATATATGTTGGTGTTAGAATAAATAATTCTCGAGTTGCAAATCGGTGGTTTGGTTTTTGCGTCCGTTATTACTAAGCGTTTCTGAGAAGCTTCGAGGAACAGCGTGAGTCCCAGCGTAGCAAGAGCTGGGCATCAACGGTTTACGTGACGTGGCTGACAGCGCTATTAGGATCTCCCAGTTGGCCTTTTTATAGTGCCCATATTGATAGTAAACATGGGAAATATTAGGTGTGTTTCTAGTTGTAAGTTGAAGAGGTAGAGTGCAGTACGGTATGTTGTGATCACTTTTGTCGAGTTTACCCCCCCCTACACCTCTATCGAGATCGACTCTTTTTTGTGGCAGGGGACTGAATCTAGAATATCGTCAAGTCACGTTGGATGGCGTACACACTGCTTCCATCCTACTACTTCAATAGCTTCCACAAGCTCCTAGTGAGTTCTCGGTCCAGTGCAGGTATCCCAGTTCACTCCAGGGAGATTGAAATTTCCACAAACTAGTTTGTGGTCTAATTACAGCGTAGGTGCATGCTCTAGTGTGTCGTTAGTTAGCCAATTTTCAGTTACCAGGATCGGTGTTGGCCGTTTCATGTATATCAAGCTGCGAAGGGAAGTTATTTTGTCAAGGAGAGATCGAGCATTTAAGAGCTTAATTTTCATAAAACCAGGGTTGTTGGGAGGATATTTTGCAGATTTTTTTGTTAGTATCCACAAATCCTAGTGGCCTATGTTGTGTTCGGAGGGATTATCGGATGAGACAGTTTCAGCGCGTCCACTATTCCCTGAACAAGCCGTGCTGCGAGAGGGGCTACTGTTCGCCGCAGCTGAAAATAATCCTGTCGCATATATTGATTTCTGGCATCATTACGTAGGTATCTGGAATCATTTCTCGGCATTAGATAGACTGTCTCACTGTTCAGATTGTAATTTACAGGGCCGAAGTACCCTGTTTTTAGGTTGTTTTGAGGGTAGTGCGTGCTAGGTCGTTCGCAGCTGTACATTTGTTGACTCACTTCGTGCGTGTATAAAGAAGGGCGGTGAGCCAATCTATGCCTGTTATCCTGAAGGGGCTTTACGTAACTATTACGAGGATTCGTGAATTGATTTCCGTTCATATAGTAATAATAATAATAATAATAATAATAATATATATTCTCATTTTTTACATGAGGGACGCCAGTTTACAGGCATCATCAATTCGATACCTAGTGGCGTCCCGTATAGTCGCCCATGTGTTTTTACTATTCATTATGGGTCCTGTTCTCAGGTGACATGTTTTTTTCCTTCACTTTCCCAGTGGAACATAGGGCCTCAAGCTTGTGTCTTGAAGTTTCTGTAGCGGATTTTAATTTTACAGGATGGGGTTACTAGCCTCATGTCCAACCATTCCTCTTTACCAGTCTCATTACTGGTTTAGCTAGGTAAAGAAGGCTATATGTGCCGATAGGCATGATACGACCTCGACTATTACGGAAGTCGTGGGTCTCACCCCGCTGTTTAATCAGCTCGGCACCTCTTGCGTGTTCGTTGGCGTGTGATTTCATGTGGATAAAGCTATTTTTGCTGTTCGTTCCCACCTCGTGTGGACTGTAGCCTACAGTTTGTCCATTACTCTTGAGTCAGAGAAGAGCAGTTCCACTCACGTGTTCCATCTCCCTTATGGGACCCGACGCAATGAGTTCATAATTACTGTTTAGGCTTACATGCTGCTTGTTGGGCTTGTCACAAGGGAGGTATATGGACACCTATGGAGAGACCTTAGCTTTAGGTTCTATTTTTCGGCTGTTATTGTGAGACTATCTTGGTTGGCCGTGGGTGCAGTGTGATCTGCCGATATTTGTAGGTTATCGGTAGTGGGAGCATCTGTGTCTACTTCATGTGTGGGGTCGGTAGATTTCCTAGGAGTACTCTCATGAACTTCGAGATTCAATCCAGTGTTACTGCTCCTTATGGGTTTCACTTCCCCTTCACGTGTAGTTTGTTCACCTAGTACAGTGCGAGTGTTACTTTGCGCTACAGTGTCCCTCGATACTTTGGAACTGACGTTTTTCATGATTTGTGGTATAATCGTGTTTGTATCTAAGGTGTTCTTAGCTAAAAGTCGTTGTTTGGAGGTTTTGTCGGAGACTATTTTAACATTTTTGAATTTTGTAGTGGAGGTGGAATTATCCCTAAATTGTTCGGCTATAATACAGCTGTCAAACTTGAAAAGTATGTGACATGTGTGGCCTGACTCCATTTTATTTAGTCAAATGCACTGACAGGGGTGCTCTTAACAAGGAGTGCTGAACCCGCTTTACGGGCTCATTGTCAGGTATGTTGTACAGTATGCGTTCTGTTTAGAAGCAAGTCTTTTAACAACTTCCCTCGAAAAATGGTCCATAGCGTTCTCTAGTTCCTCTGCACTTTTCAATTCAGTAAGGCCTGGTCCAGTCCTCAATTCAAGGTGTTTTAGGAAATTGAGACCCCCCAGTTCTTTTTTAAGATGTGAGACTGTTTCTGGTACTGGGTCAAGTAGATTTTGTTTCATACCGAGATCTGAGGATATAGCTGACAGAGGGAAATCAGCAAATGAACTCTGCGACGATTTTCCAACCTAGGGCGTCAACCTGAGAAGGGTTGTAGGCGTACTGCTGTAAGTCCTACAATTCTTCCAAATGTAGCGCATCAATGAGCAGTCCAATGCGCTTGGTGTGTGATTTTGTACATATGTTCATGTTGTATATACTGAATTGATATCATCTGTCATCTAGCTGTTGGTAATTCTGTTTGTGTCCGGACGTCTTCCACTTGGATCATCAACCTGAGAAGGAATGTAGGCGTACTGCTGTAAGTCCTACAGCTCTTCAAGGGTAGTTCGTCAAGCCAGAATCCACAACATTTGATGTAGTGATTGTACATATGTTTATGTTAAATACTTGTGTGAGTTCCAAATATTGTAATTGTTGGTTAATCTTGTTTGTGTCTGGACATTCCACAAATTACAATCGTCAACCTGTGAAGGGTTGTGGGCGTACTGGTGTAAGTCCTGCAATTCTTCAAGGGTATTCCATCAAGACATGAAATCCGAGTTTGTGTGTACTGTTTGTATATACGTGTGGTGTGTCATATCGATTTGTGATTTTGGATTAATTGTGTTTACTCGTTGTTTTCGTACCTAGTTGTTATTGCATAATTTTGTTGAAATTTTCGTCGTGATTACTTCTGAAGTTGTTTCGAGTCTTCTACATTCGTGAATGAATTGATTGGTGCTAAAGACAGCAGATGGGTCGTATACATCGGGGAGGCTAGGCTATTGCTGAGAATGAAATGCATACCGAGATAATTGTTAGCTGTGGTCCCACACGCCGGGGAGCGAGAGTATAGACGACTGAGGCTTGCATACGTCACCGTTACTAGAATTGAGGCAGAATGAGTGACAAGCTATTGCAGTGACAATTGGTTGTGAGTAGATAGGAGGATGTGCGTAGAGTATCATAAGGTGCTACTATGGTTACGTTGCATTCCGCAAGAGTCATTCTAGCAAGTGGAGATTGTGTTGCAAGATGTCAAGAGGAGGTCTCTGTCTGGAGGCGCAGGTCGTCATTGACGTGTGAGATTGTGCTGTGGGTATGCTTGTGGTGTGTTGGCTTTTCTGTTTGTTTTCCATTTCAGCTCTATCCGTGTGGCCCAGGTTCTCTCAATGGCATCCAAGTCAACGTGTATTGGTCGTGAAGGAAAAAAGGGTTGGATCCCTTTTTTGCCGGGGAGTGTCAATGGAGTTGAAGACTGAACGATCAATTCTTGGTTGTTTGTTCAAAATCAACTTCCCCGATTTTCGCGGAGGCATCAAAACGACAGTCATCGTCTCATGGGTGAGGATATACGTTATAACCAGGTGTTATCGCGCAGCGACATCGGTTACCGCGTTCACGGCTACAGGCGTTATAATCGCCTATTTTTTGGGAAATAGATCATATTTGACTAGTTTTAGACTTCTGGAGCCACACGGCATTATTTTGTTCATAGTAAAGCGTAAAATTGTATATTATAGCTCGGACGGATTATCAATGAAGAAGTCATCCTTTTGAAGAAAGTTCGCATAGAAAGAGTATTATTTGCATTATAGTGCGTTGAGGGTTTGTTTTTCGCAAGTTGTTTCAAATATTAAGGTCGTAAATACACTGCAGGCAATGGCTGTTGTCATTCCAGTGAATCTATGAGAATCTGGCCTGTGAAAGAGAAATAGCATGCAGACATAGGTTAGATGTGTGTTTTGAACATGTCAAACACTTCTGTTATCATCCGGGATGACTGAAATATTCCGTAACACATCGACGACATTATGCGATGAATGAGACAGGCTGCCGAATTTCCTGGTGATTATATTTATTTTGATGAAGTTCCTAGTTAAAAGTGCTTGGGTGAAGATGTGATAATAGTTTAATTGACATTTGCACATGGAATTCCAGAAGGCCTTAATTGCTCAGTGCATGAAATGGCATCAGAGTATATTGACATCAGTGTTCATCGTGTCTCGAAGAATAGTATAAATAGTCCTTCTCAAATGTCAGAGTACTTAAAATGAGTATCAGCTTTCTGTTGATTAGTAGCTAGCAGGTGTGTCATACAACTACTACACCTGTTACATAGATTATATCAATCTTAATAATTATTTTGTTTCAAATCACTAAAATATTCTGAGATTCTTAATGACTTAATTATGGCTATGAAAGATGCACTTATAGCCCTTATATTTCAAGCAGTTATTACTAAACAAGTTATCTGTAAGCATTTTGTGATGTTCTGGTTACAATGCTTGAGTGTATGGGGTTACTGCCTGCTTCTGTGAGTTAAGGGATATTTGGTGAAAATCATGATACAATGAAGGTTCCTATAGACTCACTATGAATACTGCAAACTGTTGATAAGAAACTGCCTCAAAGGAAAAAATGCCGAACAGCTAGGAAATACTACCTCAGTATCGATGGTTATTACCTTTTGGATTTGTAAATCATCCTTCAAAAGCTCAGATTAACGGCAAACCATCCATGGTACCCCACAGGCCCTACAGAAATTTGTGAGAGATCTTACACGTCAGGTTGCCTTAGGAATTGTAAGGTTGCAGAAATTTCAATTTACCTGTCACTGAAATATCACTTATCTACTTCACGATGGTCTTTTCATTTGTGCACTATTACACTACATTTTATCTTAACTGGATATGCCTTTATTAAATCTGAGACTTACTCTTTGTGCCTATTAGTTGCTTGCTTACAGTCTAGTTGCCTTTATTAGAAACACAACAGCACCAGTGTTTGAACAAAGCTGTATTTTCATGGAAAACGTCATATTTTCTATGCTTACACCGATATGGTTTGCATTAAACATTGCAAATGTATACCAACATTCCAAGGACATAGCACTTAACCAAATGTACAGTGTTCATTGTTAAGGGTTTACAATCTAAATCTTATCATAACCTGTTCTAATTATTATTATTTGCTTGCTGCTATCCTTTAGAAGATGAACAATATGTGTGACAGTAAAAACCACAGAAGAATGCTGTCATGAACGAAGAATGAGAAAGGAGAATGAACCATTTTCAGCAAAGGTAGGCAAATGCAAAGCGTTCAACTTAAAATTACTCCTTTCTTGCTTCAGCAATTTAAAAAAACACTTTGTTTACTTATTTGCAGATATCCGGTAACGTCAGTCAACCCGGTCACAGCGATTCGATATTGGCCCAATTATTACGACAAACAACTGCGTAAAGACATTTACTTGTTATTATTTTTCATTAAATATATTTAACATCATGCTTACCAGACCTTTCTTGTTCTCTCTGAGTGTACCCATATTTGTCATGATGACTAGATGCAGGCATCACTTATCAATGAGACCCGACGAAGTAATTGGTGGCATATTTCAGTGTAGTGTAAATGTGACTACGATTGCTACAGCTCAACCTATTCAATTATTCGTCTCGTGTACACTTCACCTTACACTGTAAGTTAACACCCATAATCATATGAATCGACATCATGCTTTAAGTGAAATAATGGTAATGAACTACTTTTGAATACACTTTACCTTATAAGAAATCGACTCAATTGCAGTGCTTAAGTTCATTTCTTATTTTTCAAATACTGAAGTATTTTTGTACTTGGTCCCTACAGACTTCCCTATGACTAGGAGACGTAATCGCGTAACTTTAGGCAGATTTTTGGGCTTGACTTAAGTACTTATAATTCACTACTTATATCGATCGATAGTGTTCCTACAGAATTACACCTATATACAGTAACGCGTTCATATCCTAGGGAGTACCGGTCTACCATGCCGTATTCCCACCGCATGCAGAACAAATACAAAGGCACAAGAATATTAGATAGAAAATTTTATTTTACTGCAACGCAAACAAGTTTATTTACATGTATTATCTGAGCACAGTCAAAGATGAAAGTCTTCGTTTGGAAAGTATCTCCCATTATTCGACGGAAACTGTCCAGTGTCCGAAGTGCGTCACCTTTGAATTCTTCCAAAATTCAAGCAAACAGAACTCTACGCCCATATGCAAATCTATCCGGTATCACAAACTGTAAAAAAGAATATCTGCATGGTTATACATGAATGAGTGAACTTACCTCCACTTGTTGTATGCAGAATCAATTTCTAAAACTGATTATGCAAATGTATCCGATTATAAGTCGTAAAACGCTCATCACTGTTTTTCGGATGCCTTTGTCCGAATGCAGCTACATCTGCTTCCACTGGATTTAATGAACTGACTGACCTCATTGCGACCCATCATTCCTGAAAGTGATACAGACTAAATTCACTTACATAAATTAAGCATTTACATAATTAACATGCATGAACATATTTGAGTTAAGTATAAGCTAAGTTTAGTCTTCCTAATTTACACTTTTTTTGAAATGTGGAGCACGTTAATGGTGCAGAAAATATCATGAACATTACGCATAAATAATATTATTAACTGCCAGTAATTGTGCCATCGAATCATACTACAAGAATGCATTTGATAATACTTTGTTAGTGGTCTGAGGGACAGAAATACTAGACCGAAACATACGGGCTAGATGAAAGTCTCGCAAAACTGTCCCACTAAAATACAATGTCCCACTCGTGGATTTCCTATACGCGTGTGAACGTATCCACATACTGGTATGCGGAAAAGTTCGTCACTGTTAGCAATATATGAAGTTCACGCCTTTTGAAAGTCTTCTAATGCTTTTGTAGCTTCCTACATATGTGCTGCTTGCGCTCGCGCTGATTACCTGCGATGAAATTCTAGAAAAAGGGCTCGTTAACGAAGCACATTATTACAACAGCTTGTGACAGCTAAGTCGCAAGAAACACAGGATACCAGACTATGTGAGTGAGAAATCACGAAGTAGGAAATACTGTACCTAAAAACACAACTCAAGAAATGCATTGGCACCCACGGGATGGTAGTCACTGATAGGAACCATAATGCCTGACCAGTTTCCAGGGAGTTTATAGCGAAAAGAGAAGTGTATCTGTGTAAAAAAACAGTGAAACAATGTTAAAATAGTCAAAAATTACATCTATCTTTGTCAAATTCGCTTGCAAACGGCGCATAACACAACCACACAAAACCTCTTACGATACGACCTACAAAGGACAAATCAAATATCCAATTGACCGCCACTGTTCTAGCCAATGAAAGACGAAAAAACCTGAGTCGCGGGAAATATAACCACGTTATAACGTATATCCTCACCCCGTCTCATCGGTCGCTGTTCAGAAAGAAGAGTGAAACATCGTCAGAAGTAATACTGGGATTTATTATTGTAATATTTGTTTTCAGACCTTAGTTCGCTTATTCCTTTTATATGTTGGTGTAACAATAAACAAATCTCAAGCGGCAGATCGGTGTTTTGGATTTTTCGTCCGTTATAACTAAGCGTTTCCGAAATCTTCGAAGAACAGCGTGGGCCCGAGCGTAGCGAGAGCTGGGCATTAACGGTTTATGAGACGTGATTGACAGATGTTATACTGATCGGCCTATAATTGCGTGCACCAATTTTGGCCCCTCTTTTATGCTCAGGTAATATACAGGTGTTTTTCCAAATTTCAGGGTAGGTTCCAGTCACTAGTGAGACATTAAATATTCCAAATAATAATGCTATTATATCCGTACCTCCGTTTATATGTATGACAGATGCTGTATCATCTATCCCATAATTACCTTTAGCTTTTATTGTCTTTACCGCTGACGCTCTATTTTGTACATTAAAGTTTATTTCAACTAACTTGTAGTTATTTTCGCAGGTTATGCCGAGAATCTGGGACGGATACGCTTTGGTGTCATTGGAGAAACATTGACTGAGGAATCTACCGATAATCTAGGGATCATAAATTATGCCTTTATGTTCCAAGTGGCTGGCATTGTTGCCTTCACCCTACTTCACTCGTTTTTGCAAGATCTTGCAGAGTTCCTGAGTTTTAGAGGTGCCTCCTAAGGCTCTATTTTCCTCAAGTTGTGCCTTCACTTTATGTCTCTTCTCAAGAATCTAACTGTTTAATGTATTTGGTGCAATGCAGTAAATTCTTCGTATAAATAAAATTTCCTTTAGAGTTTCAATAGTTTTAATCGAGTTTTGCGGAATATGCATAAAGTTGGTTATTTTGGGATACATTATAAGGGTGCGATTCTGTCCAATTCCGAATTCACTGCCTAGCAGAACGTATCAAATCTAATTTCAAAGTTATTGGAAACAATTCACCCAAGTAAGAGCGTCTGGAGAGCGCTAATCAATATAGTTGAAGTTTGAACGATCAATTCATGGTTGTTTGCTCAAAACCAACTTCCCCAATTTTTGCGGAGGCATCAATACACCAGTCATCGTCTCATCGGTCGCTGTTCAGAAAGAAGTCAGGAGACAACCGTCAGAAGTAATATTGTGATTTATTATTGCAATATTTGTTCACAGACCTTAGTTGTAAAGCTTAGTTTTAAAGTTGGATATATATGTTGGTGTTAGAATAAATAATTCTCGAGTTGCAAATCGGTGGTTTGGTTTTTGCGTCCGTTATTACTAAGCGTTTCTGAGAAGCTTCGAGGAACAGCGTGAGTCCCAGCGTAGCAAGAGCTGGGCATTAACGGTTTACGTTTTGTGTCTGACATAAATCTCCACAGGGAAGTATAAATTTTCTCATTTGTTTCGCGTCAGCTTGAGAATAATTTATGTTTCTTCCTCACGGTATTATTACTAGTATTCCTGAAGTCTTTTATTGGTAGATATTTACACGGCTTATCTTTAGTGGGTACATTCAATTATGTATTTTGCAAGCCACTGTTTTTTGTAGAAATTTAGGCAATACAATGCTTGTACTCAGCGCCTTAAACAGGTATTAACAACCGCTTAAACTTTTATCAGTGAAAATAAAGTACCGAGTTCACATTGAACTGAAAGGCGATGGCATATCTAACTTTTTAAATGTTCCTTTTATTGGCTCTAAAGGACAGCACACAGATTACAAATTTATTCCCGGAAATATACATTTTCCAGACTGGCCATAGTTCAGCAATGGTTAATCCACTATTCCTTTTGGCCACAGCAATGTTTTTATTTCAGAAACTAGGTGACAATTCGCTGCTACTTGAGAAATGTCCAGATAATATATCTGTCTCCCAATACACCATCAACAAGTATGATATAAGAGAGAGTAAAATTTTATACTTTCATTATTGTTACTTTGGGTCACTAGTGGAACATACGGCTTGAAAGGCAAGTCTTTACTTTGTTCTATTCTCTACGGTCCTCTTCAGCTAGCTCTATAGTTGCTTGTAATCTCTGGCCTCCTCCCTGCACAACCTCCTCCACGTGATCATCGGACGCCTCACTGGCCGTTTCCCACTCACTTTACAATCTGGCAGTCACCTGGGGCATGAAGTCTCCTGATGGTCTTATCGGCGTTTGTCCGATCCATCCCTATTTTCTTCCGCACATTTGTTGAGCTATAGCTCCTTAAATGGTTCGTTGCCTGCAGGGGTTTCCTGCTGCTCATTCTTTCGGGCCGGGTATTTCATCTTCAGTATGGAGCAGGCGGAGCGGACAGCGATCGATAGAAGTCTGTGGCAGCCTCTTAGAAATGCATTTCGTGACGCGTGCACCAAGTATGTGATCCATATGGAAGAAGGAAGTGGATTAGCATTGGTTTTAAAGGTCCGGATCTTGTAGTTTATGCCGACTGAGTACAGAAGACTTCCATAATGGTGTCATTGTATCACTCTTAAAAGTGTGTAATTAGGAACGCTAGCAATTTAGAAAATAGCTTAAGCTTATCTAGTGACGTATTATCACCTCTTAAATCGTCTGCAATCAGTAGTTCACCCAATACAATCGGTTCCAAAGTAATGCTAACCGCCATATTACAGATGGAAGATATTCTGTCAGAAAAGGAGGAAATTTCTAACTTAGTCTTCATCTTAAACGACATACAGCTACAAATAGATGATCTCGGGAGGAAACAAAATCTACTTGACCCAGTACCAGAAACAGTCTCACATCTTAAAAAAGAACTGGGGGGTCTCAATTTCCTAAAACACCTTGAATTGAGGACTGGACCAGGCCTTACTGAATTGAAAAGTGCAGAGGAACTAGAGAACGCTATGGACCATTTTTCGAGGGAAGTTGTTAAAAGACTTGCTTCTAAACAGAACGCATACTGTACAACATACCTGACAATGAGCCCGTAAAGCGGGTTCAGCACTCCTTGTTAAGAGCACCCCTGTCAGTGCATTTGACTAAATAAAATGGAGTCAGGCCACACATGTCACATACTTTTCAAGTTTGACAGCTGTATTATAGCCGAACAATTTAGGGATAATTCCACCTCCACTACAAAATTCAAAAATGTTAAAATAGTCTCCGACAAAACCTCCAAACAACGACTTTTAGCTAAGAACACCTTAGATACAAACACGATTATACCACAAATCATGAAAAACGTCAGTTCCAAAGTATCGAGGGACACTGTAGCGCAAAGTAACACTCGCACTGTACTAGGTGAACAAACTACACGTGAAGGGGAAGTGAAACCCATAAGGAGCAGTAACACTGGATTGAATCTCGAAGTTCATGAGAGTACTCCTAGGAAATCTACCGACCCCACACATGAAGTAGACACAGATGCTCCCACTACCGATAACCTACAAATATCGGCAGATCACACTGCACCCACGGCCAACCAAGATAGTCTCACAATAACAGCCGAAAAATAGAACCTAAAGCTAAGGTCTCTCCATAGGTGTCCATATACCTCCCTTGTGACAAGCCCAACAAGCAGCATGTAAGCCTAAACAGTAATTATGAACTCATTGCGTCGGGTCCCATAAGGGAGATGGAACACGTGAGTGGAACTGCTCTTCTCTGACTCAAGAGTAATGGACAAACTGTAGGCTACAGTCCACACGAGGTGGGAACGAACAGCAAAAATAGCTTTATCCACATGAAATCACACGCCAACGAACACGCAAGAGGTGCCGAGCTGATTAAACAGCGGGGTGAGACCCACGACTTCCGTAATAGTCGAGGTCGTATCATGCCTATCGGCACATATAGCCTTCTTTACCTAGCTAAACCAGTAATGAGACTGGTAAAGAGGAATGGTTGGACATGAGGCTAGTAACCCCATCCTGTAAAATTAAAATCCGCTACAGAAACTTCAAGACACAAGCTTGAGGCCCTATGTTCCACTGGGAAAGTGAAGGAAAAAAACATGTCACCTGAGAACAGGACCCATAATGAATAGTAAAAACACATGGGCGACTATATGGGACGCCACTAGGTATCGAATTGATGATGCCTGTAAACTGGCGTCCCTCATGTAAAAAATGAGAATATATATTATTATTATTATTATTATTATTACTATATGAACGGAAATCAATTCACGAATCCTCGTAATAGTTACGTAAAGCCCCTTCAGGATAACAGGCATAGATTGGCTCACCGCCCTTCTTTATACACGCACGAAGTGAGTCAACAAATGTACAGCTGCGAACGACCTAGCACGCACTACCCTCAAAACAACCTAAAAACAGGGTACTTCGGCCCTGTAAATTACAATCTGAACAGTGAGACAGTCTATCTAATGCCGAGAAATGATTCCAGATACCTACGTAATGATGCCAGAAATCAATATATGCGACAGGATTATTTTCAGCTGCGGCGAACAGTAGCCCCTCTCGCAGCACGGCTTGTTCAGGGAATAGTGGACGCGCTGAAACTGTCTCATCCGATAATCCCTCCGAACACAACATAGGCCACTAGGATTTGTGGATACTAACAAAAAAATCTGCAAAATATCCTCCCAACAACCCTGGTTTTATGAAAATTAAGCTCTTAAATGCTCGATCTCTCCTTGACAAAATAACTTCCCTTCGCAGCTTGATATACATGAAACGGCCAACACCGATCCTGGTAACTGAAAATTGGCTAACTAACGACACACTAGAGCATGCACCTACGCTGTAATTAGACCACAAACTAGTTTGTGGAAATTTCAATCTCCCTGGAGTGAACTGGGATACCTGCACTGGACCGAGAACTCACTAGGAGCTTGTGGAAGCTATTGAAGTAGTAGGATGGAAGCAGTGTGTACGCCATCCAACGTGACTTGACGATATTCTAGATTCAGTCCCCTGCCACAAAAAAGAGTCGATCTCGATAGAGGTGTAGGGGGGGGGGTAAACTCGACAAAAGTGATCACAACATACCGTACTGCACTCTACCTCTTCAACTTACAACTAGAAACACACCTAATATTTCCCATGTTTACTATCAATATGGGCACTATAAAAAGGCCAACTGGGAGATCCTAATAGCGCTGTCAGCCACGTCACGTAAACCGTTGATGCCCAGCTCTTGCTACGCTGGGACTCACGCTGTTCCTCGAAGCTTCTCAGAAACGCTTAGTAATAACGGACGCAAAAACCAAACCACCGATTTGCAACTCGAGAATTATTTATTCTAACACCAACATATATATCCAACTTTAAAACTAAGCTTTACAACTAAGGTCTGTGAACAAATATTGCAATAATAAATCACAATATTACTTCTGACGGTTGTCTCCTGACTTCTTTCTGAACAGCGACCGATGAGACGATGACTGGTGTATTGATGCCTCCGCAAAAATTGGGGAAGTTGGTTTTGAGCAAACAACCAAGAATTGATCGTTCAAACTTCAACTATATTGATTAGCGCTCTCCAGACGCTCTTACTTGGGTGAATTGTTTCCAATAACTTTGAAATTAGATTTGATACGTTCTGCTAGGCAGTGAATTCGGAATTGGACAGAATCGCACCCTTATAATGTATCCCAAAATAACCAACTTTATGCATATTCCGCAAAACTCGATTAAAACTATTGAAACTCTAAAGGAAATTTTATTTATACGAAGAATTTACTGCATTGCACCAAATACATTAAACAGTTAGATTCTTGAGAAGAGACATAAAGTGAAGGCACAACTTGAGGAAAATAGAGCCTTAGGAGGCACCTCTAAAACTCAGGAACTCTGCAAGATCTTGCAAAAACGAGTGAAGTAGGGTGAAGGCAACAATGCCAGCCACTTGGAACATAAAGGCATAATTTATGATCCCTAGATTATCGGTAGATTCCTCAGTCAATGTTTCTCCAATGACACCAAAGCGTATCCGTCCCAGATTCTCGGCATAACCTGCGAAAATAACTACAAGTTAGTTGAAATAAACTTTAATGTACAAAATAGAGCGTCAGCGGTAAAGACAATAAAAGCTAAAGGTAATTATGGGATAGATGATACAGCATCTGTCATACATATAAACGGAGGTACGGATATAATAGCATTATTATTTGGAATATTTAATGTCTCACTAGTGACTGGAACCTACCCTGAAATTTGGAAAAACACCTGTATATTACCTGAGCATAAAAGAGGGGCCAAAATTGGTGCACGCAATTATAGGCCGATCAGTATAACATCTGTCAATCACGTCTCATAAACCGTTAATGCCCAGCTCTCGCTACGCTCGGGCCCACGCTGTTCTTCGAAGATTTCGGAAACGCTTAGTTATAACGGACGAAAAATCCAAAACACCGATCTGCCGCTTGAGATTTGTTTATTGTTACACCAACATATAAAAGGAATAAGCGAACTAAGGTCTGAAAACAAATATTACAATAATAAATCCCAGTATTACTTCTGACGATGTTTCACTCTTCTTTCTGAACAGCGACCGATGAGACGATGACTGTCGTATTGATGCCTCCGCGAAAATCGGGGAAGTTGATTTTGAGCAAACAACCAAGAATTGATCGTTCAATCTTCAACTCCATTGACACTCCCCGGCAAAAAAGGGATCCAACCCTTTTTTCCTTCACGACCAATACACGTTGACTTGGATGCCATTGCGAGAACCTGGGTCACACGGACAGAGCTGAAATGGAAAACAAACAGAAAAGCCAACACACCACAAGCATACCCACAGCACAATCTCACACGTCAATGACGACCTGCGCCTCCAGACAGAGACCTCCTCTTGACATCTTGCAACACAATCGCCACTTGCTAGAATGACTCTTGCAGAATGCAACGTGACCATAGTAGCACCTCATGATACTCTACGCACATCCTCCTATCTACTCACAACCAATTGTCACTGCAATCGCTTGTCACTCATTCTGCCTCAGTTCTAGTAACGGTGACGTATGCGAGCCTCAGTCGTCTATACTCTCTCTCCCCGGCGTGTCGGACCGCAGCTAACAATTATCTCCGTGTGCATTTCATTCTCAGCAATAGCCTAGCCTCCCCGATGTATACGACCCATCTGCTGTCTTTAACATCAATCAATTCATTCACGGATGTAGAAGACTCGAAACAACTTCAGAAGTAATCACGACGAAAATTTTAACAAAATTATGCAATAACAACTAGGTACGAAAACAACGAGTAAACACAATGAATCCAAAATCACAAATTGATATGACACACCACACGTATATACAAACAGTACACACAAACTCGGATTTCATGTCTTGATGGAATACCCTTGAAGAATTGCAGGACTTACACCAGTACGCCTACAACCCTTCACAGGTTGACGATTGTAAGTTGTGGAATGTCCAGACACAAACAAGATTAACCAACAATTACATCAATTGGAACTCACACAACTATTTAACACAAACATATGTACAATCACCACATCAAATGTTGTGGATTCTGGCTTGACGAACTACCCTTGAAGAACTGTAGGACTTACAGCAGTACGCCTACATTCCTTCTCAGGTTGATGATCCAAGTGGAAGTCGTCCGGACACAAACAGAATTACCAACAGCTAGATGACAGATGATATCAATTCAGTATATACAATATGAACATATGTACAAAATCATACACCAAGCACATTGGACTGCTCATTGATGCGCTACCCTTTGAAGAATTGTAGGACTTACAGCAGTACGCCTACAACCCTTCTCAGGTTGACGCCCTAGGTTGGAAAATCGTCGCAGAGTTCATTTGCTAACTTCCTTCTATCAGCTATATCCTCAAATCTGAACGGCAACACGCCCATGTCATTGTATCGTAGAATATAGATGACCAACAAACACACGACATATCTCATCAACCAAGTATAGAAACAGAGTAATTTACACCAAAGATAATAACATTCAAATAGTAACTTGAAACTAGAAATGCCTTTATTCGTGCAAGTCAATTTAACAATTACTCTCTCCTTTACACTTGGCTTATCCACACTAAACTGACCATTGATATTCGTCCTTTCAAACGAACTGATACTACCATAGTCATTGCACAAGATACTTGAGTTGATGGGTGTCTGTTTCATTGTGGATGACAGCACCAACGATGACTGAGTGACACAAGGTGATGAACTTAGTGGTGGATCAGAAGCTGTTCTTGTTCGGCTCTCAGATAGTTGTCCAACTGCAAGATTACCACCACTGCTGTCTTTCACTACTAGTTCGGGTTTAGCACTATCATCTGATGATAGGTGGGCTACACGCTGATCAATTACACTGACTGTCTCACAAGTATGCACACCTTTTGGAACTGCATCTGCGTTCAATTCTACTTCACGTTGTAGTTGTACAGAACCTTTATTTAACTTAGCAGTAGTAGGCATATCCCTCATCTCATAATGATCAACCAAAGACAACTGTGAAGTATCATGATCATTATCACGAATATTCACTTTACCGTCAACTTCATCATTTTCAAACTCTTTAATAACAGAAGTAGACAATTTTGGTTCCTCCTCGCAAATCATAAAAGGTTTTATAACTTCACTCTGACTAGTAATACCTTGTAAACTTGTAGGGTCAGAACTGCACTCTGAAGCAGCAACTCTATTCTGTGACACTTTATTCAACAACGGCTTACCAGTTGCAACTACAGACTTCTTCACAACACCGTTATCGTCACACAATTCGGAGTCAGGCCTGGAGTTTACATTTAGCTTATCACTGAACTTGCTCACCGGTTCACAGTTCACTTCTGTATGCACCTCTTGCACACGTGTAAAACAAAACCGTGTTTGTCTTGCATCTTGTAACTTATCTGTTGAGGATGTACTACGAAACCTGTTACACTCACTAGGTCTATATGCATTACTAGACATCATGGAGCTTTCTCGATATCCACCTCTCTGAGGCCTACTCGTCATCAATGATTGCATTTTGATCTCAGACTGCTCTATTCTAGGGGTGAGATGTAATAGACTGGCGAACTTGCTCATAGATTGATTGACACTAGTATTTACCAGTTTCAGGATATCATCAAACTTTGGCTCGATACCCTCATCCTCCATACGGGAGCTCATCTTCACCCACTTCCTTTGCAGTCGAGTAGGTAGGCGTCTTGCTATTACTTCTAGTATAAAACTCGAGTTGAGGTCACTCACGCGATTCATCGAAATCATTCCATTCTTGTAAATTAGCAAATTATCTAAAAACTCAGTGAGTGCCTGGGAGTCATCCTGTAATTGACCACCATTACCCTTAACAGCCTCGAATAATTTCCCTGCAATCATCGAAGGTCTTCCAAACCTTTGACGTAATATGCTCATAGCCTCGTAGTAGCCCTCTTTCGGCTTCATAAACTTACAGCACTGTATAGCTCTTGCAGCATCTCCAGTGCAATATCTCATCAAATACATTAACTTCAATTCATCATTTAATAAAAAACCACTCAACATGATCTCAAACTCCTTTACAAATTGTAAATAATCAGCCGGGTTTCCATCAAAACACCGTGGTTCAAATTTAGGGAGTTTGATGTTCCTATTATCCCTGAACGGCGAAACAGTAACATCAACCATGTCATGCTTAACATCAGACACATCGTTACAATTAACAGACAAGTCACCATGACTTACTTTCCTGTTTGCATCCAAGACACTCTGTCCCTTCTTTGACCCAGGCATTGTTGAACTTGACCCAATTCCAAAAAAGTTCCAGATATTGCTTGTTCAAAGAGGACTTGACCGGCACCAGGAAAAATGAACGGTGACTATCCAAACTTTCACCAACTGTTTGAATCCGCCAGATCTGTTTCTATCGTCAGAAACTGTCAATCACGTCTCATAAACCGTTAATGCCCAGCTCTCGCTACGCTCGGGCCCACGCTGTTCTTCGAAGATTTCAGAAACGCTTAGTTATAACGGACGAAAAATCCAAAACACCGATCTGCCGCTTGAGATTTGTTTATTGTTACACCAACATATAAAAGGAATAAGCGAACTAAGGTCTGAAAACAAATATTACAATAATAAATCCCAGTATTACTTCTGACGATGTTTCACTCTTCTTTCTGAACAGCGACCGATGAGACGATGACTGTCGTATTGATGCCTCCGCGAAAATCGGGGAAGTTGATTTTGAACAAACAACCAAGAATTGATCGTTCAATCTTCAACTCCATTGACAACATCTGTCATATCACGGATCATGGAAAAGGTTATCAAAAACAAAATGTCAGACTACTTTCTAAAACCAGCTGGATTCCAATGCCAGTCACTATCCAGCAATTAAATTTTATTTACATGCGCATGCATCGTCGAAGTATCTTTAAAAGAAGCCGACATGTCAACCTGAGCCCGAGCACTTCGGTCCAATCAATCGACGGGAAAATTAAAAATTCAATTAAAATACTTTCTAAATCATAAACTCATCAACCAGTCACAACACGGATTCCCCAAGAAAAGATCACGTGCCACTTTCCGTAAAGACTTCCTTAACGAAGTCACCTATAGAAGAGATAGTAGAGATCTAGTAATTATCCTCTATTTCGAAATGAGTAAAGCCCTCGACAGCGTTGCACAGTCTGCTGGTCAGCAAGTTAGGCTCACTAGGGAACCCTCTCCACAAGTGGATAGAATCATTTCTCTCCGATAGAAATCAGACAGTAAATGCTGGCACGATGATTTCCAGGCCTCCAGGCTGTCAATCGTGCTAGACCAGCGCTATAGCCACACAAACTTGCGAATTTTATCCTAGACTACCCAACTTGGTTTGATGTTTTGCGTTGCCTTTGGTCTACTAATAACGAATACTGTAGAAGTTGTTGGTATGAGATCTTGCGTTTGTTTATGTCATAAAATCCGTGAACGCCAACACCCTCAGCCTATTTAACCCCATCAGCTAGCAATTTGAAAGGAAGGCTATCTGCTGCATGGAAATGAAAGGTTTGTTCATATGGGTCGAGGAAGCAGCTTAGCTGACGTGATTGGTACTGCAAATATCCCAGGATTTCCATTCAGTTCACCAGAAGTAGATTTGTAGATCTAAGTCAAATGGAGATTGAATATTGGATAATTTACGAGCGAATGTTAACACTTCTAGGTCATTTGGGGAGTTCTACTAATATAAATGGCGCGACTGACGTCTTTGAAGCTCCGTTATGTTCAGTTACTCTTGTGTACACTATATACATCATTGTTCATTTTTGGGTTGTTCAGCCAATCTTTTGTGGATATATTTTCCCTACCTTTTTCCAGCAAACAAGATATATATAAGCTCTTCACATTCCATTTGGTGACAGATGAGAGTTTCGTTCTCTTAATGACACTGTCAGCCGTTTTTATTTATACGAAGCTTGTTCTAGACTCATGGAGCATGGCTGAAGTAGTATTTTTTTATTGGCTTGTCAATGTAGCAGCCCTTTTTGTATCACTTTATCCTCTGGTGCTTCAATTATTTAATTTCTCCATTTCTATCCCTCGAATCAATGGTGCATCTGCCTTCGTTTCTTCTGTGCTTGTAGTTCTTATCCAGCTACGACCAGATCAACCGGTTATCAGCTGCAAGCGCTTTAGCATTGTATCCAGATATGCTCTCCTGTTGGTACTGGCTGCTTATTTCATTGCAGTTATAATAGGCTTCGTAAGGTTTACGTCTTTAGCGTTGTTTTTTAATGGGATGTTGTTCAGTTGGTTCTATCTTCGTTTCTGCCAGCGACACTCTCAAGGAAGAAGAGGAGATCATGGTTCCTCATTTTCATTTGCCAGGTTAGCTTTCAAGTTACCATACTATATCGTTTATCTTCTTTCAGGTTTGATTATTTACCAATAGAATTACATTTAAGTGTTGTAAAAATATGAATATGTTACATACGAGTGAAGTTAGGGTCTTTTGTTATTATGTTGAGTCTTCTGCCTAGCAGTTTATTGGCACTTAATTGCTCATAGGATAATGTCCGCAACTTATATGTATGACTCACCCTCCTGTCTAATATTCATACCCATTCTTTCATTCAAGTCGATGAATAGAAATGGGACAGCTTGAAATAATGAAAAATTTGACTACACATGTTTTCTAAAAATGATGACCTTCTTGGCTGTTTTACTTCATTATGTCACATGATACAGTTGGCTCCTTAAGTTGTAGAATTGAATGAGGAATGGAATATTTTAGATGACGAATTTCAGAAGTTTCAAAACTGAGTCAAAGTGTTCGCTTTTTGAGTATTCTTAAATCCAATTTAGGATTGTTCACACTAGAATAATCAGTTGGAGATGGTTACCTCAATTCGATTTTAATGACTTCCGGAAATGCAGTCATGCTTTTCAGATTTTATGTTTCTTCTACAAATTCATGGTTTATGACAGGAGTTTTAATATAAAGCTCATTTTTACTTTAACTGCCAGATTTTTTCAAACGCTGACTTCGTGTGTGGGGGACAATTTTAGTGTTGTAATTATATTTGAATTCTCATTAGGGACTGACTATACTACAAATACCCTTTGGTCGATAGCCGGATATCACGTCTGCATCAGAAATGGCGTAAACTTGCATTTGCGAAGCGTGCTTTCTGTTTCCGTGCTGAGATTTTGTCATAGATCAACCCGTTGGCGTTGGCTGGTGCAACATCCCAAATAAGTGAAGTGGTGAACACGCTCTACCACTTCCCTTCTGTCTATCGTCAAGTTAGGAATGAGTCAATATAGTCCAGTACTGTAGCACCATCTTACATATGGCGGGAGCGAATCGCATGCCAGACATTCGCAGACTGCTACTCAATGTGTTCAGATGACTGCATTTCGTTCGCGTCTTCACCTAGAAGGAGTATATCACCTTCATATTCTAAGTCAACGAGATTATTCCCTGTTGGTAGCAAGTCAATCCCCGAGTCGCTGAAGTCTGTTATAGGGTTAAGTTGATGAGTACATCTATGATGAAACTAAACAGAAATGGGGACAGTGGGCATTCCTGTTGGACACCACTAGTTGTCTCCAAAGTCACAATAAAGTCATAAATGACTTAAGTGTTTTATCAATTAATAGCAGACAAAAATAATCTGACGTCGTGGATCACTGTTTAGCTGGTACTAGTAGATCATCAAAGATCTTATACAGAAAATCTACATTTCATCTCGTGAACGCTCATCTTGTCGTTATTATACCGATATTACACAATGCTTTATATGAGGCGGAGAAAAGTGGCCACTAAAAGCAAAGAATAAATGTAGTCTGTAGTATTTCTACAACTATTTCCTTTCTAGAATAACGGATGTAGAAATTTTCTTGGAGAGAACCCAAGTCATAAGTTGAATTCTTTAATAACTAAGTTTAAACCTTTGATTGCAAAATGGGTTCATCCACCTTATGTCATACCTAGTGGATTATGTAACCACTGTATTCAGTTATTCATGCAGTACGTGAGTTAGAAATTTATTTGCATTTTAATATGATACACTAACTTCAACACTTAAATTTTGGTTACTGTCGTGTTGTTTAAAATCTCTTTCCGTTGACATACCTTAGAAATTGAGTTTTATCACTTTCATATGTGTTTGACATGTCATGACTCCTAGTTTAGAAATAGGGAGTGAAGTAGTAGAGCACGTTGACCGCTTCACTTACTTGGGAAGTTGCATCGTCCCCAATAGGTTGATCTCTGACGAAATCTCAATACGGATACAGAGGGCTACTTCCACATATGCCAGTTTACGCCGTCTCTGGCGTAGACGTGACATCTGCCTATCGACCAAAGGGCGGGTGTACTGCTCAGCAGTCCGCTCCGTCCTCCTTTATGGCTGTAAGACCTGGCCGTTGAGAGTGGGAGACATGAAAAGACCGGGTAGCTGTCTTTGATCATAGGTGCCTGCGTTCTATCTCCCGTGTGTTAGGTGGTATAATAGGGTGAGCAATATTGAGGTTAAGCGTCGAGTGCTAGGTAGGCTGGAGGGGAAATCAATCGACGAGGCTGTGAAATTATTTCGACTGAGATGGTTAGGACATGTGTTACTTATGCCTAGTCATCACCTTCCTCGACAATGGGCAATGTTAGCTGACATAGGATCAGGTTGGAAAAGAACCAGTGGTGGGCAAACTAAAACATGGCTTCATCAGTCAATCAAATCTACAACAGTTAGTTTAAGCTACGTAGGAAGATGTGGACTGGCTTTCGGGTTGGGGTCCTCGGGACGGTAAAAAACCGATGGTTGAAAATATTTCGTGATATGGCTCCAAATCGTTCTCAATGGCGCAGATGCACCCACTCCCTGTGACTTATGATTTCCAATGAAACTATATTGTTCTTCGTTATTACTATTCATTTGTCTCACACCTCTGTTTACTGTCTCTATTATGCATTTCTTCTCCCGCCTCGTGTGCTACATGGAGTGTGGCGACTTGAACTGCTTTACATTGGTGCAAAGTTCTATATCGGAAACAGCCAGATAGACATGTGTTTGACACCAAAGTATGCGGAAAAGCCTTTTCCGGATAAATGATTTTCACAATTATCATTACTATTTTATCATTTTTGCACTAGAAGGTGGAAGTTTTTCCAGGTATACCTTGTAAAGTGTGAAACTGATTGATCTTGTCGGAAACATTTGTTGTATGAATTTCGCTATTCTCTTTATAAAGTAGAAGAACCCACAGAAAGACGAATGCCACATTTCTTTTTCTAAAGTCGTTCATTTTTTGAGAAAAATAAGACAAGAAAGAATGTGAGTGTTTCCCAGTGGTTTGGAAACTATTAGTTTATCTCGATATTAGTGACGAAATTCTGAGTTAGTTTCGAATAAGGGCCAAATCTCGCCGTGTAATTTCATCTGTCGCACTCCATATTACTGTGGTAACCACATAGGTCAAAGCCGTGGTAGAATCAGGATTATGTGAAAGGTACTTCAAAAGTCAAAAAATACTGTTTTTATGATAGAATATCTACTCAGTATTCTTTTATATTTAACCAGTCACATTCCTGTCTTTTAGGCTCTTTCCTGAACCGATTGCTTCCGTAGTTTCCATTCCTACCAACATGTGTTATCAAGTATTACTTCGCACTAAACTGTTTCCCGCACTGAGAAGAGAAGGTGAGATTACCGTGACATCTTCCCTTGGAATAGTTACACATGGCGCTATATCTCCTGATTCTGAAAGACATAGGTAGGTTTTTAATGTGTGCTGTATAACATTTGCTATTACTGGTCTTGTTAATATCTGGCTTCTTGCAGTGTCTATTAAAACAGGAGAGAAGTATTTGCTTCTTCTGTTAATGGGAATTATACTTGGTACATTATGGAGCCAAGTTAAACTTTAAGCACCACTGGCTACCAATGACATTGAAACGCTCACTGAGCAAGTTAATGGAACCTGGCAAATAATGTCGTCATCATCAATGAAATATGCTCATCGAAGTGTTAGGCTGTTATTAAATAGGATTTCTGGCAAGTTGTAGCTTAGGTTCGGGAAAGATTAGTTGCTCTTTAAGTCAGGGACAAGTTAGGGTAAGGTTAACCTAATTAAGGCGACATTAGGGTTGGTTCGAGTTGGTTTACAGTTAGTTTAAGGATATTTTCACGTTAGTGTTAGGTTAAGGAAAGATTAGGGTTATTGTTAGGGTTAGAAGACCTAAATAATTACATACATAGAGTGTGGTTAAGTTACTCTGTTGATATAAGAATAGCACTTGTGCACTATGACAGAGTATAATTCCAATGTGGGTAACACTTATTTTGGTTAAGTCTCACAGTGTTATACAGTCATATTTACCGAAGACGTTTCGAGAAGAATTTATTGCTCAAGAAAAATTACTGTATTACACTATGAGACTTTATCAGAATAAATTTTACCCAAAATGGAATTGTACTCTGTTGATACTCCAACCTAAAATTAAGAGCTATTTCTATCACATTTGGGTGGAAGGTATCTTCTGTAACACTTTTCTACTGTTTTTATGCAATTTTTTCAAAAATACATGTATGTATTCCATATACAAAAATGCCTCCACGTGATTGTTGCATTCGAGGTCATTCGCTGATTGATAGTTGGTGGTGCTTAAAGTTTAATTTTGCCCATTATGGGCACCAAGAGGTGCACCACTGAAAAACAGTAAAACAGTTTAGAAAGGAAATAGAGACAGGATAAATGAAGGCCGTCATCCAGAAAGTAAGCTAGCATACTTATCAAGACCATTCAAAATTCATCACTTCATGTTACTTTCAAAAAGAGAAAGAAATTGCAGTATTTTTGCCATTGATTGCGATCCTTGGCGATATCAGATAATGTTTCGAGCTACAAGTTCGAGGTATCTATCGGCCTTCAACCAGTTAGCCGTACCAACTGATGCTCACGTAACATGAATACCCCCGGCCGATAACTGCTACCTTGTCGTGGTGGTCGGGCTTGTATACCGCAATGACCCAACAAGCTGAACTGACTGGGACTCTGTCTCTACAGGTCCTACCATGTCAGGAAGGTTTTCTGGATAGCGGTTAAACTAAAAGCAGTTACCATGGGGTACATGGGCTCCAGTTTCCAATCGGATCAAATGGCGTATGAACCCATATGGGTCACCGGCAACCATGGGAATGCAGCTCCTGACGCTGCTCCGCTGCCTTGCGGATTAGACTCCAAGTCAAAGGCTCGGGGGTGGTCCCTTAATAAAACCACCTGCTTCGGTCTGGGCGCCCGGGCAGTATCTCAGCCCGCACACAATGAATGAATTAAAGCAACGAACTCCCATTGAAACTCAACGCGCACTAGTAAAATGATTCCAAGCAATATTGATCCCTCAAGGAACTTATTTCCTTCCTACCCTACTTTTATTTTTATACATAGTTTCCTGTATTGTACCTTTTCTAACCTTGGCTTCTTAACCTTCGACAGCCTTTCGCCTTTGTCGAGATTCCCAGCCTATCCGTGTCGTTTCGAGATGTTAGTGAGTAGTCCTCAAAATGGTTGTTCCCAATGTGACATCTAACACGGATATCCTGAAACCGCGTGCTGCGTTCAAGCTGGCTACCTACAATGTTCGGACGCTGATGCAAATCGGACAACAGGCAGGGTTGGCAAGAACTTTGGAAAGCCTCGCTATCGATGTCTGCTGCATTTCGGAGACCCGCATTCAAGATCCCAGTGAAGTGCTTCGACTATCCTCTCCATCTGGAAGTTCTAGTAGTATGTACCACCTGCGCTTATCCGGGGACCCTGTGGCGTCGGCATCCGGCGTAGCTGGTGTCGGTGTCGCACTGAGCGCTGAAGCTGAAGTTTTTTTGCTCGACTGGATTCCCATTAACAGTCGTTTATGTGCTGTGAGGCTGGAAGGTTATACGAAAGTAAAGAGTAGTAGGCCAGATAGGCGGTGTCTATTTGTTGTCTCTGCCTATGCACCGACGGATTGCAGCCCGGATGCAATGAAGGATGAGTTTTACTACCAACTGAGCGATCTCTTGAAACAGGCGGGTCGGAGGGATATCGTAGTGCTGGCTGGGGACTTGAATGCACAGGTGGGGCGTCTAAGCTCAGAGGAGAATCGTCTAGGTGGTCAGTGGGGACTACATGGTCGCAGGTCAGATAATGGGGACCGTCTTCTGCAGCTTTGCGCGGATCACAACCTATTTCTAGCTAGCACCAACTTCCGGCACAGCCATCGCCGTAGCGCTACCTGGCGTCCTCCCTCTGCGAAGCAAGCTTGGACTCAGATTGATCATATCGCGGTCAGTTTCCGGTGGCGAGGATGCATACAAGACTGTCGCTCCTTCTGGAGCACATGCCTGGACTCCGATCATGCGTTAGTGTGTGCCAAGTTCGTCTTGCGATTTGGTGGGGTTCGTAAAAGCCGTCGTCTAAGCGTTGATGTGAGCAAACTAGTAGCACCTGCTACTTCTTTGAAATATCAGAATGAGTTAAAAACAATGCTTGCCAGCAACCCCCCAAGTAGTATAGATGAACATTGGCTTCATGTGCAAGGTGCCATGCAAAAGGCGAGTGTAGCCGCTTGCGGCTTGAAAGAATGCTCCGCTAACAACCACTGGGTTTCTGCGAGTTCCTTGCAACTCATGGATGAACGCCGGTCCATTCCGGCTGGCAGCGAATACAACAATCAGCGAAAGGCGCTCACGCGCAAGATTAGACAGTGTTTACGTAAGGACCGCGAAGCCTGGTGGTCAGAACGTGCGTGTGAGATGGAGTCAGCTGCTGCATCTGGCAACAGTCGGAAGCTGTTCCAACTCATACGAGCCACCGGCAGCAAGAAACAAGGTGTCAGCGAGACGGTCTGTGAGGCAGATGGCACTCCAATTACCAGCCTGAAAAGACGCCTGGAACGCTGGGCAGAGCACTTCGGGAAGCAGTTCAGCTGGCCACCAGCTTCAGTGTCTACTATCATTAGCCCGAGTGCTCCTTGGTCGGTTAGTACCGACCCACCCACCGAAGCGGAGGTCCGTAAGGAACTCCAAGTTCTGAAACGCCATAAGGCGCCCGGCCCAGACAAATTACCCCCGGCTCTTTTTAAAGATGGTGGCGAGACTCTCACAATGGCTCTAACTGGGTTGTTCAGGAAGGTGTGGGAGACAGAGAGTGTACCATCAATGTGGAACGAAGCCATTATCGTCCCCATCTTTAAAAAGGGTCGACGTAATTCGTGTGACAATCATAGGGGTATCAGTCTGTTACCAGTCGCGTCTAAAATATTGGCTGCTGTCTTGCTTCGCAGACTGTGCAAAATACGTGAAGGATTGATTCGCGAAGAGCAGGCTGGGTTTCGTTCAGGTCGTGGATGCATTGATCATGTGTTCACCCTTCGTCAGTTGTTGGAACACCGCCACACGTATTGCAGGCCAACGATCGTTGTGTTTCTTGATATTAGGGCTGCCTTCGATTCGTTGGACAGAACTGTGCTCTGGAACTGTCTGTTAGAGAGAGGTGTACCTGAGAAATTTGTTAACATCCTGAAAGCCCTATACAGAAACACCTCAGGTAGAGTGAGGGCATACAACCAACTATCACCACTGTTCCCAACCAACAGTGGGGTTAGACAGGGTTGCCCAATCTCTCCATTTCTCTTTAACTTTGCCATCGATGACATTCTGGAGTCAGCTCTGAAGGATGTGCGTGAAGGTGGTGTAGATCTGCTACCTGGAGATAGACTTTTCGACCTCGAGTATGCAGACGATATCGTCTTACTGTGCGATAGCATGCAGGCTGCCCAAATCGCACTTAATCAGTTGGCGATCAGTGTCTGTAAGTATGGTATGTGCTTTGCGCCGTCTAAGTGCAAAGTACTGTTACAAGATTGGCAGGAGCCTGTACCTGCACTCACTCTTGCGGGTGAACCGCTTGAAGTTGTTGATAAGTTTGTGTACCTGGGTAGTTGTGTGAGTGCTGGCGGAGGGGTGACGGATGAGATTTCCAACCGTATAATGAAGGCTAGGGTGGCATACATCAACTTGAGCCACCTATGGCGCCGTCGCGACGTTAGCCTGGCTGTCAAAGGTCGGGTATACAATGCTTCGGTGCTGGCTGCGCTGCTCTACGCCTGTGAAACCTGGCCTCTCCGAGCTGAGGATGTGCGGCGACTCTGCGTGTTCGATCACCGCTGTCTCCGCAGGATTGCTTGCGTTCGATGGCATCATCGCGTGAGTAATTCTGAGGTTCGGCGGCGTGTGTTTGAACAAAGTGGAGATCACTATTCCTTGAATGTCGTCATCTGGAAACACCGGCTCCGGTGGCTTGGACATGTGCTCCGAATGTCACCCCAGAGGCTTCCGTACAGGTCTCTGTTCGCTAGCCCTGGGACGGGATGGAAAAGGCGGAGAGGTGGTCAGTCCATGACGTGGCGTCGTGGGATGAAGGATTTTTGTGCTAGATTAGCATCGGTTGGTGTGTCACGACTCCCTGGTTGGGGTCCGAGAGATAGCTCAAATCGATGGCTCGAAACGTTATCGGATATGGCCAAGAATCGTAATCAGTGGCGAATGTGTTGCGATTTCCTTCTTTCTTCCCTTCCCGATGATAGCTAACGAACACTGTTTGAACTTGTTAAGCATGACTGTTTTCCTTCCAGATGAAGTTCTTTATCCGTTCTCTACTTATATATATTTTTTCTTTTCCTTCCTTCCTTTTTTTTGATCTATGTTGTTTTATTATTATTGTGTGGCGCATCTTTCTTGGTGCCATATTGTACCAAGTTTTTTATGCGTTTAAATAAATAAATAAATAAAACATGAAAACCCGTCCTCCCACGGCATCCCGTGGTGGGCTGAACACCTCTCCGCTTTTTCCACCCAGTCCTAGAACTAGGGGACAACGGTTTGTACGGGAGCCTCTGGGATGACATTCGTAACACATGTCAGTCACTGGAGCCTGTGTTTCAAGTCGCCTGCTACTACTAGAGATTTCATCCGTCGCACCACCAACACTTGCACAACCGCCTAAATATGCGAACTTGTTGACCACTTCAAGCGGCTCACCTGCAAGGATGAATGCAGGTACATGTTCCTACCAACCTTGCAACGATACTTAACAATAAGACTGCCCAAAGGGCGTATTGTACTCACAGACACTGAGTGCGGTTTAAGCAGTTTGCACGCTATCACACAGTAAGACAATATCGTCTTTTGGTTTTGTAGGGATTTTGTTTGGTTGCATGGAGGATTTCATCATGAGCTGACATCATCTAGAGAAACACTGGGAAACCGGGGAGTACTGCACAGCTGTCTCGTCCCAGTCTGGGACTCTTCTGCAATACGCAACCACCGGGGTTTGAACCCCGGTATATTGTCTTTCTCCAAGATGAAATCTGCACCACTACCACGCACTTCCTTTACGGCTAACTCCAAAATGTCAGCGATAGAAAAGTTTGGGAGAAATGGAGAGATTAGGCAACCCAGTCTAACCCCACTGTTAGTTGGGAACAGTAATGATAAGTGGTTATATTCTCTAAGTCCACTTGAGGTTTTTCTGTTTAGGGCTTTCATAACGTTTACAAATTTACCGGGGACGCTTCTCTCCAATAGACAGTTATAGAGAGCACTTCTGTCCAAATAATCGAAGGTAGATTTAATATCAAGAAACACAACGATTGTTGGCCTGCTGATTCGAACACTAATGTAAATGTGTGGGTATAAATGCATTAATGGGTGTGAGACTTCGTAGTATTTATCAACTCAGTATTATTTTACCATATAAGCGAAGAGGATTGAGAAACTGCCTCAACATAGAAACTAACGTATGATTTGATTATGCAGGCAGGCAGAGAGACGAATTGACATAGGGCATCGGCTCAAGCGTATAGATGCAAACTGATAATAGTATGGCCAAACAAGAATATAAGCAAGAAAATTATAGCTAAGTGAAGATGGGTGAAAACGTCCTAAGTCCTAAATTTGACAGAGTGAGTACGTCTGTGACTAATTATGAACTGTAAACTGTTATCCTTTAACCACTTATTCTTAACTATCAGAGAACCGAAAGCTACACACTTCTGAATGTTTGTCAAGTCAATTAATAATCACAGGCATATTAATCGTGCCCCAATCGATTTGGCATTTCGACTTCAGTCATTGGGTTATGGGTACGAATACCGCTCCTTCTCTCGTGGTTTGTGGACCAAGAGTAAAATTTCACTGTAAATTCTTAACAAGGTTCCAGTTTGCTTGATCCTATTGTACTGGTGTGACTCAATGAAGATATCTTTGGTGGAAAATGCACAGTCTTCCTTCATCTTTTTGGCAGCGACCCGTATCCCACAACCATGTAGTAGCGTCGTCAAGTGAATTACTGGGCAGTAGACACTTCCAATGATTGATGTTTGGATGTTTCTTTGGGGCTGAAGATACTAAAGAAAATCAACATCAGTGTTAAGATTTTCTGCTATGCTAACTATTTCTGCTGGTACAACTTTACGAATTTCTTCTGTGCATAAGAATTTCAATTGCTATGAGATTAGTTTGCTGCATTTGCCAGTTTACGCCGACTATGGCGTAGACATGATATCCGGCTGTCAACCGAAGGGCGTGTGTACTGCTCATCAGTCCGCTCCGTCCTCCTTTATGGCTCTAAGACGTGGCCACTGAGAGTGGTAGATATGAAAAGATTAGCTGTCTTTGATCATAGGTGCCTGCGCTCTATCTCCCGTGTGAAGTGGTATAATAAGGTGAGCAATATTGAGGTTAGGCATAGGTCAAGTGCTAGGTAAGGAGGGGAAATCAATCGACGAAGTCGTGAAATTACATCGACTGAGATGGTTAGGACATGTGTTACGTATGTCTAGTCGTTGTCGGGCAATGTTAGTTGACATAGGGTCAGGCTGGAAAAAAGCTAGCGGCGGTCAAACAAAAACTTGGCACCAGTCAATGAAATCCACAACAGTTAGTCTAAGCCACGTAGGAAGGTGTAGACTTCCAGGCTGGGGTCCTCGGGACGGTAAAAATCAATGGTTGGAAACAATTGGTGATATGGCTCAAAATCGTTCTCAGTGGCGCAGATGCATCCAATCCTTGTGACTTATGATCTCCAATGAAACTGTTTTGTTCTTCGTTATTACTCCTCCTTTGTCTCACATCTCTGCTTACTGTTTCTATTATTATTATTGTACTTTCTTCTCTTGCTTCGCGTGCTACACGGAGTGTGGCTACTTGAACTTCCGCACATTTGTGCAAAGTTCTATGTCGAAAACAGACAGTTTGCTGCAGAGTTTAACATCAAATTTTCTCTCTCTGCTGTGCTTAGGATCAACCAGTTATTAAATGAGGCGAAATTAAACCGAGGAAGACTGGGCAATTGCTTCGTCTTAGTCACGGGTCCTTCATTAGTACATATCCATTACCCTACTAGGGGTGGGACACAGAATTTTAAGGTTGCAAGGCTGACCCATCGACCATTCAGTCACCAAACGCGTTTGCAACAGACTGCAGACCTGATGATATTAGATAGCTGGAGGCACTACGCAGGAAGCCTTGGAGACCTAGGTTTCGGGATAGTTGGCACTTGTCAGCAAGGTGTATCTGCAACCTTGAAGGAACTCATGTCCCTTCTGAAATTTGAACCCGATTGCCTCCAACTATCTAATATCATCAAATCAATGTGGACCGTGATGGTGACCTACCTAGAATAGTGACCACATTGTAAACCTGATTGATAGAATTCAGTCTGCACCAAAGAAAGGACTAGACACGTCGCACTAGTTACTAGTGTCCAATTAAGCGGCTGCAGACTTTCAATAACAGATGCCTTCCCTCGATACTGTGCAAACCAGTTGACCAGTCAAAAACGGTAAGCGGTAACATAGCACTCTGACATACGGCTTACTAGTCAACAAATATGCGGAAGGGAATAGAGATGGATTTGATGTATGCTCAAGAGACATTCAAGTGTTTTATAGAAATTCTGTGTCATTTTTTTTGTTAATTAACTCAAAAAGTGCCTCTTGGAGTCATAACTTGACATGTATGTACGTTGGCTGTTACTTATATTTTCTATGATTGCTTTGTAAGGATTAGATATGTTTTACAATTGATATCAGTTAGAAAACCATTGAAAACCAGCATTGGAGTACTGGACAGCTGTTTTATCCCAGTTTGCGAATCATGGGCAATACGAGCCTGCCTTGTAACCGGAAGGTCGTGGGCTGGAACCCCAGCGGGTGCGTACATGTTGGTCAATATTAGTGTTTCAAGTACACATGGCATAATGAAATCTCTATAATCTTCTCTTTTGTGGATGATATTGTAATATTTTTTTTTCTTTTAGACGCATTGCTCTAAAGGCATTGAATGAACGTTTTATGAAGAAGGAGACTGTTATGCCTGCATCAAATGAATTGGTCACCACATGGCCTAGTTTAATGGATACTGAGGAAACACAGAAATCTGGAGAGAATGTATCAAAAGAGTCTAGTGTAATAGTTAATTTACCAACTGATAAGATAAGTTCGAGTAGTTCTACGTTTACTGATTCTCAGAATGTATGAACTTATACTCCTATCTAGTCAATGAACATAATAATTACATTAATGAGAAAGTTCTATACACACACATGCACAGCTTAAATGATTGCAGTTTTTGTATTATAATATTCGTTCATCAACCTGTACAATGACTTTTTGATGCTGATCTCATATAATTTGCTTCATTTTATTACTCAACTGTGTGATACATTTTAAAGTTGTTATATTTACGAACTTTCATGGTTTATGGTTTTCCCAGAATTTGTAAATGAGTAGGTGGTACTCGCATGACATATCATAATCAATACCCTGCTGTGGATATATATATATATCTTTTGAGTGTTTATTTTATTTAATATAGATATTAGTGAATACATATCATGGGGTTTTTGTTGATGTTCTCGCACTTACTGAATCCTGAGGAGTTTAAGTTTGGCAGATAAACAAAAGCAGCCTAATTACCACAGTTTCTGCCCTGTTCGGTACAAAAAGAGCCTTAGTATGGTGCCTCTTCAGTAGAATCCAACGAATATGCACTGAAGACACACACTTGATGAAGAAGAAAAAAAGTTGACACAAACTCTGGTTGATAGCAGTTATCCAGACAAGGTCATCAGGAGAACACCAAGACCCACTCTGAAACTCATCATTAAGAAAGACGGGTACATCAAGCTACACTATATGTGGGCATCATGGCAACTTGATAACTAGACAAAGATTGAGCACTGCTGTTAAAAGACTTTATGCAGCTGATATCATAATAATTAAGGACGTAAAGCCCTTTGAGTGTACGTGTGGACACATACATATGGAGGACTCATTGTTCTCTGCAAGTAAGGCCTGGCTACAGAGCATATTCCTAAATGGCTCCAGAAGCCAATAGAACCTTCAGGACCCATTGATAATGAGAACAGACGACCTGGCTCCTCTATTGCGAAAGATATTTTAGAGACGGCATAAAATTGACGTTAATAGATCTTTTAAACCTATCTATAAAACGTGTTTTGGGGCGTATCCTAAAGTTTGTGAAAGCCTTAGCAATTAAAAAGTTTAAACCACCTTTAGGCTTTCAAAGCAACAATTCGTCATCACACTAAACCTTCCTTCATTGGTAAACTTTGTTTTGATATAGGCTAGGGTAGATGTATTGTTACCTCAGTTATTTGGTTTAGTGATCTTCATTGTTAATTTGACCTTCAGTATGTCTTTTAACTTGACCTAAGTCAATTTCCTCACCTCTTAAATCTTTATTAATTTCATATATATTCCTATGAAAGGTCCATGTGTGATCAGATTGTTCGAAATGTGTTGCGCAAATACATACAATACACGATTCAGATAAATTACGTCTTCTTATTACTTTGTCTAAAAGCAGCTTAATTCTACCGTACAATACTTGGAAGTTGCCTGTATTTCATCTTTGAATGCTTTACCCACTCAATGAAAGCATAAAAACATAACATTACTGTGTCTTCGTTAAATTTGTCAAAATTGATGCTTGCACATCAATTAGGAAGTAATTTTTGGTAGCCGAGGAATCAGAGCAAGTCCCGTCGGGTTGGTATAAGTCATGATTATCCCGATATACAAGAAAGGAGACAAGTTTTCCTGTGATAATCACAGAGCTATTAGCTTGATTAATATGATGTCTAAAATTCTAGGTTCGATAATAATGCGTAGACTACGCAGTGCATGGGAGGAACAAACACGAGAGAACTAGGCAGGCTTTAGACCAGGAAGGGGGTGTATTATCATATCTTTACCCGTCGACAGATTCTGGAACATAGGCATACTTAACGGCGTCCAACAATCGTCATATTCCTGAACCTGAAAGTGGCATTCGATTCTGTCGACTGAGAGGTACTATGGCAATCTTTGGCTATGAAGGGAATGCGGAGAATATACATTGCACTGATCAAGGCACGCTACTCGAACTCAAGCAGCCAGGTGAGGGCTTACGGCGAGTTTTCACCTGAAGTGGTGACGACTAGTAGTGTCCGTCATGGATGCCCACTGTCCGCATTTATGTTTAATGTCATCATAGATGTACTAATGGGCTTAATCCCAACTGACTTCAGCGACTCAGGAACTGACTTGTTACTGGGGAATAATCTCGTTGACTTAGAACATGAAGGTGATATACTCCTTCTAGGTGAAGACGCGGACGAAATGCGGAGTCTTCTGAACACCTTGAGCAGCAATCTCCGAATGTTTTGCTCCCGTAAAATGTAAGATGGTGCTACAGGGCTGAACTACATTGACTCCTAGCTTATAAATAAGGAGTGAATTGGTAGAGCACATATTTGGGAAGTTGCACCAGCCAACGCCAGAGGGTTGACCGCTGACAGAATCTCAGCACGGAAACAGAAAGCTCGTTTTGCATATGCAAGTTTACACCATTTCTCGTGTAGACGTGATATTCGGCTATCGACCAAAGGGCGTATGTACTTCTCAGCAGTCCGCTTGGCTATTTAAAGTAAAAGACGCCAAGAGCCTGGCTAACTGTCTTTGATCAAAGGTGCCTGCGTTCTATCTCCCGTGTGTGTTAGGTGGTATAATAGGGTGAGCAATATTGAGGTTAGGCATCGAGTGCTAGGTAGGCGGGGGGGGGGAAATCAATCGACGATGCTGTGAAATTATTTCGACTGAGATGGTTAGGACATGTGTTACGTATGCCTAGCCATCGACTTCGTTAACGGGCAATGCTATTTAGGGTCAGGTTGGCAAAGAGCTAGTGGTGGTCAAACGAAAAGACGGCTTCATTAGTCAATAAAATCCGCGACAGTTAGTTTAAGCCAGCCAGTTACGTAGGGAGGTGTAGAATTCCTCGTAGGGGTCCTCGGGACGGTAGAAACCAATGGGTGGAGATAATTGGTGATACAGCTCAAAATCCTCGTTGTCAATGGATGGCCTAGATGCATCCACTCCTTGTGACTTATAATATCCAATAAAACTATCCTTTTTGCCTCATATCTCTGTTTGCTGTCTCTATTTTGCGTTTCTTTTTACTTTCTTCTATGGCTTCGTGTGCTACATGGAGTGTGGCGACTCGAACTGCTGCACATCGGTGCAAAGTTCTATGTTGAAACGAGCCAGCCAAGAAGTGATTTGGAAACTATTTCAACACTATGGCTTTCCCCAAATCTTTATCAGCCTCATGCTTAACTGACTGGGACTCTGTCCCTGCAGGTCCTACCATGTCAGGAAGGTTGTTTGGATAGCGGTTAAACTAAAGGCGGTTACCATGGGGTACATGGGCTCCAGTATCCAATCGGATCAAATGGCGTATGAATCCATATGGGTCACCGAAAACCGTGGGAATGCAGCTCCTGACGCTGCTCCGCTGCCTTGCGGATTAGACTCCAAGTCAATAAAACCACCTGCTTCGGTCTGGGCTCCCGGGCAGTATCTCAGCCCAATGAACACAATGAATTGAATAAAGCAACAAACAATCAATGAAACTTATCGCGTGCTATTACACGTGTTGCAATTTCCTTCTTTCTTCCCTTCCCGATGATAGTTAACGAATACTGTTTCAACTTGTTAAGCATGACTGTTTTCCTTCCAGATGAAGTTCTTTATCCGTTCCCTACTTATATATATATATATATATTTTTCTCTCTTCTTTCCTTTTTTCTTTTGATCTGTGTTGTTGTATTATTCCTGTGTGGCGCATCCTTCTTGGTGCCATATTGTACCAAGCTTTTATGCATTTAAATAAATCAGCTTTAGGACAAAGGTGCATATCAGGCTATCCATAACGGAAAAGTTCGCGAGGCTTTTAAAGTAAATACAGGAGTTAGACAAGTTTGCTGACCATCACTCATGATAGTCTTAATTGTGGTGGACTGGATTTTTCTTGAGACTGTGTGTGACAAGTGAGAATACAGAAATGTGTTAGATCGGTAAGAAGATTCTAGAAGATCGGAACTTTGTGTACGATTTATGTGTGATGTCACACGAACTTGAAGAGCTACAGGTGAGAACCAACAAGTTGGCAGACGAAGCATGCAGTGAAGACAGGACTTCAAGTAAATGTAGGGATGTAATAAAAATAACCAACCAATAACAAGCACCAATTACTATCAGTGAGCGAAATTCTAGAGGGGCTACTCCATTAACTTGTCTACGAAGCGTCGTTTCAACAATAGGCGGAATGGATGAGGATGTAAAAACCAGAAGCGGAAAGGCAAGACAGAACTTCATCACTGTGAAATCAGGCTGGATATCTTCTGCAGTCAGCATAAAGAACGAAATCTGGATGTTCAACACGAATGTTAAGTTAGACAATTTTTCTGTAGGGGTTAGAAACCTGGCACTAGCGTCACGAAAAGCATTTCGAACAGGATTCTGCAGGTTTTTATCAACATCTGCCTTCGCTGGTCCCATACTGAAGATCAGATGGCCGACGGGAAAGCATTAGCAACAAGAATCTTTTGGTACGAACCAGCCAAGAACCTACTGCTCAAGAAATATGCCGAGGAAAATGGTGATGGATTGGACAAACACTGAGGACACCTTTAAGGGATATCGCGCGCCAGGCGATGGCTTGAGTGGGAGACGACGAGTTGGGTGTCCGAGGGTTATATGGATAGAGACCATGCGAAGAAGAGATGGGAAACTACGGTCAATCATGGGGCTAGCTAAAGAGGATCGCAGGGAACAGGACTAAGTGAAGTGAGGGTTCCACTCGGAACCCAGGAGAATAATACTAATAATATATCGTAATAATATCAAATGTGAAATAAAAGGAAAAAATGACACGAAATATGCAGTCATGGAGTGTTATAAGTCAAAAGATGATCCAAATAAAGTAGTATGACATTTTAACCGGGAGGAACTGTGAAAGATTTACGAAACACCTTATGACTTTGGGACGGTTCATTCATTATTTCAAGATGTAATAGTAATGCGTTTGTAGCAATTCAATTGGTTCTAGATAAATCGTCTTTAATCTTCAACCTTAGGTCCCTATGGGTGTGTGAATTTAATCTGCGAAATGCACAGCTTCCTACATGATGTCGATGGACATTTGGTAGCCCCATGTCTAACTTAGCGTTCGCTTTCCAAACGTATCTACGAACATTTACCAACATGGTTTTACAAAAGAGAAAAACGATGTCCCTGAAGCTCTATCTTAGAACAGCTGATAGATTCTGGACACCGGGCTACACCCTGAACAAACTTCAAAGTCATCTACAGAATACGAAGCAGTCTTCCTAAAAGTGTACAAGTCGAACTTCTTCAAAATGTAGAAGCGATGGCAATTCACTTGATAAATCCTGAACTCTGCATACAGAAGAAGTTCGTTCAATCACTATTTAATTTTTATTTTTGATTACAGCTTGATTCCACACTGTATTTTTGGTACAAGTATGGAATATTGGTAGCCCAATTTTGCAGGCCGACCATAGATATCAGGTGTGTGTCGGCAGGGGATTGAACCTCGGACCATGTGCATGGTCGGCGAGAGTCCTAACCACTGTGCCACCGACGCACACTACACTTGCAATGAACGTAATCTGTCTGAATACCCGATAGGTAAACTCTATTTCTTTCTTTCTCTTCATTAGTATTATTTTGTCTTTACAATTGTAATATTTTACATCTTCAACTTTCCTGTTCTCTCCCCCCACCTTATTTGCTCAACTTTAGTCCTAATTTAAATAGCATTATTCTCCACCCAACCTCTACTTAGTCTCTACCTGTAATCACCTCTGTTGCTCTCCTGACCTAGGTTGAAACATTTTAGTCAATTATATTACGTCATCTAACTTACTAACTCAATCTTACTTTAGTTGCTGTCTAATTCACCTTGTTTCTATATTAGATCATTCTCGTATTACCTGATTAATTACCTAAACTTGACAAACCTCATGTACACACAGAAAAATAATTATATAAAAGTGGGATTGTACAGTTATGTGAATGAATTCGCCGAAAAGAGACTATTTGCTGAACGTCTTCTCTTTTTCATATAACTGCTCCTTATTTTTCAAGTGACATTAAATAGTTTGTTTAAGTCCAGCATTACGTTGAGTTTAGGCGTTGCTCTACCAGATAACGTCTCCGCCTTGAGCCTGAAATTGGTACTGGTTGAAAATAAACAGTCATAATTAGAGCGATTGGATAGGTTGTGCATTATTCGTATTCTGAGATAATCTATCTTCAGTGTTACGGGAAAGAAAACCAAAATGAAGCCTTCTGAGCAAAAGGAGTTCTTTTAAATTAATTTCTCCAAGAGATAACAAAAGTAACGCACCCATCGCCAGGTTTCGATCACAGGACCTCCTGGTTACAAGGTTAGCGAGCTCGTAGACCATTAAGTCATTGGGACCGGATCCAATGGCCATTGTATGAATTCTAACTTCCACCAATTCATGACATAGCGCGACCACTTAGCAATGTCTTCTTCGATCAGTAACTGTCCTCACCTTCGGCCTGCTGTAGCCTATTGGTCACGGCTTCCCACTGAAACCCTCAGGTAACTGCCTGAATAGGACTAGTCGTTAGCAAGCATCAGATCAATATATCAAGTATTGGTTTGTAGTGACCTATCTACTCTCACTTTGTTGTCTTATGTTGGTTTTTAATAAGAATTATTATTCTGTTGCATCAAAAAAGTCATAAGTCCAGTTTCCAGAGGAAGATAAATTAACAGACATATAAATGCTTTGCAGTGCTGTTCTAGTGATTGTATCAAGTATCACTGAACATAGTTTTCTAGGCTACTAATAGTCGCGATATATATATATATATATATACATATATATATACATATATATATATATAACTTCATCATAGATGTGTTAATGGACTTAACCCTAAGTGACTTCAGCAACTCAGGGATTGACTTGCTACCAGGGAATAATCTCGTTGACTTAGAATATGCAGACGATATAGTCCTTCTAGGCGAAGTCGCTGACAAAATGCAGAGTCTTCTAAACACCTTGAGCAGAAATCTACGAATGTTTGGCATGCGATTCGCTCCCGCCAAATGCAAGATGATGTTACAGGACTGGACTACATCGACGCCTAGTATAAAAATAGGAAGTGAAGTGGTAGAGCACGTTGACCGCTTCACTTATTTGGGAAGTACCATCAGCCCCAACGGGTTGATCTCTGACGAAATCTCATCACGAATATAGGGGGCTCGTTTCGCATTTGCCCGCCAGTTTACGCCGACTCTGGCGTAGACGAGATGTTCGACTATCGACCAAAGGGCGGGTGTACTGCTCATCAGTCCGCTCCGTCCTCCTTTATGCCTGTGAATGAGACCTGGCCACTGAGAGTGGAAGACATGAAAAGCGTGGCGAGCTGTCTTTGATCATAGGTGCCTGCGTTCTATTTCCCGTGTAAAGTGGCATAATAAGGTGAGCAACATTGAAGTTAGGCGTAGAGTTCTAGGTAAACAAGGGAAATCAGTCGACGAAGTCGTGAAGTTACAAAGACTGAGATGGTTAGGACATGTGTTACGTATGCCAAGTCATCGCCTCCCTCGACGGGCAATGTTAGCTGATATAGGGTCAGGTTGGACAAAAGCTAGCGGCGGTCAAACAAAAACTTGGCATCAGTCAATGAAATCCACAACAGTTGGTCTAAGCCACATAGGAAGGTGTAGACTTCCAGGCTGGGGTCCTCGGGATGGTAAAAATCTATGGTTGGAAACAATTGGTGACATGGCTCAAAATCGTTCTCAGTGGCGGGTGCAGATGCATCCACTCCTTGTGACTTATGATTTCCAATGAAACTGTTTTGTTCTTCGTTATTACTCCTCCTTTGTCTCACATCTCTGCTTACTGTTTCTATTATTATTATTGTACTTTCTTCTCTTGCTTCGCGTGCTACACGGAGTGTGGCGACTTGAACTTCCGCACATTTGTGCAAAGTTCTATGTCGAAAACAGACAGACAGATATATATATATATATATATATATATATTTACATACATAGGCAGTTTCAAGAATAATTATGCCGTCTCAATGACTCACATTCGCTTTACGCAATCCTGTAGACAGAATGTAAACTTGACCTGGTGGACCCAGTGGTCCTCTGACCGACTTCAACTCATTATCAAACCTGTAACCAATCAAATCGTTGCAAATCAGTAGTGGGAAATGTATACTTATCACAATTTAGGGGTTTTCTTGTCTGTTCTCATAGATTAGGATAATTTTTGTCATCAACAGTTAGTTTCTACAACACTTGGAAAGGTTCTTTTGATAGTATTATTTAATTATCTGATCCCACGATATAAATCGTAAATGTTGAGCCCTCGGGATGCTAGAAGCCAATGACTGGAGGCTATTCATTAAATGGTTCAAGGCCTTTCTCAATGGCGCCCATCCATTCACTCTCTGTAATGTCTCATATCCATTAAACCCTCCTATTACTCCCCCCCCTTTGCTACTATTTTTCTGCGCTTTATATTTGTTTTGGATCTCTTCTTATCCTCATTTCTTTCCTACTTTTGTGTGCTACATGGATTGTGGTAAATCGAACTGATGAACTTCTGTGCAAAGTGCTATGCTGAAACCAGTCAGTCAATTATAAAAATGATAAAAAAGGGCCTACAGTTAATTTATCACTAAGTAGGTGATTGCATTCTCTGTAAAAAGAGACTCTCTCGAGAAATTTTTGAATATTTTATTAACTATATTGTTTAATCCTGTGTTACTGTGTCATTTATGGAAAATTTGAAGTAATATATTACTAATAAGTATTATCAGCATATTTACTGACACTTGTTGTTTTCTGGATAGCTATTTTAAATTAAGGTGTCATATACAACCCTTAGTTCATCTTCAATTACCTCTGCTGAGCATACAGCTCTGACCCTGTAGTTGAGGGTCCTAATTAAATTTTCCTTTGTACTGGAGAGAAAAGAAGCTATAAAAATGTGTATATTGTCCTGTCCATATGCTTTTCCCATGCATATTCTTTTTTATACTACTGTGGAGATTGACAATTTCTATCTCTGTATTGTTTAAATACTTACTGTTGTTTTTTAATATATTTCTGATATGTATCCATATATATATATATATATATATATATATATATATATATATATATATATATATATATATGTTTTAATGGTGGTCTCTCTTTCTGGTTGCTCGCTTAGTCTGTGACCATTTCACTTTGATGAACCTGTCTCCTTTATCAATGTATACTCCCCTTATATTATATATAATATGAGTGTTTGTTGACAGTCCGTTGCTTGGTGACATATATCCATATTATATGTATGGTTGTTGACATGTCTGCTCTATTTTGCTATGTATATATGGATCGATACTCCATTATAATTAGCCATTCATGTTAAGACTGTCTATTGATTTGTTCACACCTTTTGTCTGGACATTCATATATATTTCGCTCTCACAATCTTGTGTGACACTTTGGTGTGATACCACTTATTGCTTCTCCTTGTGTTTGGAAAATAGAAGTATCATCGCAAACCTAGTGGTCTTCTGATTTCCGTCTTTCTTGCGTCAGGACTATTACATTCTCGACCAGTACATAATAATAATTTAGCGACGAGTACATAACAATTTCTTATATGAATTGAATAATAATTCCGCCAAATACAAATTCCTAAATTCATCCCTCTCTGTGTTTTGGTTAAATTCTTGTAATTCGGTCATCTAGAAATACTAATACAACTATTACAAAAAATTACAACAACTACCATCTGATTTTCTTGTAAGGAGGACATTTAGGAAGGCTATTCTATTTTGGGATTCTTTTTTGCATGTGAATTTCATAACAGAGTGTACTTCATTGAATTGAGTTATTATCGTACTCCTATCCGAATCATTATCAAAAAGAATGAAGGTGCCATCCATATTACCGGGAATAAAATGAGAATTTTCTGATAAGGTTATTCAAAGGATCATTCTCTAGCTACCTTAGAAATAAATCTGCCAATATGGGACCCACTGAGGAACTCACTGCCACCTCCTCGACCTGTTTGGAAAGTGTGCCATCAAATTTCAGATTTATATTCATGACACACCTTAATAACAATTCTTTTTAGGAATTCTGTCGGGACACCAATATAATCGACTTGTTATACACTCATTCACTTACGTAGTTAACTGTTTCTACTAGAAGTGGTACATTTGTGAATAAAGGTGTTATGTCTAAAGATATCATAGTTTTATCCTGACTGACCGTCTTGTCAAAGTATGGTATGGTGAATTTTGCATATAAAGTATTGGTCTTACGGTATTCCCGGTTTGTGTATTTTAGGTAGGCCTTTGTATTTTTGGCGTGTTTTGCCCGTCAGTAGCGATTCTTCTTTCATCAGTATGAATATATCAGTGCAGAACTTGATGATGAATTTATCGAAAAGAATATTCTTTGTTCAGGAATCAATAGGCGTTAAATGAAAACATTTTGTCTCATTGATAAATTTGAATAAGGCATTTAGAAGGCGAATTTCGCGAGATGGTATCGTCATTTCGTAGTTTCTTTACAACCGCTTTACAACTAACATGGTTAACAATAAAAAAAATTAAATGCATGCCATTTACTCAGTTATATAGAACAAACTGAATGTGATGAAAACAAAACACATATAGTTCAGCGAAGAGTCTCTTTTCAGTGGTGAATTCATTCACTTAGCTGTACAATCGCGATTATGTATACTTATTTTTGTGAGTGTGTGTATACATTAGGTTTGTTCGATAATAATACGAATTAGCTAGAGTTATTGTTGTCAAGACATATCAAAAATGTGATGAATAGTTAAGTTGTAACTAGGGTGGGGGGGCAGGGCTGAAGATTGGTAAGAGGGTGGTGGTGATATATTGTCAAAAAATACCTAGTTATTTGTTACAACTATTAATCCGTTTGATTATTTTGAATAAGGTATTTAGAAGACAAATTTAGCGAGATGATATCATTTCATAGTTTCTTTACAATCGCACATTCTACGCCACATCTCGAACGTTTCCGATTCCTGTACCCGTGATTAAATGACGGAATTCTATAGACTCTATTTCAAACGTTATCTAAAATTTCACCTGCAGCTGCAGTGACACTAATATAGGTAGGACCAAAACAGCGTTCCAATGTCATTGAAAAATCATATTCCAAAATGGTTATTAAGACACTTAGAAAATTCCAATGCAGTTATTAATCTGAATAGAAATCCAACATCAATTGCAAAGCGCTTATTATTAATGTCAGGTCACAAAATCAATATTAATGAGTGCTTCACAAATATTTCACATAACTATAATTCAAGGTTATTAAAGTTGATAGATTAAATACATACATCCTAAACTATGTGTACAGTCAAAACAATAGACTTCAACCTTCGCCTACCATGGACTACTTGACCTATTTAAATATGATTGGTCATTAGGAAATAGTTTTGTTTTATGTAACTGAGTAACCTTCAACGCAGCGAATCCATCAATAAGATTCACCTTATTTCCATTCCTCGATCTACTACTCACCAGGAGACACGACTGTACGATCCAGAGGTCGATCTACCCCAAGCCAACATGGACTGGACAGTTTATTAACTTCCAGAGCTTTTTCCCACTGATCCGAAAGGGAAACCTGGTACTTAATTGTGTTCAAGGATTAGAAAAATCTGCTCGGAACACATGATAGAGAAAGAATTAAATTTATTACGTGAAACCCTCCTAGAGAATGGGCATCCACTAAGATTTATCGACAAAAACTTGAAGGAGAAGCCTCCGGTGTCAAACATCACAACGATTCCTAAGAAGACTCGCTTCATGAACCTAGAATTCAAAGGTGGTATCGCAGCGGAAATTCTCAGAAACAGCCTTTCTAAATGTCTGAAGAAGACATTTCCAACAGCCACCTTACGTATCGCATTTTCCTGCAGACAGTTAATCCAGTTTAACGCTAAGGACAAGATACCTCTTTTGGCCACTTCAGTGTGTATTTATCAATTTATTTGCTCGTGTGGAGCAAAGTATATCGGCCGTACGCAACGTCAAGTTCACAAACGTACTCTGGAACACTGCCTAGCTTGGTTAGCCAGAGGAGAAAAGGAGAACAGCAGCAGCTCGAACAGCTTGTCATCTCCGGACATCGAGCACCCTCGCATGGATGCTTTACACTGGTACACAGCGTCCCTTAATATCATACAAAGGGACTTCGGATACGCCATCTGTACATAGCTGAAGCGTTAGATATTCGAGATCTGAAACTGGACCTCTGCATTCAAAGGCGATACATACATTCTGTCGCTCTACCATGCCCAGAGTAAAGTTCTTACTACAATATTGCTTCTTTCTTTCATTGTGTAAGTTCACTATTATTATTATTGTTCTTAATACTTTTATTATCATTACTATTCCCATCATCCACATCTTATTACCATTCTATTACTGTTTATTAATAACATTGCTTTTTCATACAGATTTTATACAAAAACACTTTATAGCCTTTCTACTAGTTCCTGTTCATTCCACACCAGCCTATTGATTAGTCATCATCTCACACTTATTACATCATACCAACCTCTGTCCTCTCTTTCCTAACTTACAATTAGTCATCCCTTCTTACACCTCACATTATGTAATACAATTTTTCAAGGACAAAGTTTACCAGTATCTGATTGATCTAAACATTTCTTTGTGAAATATAATTACAACTGTACAGCAGCTCATGGAAATGAATCGTCGAAAAGAAAGCTTTCTTCACTGTTTGTGCATTTTATAACTGAGTAATTGTCATGCAATTTATTTTATTATTGTGAACCATGTTAGTTGCAAAGATATTGTAAAGAAGCTACGAAATAACGATATCATTTCGCGAAATTTGTCTTCTAAATGTCTGATTCATAGTTATTTATGTTAATCAACACATGAAGGCAGTTGAATAAGCGTAATACAGTAATGTAATAAGGTGAATAGTTTAATGAATGAGTTGTGATTAGGATACACAAGTGAATGGCTAAGGCTTCAGCAATACAAAGGAGACGAAAGCGTATTGCCTTTGGTAGGTTGTTCTTCACTTTGTGGATCACTTTAAACGAGGCGTATGTTGAGATGGAATGGTTAGTGTTGATGAGATGTTTGATTATTTCATTCCTTGTGCAGCCACTATTAATCTTTTGCAGCCATGTGAGTGTTCTTGAACACTTTTAGGCAAGATACGCATCGAACGGCCAATGTACCTGGCTCCACAGAAACAGGTGAATTGATATATGCATACAGAAGTCGCCAGATGCGAGTTCGTTTCCTTAAGGCTTCTGTAGGTGAATGGACGACTGGAGAACACTACTTTTAGCGTTGCCGCGAAGAATGTTCTTCTTAAACGTGCTGGAGTTCTTCTCTTTAAGGATATCGCAAGCTAAATCTCCCTTGAAATCCAATTCATGTAAAGTATCTTTTTTTTGAAACAAGTGAAGTTTCGTTCCTCTGAACCTTTGGTTTGATATTCTTGTTGATGAATCTTGGTAGGTGGGTATCCATTTTGAATGAAGGCTTTTTCTGCTACCAAGGCGTCAGGACTGGAGATGAGTCAGATCCGAGTGGTAAGGGATTTAATAAGGCTTTGTTTCCTTTTAATAATCACTTGAATTTTTTGGTAAGCATTTGAGAATTGACTTTTTGACATGACTTCAATATCTGTGACTTTATTTCTAATTTCTGGTGTACGTTAAAGTTGTTTAATTCTAATTAAACACAGTCTGATATATCGGAGTACATTAATTCGTGTATGTATTATTCTTAATTAATCAGTCATCATATAGGTGGTTAGAGTATTTTTTTTATATGCGTACTGCAACATACTTAAAGGATACTAGTTTCCACAGTTGTCTTTGCACCAGCTTCATGAATCGAACTTATAGAAAACAGAAAGATTGAGCGAATAAATATTTTCTGTAGTTTGGTTTGTAATGGTTAATTAATCTGATGCTCACTAGTGACCTGCTACAGGATGGCGTTTCCTGGAGTTCTAGTGAGAAGTCGTGACCGGTGAGGTCCATCCAGTCGGGAATGAGGATGGATGTCCCACCTACGACAATGGTTGGGGTAGCGCGGAGTCACGAATTAGTACAAGTCAGAATTTATGTGCTGGCCATTGAATCGGGTCCCAGTGGCTGAATGGTATAGGAGCCAGGTTGCCTTTTAACAAGAAGGTCCTGGGTTCGAACCCCGGTGGGTGCGTACTGCCGATGATTCTCAAACTAGGATGAAACAGCTGTCCAGTACTCCCTGGTTTTCAATGGTTCTCTAACTGATATTGTGGTGAGAGCAGGCTGCTAGCCGATTGGTTGACACTAATCTACGTTAATGTCTAGGTCACTAATATGGGCCGTGAGAAAATATGAACAAGGCTGTTTCAACAACCAATCACAGCAAACTTAAACGTGGACAAATATGATTCGCAGATAGATGGCTCTACTTTCCGAGAAATATCGAAAACAACCAATCATAAGACTGTGTTTGTCTGCTTAACTTCCGTGAAGCAACCAATCAGAAGACTGACTATTTCTGCTTGCATAAGCCTTATTAATGTACATAAAATATATATAAATACGTGTTGATTTTCGTAATAAAACCATCTGTTGCCAGCCCTTGTCTTCTGTTGTTACAATATCAAACCGTGATCAACTCGTAAGAAGAAATATTTACTTTTCAATTAGATCCTCATCTCTGGCTCTACTCTGATATACACGCATAGCATTTTTATTACAATACACAACAATTCACCAATCAAGTGCCACTGATGATATGTTTGTTAACAAAAATTAGTCAGTGTCAAAATGTTAATCGGGTGATAATTAACGAAGAAAATTAATACACACAATTATAAGGTAGAACTGGTTACAACACGTGGATTGTATAATTCATAATTTTGATAAAATGAAGAGTAATTAAGGAGTAGGCGTGTGCACAGGTCGATTACGTAACAGATTGTTAAAGAACTCTGAAGAGATTGATTTATCGTAAGCTGTCATGGAATGGTCAACTGACAAATTTCTACAGCTGGGTACCCATTAGTCGAAAACGAAACCTGGTGCGGTCGCTTGCCACCCGAATTCGGTGCATATGTAGCACTGATACTGTGGAAGATGAGTTATACATTTTGAGGAAAATCCTAATAGAAAATTGGTTTCCACGACGTTTGATAGATAAGAATATACATTCAAAGCCTACAAAACGTGACTTATCAACCGTACCCAAGAAAATACTTTCCATGAGCTTGGAATTCAAAGGGGACTTAGCTTCCGATATCATGAAACGAAGGATAACACAGTCCCTGAAAAGAACATTCCCTGCCGCATCTCTGAGAATAGCCTTTCCTAGCCGACCATTACTGTTCAGTAACCTGAAGGACAAGATCTCGCTGTTGACTAACTCTGTGTGTGTTTGTTTATCAATTCACCTGCTCGTGTGGAGCTAGGTATATCGGTCGTTCGACTTGAGTTTTTTCCAAGAGGGTGCAAGAACACTATCCTGCATGGTTAAGAGGAGGTGAAAGTGGGGCGATAAGAAGCGCGATCATTCAACATCTGGTCGATAATGATCACCCTATCTCTATAGCCTCCACCTTTAAACTCATCTACAAGGCAAATAGTAATTTACCCAAATCCCTACGTACCCGACTCATATGTATTGCTGAAGCCATCTATGGCTATCGAAACAGAAAAGCCAGATCTCTGTGTACAGAAAAAGTTCGTTCACGCCCCCCCCCCAACTTTCATGGTCATAATCCCTTTGTGCTAAAGTATGGTAATTGCAACTCATATTTTGGCTCTACCAATTTTTTTCATTTTGTCTATTCAATTTGTATACTCTGGTGGATAACGCTTTGGCGTTTGAAACTATGGGCACTGAGTTCGAGCCTCGGTGGGAACATCATCACTCACTGAGAAATGCAGGTACATCCAGCTGACGAGTCCCAATTAGGACGAAATGCGCATCCTGGATTCCACTGCTAGCCACCATCCACCAATTGTTGTATACTCTTCCTTTATTATGCCAATTGTGGCTATTACTATTCTCACTTTGAACTGTCCCCGGTATTATTTCACTCGTTCCACTTGTCATTCTAAATCAATTCTGTTTTGCAACATTAAATTCTATGTTATCAACTTTCACACAATATTACGCAACGTTTTCATTTGATTCGACTTCTCTACTAATCCTATAATTGCACACCCTTTTCAGGTTTTATCCATCCTATGAATTATTCTATATATGACATTAATTACTTTGCCACTTGACATTTAACTATGAGTATAATCAAAAACATTTTAGTTTTAATTGCACTTCATATTATTTTTATTATTTTATGCATTCACACCTATGATTAAATTCCCTCACCGGATATAACTTCTTAAAAACCATATATATACGACTGTACAGCTTGATGATAAATTCGTTGAAAAGAGTCTCTTCGCTGAATCACTTGTTTTGATTTTCTATATGCTGTAATGGGAATTTTCCATGAGTTTAAAAGCACATTATCATTGTGCAAATCGTTTTATTTTCTTTAACAATCTGTTATGTAATCGACCTGTGCACACGCCTACTCCTTAATTACTCTCCATTTTATCAAAATTATGAATTATACAATCCACGTGTTGTAACCAGTTCTACCTTATAATTGTGTGTATTAATTTTCTTCGTTAATTATCACCCGATTGACATGTTGACACTGACTGATTATTGTTAACAAACATATCATCAGTGGCACTTGATTGGTGAATTGTTGTGTATTGTAATAAAAATGCTATGCGTGTACATCAGAGTAGAGCCAGAGATGAGGATCTAATTGAAAAGCAAATATTTCTTTGCTCAATCTTTCTGTTTTCTAAGTGTCTAAATCGGGATATTTTCCATACTGAAATTCAACTTATAAAGTATTGATGTGAAAAATTAATTCCTTTAATAGTGAAAGTCAGGTTATATGTAAGAAAATGTTACAATAAAATTAATAATAGCAGTGACTACATGCATGAAAAATATGCACAAAACAAAGACGGAATTTAAATCATCAGTACTGTAACGATAGATGACAAGGAGCAGGCAACATTTAGTTTATTGAGAAATTCACAGATAGTTATGTATTTTTATGTACATTATTTTTCGTTTTTGTTAGCAGAGAATTAACCTCTCCTGATTGGTTGTTTTCTTGCTGAAGGTTATTCCGTCATTTCTTTGTTGCCGTTTCTTAGACTGTCCTAAGGTATATCTACGAATCGTATCCGCCTACGCTAAGTCTGCTGTGATTGGTTGTTGAGTTAGTCTTTGTTCTTGATTTATTATCATGACCAAGATATGGGACGTAAACATTGACGTATACTCCTGTCTACCAATTTGGGCTAACAGACAGCTTTCACCCACAGTAGTGTTTCTATACAAAGAGGGAATCTCGAAAAGCTCATGTGGGATTATGAACAAGCAGGAATAAAAGTGACAGTCAGAGACACAAATTCAATTCGAAGTAAGCATTCGTGGTTAAATAGTCCTGTGGAGTCTATAAAAAAACCAATTTAGTTTACCTAACACCCCGCAATGACTATCAGGTCGAAGTAGTAGAACTGTGTCAGTCAGCTAGTCAGACTAGTGGAGCACAAAAGCTGGTGAAATCCAAAATAGTTAACCCTGATAAGATAAGAAATCTAAAGAGTAGTTCAGCTATACCATTCACTACATGCAATTACACACAGCTACACAATGGGATTGGATAAGATAACAGTCCAAATATCTAATGTAGCGGCGTGGAGGGAAAGATTGATAACGGAAGTTTTATTTATTGAATCAACTGAAAGTACTTGTAGTAGGAACAACTCAACACCAATTCGCCCTGAAGTCTGGAAAATTCTACTACCCCGACTACAGATAGGAAGGAATAAAGAGCGCCATAAAATGAAAGTTTTGAAGTTATGTAGTCATAATTGATATGCTTATGAACAGTAATAAATTTTGTTTGAAACTTCGTCAGCCAGTAAATAGTGTATGGTATATCTAACGAACAAATTAATATGGTCTTTTAGTAGTGAAAAATTTATTTCACAACACATAAGATTTTACTGATGTAATATGTATATTTGGGTATAATTATTACATAGAAGTAATATAATATTTGTAATTTTGGGGTGTAAAAGTCACAAGGCAGCGATTGTGACTTGAATAATTCACAGCCTTTATTATCTTTCGTCCATTGTCCTAAGTGATGCTTGTCAATGCGTGTCTCTGAATGATACTTCATTTTTGCATACGATTATGTGACTGGCGCGTTTGTCCATATTGATTATTTGGATTGAATGGAACTTCAGACATAGGATTTAATTTACCTGGTTTTTTAATTGTATCTGAAGTATTGATATATGGGTGGTTCACATTCTGTTCACTTTCACAAGATGAAAGGGATGCTAATTCAGGATTACCAGTAAGATAAGATTCATAGGATGAATTTCCTGAGCTTGTCATGTCGTTATAGTTAGCATATCCGTATCTTTTGAATTCAGATCCTCTTGTAGCTAAAAAATAAAAAGCAAGCGTAGACTTTCTGAAGATATATATATGAAGAGAGTTCATCTAAATCAACTATCTGCTTTGGTACTAGTTTAAGACAAAATATATATATCAAACTTTAACGAATGGTAAAGACAACAGATATTAGGAAGAGTCGAATAGTCAGCAATAACTTATATTCCCAAGAAGAAGTGTGCAGAGTCTTCTGAACACCTTGAGCAGCAATCTTTGAATGCTTCACATGCAATTTACTCCTGTCAGACGTAAGAGGATGTTTCAGGATCGGGCTACATCGATTCCAACCTTGACAATAGGCAGGAGTGAAGTGGTAGAGCGTGTTGACCACTTCACTTATTTGGGAAGCTATATCAACCCCCGAAATAACCGTCTTTTTATTGTCAAAGAGGCGTTTTCCTACTGCAGGTAACCCGAAGAATTTCTGGTCAGCCATATATTACGATGCAAAAATCGGTTTTCTGCGTTCAAACTATAACATATGGGTTTTGGCTGTATAAGTCAGCGGATTTAATGTCGAAAAGCCTATTGTCGGGTAATAAATATGTGTACAGTCAATTCGTCAACAATTACTTACCTCATTACGTAGGATGTTAAAGGTTGTCAGCAGGGTAAGCAGTTTGCCACTTAGCCAGCTTGTTAACATTCTGGTGGACAGGCACATGGACTCATGTGAAAAATGGGCGAAATCCATTTTATATGACTCACAACACCCTCTACATTCACAACTCTCCCCATGTATCTCTTCAGGGAAAACAAGAAGCCTATATAGGAAACTATATGCCCGCACTAGTAAGTACAAAAACTCAACCATACCCTACCTAGCCCGTGTTCTGTGCGATAAAGAATGCATCAGACATGAAACCTTTAACTTATTAAATAGTCAGTAGAACCAATGGATCTCGTCTTTTCAACTCACATCATTTATAGGTACAACGTTTTCTCGCTCTTCATTCTGTATTTTATTTTTGTTATGTGCTGTTTTGTTTCTCTCTTCCTTGCAAACTCTACTTAAAACATTCTTGTTCGTTCTTTCACACTCTGTATATCTCGACCATTTTGCTATCGCTTACGCCAGTAAATATGCTAGTAGTATCTACTTTTCTAACACCTTCAAACACTTTAATTTTGGCTTTGCTACCGACATACTAATATGTTGTTGAGATAACTTTAATCTATGTAGAACTTTATTTATTGTTAATGTAAAAACTGGATGCAATACTGTAGTAAAATGCTGAGAATTCCATTCTGTATCACAAGTACTGATTTGGAATAAAGCTTATGTTATGTTATGTTATGTTACTGGACATGTGGTGAGCTTCAGTTCAAGAATGACTGATGAGGAAAGAGTACCGGGGGGAACATCACCTGCAGCTTAATTAAATGCCGTTGTTTAGAAATTTGTATCAGTACCCAAAAGATTTCAATGTTGTAGCTGTCATCAATTAGTCTGTGTTTATCGTCCAAACGATTTTCAGATGAAGTTAGATGCATAATCTACTACTAGCATCGTAGTAGACTTTCTTGTCAGTTACGTTTAGGCCATAATTTGCAAAAAAAGTAGTAATTATCACAAGATTATGATTTGTCCTGCTAGTTACTTCCAAATGATGGTTAAACCATTGGCGTAAACAGTCAAAAATAGCGCCTCTTGGATAATTCGCTTCTCTCCGAGGTGTAATATAGACCGATCACTCAAACATTTTCGGTTCGCTCACGACCACTGTTGTACGTTTTCTTTATTAAGAAAGTTTCGTCCACGTGTACGACTACACCTCCCCCACACCACGAAGTAATTCTCTCCACTTTCCATTAGGCGATGTCTCTGCAGTGCTGGTACAACTGGACTGTTGACAAGGGGCTTTTTTCAGTTTCAGCAGCTGTGCCTCTCACAGGATTTTGTAAAACCCAGTAGTTACAAATATACAAATCTGGGTTGAGGAGAGGTGCGACCTAGTAAAAATTTTCCTACGAACTACTAGGATCTTCAACTCACCTTCCCTACTACTAACTCGTCTCAATCATATTGCACAACGATGGACATCCACCGATCGAACTGCTAAAGGTTTTTAAACTCCACATGAACAAGCACTCTCCTTCTTAAGTAAACCAAAATCCAGGCAACCCTGCAAAACCTTATCTTCATCGAACTGCAAGCGTAACTTAGTTAGGGCAGGAATTTGACACGAAACAAGCGGAATACAACCTTGAACTCACGTGGATGAACCTCATTGGATCATTTAAGGTCATTCACTGATTGGTAGTTAGTGGTGCTTAAAGTTTAACTTGACCGGCAGGATAACTTCAGCTATACTAACATCATGAAGTCTAGATGCTAATATCGCACTTCGACAAGTGTATATGCAGGATAATTCACAAGAAATTGTTAGGAGGGCAGTGTCTTGTGGTAGTGGGAAACATTTCACTGGACACCTTTCTAAGGATAGAAAGATTCTTTTCCACCTAATTCTAAAGAAAAATACACTTGAAAATTTCAATTACCACAGGAAATATGTCGATGGCGGACAGATTTCAGTTAATCCGTAGATTTAAGCATCCATAATGATTAACATTTATCAACTATTTCGCATACGATTGAGTCTCACAGGTTACAGAATGTATGGAATATCTCAGACAAAGTCATGTTCTCATTAGACCATTTACCAATGTACCTCTTATGAAAACTGTTTGCTATATATGTGATTATATTGATACATGTGGTTTAGAAATAGGCTTGCCAACAGTCCGCCTCAAAGAACTTTTATTGAGATGCACATTGAATGTTCAATTTACCTTCGATAATGAGATTTTTAGACAGAGTGATGCCATTGCGATGGGATCACCACTGGGTCCTTTTATGACTGTTTGTTTTATGGCAAAGCTTGAAAACTCTCAACTTAGTCAAAATACCGGTCGTTTCGACATTTATATAAGATAAGTAGATGACACTTTCCTTATCTGAGATAATAACGTAATTCTTGATGAAGTCTTGTTTGCTTTCAACAACTGCCATTCCTCTTTACAATTCACCATAGAAAAAGAATCTGAACCACGTATTCCGCTTCCTGATATGTGCCTTAGTAGACGTAATGATGAATCTCTCAAAAGATCCATGCACCAGAAACGTATATGGAACGGACAACTAACTAATTTGTACAGTTTTGTGCCTATTTCCAGGAAAAGGAACTTAATTCATTCACTCTGCATTAGGATAAGGAAAATTTGTAGTTCTGACTGCGTTGAATCAGAACTTGACTTCTTAAAAGCCACACTCTCAGAAAACGGTTATCCGAACCCATTTATCGACAGTAACACGAAAGATAGGCAGTCTGAACTGGTCGCTGACTCAGTCCCAAAGAAAACCTTATTCATGAACTTGGAATTTTAAAGTGATCAAGCTTCATATATGCTCAAAACTCGTCTCTCTAAAGTAGTCAGTAAGACGTTCTTTGCAGCAAAATTACAAATGACGTTCACCAGCCGCAAATTGTTCTCTACCTCTGTACAAGACAAGCTACCTCGTCTGACCGCCTCCATGTGTATCTATCAGTTCCTCCGCTCTTGTGGAGCAAGGTACATTAGCTGTAGCCACGCGTCTCTTTCTACACGGATACGAGAACATATTCCAGCAGAGTTTTACAAGGGAGAAAGGAAATGCATGTTAATCTCTATTCTAGAACACCTGATCGACCGCTGTCACTCTGCCAACCCTGACCATGGTTTTAAGATCATCTACCGAACCCATGCTTACTTGCCACGTTTCCTTCGTTATGGCCTTCTAAAGACAGCGGAGGCCTTGTCAGTTCATGACTTCAAGCCAGACCTTTGTGTACAAAAGAAGTATGCACAATCCCTACTTCTGCCTTCCATGTACCTTTCCCTTATTACTACGATTATTATTATTCTCACTCTGATATGTTTCTGCTCGTCCCACTTGTAATTCAAAATTCGAAATTATTATTTCTTTGTTTTTACAATATTGAATTCTATTTCACTAAATTGCACACCATGTTATCTAACACTTTATATTCGCCTACTAATCCTGTAAGTACGCACCCCTTTCTAACATCTATACACCTTATGCATTACTCTATATATGACATTAATTGTTTTGCTGCTTGACATTCAAGTATGTCTATAATCACAAATATTTTAATTTTGATTGCATTTTATATTACTAGTAATATTGTTTCATGTTTTCACACCTTTGATTCAATTCCCTCAACGAATATAATTTCTTAAAAACCATATACATATACGATTGTACAGCTCGATAATAAATTCGTTGAAAAGGGTCTCTTTGCCGAATATTCTGTTCTTTCTGAATGTATAATTGTCTATCAAAACACGAGATGCATTTAACTATGTAGCACTGAAATACGTTTTTGGTGTAAATGTGTTCTCAGAGTTGGCTGGTTCAGCTATAAAACTCTAAATTACCTAACTAGACAACATCCACAACGCATACTTCAATTTGAAGTAAATGTTTTGAAAGTCTCCACGAGTTTATCATTCATCTCTCCTAGTTGCCTGGTAACAAAAAACCATGTTCAGAGTTAATAGGAGAGGGGACTGGTAAATTCATGGAGACTACCAAAAAGCTTACTGCAAAGTGAAGTTGTGTAGTAGGGAAATCAAATGCTTCTCAACTAAACCATCTAGCTCAGGAAATATAACTACACAAGAATCACCCACCTGAGTTACAAATCTTCGTCATTACATTAAAATAACTGTTGGTTTGTCTACTGATCTGGCTTTATTCTAAAAAATATTTTTTGATACACTGTGGTATTCCTAGTATTTTAGTCCAACACCTAATGTTTTAAGTGCTACAGCAGCTGTGGGTGAAGCGGGTTCGAATCTCAGAAGAGAAATGAGTTCCTTCAAGATTGCAGATATGCCTTGCTGACTGGTAAGTGCCAACTATCACGAAACCGAGGTCAGGCGTAGGTTTCTGCTGATTGCCTCCAACCATCTAATATCATCGAATCAATGTGCACCATGATGGCTAGCTATCTAGAATGGTGGCCACATTGCAAACCTGACTGTTAGAATTCAGTCTGCACCAAAGATAGGACTAGACACGTCCCACTAGTTACTAGTGTCCAACCAAAGTAACCACTACAGTCCTACAGGAGGTCGGCCGCTAGCCCGAATAGCTCAGTGGCAACGTCTCTGACTGCAGCACTGGATGACACGGTTTCGAATCTCAGGAGGGACATGAGTTACTTCACGGTTTCAGATACGCTTTGCTGACGAGTGCCAACTAGCACGAAACCTAGGTCAGGCGTAGCTTTCTGCTGATTGCCTCCAACGTTCGCTGTAGCAATCACTGTCTACTTAAAGCTTACAATAAATACTTCTATACATATACATAAATTAATATATATAATACACAAAATTACCTGCATTAAGTAGAATTTGATTTGCTCTTCGATTGGCAAAATAATTATTTTGAGATAATGTTCGACTAGCTAGTTTAGCATACAATCTAGAGTCTTCTTTACTTCTCCATTCTAAATCTCTAGCAGACACACTTTGCTCTATATTATCATTCATGTATTCATGAGTTGAATTTGACTGATTGGATGAACTGTCAGTATTTGTTAGAGGCAGTTGTAAGCGTTCAATAGACATTGGCGGTAATATCCATTCATTTTTCTCTGAATCAAATCTATTTGTATTTTGTTAAACATGGCGGCAAGAAAAACAAAAAAAATAAATAAAGTGACATTTATGAAAGGTAAAGTTGCACTTAGCAATTCAGATACACAGATGAGGATATTAAGGCAAGACAGGCGTTCATTACTCTGGAGTCGGTACTGAGATCCATATTACACTTAGCATAAAGAACAAGATCTAACTGTTGAACACTAGCGTGAAGTCACTGGTTTGGAGAATCGATACGTCAAGAAAAGCATTTCTAACATGCTACTGTAGGCTTTCATGAACAGATGCGTTCGTTTCATACTGAAAATCAGATGGCCGAAACTGACTGACCGGTCTCACCGTAGAAATTTGCACAGATGTGGAGCAGTTCTACCGACCACACCCCATATAGCACGCAAATCAAGAGGGGAAATTCAAAAGAGAAATAACCAGGAGAAATATGAAGCAAAAAGAATAGTAATATGGAGTGATAGCAGATTATTATTGGGGATAATGAATCCCAAGGAGTGGATGCATTTGCACCAGCCATCGAGAACTATTTTGAAAAATATCACCGATTGTCCCCAGCCACTGGTTTCCATCATTCCAAGTATCCCAACCAGGAATTCTACACCCCCTTATGTGACTGACTGGCTTAAACTATCTGTTGTGGATTTCATTGAATAATGAAGCCATGTTTTGGTTTGACCACTACTAGCTGGCTCTTTTCCGGCCTGATCCATCCTAGGCATGCGAAACACATGTCTTAACCATCTCCATTAGTGTAACCTCACAACCTCGTCGATTGGTTTCCCCTCCTTACCTAGCGCTTGACGCCTAACCTCAATATTGCTCACCCTATTATACCACCTAACACACACGGGAGAAAGAATGCAGACACCTATGATCAAAGACAGCTAGCCAAACTTTTCATGTCTTCCAGTTTCAATGGCCATGTCTAACTCGTAGTCATATAGGAGGATGGAGCGAACTGCTGAGCAGGAACTCTGACAGTGAGCCAATCAACAATCTATTATTCAACAAATATGCCGGGGGGGAGAGTGAGGTGAATTCGACATACTCTGTGGAGTCCTTCAAGTGACACCACGTACTAGGCCCTTGAGCTGGACTTAAGTGGGGAGGGTGAGACGGGTTGGATATCGTAGGGTAACATAGGGGAGATCGTTGAAGGAGGGAAGAAAAATAGTTAGGCAGTCGTGGAGTTAGCTAAAAATAACTAAGGAGATCTAAGTTGCACTGAAGATATGCTGCAAGACTCGTGTGTTTCACTCGGAAAGTAACGATTGGGTCTTAATAATTTAGGTATAATGTAACAAAACTTACCACTGCTTAATACAAGTTGTGCAACCTGTTTATCTACCTTTAGCCCAATATACCCTTCTCAAACTACATCTGTCTATGAAGTAACATATACTTGTTTTATATAACTACAGATATTATGTAGGATTCATGAACGTATTTGAGTTTTTATTTGTACATGCTATTCTCGTCTATTTCAATCACTGGTTCACTTTTCTCACTAATGCAGTTTGTCTAAATACACAATGAGAAATATTCATGTCGCAAATAACTAACTAATTTAAAGCTCCTACCGAAAGAGATAAAGACAATCTGATTCTGTGGATTGGTTAGAACGCCTTCAGGTTATATAAGTCCCATATTTTCATGTTGAGTTGCTTCTAGAGAATAATCCCCTCAGAGAACAAACTATCACACCCTCAGGAGTAAAGCTTTCAGTACACACAGTACACAGTAACTTGATACCTTACAGTTCAAGTGAGTGAAATTGTAAACTACCTGTTAGTTTGTAATTCCCTACTTCTTATTGAAATGAAAAATGTTCGGGATGCGAGAGAAATTCACTTTTTTTAAACGACTACAAAGTGATACAGATTACTTCTGATATACATTCTGACGTAGTTGCGTTCTCTGAGCTGGATGGTTTATTTGCCAAGCTTTCATTGCCCTACTGGGCAAAATCTTCAGCGCATACTTCAATTTGAAGTGAGCTTTCGAATTTCTCCATGAGTTTATTAGTCATCTCTCCTGGTCACCTTACCTTGAACGTTGATGAAGGCGTATCTTGCCTTCCTGGTTTTGGCTGTCTGGCTGGCTTTGACGTCTTTATCCATTCCGACTGCCTGTGGTTGAAGTGATGCTTCCTGGCTGAATAACCGAAGGAAGTAACCTCTATCAATTCTCTCCTGTTGATGGTAATTGGTTCTGGTTGTTGCTGATGTTGGTGCATGGTTGATTATCTTCCTCACTTCCGTCTTGTTTATGTTCACCTGGAGTCCCGTCTTCACCCCCTGCTTCTTCAGCCAGTATGTTTCTTTTCACCTGTAAGTCTTGAAGTTTGTATAACATTAAACGTAAATCATCCGCGAAATTCATAACTTCTAGAATCGCATTATCGGTCCTCTTGTGAGATTAACTTCAATCCAAAGAATTTTAAAGGTATTAAAGGTTTATTTCATTTTACTTCGTTAAAACTCGAATCATTTGCTTACTTGGCTGTTCGTTTAATCTTGTCCAAATTATGATAATTACTATCTCTACGTATGCATGGTTGAACTCTATCCAAGATCATGTTAAGCAGATTTATTTGATTCTGTTGACGTCGTATAGTCTCTAGATAATCGCTTCGATCCTGTTCAAATTCTGATTGGATATCTTTAATTTCCATTTGTAATGCATAAACCTATTTGTCAAAGGGAGAAATGAAATATTTATATATACATTTAAAAATGAAATACTCGTAAAAAAGGCATGAGTACACTTTCATAAAAAAATAAATTGAAAGATAAAAAGCCTACAGGTGTAAACTGTTAAGTTTTCTGTTACAGTTATACTAATTTTTAAATTGGCGATATGAGAAGGTACAAGCCTAAAGTTTTAGATTAGGGACTAGTCAGTGACTAGTGTAGTGTATCTAAAGCTTTGTTTGCTTCAGACTGGATTTTGTCAATCAGATTTGCCAGCATTGTGACAAGCATTCTAGGCGGCTCACCAGCACAGTGAACTTTGAATTGTTGATATCAGATGGTTGTAGGCAATCGGTAGGAAGTCTTGCTTGCTAGTTGGTACTCGTCAACAAGGCGTATCTGACTGCAGCACTAGGTGACGCGGATTCGAACCTCAGAAGGGACGTGAGTTCCTCCAGGGTTTCAGATACTCCTTGCTGACTAGTGAGGGATTCCTGCCGATGGCCTCAAACCGTCTAATTTCAAAATTAGAGTTTTACTGTAAACCAGATTCAATTAGCCGATAACTGCCCGTTTCATACATTTATTATTTTTTCTTCATAAACTTAAAGAAAGCAAGAAGAACACAATGAGCAGGATAAAATGGCGTCATTATACGTCTGTTGGTTCCTGTTTTTATCTAAATTCCTGACTGAACCTTTTTTGACCTTTACACAAGTGAAATGTCGATTTTACGCCTCTGTTGAGTCAGTAACATTCGTTGGTAATTCTAGAATATATCTTAATTATTTCAATGCATACTAACGAACTTAACAACGATTTATGGCCCCTTTCCTGTTATGCTACTTAACCCTGTGTTTCTGTAAAGGTTTCTACCATAATGTCGTCCGTATCAATCAGCAGTTAATGAGGTATGTGGAGTCCTGAATAAGGAAATTTGAACAGATTTTACTAAATGTAAAAGAATCGACACATTATACATAACTTTTGTTTTATCCGACATTTTTGTTCAATGCATAACCTTCCCATTTTATTGAAAATACAGTCGTACTTTCCCTTGCTTCATATGCTCTCTGGTTTCTACGGTTTGCTTACTGTGCTAATCCTCATGCTGTATTCCTTGCCAGTTGTGCCAGTCCAAAGACTTTTCAGTGACTGGTTAACTGTTTGTCTCTGTCTGGATTCAACATAGAACTTGGCACCGAAGTGCAGCAGTTTGAGTTGCCACCTTCCAAATAGCACACAGAGGTAGACAAGAAGATGAGTGAAGTGAATCAATACAGTCTGACAAGTATAAGAGTGAAACAGAATGGGTAATGGTAGAAAGGAATATGAAAGATTACAGAGATTGAATACATCTGCGCCATTGACAACGATTTTGAGCCATGTCACCTATTGTCTCCAGCCATTGATTCCTAGAGTCCCGAGGGCCCCAACCCGGGAGTCTGCATCTCCCTACCTGACTCAGTTTAACTGTCAAGGATTTCATGGATTGATGCCATGTTTTTGTTTGGCCACCACTGGCTCTTTTCCAACCTGCACTTATATCAGCCAGCAATGTCCGTCGGGGGAGGCGGTGGTTAGGCATGCGCAGAACGTCACCTAGCCATCTTAGTCTATGTAACTTTATAGCCTCGTCGATTGATTTTCCCTCTTTGCCCAACACTCTACGCCTAACGTCAACATTACTTACCTTGTGAACCACCTAACGTGAGACAGAGATCTCAGACATCTATGATCGAAAGCAGTCAACCTTTTCATGTCTTCAACTCGTATTGGCCATGTTTCAGAGCCATAGAGAAGGACGGAGCGAACTGCTGAGCAGTACACACGTCCCTTGGTTGATAACCGGATGTCACGCCTACGCCAGAGATGGTGTAAGTCAGCGAAAGCAGCTCGAGCTTTTCGGATCCGTGCTGACTGGTTAACAACTTCTACCAGTGGATACAACTTATCGGGGAAATAAATATAACTATAACTTTAGTATCAGATAACTATTGTCTTTTACAACTCATTTATCAGTTTATCAACTTAATCGTCTCTTTTCAGCATGGGTTCAATTTTACATTGTCAGATGGTGGAAGTTTTAAAGATAATAAACCATGTGCAGATTGTCAGACTTGATAAATGTATAAATCTTACAAAAACAGCATGTGTTTACATGATGTCAATCAAATTTGCGTTGATTTTAGCACTTCATGATGGGAGACTGGGGTAGGTCAAATTCTGTCTTAGTCTTTCATTCCTATAGAGACGATCTGAATTCCACTTGATTAGAAGTACTTCTGATATTAGACGTTCTTTGTAATTCCTGAAATTTTTCTGGATGTTTTCAGTATTGTCAAAATCAGTTTTGTGGCCTGATTCTATATGGCTGATGATTTTTCAAGCCTTTTTAGTTTAACTGGATTTCTCGTCGGTCTAACAGAGACGGCTCTACGGTGTTCATTTCTTCTGATTTTGATTTCTCGCAACATCTGTCGGATACATATCACATCACATTCCAAGCATTTTATTTTGTAGACAAAATTGAATTGTGAATCCTTCGGAATTCGACCTTTTACGTGGACAAGACTGCTTTGAAGTGTCTCCAATGTTTTGAAGAAAACTCTGATGTTGCGTTTATTGAGTACTCTTCTAAAATCGTCTGACCTTTCCACATTTTCAGAATAGCTATTCGACCATGTTTTATGTTGGTCTTGATTTTGGTAATGAAGTTCTTTGGATAGTTATTTTTCTTCGGAATTTCAATAATATTTGATATTAGATGAAGCAATAAGAAGACGTAATTTGTCTGAATCGTGTAATGTATTTGTGCAACACATTTCGAACAATCTGATCACACACGGACTTGTCATAGGAATATATATGAAATTAATAAAGAGGTAGGAGGTGAGAAAAATAGACTTAGGTCAAGTTAAAAGGACATATTCAAGGTCAAAATAACAATGAAGACCACTAAACCAAATAGCAGAGGCAATAGTACATCTGCTATGGTATCAAAACAAAATTTACCAAGGAAGGTTTAATGTGATGACAAATTGTTTTTGGACGCATAAAGGTGGCTTGAACTTTCTAATTGCTAGGGCTTCTACAAACTTTAGGATACGCCCCAAACACGTTTTATAGATAGGTTTAAAAGATCTGTTAACATCAGTTTTATAACCTGTCTCTATCATATGTTTCGCAATAGAAGAGCTAGGTCTCCTGTTCTCACCGTTAATAGGTTCTGATGATTCCATTTGTTTCTGGAGCCATTTTGGAATATGCTCTGAAGCCCTCACTTGCAGAGATCGATGAGTCCTCCCTATTTATGTGTGTCCACACGTACATTCAAATTGGTAAATACAGTGGTATGTGACGTCATTTTTCGCATGTTCGAAGGGCTTAGATAGATATAATGGCTTTACATTCTCTAGTATTATGATATTAGCTGCATAAAATGTCTTTTTAACAGAAGCGTTTAGTCTTTGTCTAGTAATCAAGCTGCTTTGATGCCCCATATAGGGTAGCTTAATGTACACGTCTTTCTTAGAGGTGAGTTGTAGAGTGGGTCTTGGTGTTCTGACTACTTTATATCTCCTGATAAACTTGTAAGGATAATATATATATATATATATATATATATATTTCTTTGACAAGTCCGTGTGTGATCAGATTGTTCGAAATGTGTTGCGCAAATACATTACACGATTCAGACAAATTACGTCTTCTTATTGCTTTATCTAAATTCATAAAGGGAACTAATTGTTTTAAATATTTGATATCTCTTATTCTTCTTCCTTTTTACCCGTTATCAGAGAGTGTAGACGTCAGAAAAAACAAAATTTTTTCCCACACTATTAAGAATTCTTTTAACCTTTTTCGAAACTTTTTGATTTCGACCGTGAACACTTTTTATCACTATGATCAAAGAAACAGTAGACCAGTAGTTCAGCGAAGAGTCTCTTTTCGGAGACGAATTCATTTTCATAGCTGTACAATCGCAAATAATATTTATGGTTGTTTTGTATGTATGTGTGTACATTAAATTTGTCAAACAAAAATACAATTAGTAAGTTCAGATGAATTAGATGTTGATATAAGAGGGTAGTAACAAAAGTGATGCCTTGTCACAAACGATTGTTAAAGAAGAGCTACGTAACAACACGAATAGTTTGACGAAAGAGTTGTGTTCAGGGTGTACATGTAAAGAAAATAACATATGGAATGCAATAATCGAATATCTCGTCATCACTAGTCATTCCATCTCAACAAACGCCTCCTTCAAATTAATCTACAAAGTGAAGAATTTCCTGCTAAAGACAATACGTTTCCATCTTCTTTGCATTGCAGAAGCCCTAGCGATGTATTCAGAAGAACCAGAACTATATATACAAAAGAAAATTATTCAACCACTTCTATTACTATGATAACAACTCCGTTGATTCGACTTAACTTTTGCTTGTATGCTCATTTTTCTAACTACCTGTGTGCTATTTTATTCAGTGTGCATCCTGAGTACAACTCTTTCGTCAAACTATTCGTGTTGTTACGTAGCTCTTCTTTAACAATCGTTTGTGAAAAGGCATCACTTTTGTTACTACCCTCTTATATCAACATCTAATTCATCTGAACTTACTAATTGTATTTTCGTTTGACAAATTTAATGTACACACATACATACAAAACAACCATAAATATTATTTGCGATTGTACAGCTATGAAAATGAATTCGTCTCCGAAAAGAGACTCTTCGCTGAACTACTACTGGTCTTATGTCTATTAATGCTCAAATGGAGATTTTTCATGAAACAAAGAAACAGACAAACAAACAGCCAACCAACAGAAATGAATTATTACCTTTTGTTTTTGTTTTTGCAATGCTTTGCTTTTATAATGTAATTCATCTTGTATACTTTCATATATATTAATCATTATACCATCATCTTCTAAGTCTGCATTAGCCTCAGCTAATCGACGCCTTCTTTCTTCAGCATATCGTCTACGTCGTGTTATCTTCTCACGAACTTCTTTGTTCCCAGCTTGTTCACCACCAACAAAATTGCCTTCTAGTAATCTGAGTCTGTTAATTAATCATAAAGTTGAATTGCATATTACATAAGTTTATTTAGAATAACACACAGCGATGTGGTATTAACAACTAGATGACATTCCCAGCATAGATTACTGTCCACAAACATATCATTTTGGTCACACGGCTTCATGATTTGCTTCATATGTGTTTTTCTCTGTCTCTTACCTTTGTTATTTGTTGTCACTTTCCATATCTCCGGTATAGGCATTGCGTCATTTCAATTGCTCGCGTTCGGTGTTGAATCGATGAATACAACTTCAGTGATTAACCTCTCCCGTTCTCCACCTAACTATTATTACTTTTTAATACTCTCATCCTATCTTATACACTCTATTTTGTAATTACATGCAAGTGAATGTAATACATTGGTTTAGCTTTTTCTGGGTTGTTTAACTTATCAGAGTCAATTATTCTAGATCTAGCTAGATTTTTATATTCCAATAATCTCGTTAACCCCGATTTACTAGTTTGACCTATGTAGCTGATCACTCAGTCAGCATCACGTGATGTTTGGTAAGCCGACAAAGTTCATCTCTGGGAGAGTTGGTTGGTTGGTATAAACGCCACTTCACTCCAGGCTTCATTAAGAATCCCAATGTTTCTCCTCTATACCTCAGTACTACAGAGACCTTGAATTCTATAAAAAAATTCAGTCATTTTCACTATTAATCTTTTTTCCATCGTTCCTCATACATTTCTGAAAAGAATCTGGTGGCTGGTTATTCACTAGTGGTATTTCCTTTATTTGTTTGATTTCATCAATGAAATCTTCCGGCTTACTAGTTAGGCTCTTGGCCCTACCATACAGATATTTAACTGAACCTATCTCTGCCCATTCTGTATAGGATGAACTGAAGTCTAAGTATTTGTTAGAGTGTATCGGTTTCCTATAAATGCCACTGTTCTAACCCACCATCTTGTTTTCGTTTTATTCTACAGTCTAGTCTAGTATGGCCAACTCACCCTATTCGTTTTCTGATTCAGAAGTGAATTGGATTCCGTCTACTGTTGAGTTTACATGAGAGATATGTTCAGATTTCAACACAGTGAATTTGTTAATATACGTGTAAAACTTGGCCACTGTGGTAGTATGTAATTCCATATTAGTTTCTTTAATAGATGTATCACACAGTGAAACAATATTATTTACTGGATGATGTTTCGAACAAAATTTATTGTTCATAATCATATCAATTATGATCACGCAACTTCGAAACTTGAGTTTTATACTTTCCTTGTCTTCTTCTATTTGTCGTCGCTGGGGTAGTAGAATTTTCCACATGTCTGTGTGGACAGGTGTTGAATCATTCCTATTACATGTATTTGCAGTTGATTCGATTAACAAAGTTTCCGTTGTTATCAATCTCTCCCTCCACCCTGTGATATTATATTTTAAAACTGTCATCTTATCCCATCCATCCTATTGTATGGTTGTGTGCAATTCCTTGTAGTGAGTGCTATAGCTGAACTATTCTGTAGATTTCTTATCTTATTCGGACCAACCAATCTAGATTTTGCTAGGTTTTGTGATCGGCTAGTCAGACTGCCCCTGTTCTACATTAAGGAGTCTAAATCATCAGTAGCAATTCCATACAAGGAAGGAACCTCGGAAACCCTACGCAAAATTCTTAACAAGGCAGAAATAAAGTGGCATTAAAACCCATACACTCAATTATTGGTTAAGGGAACCGCCAGTCGAGCCAGTGAAACAAAACAATTTACTTTATCTAATATCCTGTCTGCAATGATTGTCAGGTCAAATACACAGGTCAAACTAGTAGACTTAAACAAACTATTTAATGTCACTTGAAAAGTAAGGAGCAGTTATATGAAAAAGAGAAGACGTTCAGCAAAGAGACTCTTTTCGACGGCGAATTCATTCACACAGCTGTACAATCCTATTTTTATATAACTATTATGGTGTGTCTGTGTGTGTACATGAGGTTTGTCAAGTTTAGATAATTAATCAGGTAATACAAGAATGATCTAATATAGAAACAATGTGAATTAGACAGCAACTAAAGTAAGATTGAGTTAGTAAGTTAGATGACGTAATATTACTGACTAAAATGTTTCAACCTAGGTCAGGAGAGCAACAGAAGTGATTACAGGTAGAGACTAAGTAGAGGTGGGGTGGGGAATAACACCAGCATGGTTTTACAAAGGAGGAATAGAATACTCCCGCACCTCTATCTTAGAACATTTGATAGATTCTGAACAATTGGCTAAACCCTAAACAAGCTTCAAAGTCATCTACAGGATATGAAGCAGTCTTCCTAAAAGTGTACGAGTCAAGCTTCTTCAAACTGCAGAAGCAGTGGCAATTCATTCGCTTAGCCCTGAACTCTGCATACAGAAGAAGTTCGTTCAATCACTACACTTGCAATGTACGTAATCTATCTTATTACCCGACAAGTAAATTCTACCTGATCTTTTTTCTCTTCTGTCTCTTCATTAATACAATTCTGTCTTCTCAATTGTAATATTTTACATTTTCAACCTTCTTGTTCTCTACCCCACCTGATTTAGTTTCTACTCTTCATTACCACTGTTACTGACTTGATTAACGCTCAATTTTGTAGTCATTTATGTTACCTCATCCAACTTATTTGCTCAATTTCAGTTCTAATTTAAATAGCATTATTCTCCACCCAACCTCTACTTAGTCTCTACCTGTAATCACCTCTGTTGCTCTCCTGACCTAAGTTGAAACATTTTAGTCAATTATGTTACGTCATCTAACTTACTAACTCAATCTTACTTTAGTTGCTGTCTAATTCACATTGTTTCTATATTAGATCATTCTTGTATTACCTGATTAATTATCTAAACTTGATAAACCTCATGTACACACACAGACACGCCATAATAGTTATATAAAAATGGGATTGTACAGCTGTGTGAATGAATTCGCCGTCGAAAAGAGTCTATCTGCTGAACGTCTTCTTTTTTTCAATGACTCAATGAGAATTTTTAAGCTATAAAACATTTCTCGAAAGTTTATACTACCAGCAAAGCATATGCTGGTGAATTACAATGAATAATCATAATGATCGCAGCAGAGCAAGAAGTTATAATATCCTAAGGTTAGTTTATTTCTCATAGAAATAAACAGAAGCTAAAACATAGCTATGCCACCACAAAACGCTTGTTTGTTTTGAAGATGCTGGTAGTTCAGAGTCCCATTATATCACAGTAGTGATTGATTGTCTGTCTAGTTTTTGCTTAATGATGTTTGACTGAAAAAACGAATATTTCTTCATAAGGTTAAACTTAGTTCTTAAAACAACTCGATTATATATATATATATATATATATATATATATATATATATATATATATATATATATATATGACTAACTGAAAACTAAGCCACCAATAAAGCTTCTTTTGTCAAGACATTTGTTAGCGATGTTTATTCATGTGTATGAAAGCTATCTACCACTAATTGAACATCGCAAGTATTACGTCTTACAGTGTTGAGTATCAAGGTAGACAGTCTTTATAAATCCAAAGATGATTGCCGGCAAATGATGAATTAAACTTGGCGCTCATTTCTATGGCTTATGTGTGTGTGTGAGGGGGTGCCAGAAGCCTATACAGTTTATTGTATCAGTTACCGAATGTCAGAATGATTGTCAATTACGTAAGATACACGGGTTCATCTTCCGGCTGACGCGATCCCTTAACCCCTTATCTAGCTGGTAGCAAGCTCGGAAAAGGGGAGAGGTTAGGTGTGAAGCTAGCAACTCCATCTAGTAAATACTGCTAAAGAAACTGTTTACATCCTTGAAATCATATAATCTATTAAGAAAGCATGGAATTGGGGAAAAACATTTTTCAAACGTTTTTATTATAAAACTGTTCTTAGCTGCATACAAATGAATATTACTTGATTCCTTTAAATATTCAAGTATTGGTTTTGTAGGGATTTTATCTGATTGAATGAAGGATTTCATCATGAGCTGACATCAGTTAGAGAACCACTGGAAAACCTAGGAGTACTGAACAGCTGTTTTGTCCTATTTTGGGACTCTTCATCAGTACGTGACCACCGGGTTTCGAGCCCAGGACCTTCTAATTACGAAGCTAGCTAGCTCGTAGACCATTGAGACCATTTATGTCGACGATACAGTAAAATCGCAGACAGTAACTAAGGAAGACAGTCTGTATAGAATATAGATATTTACTGAGGCTTATTGGGCCATATTAAAAATTTTCTGCTTCGGGTTATCTTTGCAATGAAATATTTTAGTGGTATTGTTGCATTCCCAGTCCACTCTGCTGAGTTTATGGGTTTTTACAATTTCTTATCGGTACGCCTAACAAATTGATTTTACAAAAAGAAAAAACTAGTCAGTGGTTGCTCATGAATATGTCCTCAGCTATCTAATCCGGGATAACCGAGACTAGAGGCAAACATATCACTATTTAGATATGAATTTTGAATCCAGTGTCTCATAAAGCGGCATTTTTCAAACCTTTATGTTTCCTTAGTTGTCCCTTAGACATCAGTAGTACATCTCTGTTGCACTCTCTTCCTTCTAGTCACTTTCACCTGAATCTACGATTGTCCACAAGCCTTCATTTCTTTTTTCACATGATCTCCTCCATGTCATCTTCAAACGCCAAAGTCGTCGTATCCCACTCGGTTTTCATTTGATTGCCTGACAGAAAGCGTCACTCAACACTCTTCTCGAGTATGTCCAGTCTATTTCCATTTGGGCATATCTGTGTTGTTGAAGCCCTATGTTCCACGCAGAACCCAAGAGAACAATAATAATAACATAATAATAATAATATTTGTTAGATAAAATTTTGTTTGTTAGTTTGTAACGACCGAAGACAAGTGTCAGGCAACAGATCGTTTATTCAGGAAATCAAGAGATACTCGTATATATTTATGTACATTAATATTCGTTATTATCAGTAGAGAAACCGCGTCTTCTGATTGGTTGTTAATCTGTCATCTCTTTGTGGCTGTTTCTTTGAAGGCCAGACCATATGTCTGCGAATCGTATCCGCCCACTCAGAGTCTGCTGTGATTGGTTGTTATTGAGTTAGTCTTTGTTCTTGTTCTTTTCTCATGACCAAGATTTTTTTCTGGTCATCTGATTTTCACTAACGAGCCAAGATAGTTATTGATGAAAGTCTGCAGGATCCTGTATGATGAAATGGTCTTTTTGAAGTACACACAAAGTCTCTCAAGCATATAGAAGCACTGACTGGACACTAGTTTTAAGAATTCGAAATTCTGTTAGTTGTGCTGAGTATAGTAGATCTTCAGACTGATAGACATCTGCCTGTCTTTCTCTCCCTGCACTACCTGTGCAGCTGGTAGTTTAGAACAGTACTGTTTAGGCAAGTTTAAGAAACAACTTCCTTTAGATTTCTAAGACTGATGATGACTGTTGCTGGTTGTTGTTACTGGCTGGATGTCTTCATCCCCTCTTTCTTCTCTATGGGTTCACTTGGTTGGCTATTCTTCCACCTTGGTGGTATTTTAATTAATGCTAAAACTTATTTTCACGTCTCTTAAACTAATAAACTCTTGAGAATATGAGGAAAATCATATTAAAATGGTGGACATATAGAAATAATTGATCCATGATAATAATAACAATATTATGAAAAAGGTTTTATCAATAAAACAACCTTCTGATTAGTTCATCTTTACTCATATTTTCACTGAATGAATCGACAAATGCATTTCTTTCCTCTTGTGGTAGTCCAGTTGTTCGAATAGAATCTACTTCTAACTGCATTTTATTTTGCATTTGATTATCTCCAATTATATATGCTGCTGCAGTAAAAGAAAATAGAGACGGTAGGAAAATAGTGACATAATGAATTAAAATTTATGGATAAAACTGTGGTGAGAGTTGTCTGCAAGGCGAAAATTGTAGACAACAATTTACGTCAATGTTTACTTCCTAAAGGTCAAGACCTCTAGGAACCCACCAACTAATCACAGCACACTTAACGGGTGCAAATACGATTTGTAGATATATGGCTTAACTTTCTGAGAAACGGTTACAAGCAGTAGAGAATAACCTTCAGCGAGAAAACAACCAATCACAAGACGTTTCTTCTCTGCTAACAATAACACTAGTAAAAGTGTTCGTGAAAATCTATAAATATCTATTGATTTTCTCAATAAACTATTTGTTGCCTGGCACTTGTCTTCTGCCCTTACGAAATTATTTTCAGCGTATATTTCTGTATGCTTTCACATAAGCTGGCTAAATATTCATACAAAACTCTGGCAACAAAACAAACCAAGAGCCTATTGCTCAACAAATACGTTGAAGAAAAAATGGAAATGGATCGAGCATTCGTTGAAGAGGCCGTTGAATGGGATTGTGCACAATACAGGCCATCCCTAGAATGGAATCCCAATGTGAAGCGACGAGTGGATCGTCAGTGCGACGATGACATGGAGGATATAGTGTACCGAAGAGGAGGACGAGAGGATGAAAGATTATGGGCAATCGTGTGCCCAGTTGAAGAGGATAGCAGAAAATAGAAGAAAGTGGAAATGTGTTGTTGAAGCCCTATGTTCCACTCTGCACCCAATGGAATAGTATATATATATATATATATATATATATGTATATATATGTATTCATATGTGCATACAACGCGAAGGCATAATTCGTCCAATGAAATTCTGATAAGTTGTTACTGAAATTAATTCCTAGTCCTATTATCATCTTATCTGAGAGAGACGAATCTGTTCAGATCACAGGCAGTCCGATGTGAAGATCACCTAGATCTAGTTGATTAGCAAACCTTACCGGTTAATATCAGCGGTACACAGCTACTCATCTCAGTCAATCAGTAGTATATAGATTTGTGCAAATTGTAACCTGTAAGAAGTTATGTGTCGTCAGTAGAATAAGTCAATCAGGAAACTAGGTAGCAATACTGCACCGATTGACAGGCCATCAATGTCCTTGGTGAACTTCCTTGTTTTCAGGTTAATTCTGTATTTTCCGATAACTGATTTTGTTGGAAAGAAATGCAGATACGTCCTAAATAACGACTTCCGAATAGGACGAAGTGCGATCGAATCCATTTGCAGTAAGATAAAGGTGAAAAAATTCCAGTGATAGAATATTAGCTGCTTTCATATATGCTATGCACCAAGATTACACAAAGTAGTTAAAATTTTTGAGAAGGTCTAATTACAGTAACTACTGGTTTACTAAAAGCGCTGGACCCTACGTCACAGTTAACTCTGTCTTTCTTTTACCTTTTGTCCAATCCTCATGCAATAAATACATTATTCTCTGTTAACACCTGATATGACAGCTAAGACTGGTTGAATATTATTGGAACAATGGAAGAGAAAGGCCAGGCAACAGATCGTTTATTGGGAAAAAAAGAGATATGCAGTAGATTTTTATACACATTATTATTTGTGTTATTGCTAGCAGAGAAGCAACGCCTTCTGATTGGTTATTTTCTTGCAGAAGGATATTCTGTACTGCTTGTGACCATTTCTTAGAAAGTTAAGTCATTTATCTGCAATACGTACTTGCCCCTGTTAAGTGTGCTGTGATTGGTTGTTGGATTCCTCAAGGTTAAGCTTTGTGTATTGTGTTTTTCTCATGACCTCGATTCGGGAAGTAAACACTGACGTAAACTGCTATTTACAATTTTTGGCTTGCAGACAGCTCTCACCATATTATGATTTATTTCTACCCTTGTTAGCTGACGAACTCAGTAGTACAGCAAGCAAATGTTACTCAGCAATTATTTGCGGTTCTTTGATAGGGTCTAGTGATACTGCCTAGTTGACTAGAAATCGGTAGGTGGAACCCGTGGTTAAAAGTTGATGATTAATGAGACACATCCACATCAGTCATACACAGATGACTGCAAATAAACAAACAGGGTAGGGTAAATCTATGTATAAATATGTAATCTATCAGATGAAGCTAATATACAAAAAAATAAAATGATCAGCATGATATTTTTGAAAAAGAAAAATTCAGCGGAGTTTGACCACGGATTGATAACAGTAAGAGAACCATTGAAAACCAACACCAGAGTACTGGACAGCTGTTTCATCCCACTAACTTGGGAATCATCTACAGTACGCACCCACAGTCAGGGTTCGAACCCAGGTCCTTCTAGTTACAAGGCAAACTTGTAGACTATTCAGCCACTGGGACAGGATTCAATGGAGAGCCCATGAATTTTAACTTCTACCGATTCGTTATTTAGCGCGACCACCAATCAATGTCATCGGTGGAAACTCCATCCTCATATTTGACTGGATGGAAATCACTGGTCACAACCTCCCACCAGAGCTCCAGGAAACCCTGTCCTAGTATACGAGCTTGCTTTGTAACCGGAAGGTCGTAGGTGAGTACTGCCGATGATTCCTAAATTAGGATGAAACAGCTGTCTAGTACTCCTATGCTGGTTTTCAATGCTTCTCTAACTGATATCAATCTGTGGTCAGTCTCCTATAAACAAATTTTATTCTTACAAACCAAACTCTTGGAAAATTAGAAAAATTTACATTAATTAAACAAATGTGTAACTTAACTCAAGAAAAAAACAAACGACTTAATGCAGAGAAAGTTTAGAAAGAGAAATAGAACAAATAAAAGTAACCCTTTGACAACTAAATGAAGCTAACTAATAATTACTTTTAAAAGAAGCATTCATGACAGGTGGCGATTTAATGTTATCTTGAGCACCGTTTGTACTTAAATTTATATCTGAACTAGACGATTCACTGTTGCACAATGCGTCTGTTTTCCACCCCGCATTAAGAACTACATATTAAAAGCCAACAACAGTAAAAAGAAAGATTAACACCTAGTAAATATGGAATGAAAATGAGGTGGCCTGCGTGTAACGTTCATTTTTACAGGTTACCTAAGTTGTCAGAGTCTGTGAATTTATATACACAAAATATCTGAAATGATTTAATAATTCCCATTGTAGCATCAAGAACACAATATTCAGAGAAGAGACTCCTTTCAACGAATTAATTATCAGGCTGTACAATTGTTATATATATATATATATATATATATATATATATATATATATATATATATATATATATTTCAAAGAAATTACATATGACGTTCACTAGCCGCAAGTTGTTCTCCATCTCTGTAAAAGATCAGCTCCCCCGTCTGGCCGCCTCCATGTGCATCTATCAGTTCACCTGCTCTTGTGGAGCGAGGCATATTGGCCGTAGCCAGACGACTCTTTTCACACGGATACAAGTACATATGCCAGCATGGTTTTTACAAGGTAGAAAGGAAGTGTGGGCGAAGCTCTATTCTAGAACACTTGATCGATTCCTGTCACTATGGAAACCCTGACAATGATTGTAAGATCATCAACCGAATTCATGATAACTTGCCGCGTTTTCTTACTTACAGACTTCTAAAGACACCTGAGGCCTTGGAAATTCATAACTTTAAGCCAGACCTTTGTGTATGAAGGAAGTATGTACAATCCCTACTTCTGCCTTGGTCATAGAGGGATAGACATTTGTTTATTTTGTTTATTTAGTTATTCTGTGTACCTTTCCCTTATTATTACAATTATCATTATCATTATTGTTATTACTATTCTCGCTCTGAATCTTTTCCACTTGACCCACTTGTCATTTTAAACTCAAAATTATTAATTTTTTACATTTTTTGTTTTTACAGTATTGAATTATATCCTATCAAATTTCACACCATGTTATGTAACATTTCATATTCGTCTACAAATCTTATAATTATGCACATTTTTCCAAAATCTATCCATCCTATGAATTATTCTATACATGACATTAATTTGCTTTGCCACTTGACATTTAACTATAATTATAATCACAAACATTTCACTTTTAACTGCATTTTATACTACTATTATTATTTTATGCATTCAAAGCTATGATTCGATTCCCTCACTGGATATAATTTCTTAAAAACCATATATATACGATTGTACAGCATGATAATAAATTGGTTGAAAAGAGTCTCTTCGCTGAATATTGTATCTGAAATGCTAAAATGTTATTTTATTTGCTGAATAATTTCAGCGTACACCTTCAGATGAACTTGAAGAAATGAATAATGGGTATGTTTACGCTTACAGCTAGTGGGAAATAAGTCAAGATGTTGGTGGTTTAATGTCGGGATGCTTGACAATCACTCAATTGGTCCGGGGTTGATTCCCAGCTTAGGTATTCCTAATATCTCTTTTGGCTGGTAGTAAGTCTGTTAAGTGACAACAAAGCCCCGTGAAAATCATTACAGTCACTAACACTTTCAGGCTGAAGATAGAAATCTCATGTTTCACTGTGAACTCAAAGGAATAAGAAAACGCTAAGATATGGTTCTGACTCAGATAGACTTACATTTACATTTCAATAATACTAAAAAAAGATGCTTAAAATATAGGTGCGATCTAGTTTCCATGTAGTGGGATCACTGAACGCGATTGGTGTTATGTTCATTGTAAGGAAGAAGGAGAGGTGAAAAACTAGAGAATTACGTCGCTAATGAAATATGAGTTCAGAGTTCCTTGAATGAAATTACTGATGTGTAGACCCATCACCAATAAGAAATTTGAAGTATATGCTGAAGATCTGGTCTAGTACGATAATGAAAGCTTCACAATTGAAGCCTCCAGCTCAGAGGACACAGAGACACCACATCTGTTTGTGGAACTACACTTCCATATTAATATTCGTGCGTTCACCTACACATAATAAAATTAATAATAAAATTTCATAGGTTAACGAAACTTTATTCATATCACTTCACCCTAAGAAGTCTGATCTTTTCAAAAGCTGTTTCATCTTATTATAACAGCTTTTATTGATTTTGCATATCTTTCTAGACATTCTTTCAGTATATCCTTATCAGTGGACAGATATTTCAGCTTTTAAATTGTTTGTAGTCACTTTCTACAGAACACAAAGAGCATTTGCTAAAAACCAGTAAAAAGGATCATGTTGTTAATAGTTTCTAATGAAAACTTCAGTCAGTTCAGCCAGTAATGTCATTAATAAATCTGAACCATTATTGAGACCAGAAAGTTGAACAAATAGTAAGCGTTAATTGAGTTTAATTTTTCAAAAACTCTTTTTTTCAGAAGAGCATATTCTATCCGGATACTGCGTGTACTATTGTGGTGACAGCTGCCTGCAAGACAAAATTGTAGACAACAATTGATGTCAGTGTTAACGTCCCGAATCCGGTTCAGGAGAGAAAACGATGACAAATTCTAACCTTGAGGAACTCAGCAACCAATCACAACAGACAGCGTGGGTGGATACGATTAGCAGATATATTGTGGTGACAGCAAGCTGCTAGCCGATTGGTTGACATTAATCTATGTCAATGTCTAGGTCACTAATATGGGCCGTGAGAAAATATCAACAAGGCTGTTTCAACAACCAATCACAGCAAACTTAAACGTCGGCAAATATGGTTCGCAGATAGATGGCTCTACTTTCCGAGAAACTCGAAAACAACCAATCAGAAGACTGCGTTTGTCTACTTGACTAAGCTATAATAATGTTTGTTAAATTTATATAAATACGTGTTGATTTTCTTAATAAAACGATCTGTTGCCTGGCCCTTGTCTTCTGTTGCTACAATATCACCGAACTGCTTAAGAAACGGCAACAAAAAGATGAAAGAATAACATTCTGCAAGAAAACAACCAATCAAAAGGCACTGCTCCTCTGCCGTTAGTAGGGCGAGTGGGATATAGTTAAACCAACTGGTTAACACTATTGTAGATAGAGATATTATATCATGTAAGAAACTGGCGAATACAATATTGTCAGACCACGAGCATCCTCTCTATACGCAGCTGTCTCCTTGCATTTCATCTGGTAGAACTAGAAGCAGCTATAGGCGGCTATATGCTAGGACCACCAAATACAAAAACTCCACAATACCATATCTGGCACAGCTGTTATGTGCGTGATGAGAAATCCGTTAGGTATGACACGATAAACTTACTGCGACACTCTAACAAATAGTCCCATTAGTTTTTGTTTTCCTTTCTCCGTTACTATTACACTGTTGTTCTCATCTTCTATCCCACATCAACTTTATATTTCATATCCTGTGGTGCATTGTTTGAAATGTAAACTCTACGCTGTTTTTTTATTTTTATTTATTTATTATTTATTATATTTTTATTTTATTTATCTCTTGATTTTAAAAATCTTGTATAATTTATGAGGTAATTAGATGCAATATACTGTAATGCACGCTGAAAATTCCATACCTGTACCGCAAATACCGTTTGGAATAAAGCTGTTAATATTATTATTATTATAAATAACACTGATAATAATGTGCATGAAAATGTATAAATATCTGTTGATTTTCTTAATAAACGATCTGTTGCCTGGCCCTCGTCTTCTGTCATTACACTATGTCATATAATTGCCAGTCCTTATTCTCTAACTGAATAGAAAATTTCGCGGCTATGATCAGAAATAAGACAGAATCAATAATATTCCTGATCGAAGCTTTCAAGGCATCTAAGAACTTAATGTCAAACACATTTTTATCTAAAAATGCATAAACAAAATGATTATTCATTGGTAATATTTAGAGTATGAAAAACGATACTGTGGAAACTGATGAACAATTGTACACTAGTCAAAGTTATAGTCACAAATGCAACAGCCTAAAATCAGAAATTTAATCTTAACAAAAACTATTTGTATTCTGAAACGATTTCAGTGTCTATGCATCGAATCTTGAAAATACGATGATTTGACAATCTTGTATCAGTTTGTGAATGTCTTCTGCGTTTAATTGACCAGTCTTTGAAAAGGGGAAACCATAAGTTATCAAGTGTTAGTTTGCAGTTATTTGATTAGTTACAGGGTTAATGATGAGCTGACATCTGTTAGAGAATCACTGGAAAACCTGGGAGTACTAGAAATCTGTCTTGTCCTAGTTTGAGTCTCTTCAATGGCACGCACCCATCGAATCCGCGACCTACTCGAAGACCACTCAGCCGCTGCGGCAAGATCTAATGGCCCATGAATTCCAGCTTCAGACAATTAGCCACACATATATAACGCAATTTCCGGCTAATGTCATAACGAGTAGCTATCTGCTGTCTTACCTGACCTGATGGACTACCGCCTCAGTGTCTGAACGGTCTGTGAGCTCGTCCTGGATTCCGGTACCATCAGCCCCAACGGGTTGATCTCTGACGAAATCTCAGCACAAATACAGGGGGCTCGTTTCGCATTTGCCAGTTTACGCCGACTCTGGCGTAGACGAGATGTTCGACTATCGACCAAAGGGCGGGTGTACTGCTCATCAGTCCGCTCCGTCCTCCTATATGGCTGTAAGACGTGGCCACTGAGAGTGGAAGACATGAAAAGACTAGCTGTCTTTGATCATAGGTGCCTGCGTTCCATTTCCCGTGTAAAGTGGCATAATAAGGTGAGCAACATTGAAGTTAGGCGTCGAGTTCTAGGTAAACAGGGGAAATCAGTCGACGAAGTCGTGAAGTTACAAAGACTGAGATGGTTAGGACATGTGTTACGTATGCCAAGTCATCGCCTCCCTCGACGAGCAATGTTAGCTGATATAGGGTCAGGTTGGACAAAAGCTAGCTGTGGTCAAACAAAACTTGGCACCAGTCAATGAAATCCACAACAGTTGGTCTAAGCCACGTAGGAAGGTGTAGACTTCCAGGCTGGGGTCCTCGGGACGATAAAAATCTATGGTTGGAAACAATTGGTGACATGGCTCAAAATCGTTCTCAGTGGCGGTGATGCATCCACTCCTTGTGACTTATGATCTTCAATGGAACTGTTTTGTATTTCTTTATTACTCCTTTGTCTCACACCTCTGCTCACTGTTTCTATTATGCTCTTCTTGTACTTTCTTCTCTTGCTTCGCGTGCTACACGGAGTGTGGCAACTTGAACTACCGCACATTTGTGCAAAGTTCTATGTCGAATACAGACAGACAGACCGGGATTCCAGCCCTGATGGACGTGTACCACTGAAGAGCCCCAAACTTGGACAAAACAGTTCTGGTTCCCACTAGTACTCCAGCTGATGTAAACTCTTGGTCATACCTTAAACCATAAGTCACATTAATATCTTTCTTCAACTGATCTCTGGGAGCGAACCAACCAAGAACCGATTGTGAAACAAATAGGCAAGAAGAAATGGAGATGGATTGGCCATTCACTGAGGAAACCATCAAGTGACATCACTAGAAAAGCCATCACTAGAGTGGAACTCGAAAGGGAAGCGTCGAGTTGGTCGTCAGTGCGAGGGTGACTTGGAGGAGGTCATGTGAAGAGGAGATGAAAGCGTGTGGGCAGACTTGGAGAGGAGTGAAAACGTTGGCAGAAAACCGAAGTCAATAAAGACGCGCAGCTGAAGCCCTATGTTCCTTTAGGAATTAAAGAAAATAATAATAATAATAAACAACTGAAGCACTGTAATAGTTGGCTGAATTTCTTATACAGTAAAATATTTGGATATGATTTCGAACAACACAGTGTGTTCGAAACATTGCCGAGTATAAAATATTGTTTCACTGCGTAACATGTCTAATAAACAAACAAATTAAAATGGTATCAATGTTTAATTGTTGCATTCTGATTTGGCCTCTTCATTTTTGTGCTGTTTATGACAATAATTGCTGTCTTCAGTTTCCCTTGGTTGAAACTTCTTCAATGACTAGTCTGTTTATAGTATTCCTTTTTCAAGAAGTCTCACTGCATACTTCATATAGTATTCTTATCATTAGCACACAGTACAGTGCCATGGTTCTCTTATAAAATAAGAAGAGCTAAGTTTGTGAATCTCATGCGGTAAATTTAATATTAGCCAATACTTTAAATAAAACAGATTCTTTGAATGTGTTCCATAGGTTTTAATTTATAATTCTGTTTTAAAAAGAAGTTACGTTTTCGACCTAGTTATCTGTTACCATGACTGTAAATTCTGTAACTTAAAGTAACGCCTAGTAACTTAAAGCCGGGATCTATCTGAAAGTAACGTTAATTTGAAGAGATCACGGCTACATATTTCTACTGGTATTGTAATTTATTGGTATTTTGTTGAATAATTATTGATCTTTCTGTTTTCAATAGATCACATAAGTATGGCTACACGGCTACTGCAAAATTCATTTAATATATATTTTTTTTATAACAGCCTTAAATATGCATGAATGCAATCATAATTCTATTAACTGAAAAAAATTGAATCCGTTATAACATAAATGAATGCATTTATATTATTGTATTATTATTATTATTGTTTCGTTTAGTTCCTAGAAGAACATAGGGGTTCTGCCAAACCTCTCCATTGCATTCAATTCTCCGCAAATACTTTCATAACCTGGCTCCACGTCTACCCACATGCTTTGATCAACACTTCCCTTGACCTCCTGTATGTCACCCTCGCACTGACAACCGACTCGCCGCTTCCCAATCGGGTTCCACTCAAGCACTGGCTTGGTGTGTATTGTCACTCACTTGATGGTTTGTTTTCTCAGAGTGTGGACAATCCACCTTCATTTCTTCATGCATATTTGTTGCACAGTTGGTCCCTGCTGGGTTGATTCGCTAATTGCCAGAGATCCTTTCCTGTTGCTAATCTTTTCTGACCGGCCATCTGAGCTTGAGTAGTGTTGAGCGAAGACAGCTGTTGATACAGGTCTGCAGTTTGTTCAAAGTGCGCTTCTTGACTCACGAAGTCTCTGATCCGTATAGTAGCATTGACTTCACATTGGATTTGAAAATCCGGATCTTATTTTTCCTACTGAGTTGTACTGATCTCCACACAGTGATTCAATGTAATCTGATACATTAATGTTGTTACTAACAACCTTTATTTGAATGCGATGGTCATGTAAGTGTATAACGTGACAACGCATTTATCGGAAAAAAAAATTCCCTATCCATTAATCAGCTTTTTGACTCTTTTAAATAGATATCTTCGATCAATTGAAACTGTAGTCTTTAAAATTACCGAATCTTAATATTTAAACACTGAATTGATGTTGGTGTGTACTCGATTCTAATTCTAATTTATTTTCTACAGTATTCATATGTTGTCCACTCTATCATGCACATGCTCTGGTTTCTACTTCCATCGAAGGCACTGCACTTCTAACACTTGCTTAGGCAGTAGTAGGTCTGGTAAAGAGGGAAGGTTGCACCTGAGACTGGCGAATCGGGCACATTAAATAATCCACTGCTATTGAAGTGCATAAGCTCACTCTAGAAGCCCCATATCTCAACTGGAAAGTGAAGGGATGAAAAGAAGTTTTTTATATGATCCCCTGTTAATTTTTACTGTAAACAATTATTTGGACATATTCGGTGCTGGTTGAGTCTTCTTTATTGAAACTGTTGTTATTATTTATGCTTGTCAATGTTGAAATGATATTGTGGCTAACAGTTTTGGGGGAAATGAGTATTTGTAATAGACAGTGTGTGACTTTCTGATAGACTCTTTATTCATTCTTGAAGGAGGAAAATAAAAGCTGCCGAAAATAAATTATTAAATCTAACAAAGTAGTCCAAAGTAAGCTGATAATGTAGACGCGTATATATATATATAAACTTTCGACGAATAACTGGGATAAAAGTGTTAGACAGTATCAACATAGATGTCGTCATGAACGTAGGTGAATTGGACAGTTATTGTATACCAAATGACGATAGGTCACAGTTTTGCAATTAATGGTGTTCTCTGAGCTGGCTGGTTTAGCTGCGGAGCTTTCATTGTCCTTCTGGATAACATCTTCAGCGCAATATTTAGTATAAAGTGAAATGATTTAAATTTCTTCGTGAGTGATACAATTGCGTCTCCCGGTAACCATCTTTACATATTATAGGACACAGTGCATAACTATAACCTAACTAAGGATCGAAATTAGTCAGGATGGCAAAACGTCCAAAAATTTTGCTTGGACACTAGTCAGTAACTAGTGTGATGTGTCTGGTCCTATCTTCGGTGCAGACTGAATTCTGTCAGTCAGGTTTGCAATGTGGCCACCATTCAAACTAGCTCACCATCATGGTGTACATTAATGATATAAGATGGTTAGAGGCAATCGGCAGGAAGCTACGCCTGACCTAGGTTTCGTGCTAGTTGGCACTCGCCTGTCAGCAAGGCCTATCTGCAACCTTGAAGAAACTAATGTCCCTTCTGTGATTCGACCTGCGTCATCACTCGAATAGCCCAGTAGTTACGTCTCTGGCTGCAGCACTGGGTGACGCAGGTTCGAATTTCAGAAGGGACATGAGTTCCTTCAAGGTTTCAGATACGCCTTGCTGACTGGTGAGTACCAACTAGCACGATACCTAGGCCCTAGGTCTCCTACCGACCGCCTCCAACCATCTAATATCATAAAGTCCAAAAATTTACTAAACATCAAGTTTTCAGATATGTCAAACAACAGGAATTAACCAACATTTAAGGCGGAAAAAATAAATGTTTGTGTGCCAGTGACGCAGCGGTAGAATGCTCGCCTACCGCGCCGCAAGTGTTTCGGGGTTCGACCCCGGCCACTGGCGCACTCCTTTACCTGGCTCGCTAAGCCAGTAATGGGTTTTATAAAGATGGATGGTTCGATATGAGGCTAGCAGCCCCATCTCATTCATATAAAACACCACTGTTATCGAAACTTCAAGTCTCTAGCTTGGATCCCAATGCTTCGCTGAGGGGGTGAAGGAATTAGAAAAAAATTGGAAGACTTCGTATTAAAAACAAAATTGCTAAGACTGAAAATCAGTTAATGAAGTTAACTAGTGACTACTATTCACACGCGTCATGTAAGAATGCACATGTTAATCGATTGTATTCGAAGTAACTCATATTTTCACTTAAAACCGAAAAGGCGGTTTCAGAGAAAAAAATCCCTTTTCGACGAAATCATCAACTAGGCTGTACATTCACATATATGCATAATAAATGGGTGAGAAATTTCCAGAAGTATTTCCCATCAATGGTCAGACTAATAAGACTGTACACACTGGGATCATAATGTAATAATAACAACAAAATACACCGAAAGATAGGATATAAAAAGCAGCCCAATCATAAGTATTGAGACATTTGACCTTTTCATGCAATTAGGGAAACATGATAATAACAAAATAGACAAGAGTTTGAATAAAAAGAATGTAGTAGTGTAAACAGGGATTAAAAGACGTGCAAATAAACAAGAGGTTTGGATAAAAAAAGTAAGAGAATTGTTAATACTTATGATAGCCATGGGGAAGACAAAGGTTGGACGTATTTCTTTCGGATATATATAGCATGGGATTAAAACTTCTGGGTTGATAGTGCCTCAGCTATGTTTTGATGCCTTCATCATCACAACTTCCCTGAGCGCTTGGTCACATCTTGTATATTACTTTTGTTAAACACACTGGGTAGTATTCTTGAGTGCATTTTGTATCCGATCTTTCTGTTTATCTTGTTACTATCACATTTAAATCTCTATTTTCTGAAAGTTTCTCACCCCCACCCGAAAAGTATGGTGGAGATATGTAGATGACACATTCACTGTAATTAGAACACAGAATATAGATAGATTTTTCGTATACATCAACTCGAAGGTAGAGGGAATTCACTTATGAATTGGAAAGTCAGGAAGCGAAGCTTCCAATGTTAGATTGCAGTGTAAAAAGGAAAGAAGATGGGAAGTTAGACACTAGAGTTTACAGGAAACCCACAAATTCAACAGATATTTGAACTTCCAGTTATCCCATCCTATGTCAGTGAAAATAGGATTGGTGAAATGTTTAAGTGACAGAGCACAAAAACTAAGTAGTACAAAGAAAAATCTAAGACAGGAAGCGATACACATATAAGAAGCCTTGAAACTTAATAATTACCCTGATAAATTAGTCAGGAAATATGTAAGGAAATGTAAAAATAAAATAAATAATGATAGTAGAGTTAGTGATAATAATAATAATGACGACAACAACAATAAGTAATCTAAATCATCAGTAGTAATTCCATACAAGGAAGGAACCTCGGAAGCCTTACGCAGAATTCTTAACAAGGCAGGAATAAAAGTGGTATTCAGACCCACAAATTCTATTAGGAACATGCTTTGTCGGTTAAAGGATCCTTTCAGAGGAGCCAATTAAACAAAACAATTTAGTTTGTCTAGTACCCTGCCTGTAGTGATTGTCAGGTCAAATACATAGGTCAAACTAGTAGAACAGGGGCAGTCAGTCAGACTAGCCGAGCATAAAAACCTAGCAAAATTTAGATTGGTTGACCCGAGTATATATAAGAAATCTCGAGAAAAGTTCAGGTATAGCACTCATTACATGCACAACCGTACAATAGGATATGATAAGATGATAATTTTAAAATCTAATATGACAGCTGGGTGGAGGGAGAGATTGATAACAGAAGCTTTGTTTATCGAATCAACTGCAAATACGTGTAATATGAATGATTCAACACCTGTCCACACAGATATCTGTAAAATTCTACTACTCCAACGACTAAAAATAGGAGAGAACAAAGAATACCATAAAACTCAAGTTTCAAAGTCGTGTTGATTATAATTGATGATGTGATTATGAACAGTAATAAATTCTGTTCGAAACCTTGTCATCCAGTAAATAATATTATTTCACCCAGTGTGGGATACATCTAATAAACAAACTAATATATGGAATTACTTACTACCACCACAGTGTCCAAGTTTTACACATATATTAACTTTCTCACCCATTTACTATGCATACACACAAGTGTACAGCCCAGTCGATAACTTCATCAAAAGGAAGGCTTTTACTGTCTTTTCTTTTTTAAAAAATATTTTCCATGCTCTAATGTCAATTAATAATGAGAAAAAGGTCTACGAAATTACCGATACTTAGAAATCAGCACCTAGTAAAAAAAAAATGTATCCTTCATTTTTTTCAAATTTATATATTAACAGCGCCAGTCTATGCTTACATTCGTTTGTTGGCGGGAGTGCATCTCGATGACTGTTTATCTGTGAAATTTTCATATCATAGAATTCTCTTAAATGTTTCATATCTTCAAGTAATTTCGCCTTATCTTCTGCTTCTGCACTATACTGTTCTTGCATAGCTTGTAGTTTTCGTTCATAATCCTGTTTTATGAAATACAAAACAACAATAACCAATAGAATACCTATCAGTAATAAGTAATTCAAACCTTTAAATATTCCCATTTTTAATATTAGAACAAGGCATATAAGCAAACAATATTGTTGTTTTCAATTAGATCTTCTTCAGACTTTACTCTAATTTACATAGATATACACATAAAAAATTTTAACAAATGACGATGATTTTGTGGTTCAAATAAAAATAATAACAATAATAATAGTAATATGGTGAGTGTTTTGATCGTAGTTAATAATGATGATTATAATGATAACAAAATGTTGATAATAAGGTTTATGCAAGTGGTGTTAAGAATAACAAAGGTAGTAGTATGTGTATATGTAGACAATTCAATAAATAAACTAGGTCAAAGCTTAAAATTTACATAATACTAAAGGTGAAGTGGACAGATAATCAGAGTTTAATTAAATATCATAAAAGTACGAAGGAAATAGAAAATAAGAAAGAGTGGGAGGGTTTTGAATGTATTTCACCTAAGCTAAGCAAGGGAGAGACAAAGATAGAACAAACTTCTTTTGTTGTATGCAGAAACTAGAATTGTTCTCTCGAATTCCCATCGATTCGACTAGGTGTAAAAGACGGATTCGAATTCCATTCGAAACATTCGATGGAATGCCATAGAAAACTTTCAAGATACTATTTCTGTCCACTTGGTGACCACTTTCAATCAAATGAGCCAAAATAGAAATTCTTATAGATTTTCTTTGACCTTTTCCGAACCATGTAGAAAGATGCTCATTAATGCTTTTGTTAAGCTGTCTAGTTGTTCGCCCTATATAGCTCTCTCCGCAGGAGCAATTAAATATATATATATATATATATATATATAGAAGTGGCACAGCTAGGTAGCTTGACTTTCGCTTGAGTAATGATAATTGGTAGGCCAGAAATTGACAAACAAAGGGCAGTATAAGTCCGTTTTATCGCTCTCGATAATCTCAGACGTAAGACTACTGGAAGTAATCCTCCATGATTATGTGCTTTGCCTGAAGTACATAAACCAGGATTTCCTCTTCGCCCAATCCTAGACATATCTCATTCCACCTACCATGGAGTGACAAAGTTGCTGGATGAATTCATTCACACGATACACAAGAAGGTGATAAATCATAGTGTTTTGAATTCATTCCTAACGTACATGATATCAGTGTAAATGAGAAGCAAACGCGATCCTTAGATGTCACATCACTGTTCACCAATGTACCACTTATGGAGACTGTGGAATTCATATACCAAAAAATTCTCGTAAAGCAGTTAGATATCGGAATTCTAATTATTAGTCTGAAAGAGCCGCTTTTAAGATACACGATGAATGTACACTTTATATTCAACCTTCTCCATTGGGTCCAATTTTGGCGGATCGCTTTTATGAAAAGCTTGAAATGGTTTATTGAAACAATTAATAAATAAAATGGGTCCTTACTTGCGTTATGTTGATGATACGTTTATTATTCTTGATGAGAAAGCTGACAAGAATGAAATGTTAAAAAAGTTTAATGATGCACATCCATCGCTCATCTTCACTTGTGAAGCAGAACATGATTGTAGACTACATTTTCTTGACGTCCAATTGAGCAGAAGAGAGGATGGTTCACTCAAAAGGGATGTCTATAGAAAACATACATCTGTAGGACAATGTACACATTTCCTCAGTTTTGTACCAATCCGATACAAAATCAATTTGGTCAGATGCTTCACGAATAGAGCAAGACGTATCTTTACAGATGACTCCCTGGTAAATGCGCTAGGATTGATCCAAAATAGGCTGGTCCAAATGGGTTGTCCCATTAGATTTGTAAGGAGACACATGAATACCAGGTACAATAAAGAAAAACTGACAACAGTTAAAAAGAAACAACTGTTCGTGAAACCGCAATTAAATGGGGACGTGGCTAGCGATATCTTACATCTGAAATTATCGAAAGCGATGAAATGGACTTATACTGGCGCCACCCTCTGTTTGTCATTTTTCAGCCGGCCAATTTTGATTTCTCAAGTGAAAGATAAGCTTCCTAGATGTGCCACTTCTATGTGTTCTGACAGAACATCTGGTCAATTCAGGACATTCAGCGCCTTTCGAAAAATCCTTCAAAGTAATATACAAGATTCAATCAAACCTATCAAAGGGAGTGAAACCAAGACATCTGGGCATAGCCGAGGCGCTAGCTATCCAAAAGCTAAAACCCACGCTTTGTATCCAAAAAAATACATCTAACCCCTGTCCCTGCCATGGCCATCATAAACAGATAATTTTTTTAGTAATGACCATCCCGTCGCCTTTCTTATCTAAACTTCCTGTTTATTCATGTTATTTTAAGTTTTTCTTAATCCGTATTCACACTACCATATTTTCATATCCAAACTTCCTGTCTATTTTGTTACTTCTACATTTCTAACCCCTAATTGCACAATGTCAATCTTCTTAGTTATTATGATGCTACTTTGTTTGAGTTTTATCCATCCCTCCCCCTGTTTATTATGGCATTCTAATTCCCAATTTTAATTTTTATTAATTTGACCCTTAACCGGAAATTATTCTGGAACTTTCCCATCCATTTGATATAAATACACGAATGTACAGCCTAGATGATGACTTCGTCGAAAAGAAAATTTTCTTTGCTGCGATTGTTTTCTCAATATTTTGTTATCGTCATAATCATCGTTATTAATTACGTTCAAAACATTTGCCACATTATTATTGCTATTTGATCCACAATATCATCGTCATTGGTGAAAAATTTTTATATGTAAATCTATGTAAATTAGAGTAAAGCCTGAAGAAGATCTAATGGGAAACATCAATGTTTTTCGCTCATATGTCTTGTTCTAATAAGTAAATCACACGAATAGTTGCAAAAACCTACCAGTTGAAACTTTTGCACACACACACAACTGCAGTGATCGTCGTCCAGTCAACAAATGATAGTATATCGATGAGTTATACAGAGGTATGTTTGCTATATAAACAACTAAGAGGTTTAATTGAATTCTTTTTTATTTTCCCGTCGACTGATTGGACCGAAGTGCTCGGTCTCAGGTTGACATGTCGGCTTCGTGTGCAGATGCTTCGACGATGAGTGGGTATTTAATTAGAATTTAATTGGTGGATGGTGACTAGGAGTGAAATCCAGGATGCGCATTTCGTCCTATTTAGGACTCACCAGATAACTAGATGTACCTGCACTTCCCAGTGAGAGAGGTGGCTGTCGTTGCCCAAGCGGTCTAGTAGATAACCCTTTGGTGTTTGAAACTATGGGCACTGGGTTCGAGCCTCGGTGGAAACATCATCACTCACTGGGAATGCAGGTACATCCAGATGACGGGTCCCAAAATGAGCATCCTGGATTCCACTGCTAGTCACCATCCACCAATTTAATTCCAATTAAAAGTATAGAGGTTTCTTGATTAGCTCTGTCAATCGGAGATGCCCGTTATCATCTCGGAAGGAACATACGACATTCTAGCGTTTGTTTCCATTACAAATCTTACAGTAGACAAACTTTTTCAGTGAAGAATTATTGATTTTCAACTGAATTCTTTCGTTGTTTTTAGAAGAATGTAGGGTAATACTATGTTTTCACCAGGTTGCATTTTATGGGCTTACAGAGATACAGCCTGTATCAAATCTCATACTTCGTAAGTGCCAGTTAAATGTAGTCAATCATTAAACGTTTAATTACTAATTATACTGACTAAAATGAAGCAGGACAAGTTAAAAAGGATTAAATTTATATCCTCAGTTTGTCAAATTATTCTTGTTCATTACTTGGTTTCAAAGTGATACAAAGGACTTCAATACCACAACTCCACTTTACTCTACTCTACTCTGTGCTGTCTTTTTTAGCCAGCTCTACAATTCTTCACAAACTTTTGTTTCCTTCTCCCTTGATGCCTTCCACGTCATCCTCAGAAAGCCAACTTATCACTTCACATTTTAGGCTGGACTCAGTGGCTTGGTGAGTGGTGTCACTCAGAAAACTTTTCAGCGTATACAGAGTCCAGCACCATATGAGAAATTCGTGTGACAGTAGGTTGTTTCGTTGCTAGAATTTCCCCACGCGTTCTTTCCATCTGATGTTTAGTGTTGAGCCAAGGTGGGTTTTGGCTAAAGTCATCACCTGCTTTCCATGAAGCGCACACCAAGCTTTTGAACCACGTGGAAAGACTTTCTTGAAACCGGTGTTGGAAATTCTGATCTCTTGTTTCTTGTGTTGAGTACACTAGATCTGTATTTGGTATAAACAAATAATTGGTTGGAAAATCCCTCCTAAACGATCTAGTCACAATATTTGTACTTATTTAAACGTTTCAATTAACTTTGTGATATCACCCCAAAAGTACACGATTACGCCTCCTAGTCATAGCTGAGGCTTTAGAGATTAATAGAGAGAGAGACCAGACCTATGTGTACAGAAAAAACTTATCCACTCTCTTTGTCTACCCTGGTCCACTATAAGGTCACCAGGATCATAATTTTTTCGTATTATCATTATCATTATTATTATTTTGTGATATCATGTCTTTATTATCCATTTCTCCACCCAGTTTATTTCACCTCATTGTTACCCTTATTTTTGTCAACCATTATGATTTTATACTAAGCCTAACAATTCTGTAGCATTTTATTAAAATTTACAATTTAGCCTCTTTATTTTGTTATTAGACATTATCGATCAGCCCTCACATCCAGTGCCTCCTTTGTTAACGTGTTTTTGTATGTATTTTGTGGTTATCGCATTTCTCTCACCCCAGTGACGACACTTGTATTCTGTTAACTATAAAACAACAACACTATATCACCCAATTGTTCATTCACACTTCATCACAGTTTTTCTGACTAAACACCCTATACTACACATTTGATTGACTATGTTAACTAATGGACTATCATCACCTCAACTTACACATACACCCCAATACAGTTTCTGATATTATTTTGATTTGCCTTTATTGGCTGGCTATATTTGTACTCTATTATTCATGGATTTATAACTAACTGTAGAGCCTGAGGAAGAAGAAAAAGTTATCGAAACCACAATTGTTAGATCAAAATCTTGTTTTGATTTTAATATGGCGATTTTTCATTTACTGATATTTTTTACCCTTCCTTCTTAGGTTACATATATCATTGTTATGACATTCGCATATCATGTGTTGACTTAATCTGTGTTATTTATCCTTGTGCCTGTTTAATCTCTAATTTGAATACTCCTCTTTGTGATGATATTGATAATATATTATTTTGTTTGGGTGAATCAAGGTCATCCTAACCTTGAACTGTGTCTGTGGAAAGTGTTCAGCATGTTTGATTCTTGCTAACAGAGTTTCGGTACGACCTTGTTGAGAATATTTTTATCGATTCTCAGGTACTTGATGCGGTTGATTTTGGTTAAGTAATATTATTCTTCAGAACTTATTTTGTACTGGAAATTTACTTGATCTACATAGCTGCCTGACGTCACTGTTGTTGTGCTTTTTAGTTTTTTTTACGTTATTATGACTGTCAAATAGTATCACAGAATTTATAGAAAATAACCCTCGAGGCGTTTTTCTACTGCACGTAACTCAAGGAGGTTCTGATCAGCCATATAGTAGGATGCGAAGAGCGGTTTCCTGCGTTCAGACCATAACAGATGGGTTTTGGTTGTTACAGTCAGTGGATTTAAGGTCGAAAAGCCTATTGTCGGGTAATAAATATGTGTACAGTCAGTTCGTCAACAATTAATTACTTGACATATGGTGAGCTTCAGCTCAAGAATGACTGATGAGGAAAGAGTACCGGGGGAAACATCACCTACAGCTTAATTAAATGCCGTTGTTTAGGAATTTGTATCAGTTCCCAAAAGATCCCAATGTTGTAACTGTCATCAACTAGTCTGTGTTTATCGTCCAAACGATTTTCAGATGTAGTTAGATGCATAATCTACTACTAGCATCGTAGTAGACTTTCTTGTCAGTTACACTTAGGCCATAATTCGTAAGAAAATTAGTAATCATCACAGGATACACATCTTTTTGCTGTCACTCGGGCACTTTGTGACTGTGAGTAACTCAAGGAAGCTTTGATCAGCTATACAACATAACAGAAAGATCGATATGCTGCATTCAGACCACAGCACGACAGTTTTGGTTGTCACACATGGATCTAGGAGTCGTAAAGGTTCTTCATGCTTTTTGTGACATGTCATCCTTATCTTTGCCGCCTATACAATGTAGTTGAATTCATGCTTCTGAATTAAGTGAAGCGAACGACTTCGTTTACATCTCTGGTATTGATGGTGATTTGTGCTTGGTGCCTTCGTCACCTGTGCATCTTTCAGTGAGCACTCATACACATTTGTGAAGCTTTTACACAGGAATGATTAATTTGCTTATCGTGGAAATTTCAGATTATCAGTTAATTGTCCAGGATATTAGCTTTGAATTGATTCGTTAAATTTTCAAGGCTACTCATTGATTTTTTGGTATTTTGAAAACTTGAATCATGCAGCTTACACTTACTCTATATGGTTTGAATTATTAATCAAAACTATTGTAAAATATTTTTTATTCTTTTAAGTTGCCAGTGGAACATAGGGCTTCAAGCTACGGACCTAAAGTTTCTGTAGCAGTGACATTTATTTTCTTTTGTTTTTAAAGGATTAGGTTGTTAGCCTCATGTCCAACCTTCCCTCTTTGTCAGATCTATTCCTGGGAGTGAGCTGGATTATTTCAATATTGTCAAAATCAATTTTGTGGCCTAATTCTCTATTGTGTACACCTGTTGCTGTCTGATAATTTTCCAAGCTTTTCTAGTTCAACTGGATTTCTCAGTGGTAGAACAGATGCGGCTCTACGGTTTTCATTTCTTCTTATTTTGATTTTTCTCTAGTGGCGCTTGTCCTATGTATATGGCATCACATTCGAAGCATTTTATTTTGTAGACGCAATTAGATAGAGAATCTTTAGAGATTTAGTCTTTTATATGGACAAGGTTGCTTCGCAGTGTTTCTGATGTTTTGAAGAAAACTCTGATGTAGAGCTAACTAAGTACACTTCTCATATCGTCTAACGTCTCCGTTCTATATGGAATGACAGGTGTTGAGGTCCATATTTTCGAAATACGTTTTCTACCATACTTTATGTCAGTGTTGATTTTATTGATGAAGTTCCTTGGGTAGTTGTTTTGCTTGAGAGTCTCAGTAATGTTTGATATTTCTTCTTCTTTTTCTTTCTCATCCGTTAACATCAGAGAGTGTACTCGTCTAAGAAGACTTGAAACAACCGATACCTTTGCGCTGATGGAGTGTGATGATCTGAAGTCTTCATATTTATTGGAGTGGGTTTAATTCCTGGATATAGATAAACTAAAATGTCCGTTTTCCCTCCTCTTAAATAAGGAGCCAGTCTATAAATGTTAGTTCACCGATGTCTGATTCTGTTTCCGAAATAAACCGGATTCTGGGAGAACTGTGTAGATCTCGTTTGAGCACTACAAAATCATCATCTACATATCTTAACCATATTTTATGAGTGAGTGTGCCTGAAAAAATGTTATCTTCGAATCTCTTTATGAAAAAGTCAGCCACTATTTGGGAAACTGGTGTAAATTCTGGTTTAGCATTACTACTTTGATAAAGCTATTAGCCGGAGTATTAAATAGCGAAATGTCAGTAAAAACAGTAATATCGTTTTGTTTTTCATTCATTCATTCATTCATTGGGAAATACAAGAAAGCCTTAGTATAACAGATTATTCAGACGATCAGAAACTCCACAAACTTTTATTTGTTCAAAGGTGTTTAATTCAATGCAGCAATGTACGAATTAGGGACAACTGTACTACTTGAATTTTTACTTAATACAGTTTGATGCTTTGAGGTGTATTCTAAAGAATAACAATTATTTAGTGCTTGATAGTTAGCGTACATAAAGATGAGGGTGTTTTCTAAAATAATTAAAAAATTAAATCGAAATATCGATTAACGTGTGGTAAGCAGTTAAATGATCAGTATTAGTTTGACACAATTGACAGTGTAGTTGTTCTTAACGTCATTAATCTAGTTCTCTATTATTTATGCACCAGCATTGATGTGTATGATCAATACTCAGAAATCTAACACACAAAAAGAAAAAAACAATAAATACGCTTACTTGCTTTAATTTTTCTTTCTCAGCTTGTATATCTAACACATCAATATTTTCTTTCCCGCTGAACACTTCAAGCGTTGATGGTGCCGACTGTTGACTGCTGCTGTTCAGTAGTTCTTTAAGACGTCTAATCTCATCCTGATATTGACGTAATAAAGCATCTTTTGGATCTTCATTAATTTTAGGCTTATTTTGTATATTCTTGGCTCGATTAGCATAACGTAGAGTACTCAACGTTTCATCGTAATTATTGTCTGCCGGTGATAAACATGCTATCATTAGAGTTTTTGTATTGCCTCCCAAGGAATCCTATTTTGAGCAGGCGCAAATTAGGGGAAACGAAAGTTCGATTGCCTGATGAAGAAGGTATCCTGGTAAAAATTTTGTAAATATACGGTAAAAAAATACGGAGTTCTATTGATATTCAATTACTCCCAGGTTGACTAGTGTATTTTTGTGTGTATGGTGTCAAACGCGTTGTTACAAAATCATTGCTTTTTAACTTGTCTGACCCTAAAGCCAACGAAATAATCTATTTTTAGCTAAACTGTAATTGCTGTTTAATGATTACTTGGGAAAGTTAAATTTTCTAAGGAAAATCCGAATGGAAAATGGATTTCCACCACGTCTTATAGACAAGAATTTACAATTGAAACCTATGAAATGTGATTTGGTGTAAACAAACAAGAAAATGACATATACGCGAAGCTTGAATTCTAAGGTGACTTAGTTGCCAACATCATTAAGAGAAACATCTCACAGTCACTGAAAAGCACATTCAACTAAACAGTCGTTGAAAATAGTATCCATCACTAATGTTCAGTAACCTGGTGAACTAGATACTGGAATTAACCTATTCTGTGTGCGATAATCAATCCATTTTTCACAGTCTCTTGTTGTAAATTGACCTGGGGTTCTAGTGGGAAGCCATGACCAGTAGGGTACAGCAGGTTGAAAATGAGGCAGTAACTCATCGAAGAAGACATTGCAAAATGGTCATACTGTGTCTTGAATCGGCAGAAGTTAGAATTCATGGACTGGCCATTGGATTGGGTCCCAGTGGCTCAATGGTCTACAAGCTCGCTAGCCTTGTAACCAAAAGGTCCTGGGTTTGAACCTCCTATGATGGGTGCTTACTGTGGAGAGTCCCAAACTAGGGTGAAACAGTTGTCCAGTACTCCCATTTGGTTTTCCAATGTTTCTCTAACTGATGTCAGCTCATGATGAAATCCTCCATCCAATCAAACAAAATCACTGTCTGTTAACTTGTCTGACCTTAAAGCTAACTAAATAATATATTTTTAACTCAACTGTAGTTGTTTAATGAGTAGTATTTGGGAAAGTTAAATCTTCTAGGAAAAATCCTATTGGAGAATAGATTTCTACCATGTCTTATGGACATGAATATACAATTGAAACGTGTGAAATGTGATTTGATGTCTACAGCGAAGAAAATGCTGTATGTACGAAGCTTGAATGCTAAGGTGACTTAGCCGCCGTCCCTGAAAAAAGAAATCCATTGCACAGTTGTTGAAAATAGTATCGACCATTATTGATCAGTAAACTGGTGAACTAGATACTGCAACTCACCTATTCTATGTTTATTTGTCAATTCATTTTTCTTAGTCTCTTCTTGTAAAGTTATCTACACGGCAAGTAATAACTTGCCTAAATCATCACCTATCCGACTCATATGCATTTCTAAATCTTTGGTCATCAAAATAGGAAAAGTTAGATCCTTTTACATAGAAGACGTTGGTTTAACCCTTCCAGCTCACATGGTCTCAATCCATCAATGCTAACGTACGACAATACCTATTCCTACTCTGGCCCTACTTACTTTTTATTGGTATTGATTCAATTTGTAACTTATTCGGTTCAACCAATCTAGATTTTGGTAGGTTTTTATGCTCGGCTAGTCTAACTGCCCCTGTTCTACTAGTTTGACCTATGTATTTGACCTGACAATCATTTCAGCAGGGTATCAGATAAACTAAATTGTTTTGTTTTAAAGGTTCCACAGGATCGTGTAACCGACAAAGCTTGTTTGTGAGTTTGAATGCCAGCCACTTTTATTCCTGCCTGCTTTGTTAAGAATTCTGCGTAAGCTGGTTTCCGAGGTACCTTCCTTGTATGGAATTACTACTGATGATTTAGATTACTTATTGTTGATGTTTTCTTGCTCATATTTGACAAGCATGTCACCATTAATATTATTATTATCATTATTAATATTATCACTATCACTGCTATCATTATTTATTTTATTTTTACATTTCCCTACATAATTCCTGACTAATTTGTCAGGATAATTATTAGGTTTCAAGCTTCTTTTATATGCCTCACTTATTGTCTTAGATTTTCGTTGGTACTACTTAGTTTTTGTGCTCTATTATTTGAACATTTCACCGATCCTATTTTCACTGACATAGGATGGGATGATCGGAAGTCCAAATATCTGTTTGAATGTATGGGTCTCCTGTAAACACACTAATGTTTAACTTCTCATCTTCTTTCCTTTTTTACACTGCAATTTAACGTTGGAAGTTCTCCTTCCTGACTTTCTAATTCATAAGTGAATTGAATTGCTTTCACTTTTGAGTTAATATTTTCGAAAAATCTATTTATACCTTGTGTTCTAAGTAGAGTGAATGTGTCATCTACATACCTCCCTCAGTTTGTTTGTATATTTTCCCCTGGAATAGGAATGATTAAAGGCCTGTCCCAGATGTCTGGAAAATTCTACTACCCCAATGACGACAAATAGGAGAGAACAAAGAATACCATAAAATTCAAATTTCGAAGTCGTGTTGATTATAATTGATGATGTGATTATGAACAGTAATAAATTCTGTTCGAAACCTTGTCATCCAGTAAATAATACTGTTTCACCCAATGTGGGATACATCTAATAAACAAACTAATATATGGAATTACTTACTACCACCACAGTGCCCAAGTTTTACACATATATAATAATATATAATTCTGGTTGACTAAATACTTTACTAACCTGAAGTAATCTTGTTAATTTGCTGTCACGATATGGTATATGTTTAACTTTAGAATCAACTAAAGCTGAAATAACATTACCCAACGCTGACAAGCTAAGATTAATTTTTGTCGCTTCTTTAAACCGATCACCAGATGCACCAGTTTTCGACTGTCTTTCTGAACCGGCTAAGTCGACTAAATTCAATTTTCCAGCTCTTATATGATTATCTGCAGTTGAATTTTCCGCCTGATCAATCATTTCAAGGTAAATAGTGAATATTGAATGTGATCGACTACTATCAGCATTCATTAATGTCGCTCCAGTTGAACGATTTTTCCATCCAATTTCCATAATATTCTGAAAAAAGACATTATTAGAAGGCAATTACTAGTCTTGTAGTTTAAAAAAAAACAATGATATCATTTACATTAATGCCGCATAACTTTCATGATGTTAAAATCAATGAATATGTTTCGGTTGTCCGAGATTGTGCCATGGTGACTGATGCTTTGTTGTAAACGAAAAATACTTAAAAATGATATGATATAATATGATGTCATTCTTACATGAAATCAATTGTATATAAACTTTAGAATGGTATACAAGCTTGCCTTGTAATCAGCAGGTCGTGGATTCGAACCCTGGCAGGGGGTGTGTACTGTGGAGGATTCCCAAACTGGGATGAAACAACAGCTGTCCAGTACTCCCTGGTTTTCAATGATTCTCTGACTGATATCAATCCGTGATCAACTCGTAAGAAGAAATATTTGAGAAATATATTAAGGTTAGATTATTGAAGGTGTTTAGTGTCTTTAGATAGGAAGGAATTAGAAGTTCAGCAATTTCATGCTCAAAATCAGCTGTACAATTGCATGTATATACATCGGTTTACACAGATACAATTACAACATAATTCTACAGGGTAGTGAAGGTGATTAAAGGTCATGATAATTTTCAACTTTACAGGAAAGTTTGAAGTTGTGAATATAGATTACGGGGGTTCAGAGTCAAGATTACACAGGATTAGAAACCAGTATTCAATGAATAAAGGCGTGAATGGCATGAGCATGGAAACAATTTTAAATAGTATTATTTTGAAACTGAAATGAAAAAGAAAAAAAGAAAACAAATTTAGGGGGATGAAAAAAGAGAGAGCTAAGGAATCAAACGAAACTAGATCTGCGGTAAATGTAAAGGTTGGACTAGTTTCCTTTGAATACACAGCTCTGCTTTTCCGATGTATATAGCGGCTGCTTCTGTAGTGCGAAAAAGTCAGAAACACACTGTATTTGATAGATTCTTGTTTACTTTGTAAATGACTCTGAATGATGAGTCAGTTGAGATGCTGTGACAGGTGCTGACGAGATGTTCAATTATGACGTTTCTGATTGAACCAGTGCCTCCTCTTTGCAGTCATGCTGGATGATGTTCTCTAACACGTTTTAATAGGACCCGCATAAAACAACCTATTTACCTGGCTCAACACAAGTAGATGAACTTAGGTGGTCATATGAGGAAGTCTATCCTTCCCAATAATTCGGAGCAGTTGACGGTTGGAGAATATCACTCTATGGGTTGTTGTAGGAAAGGTTATTTTAGGGAAATGGAGATTCTCCTCTTAAGGATATCTGCTGCCAGGTCTCCCCTGAAGCCCAGATCGAAGTGTCCTCTTCCATGTCCTTCTCCACGAAATGCGCTGGGGATCCATTTTGAGCCATACGACTTTTGAGACATAGGAGCTGTTCTCCTAGGCAGTCACCGCTGGAAATTCCTATGATACGGTGTGCCAGTGAGATGATGAGAGCTCTTTTCTGACTGACAGTTATTCAATCGTAGAATTTTATCAGCTGGCCATTCCACGCTGATTTTCTGTGGATAGATCTTTCCAGAGTTTCCTCATCTCTTCTTGTCAATTTGACGTCCAGGAATGGAATTTTAGATTCATATTCAACTTCCATTTTGAATTTATTTGAAACTGTAAGAAACGATTTAAATTAGAATCGTCATGACAGACTATGAGGGTGTCATCGATGTATCTTTCGTACGACAGCAGTTTGTCCACTGTTGGTTTTAGGGCGCCATTTTCCAAGCTGGCATTAAAGGAGTCTACCAAAAGTGTACCGAAGGGAGAGCCCAAGGCAATCCCATTTTTCTCTCTGTCGATTGCGCATTAAATGTGTACCTAAGTAACGACTCTTTCAGATATGATGTTGGTATTGCGATGCTCGGATTCCCCTCCTCCAAGTATTTGCAAAACGATAAAATTGTTTCTGTGAGTGGAACATTTGTAAATAGAGATTTGACGTCCGGTGATAACATTCGTTTGCCATTTATATTCAAGTATTTTATGCATTGAATAAATTAAAAGTATATCGGAAAGAGTGATTACATAGCTGTTGTTTCACAAGCTCTAGCATTTCAGACAACCGTTTGACAATCGGATAGTATGGTGATCCTGACATGTGTAAAATTGGTTGAAGTGGCACACCTGCTTTGTGCCCCTTTGATAGACCGTAGAGTCCGGCGAGAATTGGTTCTGTTGGTCTTAGGCGTTCAAATAGGTCTTAAATCATGACATAGTTGTTCTTCATTCTTCTGAGAACATCTGTTAACATCTGGCGTGTTCCATCAGTTCTGTCTTGTTTTTCTCATTGTTTGGCTTTGTTTCATTCGACCTCGAAATCTGTGGCCTTAACCTCTCCCTCCTTCCATATAGTGTAACTTCACCGGCATTTTGTTTCTATAATTTGAATTGAACTCACTATATTGATATTCATTTTGTCAATTACTTCTCATCTTATTCACCTCTTGCCTTTATTACATAACTTTTTTACCATTGTATCTAAGCATTTATTTTCGTTTAAACTCGAACTTTCAGTATATAGACTATATAAGTGTAATTCTTGACTACTGCTTGTCAAGTTTGGAGTCCCCTATCAACTGACATTACATAACATTTGCAGTCTGTACACAGCTAATGAGAAGTCAACAAAATAAATGATGGTACCATCTTATTCTGCAGAAACTATTGTTCTGGCTTTATTCAGATTCAAAAAAAGGTGAGCAAGTTTATGAAAATCAGTATTTGCTTATCGCTCATTTGTCACTGGGTTAGTTATGTACACATATCCTTCAAAGTAGAAGCGGAATTCAACATAGAATTATGTGGGACACTGAATTTGCAGATTCATCAGTGAAGGACGACAATTAATGAATTACCACCTTCAGTGAAATAAAGAGATTAGACTGTTCTTGTGTTTTTTTTTTGTCTTGTCTTACAAACTATCGTTTTAATGCTTTCCACTACTTGCATCTCATTTTGATTGTTTCTCTTGAACTGAGAACCAGACTTTAGTTACTGTTTGTCTGTTATGTCATTTTAGTGTGTGTGTGTCAGTGGCACAGGGAATCAAGCATGTGGTTCGGAGCTTGATCTCTGGCCGATGTACTCCTAAAGGCCAATAAGCTGGTAATAAGACTGATACAGAGGGAAGGTTGGACATGAGCCTAGCAACTTCACCCCCATAAAAATAAACATCACTGCCAATGAAACTTCAAACCTCCAGCTTGAAGCCCAGTGTTCCACTGAGGAAGTAAAGGAATAAAAAAAAATGTCATTTTAAGTGAAAATATAGTATAAAGTGACTACGGGTGATAACCTGTTGAATAAAATATTTATACACACCACATGGTTCATAAATTCGGACTAGGTTGATTTTAATAGCTCTTTGTAAAAAATAATTTTGCAGATACGTCTCAAAGACAGTGTAAATGAATATTTCCACATTGATTGAGCACTTTAATTTTAATGTAAGCTTGTAGCGAGAGCTGTCTGCAAGTCGAAGTTGTAAACAACAATTTACGTCTATGTTTACGTCCCGAATCGGGTTCAGGAGAGAAAACGAGAACAAAGCTTAACCTTGAGGAACTCAACAACCAATCACAGCAGACTTTGCGTGGGCGGATACGATTCGCAGATATATCACCAGATTGTCTAAGAAATGGCAACAACGAGATGACAGAATAACCTTCAGAAGGAAAACAATCAATCAAAAGATGTTGCTTTTCTGCTAACAATAGAGAATAATAATTTACATAAAAATCTATAAATATTTGTTGATTTCCTGAATAAACCATCTGTAGCCTGGGCCTTGTGTTCTGTCGTTACAAGCTATAATGATCTTCAAAGTTTAGGTTGTTGAATCTCTGAATCAAATCTACAAATCTGCAAATTATTTAACAATTTGCAATGTATATACAGTTTGAGTGGAGAGATTTCATTGTAGTTCACTTTTGAAGCAGAGCTGTTCAGATCGTAATATATGATCTGCTTGGTAGCACAAATGATAATCAAGAAACCAAGGATACATGCATCAGACAATATACTATTTTGTACTATATCTGTGGTACCCGATCAACCAGATCGCATATTGTGGTCGGGAAAACTTGGCTTTTTAGAGGAAACTACAGTAAAATTTCACCACTCGGACTGTGTACATGGCAGATTGCTAACTAATTTGCAGATTGTCGATTTGATTGATGATAACACCAGTTCGCCCAGGTAGCTAGACAGAAATCAGGTGGTTCAAACTGACTCACTTATCTGGGGTGAGCGAAACGAGCACCCCAAAGAGTGAGTTAAAAAGCCATTCAGTGTGTAGATTACCTCGATAATCTGGCTGGCCAGCAAGCACTACTGGTTGATACGACTGGTATACAAACAACTACTCATCCGAATTTATCAGTAGTATAGAGTTTCATGCAAGTATAGAATATCTTTTCTCGTTCTTAATATCGCAGTAGAATTTATCAAGTTATATTTTGCCAGAATCTCCGGTTAGGTGATCTAAGTAGAAACTTTTGATTAGTTTTGAAAAATGTGCGCAGCTCTTGTTAATCTTTCAAAACACATCGATTTTTATTAGCTTTTAACTTTCTAATTTCTATTTGGCACCACCACCACCACCAACAACAACAGCAGCAACATCCAGCACCAATCACCATCAACGGGGGGGATTTGAAAGAGGTTACTTTATTCACTTATCTAGGGAGCATTATTTCAACTACAGGAGGAACGGACGAGGATGTCAAATCGAGCGAGAATTGGGAAGTCGAGAAACACATTCATCAACCTGAAACCATTCTGGAAAACCAATCTTCGTCACTCAGCATCAACAACAAAATTCAGTCAGATTTTCAATACAAACGTCAACCTGGTTCTTCTATACGAATGAGAAACTTGGCAAGTCACAAAGAATATTTCCAACAGGTTGCGATGCAGACCTTTATCAACGACTGTCTTCGCTCCATACTGAAGGTCAGATGGCCGGAAAGAATTATCAACAGGAAACTATGGGAAGAAATAAAACAAGAACCAATCGCTCAACAAATATTCAGGAGAAAGTGGAGATGGATTGAACACTCGCTGAGGAGGCCGGTTGGTGACATCGCGCGTCAGGCGCTCGAGTGGAACCCGAAAGGGAAGTGGCGAGTGCGATGTCGGTCCATGTGTGACATGGAGGAGATCGTGTGAAGGGGAGTTGAAAGAGTATGGACTAACATGGATGCAGGTGAAAAGTACAGCAGAAGACAGATGCAAGTGGAGACGTGGAGTTGAAGCCCTATGTTCCACTAGGAACTCAAGGGAACAAAAATAATAATACAAACGTCTTTTATTTTATTCATATACTAGAATGTCTTTTCAGATCGTACTGTTCAAATCCGTAACAAAATATCCTAAGTATCTTTGAAGTCTAGCGGTTAACCATAAAGCAAAACACAGTCCATATCTTCTCTACATCCTCGAGTAGATTAGGAATTAACTGGATGGAGTATTTCATTATAAGCTGACATCAGTTAGAGAACCACTGGAAAACCTGAGATTGTTGAACAGCTGTTTCATCCGCCTAGTTTGGGACTCTTCAGCAGTACGCACCCACCTCACTGGGGTTAAAACCCAGGACCTTCTGATTAGAAGGCTAGTGTTCTCGTAGACAATTCAGCCACCGGGACCCGATCCAATGGCCAGCAAATGAAATCTGACTTCTAACTTTTCAATGTCTTCTTCAGTGAGTGATTGCCTCATCTTCAACCCGCTGTCCAGTGCTCTCAGATTTTCCAGTGCTTCTCTAACTGATGTCAGCTCATGATGAAATCCACCATCCAATCAAACAAAATCTCTACAAAACCAATACTTGTAAGTTTAAGAACTAATTGTTAAGAAATATTCAGTCATAAACTTGAATCCACCTTGGGAATTCCAACAGAGAATCAAAATTGTTTAAAAGCTTATCAGACATTACTTATCTATTAAAAAATCATGAAAAATGACAAAGTAATGATTACCTGACAGTCTTTTACACAGGTAATTTTATGCATTGATAAACCAGCCACATAAACTCCTTTATCAGGATTCTCTTTTAGTTCTAATTTCGTTTTGTTGTCACGACCCAGTAGGTCACGTACTTCTTCATTATAGATTTCCAAAAAAGATGCATGCACTAAATACTTGGTTTTTTCGCTAATAGATATAGTTTCGAAGATTTGATCAAATGCTCTTGGTGTTTTTTTTTAAAAAGAGAATGAAAAACATTAATGAATAAATTACAACATTAACAGTAAGGGTTTAAATAAAGGGAAACTAAACTTGTATTCACTAGAAGCGGGAAGAAATCTAGTAAAAACATGTGTTAAAATAGTTTATCACAGTGTGAAGAAACACTAAGAGATGAATGATGCAGAGAAAATGAGTCTAAACTGTATATATATGCCTGGATTAATGGAATCGTAAAGTTCCTTCCATGACAAGTTGATCACTTCCAGTCCAATATGCTGAAATAACAGGTAGCCAGCTCGCAAATGTTTTCAAGTTGGATTATTTAGACGCTTCACTTATTAAGAAAGTACCATCAGCCCCAACGGGCTGATCCCTGACGAAATATCAGCACGGATACAGAGGACTAGTTTCGCATATGCCAGTTTACGCCATCTCTGGCGTAGACGTGATATCCGGCTATCAACCGAAGGGTGTGTGTACTGCTCAGCAGTCCGCTCCGTCCTCCTTTATGGCTGTGAAACCTGGCCATTGACAGTGGAAGACATGAAAAGCCTGGCTAGCTGTCTTCGATCATAGGTGCCTGCGTTCTATCTCCCGAGTGAAGTGGTATAATAAGGTGAGCAATATTGAGGTTAGGCATAGGTCGAGTGCTAGGTAAGGAGGGGAAATCAATCGACGAGGCTGTGAAATTACATCGACTGAAATGGTTAGGACATGTGTTACGTATGTCTAGTCGTTGTCGGGAAATGTTAGTTGACATAGGGTCAGGCTTGAAAAGAGCTAGCACATGGTGGTGAAACCAAAACATAGCACCAGTCAATGAAATCCATAAGAGTTAGTTTAAGTCACGTAGGAAGGTGTAGACTTCCTGGTTGCGGTCCTCGGGACTGTAAAAACCAATGGCTGGAAACAACTGGTGAAATGGCTCGAAATCGTTCTCGATGCCTCGCGCAGATGCATCCACTCCTTGTGACTTATGATTTGCAATTAAACGATATATTCCTTTGTCTCACACCTCTGTTTACTGTCTCTATTATGCATTTCTTGTACTTTCTTCTCTTGCTTTGTGTGCTACATGGAGTGTAGGGACCTGAACTGCCGCGCATATGTGCAAAGTTCTATGTCAAAAACAGACAGACAGATTTAGACTAAAGTTAATGAAACTCGGAGAAGCTTTAGTGAAGAAAACACCCATATTCTGGTCAACGTGGAACTTTCGCACAAAAGCGCAATGCTTAATGTATCTGCTGCAAGCTCCAATAAACCTGCTTAATACTTGTATCTTAAATGAACCTTGAAAGAAAAATATTACACAGAGCTTCCAACCTGATTATTGGGATAGAGGCATCTCACTCAATCTATAGGAACCAAGATCAAGCGGAAGTAATGGCAAAAGACTTTGTAAGAGTCTTTATCTAGGAATTGCCATAATATATGGTAATAACTTAAAAACCACCACCAGAAGGCAATATACGTTTGTCCATGTCGACCGAAATGTTGTATTTAGACTGTTAGGCAACTGAAATACAGGGAACAAGTGAGCTTTTGATCCACAAGGCCAGACTATTAGGCATAATCTTAGGAACATGGAAGACTGCTACAGGTTGGCTGTAAAGGTTCAGTTTTTTAGCGCATTTCGGGATGGCAACTCACAGAAAATTCTTAGAATTACGTGCATATTAGTCTTATTGTCTATTCGGTTGGAAGGAAGCCGTTATAGCCCACTTGAAAAATAATGTCGTCTAATTCACATTGCGTATGCTTATTATGTTTTTCTGCCTGTAGACTCACAGCCAAAGCATCTGAGCCTAATTATAGGAATTGTTTGTAGAACAAATCCACATAGTATTTAAGTGAACCATACTATAAGCTGTCACACACCGTTTTGCCTAATAAACTCCGGAATTCTGGAAATACCCACAGTCTGCTTAACTGAATCAATGAATTCTTTGTCGGCAAAAGATAAAGCAAGGACAAACTTCAAACTCTTCCTGAAAGATAGCATGAAAAGGGTGTCTCACAACTGTGCACTCTGATTTATATGGTCCATTCTGCATATAAGAGATTATGTAGGTATGAAAAACTATAATAGCAGTTATTTCACTCTACATACGTCTCTATCAGGTCACTCCTTTGTGTTTTAACTGGAATAAATGTGGAGTCTAAAACACTTCTACCGTTACCTAGCTCGTCACTAAGTCCCTTACAAATGGGGCTTGGGGCTTTTTGAGTTCTAAAGTTTAGGCAGTTATAGTGTTATTTTTATCATATGGAACTGCTGGCCCCAGCCTCAACCTTGACCCTTTTCCAAGCTTACCATCGGGTAGTACACTAGGACTAGGTTTAGGATTGCGTTAGTTAGCAGCTGGATCAAAACCAAGTGCGTGGCTGACAAGCATTCTACTCTTGAACCATCAACACCATAACATACGTCTCTTATGAGACCAGAACTACTTTCGGATAAATAGGACCTGCTTTAAACACACCAGAAGGAATTCAGGGGACGGCAACGAGAACGACTCCTTATAAAATTGATTTGGGATATAAGGGACAACTAAAATGAATGAATTTTTCCTCCTAGTTGTATTGAAAACAGAAAGAAGATATAATTACATTGCGACAATTACGGTAACCGACTGTAGGCTGCATGTCGTTTCCATGACTTGATGTTCCGACTTCGACCTCTGGTAGGATCATGAATGCGTATTGCTGAAGAGTTCTAAAGGAGAGCAAGCCAGCTGTAAATTAACAAACAAACGACAGTGACCGATAATCTGGATTGGCGGTCCATCCCCCTAAATGAATAAAATATGAGATAATGTAACCATAAGAGATTACCTATAATTTTTCCCTTAAGCTATTAAAATCTAATTATATCATATATGCACACGTTATCGGGAAGGTTATGTATATATATATATATATATATATATATATATATAAGAATCCATATCTTTTGCTTACCGTGGTATAACACCTCTTTGACTAGATGGCTCAGATACACCTTGCATAGTGTAAGACTTCCCACACCCAGTTTGACCATAGGCAAATATCGTGCCATTATAACCTTCAGTAACTCCTTCCACTAAAGAATAACATATATCGTTGTATATCAGTTCTGTGGTTGAATTTTGATCGTACGACCCATCAAAGAAAAATGTTTTGGGCGGAAGCTTTTTATCGCTTGAGTTTAGTATAGAACACTGTCCGGTGTCATTGAATATTTCCAGAATATTACTACATTGAAGTGCGTTTTCACGTTCATTTAGAGGCCTACACCGAACAATAACTTTCACTGTTTCTGAGTTCATTTGTGACATTAAATTATCGAGTAAATAAACATTAAAGTCTAAAAAGAAATGCTGTCTTCGTCATTTGAAATATTTCAAGGATTTTAGAGTAACGTGTTACCATGGTAAGTTATTTAAAACAAGGTTTTCATGAACTCATGTCTTCGAAAAAATGAAAACAATTTTTAAATGATCCCATCATCACTGTTTGGAAGTTTTTCACTGAAATATTGTGAAACATACTGTTTACTTTTAATGAACTAAGAGACATATTTTTATATATTTGGGTAGTGTGTACATAATTAGCATAAATTGGCCCATTACTTTGCCTATCTCTGACATTTTAATGCTGAGAAACAGTTTCGTGCTTTGAGTGACTCAAATATGGTATATCTAACCGAATTCCAGTGGAAGCTTTATTGAACACGAATTACGATAGATTTTCTGTGAAAACTCTTGGGCTAGGTGACTGAGGCATCGAGATGTAGGCATTAATACCGTTTCAGAATAACTTGTAACAGCTAGGAGAGAAAAATAGAAAAGGGGAACGTGAATACAATGCCAGTGAAAGAAAACAAATAAGAGAACGAAACAAAGCCACTACTGGTATGAAAGAAGCTTAGAGAAATAAACTTGCATTCAGGCGTTAAGTACATAGTGAACGTTCCTGAGTATATTAAATCCCTTACAGTGAGCATTCCTCCTCATGATTAACACAGTGATCAACCCTGTGATATACAGGGTTTAATCCTCAACCTACAATTCTGCACGATAATCTCGCAGTCCAAGTAGCCACACATCAAAAAATTTCGAATAAAGATAGAGGAATAAGACGTGTAGGGAAACTATAGTAAAAAGAAAGCCTACAAGCGAATAACACTTACATATAGATACATAGGGAATTAAAGATTCTGTAAGATTCCTAATGTGAATGTATCCGACCCAGTGTAAATGATTTAAAGATGTGCTCCAAAGAGTCTTGAGTGATTGGCTTTTAGAGTCACAGTGTGTCAATGGAGTTGAAGATTGAACGATCAATTCTTGGTTGTTTGCTCAAAATCAACTTCCTCGATTTTCGCGGAGGCATCAATACGACAGTCATCGTCTCATCGGTCGCTGTTCAGAAAGAAGAGTGAAACATCGTCAGAAGTAACATAACGATTTATTATTGTAATATTTGTTTACAGACCTTAGTTGCTTAGTTCGTTTATTCCTTTTATATGTTGGTGTAACAATAAAGAAATAACAAGCAGCAGATCGGTGTTTTGGTTTTTGCGTCCGTTATTACTAAGCGTTTCTGAAACTCAAAGGAACAGCGTGGGCCCGAGCGTAGCGAGAGCTGGGCATTAACGGTTTATGAGACGTGATTGACAGTTTCTGACGATAGAAACAGATCTGGCGGATTCAAACAGTTGGTGAAAGTTTGGATAGTCGCCGTTCATTTTTCCTGGTGCTGGTCAAGTCCTCTTTGAACAAGCAATATCTGGAACTTTTTTGGAATTTGGTCAAGTTCAACAATGCCTGGGTCAAAGAAGGGACAGAGTGTCTTGGATACAAACAGGAAAGTAAGTCATGTTGACTTGTCTGTTAATTGTAACGATGTGTCTGATGTTAAGCATGACATGGTTGATGTTACTGTTTCACCGTTCAGGGATGATAGGAACATCAAACTCCCTAAATTAGAACCACGGTGTTTTGATGGAAACCCGGCCGATTATTTACAATTTGTAAAGGAGTTTGAGATCATGCTGAGTAGTTTTCTATTAAGTGATGAATTGAAGTTAATGTATTTGATGAGATATTGCACTGGAGATGCTTCAAGAGCCATACAGTGCTGTACGTTTATGAAGCCAAAAGAGGGCTACTACGAGGCTCTGAGCATATTACGTCAAAGGTTTGGAAGACCTTCGATGATTGCAGGGAAATTATTCGAGGCTGTTAAGGGTAATGGTGGTCAATTACAGGATGACTCCCAGGCACTCACTGAGTTTTTAGATAATTTGCTAATTTACAAGAATGGAATGATTTCGATGAATCGAATGAGTGACCTCAACTCGAGTTTTATACTAGAAGTAATAGCAAGACGTCTACCTACTCGACTGCAAAGGAAGTGGGTGAAGATAAGCTCCCGTATGGAGGATGAGGGTATCGAGCCAAAATTTGATGATATCCTGAAACTGGTAAATACTAGTGTCAATCAATCTATGAGCAAGTTTTCCAGTCTGTTAGATCTCACCCATAGAATAGAGCAGTCTGAGGGTAAAACGCACTCATTGATGACGAATAAGCCTCAGAGAGGTGGATATCGAGAAGGCTCGATGATGTCCAGTAATGCATATAGATCTAGTGAGTGTAACAGCTTTCGTAGTACATCCTCAACAGATAAGTTGCAAGATGCAAGACAAACACGGTTGTGTTGTACTCGTTTGCAAGAGGTGCATACAAAGGTGAGCTGTGAACCAGTGAGCAAGTTCAGTGATAAGCTAAATGTAAACTCCGGGCCTGACTCCGAATTGTGTGACGATAACGGTGCGGTGAAGAAGTCTGTAGTTGCAACTGGTAAGCCATTGTTGAATAGAGTGTCACAGAATAGAGTTACTGCTTCAGAGTGCAGTTCTGACTCCAAAAGTTTACAAGGTATTACTAGTCAGAGTGAAGTTATAAAACCTTTTATGATTTGCGAGGAGGAACCAAAATTGTCTACTTCTGTTATTAAAGAGTTTGAAAATGATGAAGTTGACGGTAAAGTGAATATTCGTGATAATGATCATGATACTTCACAGTTGTCTTTGGTTGATCATTATGAAATGAGGGATATGCCTACTACTGCTAAGTTAAATAAAGGTTCTGTACAACTACAACGTGAAGTAGAATTGAACGCAGATGCAGTTCCAAAAGGTGTGCATACTTGTGAGACAGTCAGTGTAATTGATCAGCGTGTAGCCCACCTATCATCAAATGATAGTGCTAAACCCGACCTAGTAGTGAAAGACAGCAGTGGTGGTAATCTTGCAGTTGGACAACTATCTGAGATCCGAACAAGAACAGCTTCTGATCCACCACTAAGTTCATCACCTTGTGTCACTCAGTCATCGTTGGTGCTGTCATCCACAATAAAACAGACACCCATCAACTCAAGTATCTTGTGCAATGACTATGGTAGTATCAGTTCGTTTGAAGGGACGAATATCAATGGTCAGTTTAGTGTGGATAAGCCAAGTGTGAAGGAGAGAGTTATTGTTAAATTGACTTGCACGAATAAAGGCATTTCTAGTTTCAAGTTACTATTTGAATGTTATTATCTTTGGTGTAAATTACTCTGTTTCTATACTTGGTTGATGAGATATGTCGTGTGTTTGTTGGTCATCTATATTCTACGATACAATGACATGGGCGTGTTGCCGTTCAGATTTGAGGATATAGCTGATAGAAGGAAGTTAGCAAATGAACTCTGCGACGATTTTCCAACCTAGGGCGTCAACCTGAGAAGGGTTGTAGGCGTACTGCTGTAAGTCCTACAGTTCTTCAAAGGGTAGCGCATCAATGAGCAGTCCAATGTGCTTGGTGTATGATCTTGTACATATGTTCATATTGTATATACTGAATTGATATCATTTATCAACTAGCTGTTGGTAATTCTGTTTGTGTCCGGACGACTTCCACTTGGATCATCAACCTGAGAAGGAATGTAGGCGTACTGCTGTAAGTCCTACAGTTCTTCAAGGGTAGTTTGTCGTGTCAGAATCCACAACATTTGGTGTGTTGATTGTACATATGTTTGTGTTAAATAGTTGTGTGAGTTCCAATTATTGTAATTGTTGGTTAATCTTGTTTGTGTCTGGACATTCCACAACTTACAATCGTCAACCTGTGAAGGTTTGTAGGCGTACTGGTGTAAGTCCTGCAATTCTTCAAGGGTATTCCATCAAGACATGAAATGCGAGTTAGTGTGTACTGTTTGTATATACGTGTGGTGTGTCATATCAATTGGTGTTATTTGAATTCATCTGTATCGCGGTACGTTCAACGTTTGCGTTACATTTTTACGTGATTCGTTACATAAAATTTATCTTGTTGTAGTACTTGCACAAGTACTATACCACTTCCATACTTGTAACCACTAACTCTTATTTCTAATAGTTATGGTTAATCAAAGTAAAAAGCAGCGAACCCAATCCCCTGTAAAACTGGTGTCTAATTTAACGTCCTTGATTGCTACATCAAGCAACACACCCCCAACAAACGGCTATAGTGAGTCACATAACTCACGTGTATGCCGTAAGCGTCGAGCTGAAACTGAAAATAAAACTGTACTGACAGCCAGTATTAGCACTACTCCTAAAAATTCGGTACCCTCTGCTCATACAGAACTCCTCCCTTCACCTTATGTGCTTATGGAGAAACTCCAGCCATCAAGCTCTTTTTCAGTACTATCTTCAGAAATAGAACTTCTAAAGTTGTCTATAGGAGAACTTAAGGCTGAGTTAAGGGAAATAAAAAACAGCAAGTCAGTAAATGCTGGAAACATCGAAACCAATACCGAGATATCCAAATTATCAGATCAGATCAGCGATATCAGATCGCAGGTCTGTGAACTGACACCTCTAACTATCCTCATGAAAACGGTAAACCTTAACAAGCTTGACACAGAATCGGTAACTAAGGTAGATAACCTCATTAACTTTGTTACCACAGAAGTAACAAAACGACTCGACGCAAAACTGAGTGCTATTGTCTACAACGTTCCGGACAATGAGGCAATAAAAAAGGTACAGCGCATCTTACTTAGTGAAGCGAAAATGCCTAACTCCAAGACTAAGTGCTACAGGCTGAAGAAGAGTCAACATGAAAAGTGTTGTCCTATTCGTTTTCAGTTCGAAACACCGGCAGAGACCAGAAAATTCATTCACTCCCAACACACCCTATCGCAAGCCAGAAACTACAAACATATAAAGGTCGGGGTGGACAAAACAGTTATAGAAAGGCGCGCACACAACTATCTCACTAAGACTAATTGTGAAATAGGTAATAGGACATTGCAGCAAGCCATTATCCCCAACCCTGTGAAAGATACAGTAGACCCCACCGCATCACCCCTCTCAAAACACACAGAAATGTCCCATCAGAGTGCAACACCAGCCGAAAGGCCACTAGACTGTAACCAAATAAATAATAAAACCATACCACCCATCACCGCAGAATCTAAAATGCCACTAAATAACCCCAGAAAAAAAGTTAAAACCCCCCGAAACTCGACTTTGTCCTCTCCTAGCTATAATTCCATTGGTAAAGATAAGGAAAATATGCCCCTAAATCATACCAACAAAAACAGTGGCAGCTTAAATAAGCCCACACTCCCCACGGTTAATAGTATTAGCACTCACAACGTGCTAAATCGCACCGTGGCACACACTAATATCCAATGTCACAACGATGTCACCCTAAATAGTACAAGTGGTAATAGTCAGAACTCGGCTACCAACAACTCAGGGTCTTCAGAGTATGGCACACAAACAAATTTCGACCGGATATATGGTACAAGTCTGCTGGGAACTAACCCAAAATGCAGTACACACGAAACCCACACAAGGACACAACTAGCATCAAACAATAGGTGGAATAATAAGCCATGGTCATCACAAGGATCCAATCATTTTTTATCCCCCGCGTCCCTGTCAGCGTTGAAAAAACAGCTGGTAGGGATGTTAACACTCCTAAACCACTAGTGCTGGCTCCCTCCTTGCATGAAAACAGGAACGGTCTAGTGCACCCGTATCCATTGGACACACTTGACACTTGCACAAGTATAGGCCAAATAAAGAACCCTACCCACTTCTGTAACCTAACTAAAAATAAAAGTTCCTTAGTCTATAGCAAATCCAGTACTCCAACTCCTAATTCTCCACCGAAAACAGCACACAACAACTCGATAGACATAGGTGAGCATGATGCTGGAACTCCTCTTAACATAGGATCGTCATGTCCAGCAGAACTACTGGGTGCTGAACCATATTCGGGGCTGACTAACGAACTTAAATACTTCAAATGCTACTTCAACTCTCATCTTTACGTAATCCTCATAAATGCTAGATCTGTTCTAAATAAATTGCCGATGCTCAGAGCACTCACAGTAATATACAAACCCCCTGTAATTGTCATCACTGAATCTTGGTGTCATTCGGACATCCTGGATGATGAAATAAGCTTAGATAACTACACACACTTTCGGTGTGACAGGGAAGGTGGTAAGGGAGGGGGTTGTCTCATGTACTTCTTGAATGAACTTACTGTATCACAGCTAGAAAGTAGTACACTTAACATGCCTGAGACTCTATGGGTTAATGTACACTTAAATAACGTAACAGCATTAATTGGATGCTCCTACAGAGCACCTGGCACCTTTAGTAATTACGAGACCCAACTCATTAATACTCTGGAGCAATTAACCGACTTACAATACGATCATAAGATCCTATGTGGGGACTTTAACTTACCTGAAATCAACTGGGATATACCCACAGGTCCAACTAAATTTGATAAGTTCTTAGACACACTGGATATACTTGGCTGGAAACAAACTGTCACTACTCCCACAAGAGGTAACAACGTACTAGACTTAATCTTCTGCCACAATATAAGCCCCCTTTCAACGCTAGTAGGTTCTGAGTTCCCAGGGAGCGACCACAAAACAGTAATGTGTGCACTGCCAATTCCGCTGAGTAGCAATGCATCTCATACCTCCACTTCACAACAAGTAATATATAGGAACTATAGTAAGGCAAACTGGGCCTTAGTTGAATCGATGCTAAGATCCTCCAAATGGGATGAATACTTCACTACTGATGACCTATCGAGAGCCCTAACCATCTTCTACCATAACTCAAACATATGCTTAGATGCTGTCATTCCACTCCAAACACTAAAGGTTTCCCCACACAGAAAGTCATTCATAAAACCAAAGGATCGTAAGAAACTGAAGAAACTCTCAACAAGTTACTTCAAACACCACGACTTTGGCACTCTAGGTCTAATACTTAAAACCCTTAGCTCCATCACACAAGCTCAAGATTTCCGTATGAGAAAGGAAGAACGCATCGCAGTAGCCAGTCCTGCTAGAGTGTATGCACTCACAGAAATCTTAAGGAAGCGAATGAATCGCAAAAATCACAGCATTTCTCTCCTCATAGACAAAGGCAGGCTATGCACTAACTCTGCAGACATATGTGAACTATTCAACAAAACGTTTGCAGGTAACTACCTTAAGCCCTCAGTCCAGCTACTCGATATACACCCTATTACTAAAATGGCACCAACTCCACTGACACCAAACCAAATTAGCACTGTTCAATTCACTTACGCTGACATTAACCAAACTATAAGAACCCTCAAAAGTTCAAAAGGTTTCGGTACCGACGGTATATCATCTTACTTCTATAAATATGGTGGCCCTGACATTCCTCTACTACTGCTTAAAATATTCACAATGTCCCTAGAAACCCAAACTTACCCTGACATATGGAAGACTACATTCATTATGCCTAAACACAAATCTGGCTCGAAAACTGAAGTCAGTAACTACCGGCCAATCAATATCACACCTATAGCATCTAGAATCATGGAGAGACTAGTCAAAAATAACCTAATCAAACACATGCTTAGCTGCAACATCATAAGTCCGAACCAACATGGATTCCTGAAATCCAGATCATGTTTAACATGTCACCTAGACTTCTTCAATTTTGTAACCAGCAGTCGTGACAGACGGCAACTAGTACTTGTCATCTACTTTGACATTTCTAAGGCATTTGACCGTGTTGACCATTTACTGCTAACAAATAAGCTGAACTCCTTAGGAATACGTGACCCATTATTAGGATGGCTTAAATCATTCCTTAACAATAGGTCCCAAATAGTTAAACTCGGGTCTGCAACCTCCAAACCTAGCCCTATCACTTCTGGTGTAGTACAAGGTAGTGTCATTGGACCCCTCCTATTTACACTATACATCAATGACATATGCGCTTGCTTCACGCACGGGAAACCATTCATCTTTGCAGATGACCTAAAAGTAGCTTATACATTCCAACGTGATGACTTAGGGAACTTCGAGAATGTAGTACAGAAGGAATTAGATAAAATGGCTGCTTGGTCGTCCCTATGGAATCTCCAATTTAATCTGAACAAATGTGGCTGGATCTGCTTCGGTGCACCCTCAATCGACCTGAAATTAACGCTCCAATCTGCTAACCTAACAAGACTCCGAAATGTCGTTGACCTAGGCCTGAGGTACTCTAGTGACTTGACATTCTCAGAGCAAGTAGCATCACAGACTAGAAAATCGAGGATGCTCTTAGGATGCATACTCAGGAACTTTCACGACAATGAAGCCAAGCTAATTCTGTACAAAACATGTGTCAGACCACTACTAGAATACTGTCCATTTATTATAAGCAGCACTCGCACACGTGACAAGCTAAGGATGGAAAGTATCCAACGATATTTTACCTCAAAACTGCTTGGCTACGATTGTAAGGAAGACTACATCTCACGGTGCATGATCCTAAAACTCGACCCACTTTGGACAAGGCGACTTATTATAAACCTAATATTCTTCTTTAAGGTCCTTCACAAAATATCTTTCTCAGGTAACAGGGACATACAATTCGCACAGGAAGGTTCTTACGATCTGCGTAACCAAACTTCCACAGTGACAACTCATTCTTTTAAGTCAACACTCCGTGAAAACTTCTTCACAGTCATGTATTCTAAAATATGGAATAGCCTACCCCTAGATATCAGAACTTGCTCTTCGGTTACAAGCTTCAAACGCTCTCTATACAGACTGTTGCACTCTACAGATTATATTAATAAACTATTTACTCCTAGAACGAATCAAGCACTAATCTACTACAGCACCTAAAAGACGCACTTCAACACCCTTAGCAATCTTTAAACTATAAATAAACTAGCAGCATGGATGCATAAAGACATAGTACGGAACATACAGGATTAGTCTACCCTTAGAAATAGGACCTATCCCTCATTGTAACCTTCAAACGCTTGCTATGTAAACAGTTTTATTCTAAAGACTATCCCTACCAGAACCCATTGTGTTTACTCGTTGTTTTCGTATCTTGTTTTTATTGCATAATTTTGTTAAAATTTTCGTCGTGATTACTTTCGAAGTTGTGTCCACTCTTCTACATCCGTGAATGAATTGATTGATGTTAAAGACAGCAGATGGGTCGTATACGCCGGGGAGGCTATTGCTGAGAATGAAATGCACACGGAGATAATTGTTAGCTGCGGTCCGACACGCCGGGGAGAAAGAGTGTAAACGACTGAGGCTCGCATGCGTCACCGCTATTAGAACTGAGGCAGAATGAGTGACAAGCGATTGCAGTGGTAATTGGTAGTGAGTAGATAAGAGGATGTGCGTAGAGTATCATGAGTTGGTGCTATGGTCACGTTGCATTCTGCAAGAGTCATTCTAGCAAGTGGCGATTGTGTTGCAAGATGTCAAGAGGAGGTCTCTGTCTGGAGGCGCAGGTCGTCATTGATGTGTGAGATTGTGCTGTGAGTATGCTTGTGGTGTGTTGGCTTTTCTGTTTGTTTTCCATTTCAGCTCTGTCCGCGTGACCCAGGTTCTCGCAACGGCATCCAAGTCAACGTGCATTGATCGTGAAGGAAAAAAGGTTTGGATCCCTTTTTTGCCGGGGAGTGTCAATGGAGTTGAAGATTGAACGATCAATTCTTGGTTGTTTGCTCAAAATCAACTTCCTCGATTTTCGCGGAGGCATCAATACGACAGTCATCGTCTCATCGGTCGCTGTTCAGAAAGAAGAGTGAAACATCGTCAGAAGTAACATAACGATTTATTATTGTAATATTTGTTTACAGACCTTAGTTGCTTAGTTCGTTTATTCCTTTTATATGTTGGTGTAACAATAAAGAAATAACAAGCAGCAGATCGGTGTTTTGGTTTTTGCGTCCGTTATTACTAAGCGTTTCTGAAACTCAAAGGAACAGCGTGGGCCCGAGCGTAGCGAGAGCTGGGCATTAACGGTTTATGAGACGAGACTGACACAGTGACTTCCAAAAAAAGAGCACGTGATGAGTGTGGCGTCATCTAGTTCTCCTGCATACCTAATTCGTGCGTTTCCGTTTCTCTTAAGCATCGCCAAGTCTACGCAGGTCATTCGAGCAAAGAATTTTAGTTGTTACTTTAGTCATGTTACCCCAATGTGATTTCGAGGTACGACTAATCTCTCTCACTAAACCCCACAAATACGACACAAAGATTATCCGACGTCCTTTTTGACTGACTCAATGGGTCACTGACGTAGGCTTTAAATTCTTCTTCAGTCATGTCATCAGGTTCTGTATTTGATTGGCAGATAATTTTTCCTAGCAGCTGGGCAAATTTAGCCCAGCTGAGGTCTGGTTGAATTTCTCCTAAAAGTACTACTCAGGTGCTCTACAGCTCAAGTTGTCCTAGCTCTGACTACTGAGGCCGTTTCTTTGGCCAAAGTTTTCGTGACTGGATAGACTGATGCATAACTGGCTTCGTAATTTTAAAAGGCCGGCAGCTCAAATCGGCACTAATGGTCACAGAATTAAGAAAATATGGTGAAACCAACTGTCAAATGGTAGTAAAAGTGGTGGGATGAAAGTGGGCTGTAATCAAGTTTTCGTGTGCTTACTGGTGGGAGCAAGTGTGTGTTTCTTCGTGGCTGCTTCTGTTGTAGGGGATGATTTCTTCTCCAGATAAATGAATCAGAATGAGAACCAGGGTTGCTTTATTGCGGAGACCAGGAGACCAGATTGGGGCTGTCCTCACATGGTCAGTCGGATATGGTTTTTGGAGTTGATTCGGTATAAATATTTTACCACTGACCAGGAATCATTCGAAGTCGGGATGTCCAATTTTTAAGGTCAACATTTCCTAACTCATACCCACGACCAGGGATAAATAGCGCGCGATGGCCTCTGTTCTTTCAAAAGGGGCATTTTATCACCATCGCATCCCCATCGCCAGCAGCATCACTCCAGCGGAAAGCCCCAAAAAAGTACAAGCAACTTATAAAATGATAGTATGTGCTTTTGATCTAACTCTTGTACAGAGGAAATTTCTGGCATGGAGAATTTGTGGAAACTTTTGTTTTAGCCGTAATGTCTCATCGAGCCACCGCTTTAGTCCGAATCGCTTAGTCGACAATTATCTAATGTTTCTAACAGTGGCGTAGCCTGCTGTTTGGAAGCTTCCTCGAAAATTGCTTATATGCCTAAAAACAGTGAAACGATAGAATTATCATCACCGACGAGGGTAGTTATCGATGCTGTGCACATATTTGTTAGGAATCTTTCCGTCAGTTCTACAGATTCACATCCGAAAATCAAGGGCTCATGAGGGGCAGATAACAGTGACAAAATACATTTAAATGGAGTGCTTTCGATGACAGTAAATGTTTGGAAGGTGTTTACTCAGCTTGTGGGGAACAAAGAAATTCGCGAATTCAGCTAAGCCCTGGACATCCAATCCTGTTGGGGCAAAATAACTGTCATTGTTACAAACAAAACCATGATTGATGTAATCAAACAGACGTTGGTTATTTGTTTCGAATTTTCGTTGGTGTGCAAACTTGATATGCTCTTTAGTGGGTATAATAAATCGTTGTTGCAGTTGTCCTGGTTAAATCTCAATTAAGCCTCAACCTCAGTCTGGGGAGATATCTCCAAGTATTCAGTTATCTACAATGCTGTGACCGGAGGCCCATTCTAGTAAAGTTAGGCAGTAACAACAGTAGGTTAAAACGCGCCCTCAGTGATCAGTTTCTTTATCTGTATTGATGGAGGACAAAGTGAAAACATGGTAGACAGCTGCATTCTCAGGGGAAGAGAGTGGCGTTACCACTTTTTACCGTGATTTTGTATCTTCGTTTATTCAGTCATATTGTTAACCGCATGTATCGTTGAATAACCGTGAATAAATTCTTCCTTCATCAAGTAGGATGGTGCACAGGTTATTCCACCCATCAAGTTGGGTTGCGGCATCCTAAGAATTCAGACAGTCTTCTGGCCAAACTGCAGGCCTATCAGGATAGAAGACCACGAAGCAGTCATGAGCATTATTCTAGCTGAAGTAAGTAGGGAAATTATCTCAAACGCAAAAGAGCAGTAAAATACACAGGCATCCCAGAAGTCACGGCCTTTTCTTATAAAAATAACGATGTACAGTTGGATTTTCTCCTTAAAGGGATTGTATGATAGAGTGAGTAAATAATGCAAAATCTAAGTGCACTGTACATCGGTGGCAAAAAAGTAGAATGCTTGCTGACCACGCATGTGGTCCGGGTTCGATTCTTGGCCGATGTACTACTTTACTCCCATAAGCCAGCAATCAGACTGGTAATGAGGGATGGTTGGGCATGGGGCTAGCAACCCCACCCCGTAAAAATAAACACCACTGCTACTGAAACTCCAAGTCTCTAGCTGGAAGTCCTATGTTCTACTGGGAATGTGAAAGAATAAAAAACCTTTCTGAGGAAAGGTTTTCTAATTGTAATAACCTCTGCTGACTCTTGATCTCGGAGTTGACAGTTCAAACTGCAGAGGAAGACAAAGGTTCTGGTAGGTAATTTCTCGAAAACTGAATAAGGTTGGAGCTTTGGTTGAATAGATCAAGCACACAATGATAAGATAAACGGAAATATGGCAAATGAATTGAAAAGGCAGGAGGCCTGCTCCAAAGTCATAAAGAACTAAACGGCTTTTCTGGTGGATGTGAAAATATCTTGCTTTTCAGATATTCATCTAAATCTCCTTTTAAACTGTCGACTAGTCGAGCGGTGTCCACGTCATCCTGCAGGGAGTTCAGTAATCGACAAGCTATTAGGCTAAAGAAGTTAATGATAATTTGTATTTCCTATAAATAGGCGAATTCGCACTAAATAACTGCTTTTTTAACAGATATGTTGTAGGTTAAACCGTGAAATATCATAAATTAGCATTTTTCCAGAAGTTAAACTGCCGAACTATGTTGCAAGCAAGCAAAGTGGTCTCTTACGAATGTTTAATTACAATGCCTTCACTAGGGTCACCATCAAGGTTGAGTGTCAACTAAACTTCGTTTAGTTTGCTACTGATAGTTGTTGTCTAACAATGAAAAACATATATTTGGGTTATTGCCTTACCCCCACGTGATTTAAAGTTATTTTAGGAGGAGAAGAACGTCCTGAGAATCGTTACGTTTTCACTGTCCCAAGTAGGTACATGTTTTAAGATTAAAATTGATTAAAATAGTCCGCTTACGCAGATATATTTATGTTTGAATGGTCCGAGTTGTTCAATGTACAGGGTCGGGCTTCATATCCAGTTGTCACAGGGTTGCATTTCAGCTTAGCTTAATACCTCTTCTCTGGAATTTCCCAGGGAGATAAGTGTCTGTCTTCGAAAGTGGCGTTGTAGGCTATTAAACTGCCCAATTGTTATAATAATATTTATATTTTCATATAAACATATAAATTAACATGAAAATGCATGCCATTTTAACAGGCATGATCAAGTATGTTATAATGTCAAATCTTAAATTGTCTACAAGTTAATTATGTTTCAAAAGTTAAATATTTGATATATATATAAATACACTCACTGTCTGAACCAGGCCGTATAGTTAATAGATTTTACAGTTGTCCTCCAGGTTGAGCGGGAAAATCGACTTCGTTTCGTTTTCATCCCGTGGTTGTAGGCATACGATAACCAGCCAATATTGAGGCAAGTACAACGTTTACAAGGGATTGAAAGCTGTTTAAGAAAAGTAAAAGTGCTGAGGTGAAACAATAAAGTGCAATGAAATAGAAAAGTGCAAGTATCATTAATAAATTCATTTATGAAGGAAACTCCCTTGGGCTGACAACGTTCATTTGCAATGTATAATGCTACCTATATAGTTCTTACTATCATGATATCCACTTCTGGTTTTAATACATTCATCCTCTTGCCGGTTTTTTATTTTATACCTCTTTGTGCATTTGGTGCACAACTGTACCCTACAGAGAATAGGAATAGAATAGGTCGAATCAAATTCATAAAGAGCTATAAAATGTTAGGTTTAATGGAATATAATGAGGATCGAGTAAAGACGTCATTAGAAAATGAATGAAATGAGATGGTATTCATAAATCCGACGATGAACAGCAAGTTAATTTATAAGATGCCGCATAAATCTGTGCAGAACCCACGTGGTCGCATCTCAACCATAGGCTGAACAAATCGTATATATTTAAGGGCAGAAGCATGATCTGTCAAGGCGTTCATTATTATCTTTTTCAAGATAAAGATCTAAGCCCTCACAAAATTCAGAAAAATCTCGAGCCGTCAAATTGCATATTGCTGTTCCTGCAGAGTGGGGTGATTCACCTTAGTGACCACCACCATATCTACTGATCAGCTAGCGCCACCCTCCCTCCATTCTGATGCATGAGGGTGAAATTTCGCCTGATCACCTGCGCACGAAGCAAAGAACTATAGTTTCTTTGGTGGCTCTTGAGTCCGCTTTTCTGTCAAGAGTGGTCAAGCGTTACGCACTACCTCTTAAATGGAGGGATCACCTCTTCCAAAGCACTAGCGAATTTCTCACAGATGATACGCAGTATAACATGGAGTGAAATTTGTCCAGGCCATGCAGAACTAGTGCTGTCAAGATCCCGTTGTTACGAAGACGCTCCGCACCGATAAATATTATGTACTTTCTCCGACTTTAACTCTAAAACACCAGTATTGTGAGAAGGAAGTTATATTGTTTTGAAATTAAAATGGAGAATAATACAAGTCTACAAACAAATGTTTTATACAAATTTATTCTGTCTTTAATTCCTTTTTATTCGTCTTCTTCGAACTCTTACACGATCAAACTATTCGCACCTTCGGATTACCCACCAATGGCTACCGGTTCCAAAACCAAACGTTCGGTGTTCACGTCCCTTGACAAGTGCTTTTCCTCCGCACCATGAATCTTCACAGCCTTGAGAGTGTGATTTGCAGCTTCCTAGCCATGTGATCTTGGAGTGATTTATTATCGTGTCAGACTTAAATGCTGCAGCGATGTCCTAAGTTAGAATATGCAGTACGGTCTGACTCTTTCCTCGGATGACTCAGACATTTCTCTTACTGCATAAAACATACTGAGTACCCAACAATGAATCGCGAACGATCCTTCAGGTTTGGATAAGTTTTCCATTTCACCTACGCAACTGAGTCCCTTCAAAATAAGAGCTGCAATCACATACTTGCTCCACACGAGTTTTCATTGTGCAAATCTATAATTATTTTGGAGAGAACTATTTCTTCCATTATGGCTTGATTCCACATCGTATCGTTGGTAAAAATTTAGAATTTTCAGTATGTGATATCAGTAGCCTAAATTTTGCAGGCAAAATATTGATGCCAGCATTTCCGTTTAGAACTTTGAATGGGCCATCATAAGCGGGTTGAAGTGGTCGTTGTACACCTTCCCTCCTGACGAAGACGTGAGTACAATCTGTCAGTTGTCACGGCATGTATGACGCTCGTTCCTGCTGGCGTGGAAGTGATATCTTTAGCTCGTTCATGTGCTGTTTTAGCTGGTGCACGTAACCAGTCATATCGTGTGGAACTTGGTTACCCGGGGTGAAAAATTCTCTTGGTAATCGTAATATTGTTCCATAGACTAGTTCGGAAACGCAGCAGCCAATATATTTTTTATTAGAGCAGCTCGTATACCAAGTAATACTAGTGGAAGTTTGGTTGACCAATCGCTTCGAGTCAAAGAAGCAGCGAGCGCAGCTTTGAGTTGTCGATGAAATCGTTCGACCATACCGTTGGAACTAGGATGGTACGCTGTCGTTCGTATTCGTTTAATGCCTAGTAATTCAGTCAGCTGGTCAAAAAGTCGGCTTTCAAACTGGACACCTCTGTCTGTAGTGATAATTGATGGGACACCAAAATTGGCTATCCAGTTTTCGACTAAAGCTTTAGCTACCGTTTCAGCTGAGACGTCGATTAATGGAACTGCCACTGGCCAACGAGTAAATCTGTCAATGCAGGTTAGAATATAGTTGAAACCATTGGAAGGAGGCAGTGGACCAACTATGTCTACATGTACATGGTCAAATCTAGAGTCGGGGTTAGGGAAGCGACCAAGTGGTGCTTTGGTGTGCCGGTTGATTTTCACTCTTTGACAAGACAAGCAATTTCGTGTCCACTTCTTAACGTCGCTGTTAATGTCTGGCCAGATAAATCTTTCTCTTAGTGGCTTGGTAGTAGCGCTAACACCAGGATGCGACAAATTATGTAACTTCTCGAATACTGTATGTCTCATAGCTATTGGAACGAAAGGTCGATATTTACCTGTAGAGGTGTCGCAGATAACTTTTGTCGTCCTGAAAGGAATTGCCTCGAGGTTTAGAGATGTTGTTTTATATAGTAATAATAATAATAATAATTTATTTTCATATAAACATAAATTTACATGAAAATGCATGCCATTTTTACAGGCACGATCAAGGATGATATAATGTCAAATCTTAAATTGTCTACAAGTTAATAATGTTTCAACAGTTAAATATTTGATATATATATAAATACACATTGTCTGAACTAGGCTGTATAGTTATTGAATTGTACAATTGTCCTCCAGGTTGAGCGGGAAAATCGACTTCGTTTCGTTTTCATCCCGTGGTTGTAGGCATACGATAATCAACCAATATTGAGGCAAGTACAACGTTTACAAGGAATTGGAAGCTGTTTTAGAAAAATTAAAGTGCTGTGGTGTAACATTAAAGTGTAATAGATTAAGTGAGTGAAATATATCATTAATAAACACATTTATATAGAAAACAGAATGGGGAGAAGACATGATCTTTGTGAGTTCGGTGTCATCTCGTTGTAAGTTTGAGAGATGTTCGTAGTCGATGTCTGGGCATACAATGTTGTCAATGTGCACACGTGATAAAGCGTCTGCCACTTCATTGTTTTTACCCTTTATGTGTCGCAGATCGGAGGTGAACTGGGATATAAACTCGAGATGTCGTAGTTCGCGCGGAGAGTAATTATCCTGTTTTGCTGATAAGGTTTTCTTTAGAGATTTGTGGTCTGTAAAGACAGTAAAAGGTGTACCTTCCAGCATATGTCGAAAGTGCTTGATTGCTACATAAACAGCTAATAACTCTCTAACAAAGGTGCTATATCGACATTGAGTAGGATTCAGTCGTTTCGAAAAGAATGCAAGGGGTTGCCATTCGCCATGTACCTGCTGTTGTAACACTGCCCCAATGGCAACGTCTGAAGCATCTGTCATGAGAGACAGGGGGGCGTCATTCTGGCGTCTGACTAAGAGCGTCTTGTCATTTAACGATTGTTTAACAGCTTCGAATGCTTTAACAGCTTCTGCAGGCAAATTGAATGAACGACTATGTCCACGTAAGCAGTCGGTCAACGGTTGCAAAACTCTAGCACAGTTCGGGATAAAACGCCGGTAAAAATTGACTAGACCCAAAAATCGCCGTAATTTCTTGAAAGAATCTGGTAATGGATAGTCTTTGATAGCTTGTACATCGTCGGGGACTGGTCTAATTCCTTGATTGTCAATCAAGTGACCGAGGAATTTCAGTGATTTCTTACCAAATTCGCATTTATCTAAATTGATAGTCATGCCGTATTTGTGAAGTCTTTCGAACACCGTCCTCACATGTTTCACATGCTCGGTTTCGTCTGCACTTGCAATTAGTAAGTCGTCAATGTATGCGTAGACGAAGGGCAGGCCGCGGAGTACTTGGTCGATGAGACGTTGAAATGTCTGAGCGGCGTTCATCAGCCCGAAAGGCATGCGCACGAATTCGTATAAGCCGAATGGCGTGGTGATAGCGGTTTTTGGAACGTCATCCGGGTGGATGGGAATATGATGGTACGCTCTGACAAGGTCGATTTTGGAGAAAATTTTAACCTCTGGCAAGTTGCTGGCGAAATCGTGAATATGCGGTATGGGGTATCGGTCAGGTACCGTTTGCTTGTTTAAAGCTCGATAATCCCACACGGCCGTATCTCACCAGAAGACTTTTTGGGTACCATGTGCAGCGGTGAAGACCAAGAGCTGTTGGATGGTCGAATAATGCCGAGCTCTAACATTTTATCGAACTCTGTTTTTGCGATTTTAAGTCGATGTGGGTCAAGGCGTCGAGGACGTGCAAAAACTGGTGGTCCAGTGGTTTTAATGTGATGAACCACTTGATGCTTTAGTTCTGTTGCTCGGTTGAGGGTTGTAGAAGGTCAGGGAACTGATTTACTAAGTCAGTATATGGAGATGCTGGTGTGCGTGTGACCATCAAGTTCAGCGATGATGCACGGCTAATCGTACCAGCGATGTACTTTTTATTGAGCGAGTCTATAAGCTTAGGGCTTGTGGGATCAACCAGCAGTTTGTGTTGCTGTAGAAAATCTATACCAAGGATTGGGGATGGAACGTCTGCGATGATGAAAGACCAAGTGTAGGTATTCTGCAGACCAAAATCTAAAGTCATTCGTTTACTACCATATGTAACAATATTAGACTTATTAACGGCTTGGAGCGTAACTGCAGGGTCAGGATGTTGACGTTCCTGCGTAGTCGGAGGGAGAACACTAACCTCTGCTCCTGTGTCGACTAAGAACGTAGTACCGGTATTTCTATCTGTTACATAAAACAAACGACTGCTAGATCGTAGATTGCCGACAGTAGAAGTTTTCATACATGACGATATATCTTTTGGTTTAGCCTGAAAGTTGCAAGGTGAACGACACCGTCGTGCATTACTTCCGTAACTACGGTGGTACCAGCAAATAGTATCGTGATGTCGTGACGTGCTAGGCGATCGAGAAAGACGTCGACGAGACGAGCTTCTAGAACGGCTTGGTCGTGTGCGTGTGGTCAGTGCTGCTAACTGACTCAGTAAGTTATCGACTTTGTGTTCTAGAGTCTGTATCCTGTCGTGAGTGTCTGATATTCTGCTAGTGGAAGCAACAGATTGAGGTGTTGACCTCTCATACATGCGATCCGCGATTTTGGCGAGGTTTTCTATATCGATGTCGTTGTCTCCGAAAGCAAGAACTTGCTGAATGTTTGCAGGAAGTCGTCGCAGCCAGATTTGGTAAAAGAGACGTTTATCGATTTCTCTTCCTGCTACTAGGCTTTGCATATGCCTCATGGGTTGCGATGGGGTTTTACCACCTAGCTCTACATTGCTTAACAAACGATCGAGTGCTTGTCTATCTGAAAGCGAAGTGCATCGAGGTACCTCTTCCTTCAACTTGCCGTAAGGAGTGTCTGTGCTGGCTTGAACTATGTGTTGTCGAACCTGTTCTGCGACTTCATCTGGTAGTACTGTACTCAAAATGCCGAATTTAGTCGTCTGTGATGTGAGCTTATTGGTAGTGAAGTAATGTTCTAGTCGTGCAAACCAAAGATGGGGATTTCTGGGCTTAAAAACTGGTACAGTAAGAGAAATAGTACTAACAGATCCCAGCTCTAAGTTATTAGAGGTATTGGAAGACATGTTACAATTCGTAGAAAAATGATCTAAGAGTAACAATATAGCAAAAATTATGCACACTAAGAATATGGCAAACAGAAAAACATGCAATGCAGTTGCTTACCGCGCAGATCACTGCAAGTTGTTCGATGAGAGAGCACAAGAATGAGTTCGAAATGTCTATAACATTTATATAAATATATATATATATAGATCCGATAAAGTTAGAGTTTTATTAATTCAGCAAGTGTAATGATGCGTCGGGGTGAACAAATTATCGTCGAAGTCACCAATTTGTTGCGTTCGTTATTTGACTAAACTTGTGTACACGTATATTCTAGTACTTCTTCACTTTTATTAATGTGCATAGACGCTGTGGCTACCCGACGCCCACAACGCGAAACTAAAAGGCACTCGCAAAGAGTACGATCGTGTATTTTAGCAGTAGTCAAATTTCGAAATTGTGTCAAGGTAATGTTCAACAGTAAATTGACAAATGTTTGAGAAGTACATATAAAATCGGTCTGTATACACATATAATACAAGTATGCAAATTAGATTAAAAGCATGTTTACAGTTGGTATAGGGGTGCTACATTACGTTTGTGTATGTGTATTGTGGTGATCGACAACCATAAGATAAGACAATTTATGGAAAGGATGACCCGAAATCCGAATATCGGTTTGAATGTGTGGGCTTCCTGTAAACGCTAGCGTTTATCCTCTCATCCTCTTTGCTTCTTACATTACAGTCTAACACTGAAATCCCCCTCGATGACTTTCCATTTCAAAAGTGAATTTAACTTTCTCCACATTCGAGTTGACATGTCGAAAAATTCAGTTTTCTCCTGTGTCATACCACCACCAAACTCTTAAGGTGGGGCTGAACGTTTCAATCGCTAAGTTTTCCCACCTATCCATGAATATATCTGGCACTATCGAGTATATCACTGACCCCATGGCAACTCCTGCAGTTCGTTTGTGTATTTTCTCATGGAATTTAAATAATGTATATGTCAGGTACAGCTGTTTTCCTATCATTATGTCTTCTAGTGGTACTTTTTTTTCTAAGTTCAAGTTCTTGATCAGAAATGAAACGATCTAGATGTACATTCCTGACTGCCATTAAGCTGGAGAATTAGCTTACATGACCACTTTCATAAAATCTGTATACTGTTTGCTTAAGAAGAAAAACAAAAAAATATATAAGACTCGGCAAAAGATGCTGCTAAGTGGGATATTTAACAGTTTGAAGTCAGCTCTTATCTGCAGAGATCAATGAGTCCTCCCTGTGTATGCATAACCACAACTACATTCAAAGTTGTGAATAAAGTGGGATGTGAAATCATCTATCGTATGTCCTAAGGGCTTAGATGGATGGATGTACTGGCTCCACATTCTCAATTATTATGATGTTAGCTGCACAAAATGTCTTTATAACAGCAGCGTTCAATCTTTGTCTAGTTGTCAAGCTGCTATGATCCGTTATATACGATCTGCGGGAATTGTCAGTTTTTGTGATTCTTGCTTACAGAGTTTTTGACTCCATCTTGTTGGGAATATTCTTCCTGATCCCCAGGTACTTCTTACATTTGATTTAGTTAAATAATTTTGCTGTACAATACTTGTCTTGTGTGCAAAATGGAAGCTGGTCTACTTTCGGAATCACAAACGCTTTCATACTGAGACTACTGAGATAATCAGAAGACATATATTAACTATCCTCGAATGGCCAACCAGAAAGTTCAGATATACTGAAACGAAGAACTGTAACACAAGAAATTCAGAAAGCTAGAGAACATATCAAAACACCATTGGATCATGTTTCTGTTACCTAATCACTTGAGGCATCACATGTGGCTAAAGTGGCTAATAGCATATCGGAAAATGAAAAGCCATTAGGCAGCTTAAAGCAGGGCTGGTGACACAAGTAAAAATCGGCTGAAGACGATGTGTAATCCGATATTTGTGGTTCAGATACTGAAAATGACAGAGAACATACACTTGTCCGGGCTGAAAAAAGGCTGCCTGTCTTGCTAAAGAAGCCTCAAAGCTGACTATTATAGTGAATCAAGCACCTTCCTCTACATTAAAGCATGCAGTGATGAGGTGGATGTGGAAAAGCTGACCTCTTTGGTTGAAAGTATACAAGCTGATGGTCTTTTATGGAGCCTGTCCCGTCGCCTACGATATCAAGAAGATCAAAATTTGCTGTTATTGAGTCATTTTGTGAACCTCCATCAATGAGTGAATGAATGAATAGCTGAATGCCTAATGTTTGTTATCGTATACATTTCTCTATGGAATAACCATCTATCAGAAGTACCTCATCAAGAGTTTTAGTAGTTAGTGTCTTCGAAACATCAAGTACATTAGCTTTCTACTCAATAAATAATGACTGTGAGCTTCAAGAAGATGTTATCTACACAATTTCCTGGTTCTTTATGATATTTACCCTCAGGAAAATTCCTACAATCATTGCACACTAGGCCGTCAGGGAATTTTTATTACTTTCTGGAGAAATCACAAGCAGTGATTGCATTTCATACAAGTATTCCCTTTTAAAAGATTCTGAGCAGAAAAAGAACAAACATGGATCCATTTTACTTCGTTAGTTCCCATCAGCTGCATATAACCTATAATCTTTCATGCATAAAAGTCAGCATAATATTTGACATACTTTTTTCATCGATAAGCATACTATAAGAGTGTCATTAGGAGATAAAACATCAGGATGACAAGGTAGCTGAAGTGTAAGTATGTATATATATCTTGTTAGAGAGAAGTTTCTAGAAAATCAGTTTCCAAGTTTGTTGTTAGGATGGTAACAGAAATCAGCAACAACTACATAGTTATATAACAGGAGATCAAAATTTGGCGTGTAAGAGGTCAGGTGAAAAGGTGATGATGTAATATGTATGATTAGTAGATTTTGATAAGGTCAAGAAAAAATTATCTCTTATGGAAGTCAGACAGAAGAAACGAAGCGATAGGGAGCGTTGAAAACATAAGTTAATGAAGTCCGAAGGGATGAGACACACCAGGGTTATAGGAGTCTAACAACAGATTCTTTTTAGACAAGTTTCAGCCGTTTTACTATGATAGCCTCAGCAACCGCAGAAGACTTGAGCTGTTTTATCTGTTAATTATTACCAGTGTCTATCAGGTGTTTGGTGATTTTTTTCTATTCCTTTATGCACCCTTCCACCTAGTGGAACACAGGGCTTCAAACTGGAGGTTTGAAGTTTCGGTAGCAGTGGTATTTTTTTACGGGATGGGGTTGCTAGCCTCATTCCCCACCTTCCATCTTTACCAGTCTTACTACAGGTCTAGAGGGGGTAAGGAGGGCATCGTCCGGGGATCGAACCCTTGGCCACATGCCTGGTTAGCGAGCGTTCTACCGCTGTGCAACCGACGCATGTGAACCTTTCATTATCTTAACAGAGTCGATCTACTCAAGTCGACTGAGATGAATTCACAAGATTTAGTTATTCCAGATGAACACATATATATCGATGAGAAATTCCACCACTGTATGTTCATAGTTATAACCGTCGAAAACATGTTGGTCGGTGAACTATAAGGAGTACAGAAGCAAACATCGTGCAGAATTAAGACGTGAAAACTGAAATGCATCAGTTTTTACGATGTATTAGTTGGTTGTATTTAGTTGAGATAAATCTGCATATCAGTGAATACTCTCTGGTAAGTGGTAATCGTGAATAGTTATTTATTTTCAACTTTATTGGTCATTTTTATTGACTTGGAATTCGAACTTTCTTGTCATGTGACTTATTTTTTATTAGCCAAACGATTCGATAAATTTGATCTATAGTAATATATAGTTTATAAATTCACCTGCTCGGGTGGAGCTAGTTGTATTGGCCGCACAAAGCGCACGCTTTCCAAACGCATCTCTGAACATTATCCGGCATGGTTAGCAAAGGGACAATGCAAGACAATTACCAGCTCAATTCTCGAGCATTAGGTGAACTCGGGCCACGTAGCTCCCCCAGAGTCATCTTTCAAGATCATCTATAAAGTGAAGCCAAATGGTAAAAAGGGAGTCAGGTTTCGGCTTCTGTGTGTGACGGAGGCACTGGCAATTCACCAATACAACCCTGAACTCTATATACGGAAAAAATTTGTCCAGTCTCTCATTCAACCTTGGTCATAACCTCTTCACTGGTCGTTCCCTGTAAGAAATTTTGTTTTTTTTCTTTTTTTAATATTTTCTTTTACTTTCAGTTTGCCTTTACTTTAATAATTAATTCACTGTTATCACTCTCATATCCTCCTTTTGTATATTTTCACAGCCTCTACCAACTTGTTAAATTGACATTCAAATACCTCCATTTTCACTCAAGAGCAACTACAAATTAATCAAATTTCTATATTTGCGCCGCTGAGTACCACATAATTTAAAACATTTCATTTTCAAGACTATTAGTCCCATTGAAAATTTGAATAAGGCATTAGGAAGATAAATTTCGCGAAATGATATCATTTCGTAGTTTCTTTACAACCGCTTTACAACTAACATGGTTAACAATAATAAAATACGGATCATGACAATTACTCACTTAAATAAAAAACAAAAGTACATACTAATGACCAATCATATTTAGTAGCCATTTTGGAACATGTTCTTTTCGACGACATTGGAACATTCTGTTGGTTCTACCTATATAGGTGTCACCGCAGCTGCAGGTGAACTTGTAGATACAGTTTGCAGTAGAGTCTACAGAATTTCGTCCTTTAATCGTAGGAACATGGATAGAAAATGTTCGGCGAATGAGAAAAAGAGATGCGGCGTAGAATGTGCGTTTGATAGCTGACCGAAGTCTTTGAGCTGCCAACTGCATAATCTGGTCACCCCTGAATGGTAGGTTAGTGAAGATAGCTTTCTTTGGTACAGAAGCTGTCTTTTCGAGATGTGGTTTTTCTTTACTGTAACAAGTGATAAAGTTCTCCGGATAACCATTAGGTAATAAAACTGAATGTATATGTCGAAATTCATCCATCAATGTGTCACTCGTGCATATTTTTCGGGCCCTTGAGAACAAACATTTCACTAGGGAACGTTTATACTGGTAAAATGAAGATATTGTCCACTTCATGTATGTTTACGAAAAATAGATCGCTGAATCGCACCATCATCTCTCCTAGTCATTGTAATATCCAGGAAACCGAGTTTGTTATTCGATTCCAGTTCGGAAGTCACTGAAATATTTGGATGCATATGATTAAATAGGGTGATAAAGTTTTCAATAGATTTACTATTATAGCCAATAATGAGAGTATCATCTACCTAAAGTTTATACAGCATAAATTCTCCAAGCATACCCTGCATTTTTTTTCTCTGATTTCGACATGAATATATCTGCTAACAGGGGCCCTAGAGGGCTCCTCATCGCAACACCATGTTTGTGTGCCTTTTCTTGGAAGGTGAATCTAATATTTTCTGTACACATTAAGATGATGTCTCTGATGTAAGTTACAGGAATAGGTAAGTTTATCTCATTGGTTGTGATGTAATCGCAAATGAAATCAACAGTTTCATGAAGGGGAAAATTGGTGAATAAAAATTCTATGTCAATTGAACACATAACCTTTTCCTTAATGTTCAAGTTGGTCATTTTTACGATATCATTGCAAAACGTTCCACGGTACAAGAATTAACAAAATCTTTGAAAGACTGGAATCATATTTTGGAATTTCCTCAAGATATCCACAAGCATATAATTAATTAATCTACATGCACTCTATCCCAACTACAGTTGGAAGCATTATTTTAAGGATTGTAGTACAAAACTATTCCCATGAAAATTAACAAAATGGAAGTCCAGTCACAGTATGAAAACCTCTATGATCAAATCTCTGATTTAACTCCTTGTGTAAAGATAATCTGGACTGGTTTAAAGTTAAACTTGTGGACATTTCTCATCAATTTCTAAATGCTAGAATACACCAGAAAAATGGTTTATCAAAAGAACACCACGCCGCACTTAAGGAATTAATCGAAAAAGATAATCTTGTGATCCTTAAAACTGATAAGGGAGAAGGAGTTGTCATTATGAGCAAATCGGATTATCAAAATAAAATCAATGATATCCTCAAAGATCAGTCCAAATTTCTGGTGGACAATGCTACTGATAATGTGCTGCTTGTGGAAAAGCAGATCAGTCGTCAGCTTCAGATTTTATTAATGCACGGTTTTATAAATGAAAAACTTTATAAACAACTTAAAGCAATTGGGTCACATACTTCTCAGCTTTATGGCCTTCCGAAGATCCACAAAACTGGGAACCCACTGAGACCTATCTTAGACATGTCGAATTCTCCTTACCATAAAATCGCCAAATGGATTACAGAGGTCCTTACGCCTGTAAGCGATTCATTATCAAATCACTCTGTAAAAAGTTCATTTGATCTTACAGAAATGCTAGACACCTTGAACATTAAGGAAAAGGTTATGTGTTCAATTGACATAGAATTTTTATTCACCAATTTTCCCCTTCATGAAACTGTTGATTTCATTTGCGATTACATCACAACCAATGAGATAAACTTACCTATTCCTGTAACTTACATCAGAGACATCATCTTAATGTGTACAGAAAATATTAGATTCACCTTCCAAGAAAAGGCACACAAACATGGTGTTGCGATGAGGAGCCCTCTAGGGCCCCTGTTAGCAGATATATTCATGTCGAAATCAGAGAAAAAAATGCAGGGTATGCTTGGAGAATTTATGCTGTATAAACTTTAGGTAGATGATACTCTCATTATTGGCTATAATAGTAAATCTATTGAAAACTTTATCACCCTATTTAATCATATGCATCCAAATATTTCAGTGACTTCCGAACTGGAATCGAATAACAAACTCGGTTTCCTGGATATTACAATGACTAGGAGAGATGATGGTGCGATTCAGCGATCTATTTTTCGTAAACATACATGAAGTGGACAATATCTTCATTTTACCAGTTTTATCCAGTATAAACGTTCCCTAGTGAAATGTTTGTTCTCAAGGGCCCGAAAAATATGCACGAGTGACACATTGATGGATGAATTTCGACATATACATTCAGTTTTATTACCTAATGGTTATCCGGAGAACTTTATCACTTGTTACAGTAAAGAAAAACCACATCTCGAAAAGACAGCTTCTGTACCAAAGAAAGCTATCTTCACTAACCTACCATTCAGGGGTGACCAGATTATGCAGTTGGCAGCTCAAAGACTTCGGTCAGCTATCAAACGCACATTCTACGCCGCATCTCTTTTTCTCATTCGCCGAACATTTTCTATCCATGTTCCTACGATTAAAGGACGAAATTCTGTAGACTCTACTGCAAACTGTATCTACAAGTTCACCTGCAGCTGCGGTGACACCTATATAGGTAGAACCAACAGAATGTTCCAATGTCGTCGAAAAGAACATGTTCCAAAATGGCTACTAAATATGATTGGTCATTAGTATGTACTTTTGTTTTTTATTTAAGTGAGTAATTGTCATGATCCGTATTTTATTATTGTTAACCATGTTAGTTGTAAAGCGGTTGTAAAGAAACTACGAAATGATATCATTTCGCGAAATTTATCTTCCTAATGCCTTATACAATTTTGATTTCTCACTCCCAAAGCCACTTTTCGGTAATTTTATCAATTATGTTTCCCCTTATCACGCGATAGTAGACGAGTATATATTTTTGAGTATACATACGACTTTGCATGACCGGCTGTGAAGATGATTTCGTCGATAAATTAAATTTTTCTTCGCTGAATCTGTCTTTTATTTTGTTCATGTCTCAATCGGTATTTTTGGGTGATCTATAGTAAAATGTTCGTTAATTGCTGATTCATTTCAGTACCAGGAGTCTGCAAATTCCCTGGCTTTTTGTGTTTCCTCTATTTAAGATGTCTACATTCTCCCTATGAGATAAGTGCCCCTAATGTATCTATATGCATCAACATGAGAGATTACATATCATGCCTTTTTTCAGCTAATTAGTGTTCTTTGATTCTTAGTCGAAGCGAACACACAGTTTGACGGGTGTAATTTTTATCCCAGTTCATGCATTTTACCTTGTAAATGCTGCTCTTTATCTTCTTTTTCTAGTTGACCTCTTAGTATATACAACATCAAGTGAAGCGATTGTGTTGGCTAGCTTGTGTGCTATGTTTATTTCTAATGTTCGTAGTATTCTAGCCATTATTTCAGAGATATTTTCTTATATGTACATATATGATAGAGTGAATTTTCTTGTGATCTTTGATGATGATTTCTTGTTGGCATTTTGAATTGACTTTAGACATTTTGATGACATTGTGTGGGTATTGATTCTTTTGGAAGATACTCATTAAGTATTTCTCTTCCATTAACTTCAATACCGGAGTGTTACGGTGTGTCTGGATTCTTTTAAACAATGCATACACACAGTTTCCTTGGTGAGTCATTGGGTTATGACTGTTATAGTTGAGTATTTGATCTCTGTGTGTTTGTTCCATTGATTAAGACGTCTAAGAAAGGAATTTTGTTGTCTGATTCCGCCTTGTTCTTTTGTGAATTTAATGTCTTCACGTATAATTGTTGATTAATTTGTCGGTGTATTCCAAATCATTTTTTTTTAATTATTACAAATGTATCATTAAAATAACGTAGCCAGATTTTTGGTTTAATTATAGGTAGACCTATCAATTCTGGTCTTTGCAGGCACAGTTCTAGGATTTCATTCCTTGCTGAACACTGCATTTTTGTGTGTACATCACTATAGAGTAATTCCAATATAGCTTCGATTTTCGGACCAGGTGAAGTGTATAATGCTGTGATATTAAAGGAAACCATTGTTTTATTGTCACCTACTCGAATGTTTTTGATTTGCTCTAAAACTTGTAGTGATGAATTGATAGAACGGTGGAATGATTTTGTGAGGTATTTTAATTTTCTGAAAAAGTTCTTTAGATAGACTATGTATGTTGGTGTTCCTATTAGCGAAACCATCGGTATTAAGGAAATGTTTGGTTTGTGTAGGTTCCGCCTACCGTAAAATCAAGGTAAAACGGCTTTGTTCGATTTCATTCTCCTTGTATCTTGTTTTGTAATTTATCCTGATTTCGTTAGTTTATTCAATGATATTTGGATATTTATTATCTTATGTTTGTTCAAGGTTTTTTATCAACTGCTGATATCGTCTGTCACCTTTAAGTAAATCATTTGCTTTCTCCTTGTAGTCTCTTCGGATTGTCAAGTAGTAGTATTTATTATTTATTTTATTACCTTGCAATCCGAGTGGAGAATAGGGCTTCAACAACACATCTCTACTTTATTGTCTTTTCTGCCGACCTCTTCAGCTGGATCCAGGATTGACCAATTTGTCTTATCTCTTCCTCACCCGGTCTACTCATAGGACGATCCACTCGTCACTTCCTATTTGTATTCCACTCGAACAGTGGCCTGCATTGCGTGCGTTGTCATTCACCGGCCTCCTCAATATATGCCCGATCCATCTCCACTTCCTCCTGCATATTTGTTGAGCGATCGGCTCTTGCTTGTTGGTTTGTTATCAGCCAGAATTTCTTGTTGCTTATTCTTTCTGACAACCTATTTCATCTGCAGCATGAAGCCAGCGAAGGCAGATGTTGATGAAAGTCTACAACCTGTTGGAAATTCTTTTACATGACTGACAAGCAGCGCAAGTTTCCGACCCATATAGAAGAACCGACTTGACATTGGTTTCGAAAATTCGAATCTTGCTCCTTATGCTAGCTGAGTGCGGAAGATTTGAAAATTGGTTTCATGTTGGTGAAGGCGTATCTTACTTTTCCGATTCTGACTTTGACATCTTCGTGCGTTCCGCATGTAGTTAAAACAATGCTTCCCAGATAAGTGAAGGAAGCAACTTCTGTTAAATCATTCATGATGATGGTGATTAGTGCTGGTTACTGTTTATATTGCGAGTCATTGATTATCTTCATCCTCTGCGTCTTCTCTATGTTCACTTTGAGTCCTGTTTCCGCTGCCAGCTTCTACAGCCAGTTTGGTGTTTTTCGATTGCAAGTCTTCGAGTTTGTGTGAGTCGGTGGCACAGTGGTTAGGATCCTCGCCGACCATGTACGTGGTCCGGGGTTCGAGCCCACGCCGACGCACACATGATATCTATGGTCGGCCTGCGAATTTTGGGCTACCGATATCCACGCTGAAAATTCCACAATTGTACCAAATATAAAATACGGTGTGGAATCAAGCTGTAAATAAAAAATTAAAAAAAAAAATAAATATCGTCTGCGAAATCCAGATATTCTAGAATCTTCTTATCGATGGTCCAGCGTACTTCTGACCCCTCCCTACCCACAGTCTAACACATAATCCAGTCCATCACAATTAGGAATATCATTGAGGATAACAGGCAGGTAGCCAGCTTGTCTTACTCCCGTATGCATTTCGAACGCTTCGCTGAGTTTTCCGTTTTGGATCACTTGAAGCGTGGCATTGTCATATAGCCAGTTGTTGAATAAGGTTGACAAATACTTGAGATACTCTGTAGTCTTGAAGTAATCTCCAAGTTACTTCTCTGTCATCCTTGTCGAAGGCCTTTTCAAAATCGATGAATTTGAGGTAGAGAGAGAGACGTTTGACTGCCATTCTATGCTTTGTTGTGTGATGATGATGATGATGCGTAGAGTTACAATTCGACCAGCACATGATTTGACTTTTCTGAATCGATTCAGTTTAAAACACCCTACTTCGCTTACTCAAGTATAGCTCATTATACTCATTAGGGATAGGTTTTCCATTTATATAAATAAAAGAGGCTTAGGATTGTCATTTAAGAAACAATAATAAACGTTAATTTGTGTAGGCAGTAAGTCATAAGCATATCATGATTAGGAACAAAAAAACATGATAGTTATTTTATTCCGGTTGATTAGACCTGTAAGAATTTGGGCTGCATTATACAGAGTGATTATTTGATGTTTCCATGGTTGAATATTTAAGATACGATAGAATATGAAGTCCGAAAGATATTGATACATATTTCCAAAAGATGCAGGAAAAGAAAACTGTTATGCTTTTATTACACTAATCGTATTAGTATTAGTATTATTATTAGCTTTATCAGGAGTTGGTATCATCATCGTTATTATTATCATAATCTGTATTGACAGGACAAATATCATTACGATCACTTCTGCTAGGATGATTCTATAACATGAATATCATCATTTTAAGACATAATGTCGTATATACTACTGAAAAGATTTATAAGTAGTATACAGGCATAGACATAAATACGTATTTAGTCTGCAAAAATATCAAATAGTGGATAGATTGATTTAATCGTAGAGGCATATTTTGCCTATGTCATTACATCGGTCTGCAGATAAATAACTCCGTTGTCAAATACTCTTGTGTTCTAACGTTACATTAGGGTTTGGCTGCCTTAGAATAATGAAGATACCATGGCTTGCTGCTTTCGAGAAAGGAGATATAAACAACTTCTTGCAGGACTTCGTCGCTGCTGCTGAGTTAATCTTGGCAGGTTGGCCAAATCTACCAATCACACCTAACATATATAGTAGATTTAGACTAACTGGAATTACTTCTCTTTTCTAAAATTAATGGAGAAATTACGTCTGCGCGAACTTGAATCTTCCTTGAAATGTTCTAGTCACCTCAAACAGTTTGAATATAAACAGCACAGATGCACTTTAGATGCTGCTGCTCTCATACGTCATAATTGGGTTTCCTCCTTAGACAAAACCACCAAATATGTTCAGCATACCTTCCTGGACCATACGACGACTTTTAACTCCGTACTCAAGTGCCTTTTGTCAAATAAGCTTTCGTTGACACAGAGAGATTACTGGGCTGTTAGCTAGTTGCATTTTTATTTCTCTAACAGAATGTAGTATATTGTATACGAAGGTGAATCCCCCTCTGCTTCGCTTACTAAAGCTGAATTTCCTCAAGTTGCTGCTGCCTCTCTTCTTATTCCTTTTTCTTTCTTCTTACAAGACTTGCCTGTTTTCAAATAAAGCAGATACGTTAAACACTTCCCGATCTGACTGTTTCAAAATGAACAGCTTTTTGTCTGAAGTCAGTCAGCCAGACAACCAGAAGCACACCAAGAACGTGGCTATCATGATGTCCCCCAACGGCAACGAAGGCCCTGATGCAATGGGAGGCGATCTCTCCCGGGATGATGACCACCAGATTCAACTAAAAAGGAAGGAAAGTGTCAGTTATACAATGCTATGCACCCACTAACAGCGTAGACCTCGAAAAGAAAGAAGAATTCTACAGACAACCACAAGCAGCCCTATGTTCCTCTAGGAATTAAAGGAAATAATAGTAATAATAATACAGTCAGCAACTGTCTAAGCTAAACGGTTTTGCTTTAAATCCCTCCAAATGTCAGGCAGTTAACTTCATTTTCAGGCATAATCTACATAATCTACACGAACTTGTTTGTTCACAAGTTGCTTGTAGCTTAGAGGGTACTAAAACAGGAACTAAGTCAAGCATAAAATACCTTGGAATAGTTCTATTTTTTGACCTTTCACGATCATCCCATATCTTCTTGATTTTTAAAGAACATGTTCCCTCTAACCTTCTACATTAAGGAGTTAAGACAATATGCAATCGTTTAATCTCTCTCTACCTCTGCAGTTTATTAACTTTTGCTTCTCACCAATTATTCTTTGATAATCCTTCAAAGTATTCTCTGGGTTACTGAAAAAGAACTATGTCACTTTGCACAGGGTATTTAAAATTCTCAGTAGGGCGAATGGAATGCCAATATTATTGTAGTTGACTGACATCATATGAGAAATCGGTTAAAAAAACATATTTTTCTGATACTCAGTACCATCTCTATTCATAACTCTTCTTCTGCATCACATCAGGTAGGACAAGAAGTCGTTATAAAGGCTTACATACCTTCGGCATTAAGTACAAAAGATCAGAGATACCCTATGTGACCCGCCTACGTTCTACATGAGTGAGGAAGTGTTAACCGTGAGAATTAGAAGTTACTGTGTTAATAACAAAATAAATGGTTGTTTGGTCTTCTTCTATTTGTAATTTATAGCTACACTATTTCATTCACCTTATAACTTTAATTATCGATATTTTTTAGTGTGCTTTTATAATTTTTCTACGTTATTGACTTTATTGTTACTGCTAGTGTCAAATAGGTTGCTGTTATCAATTTCTGTTACCTATACCCTGTAATGTGCGTCGGTGGTATATCGGTTAAAATGCTCGCCGACCATACACCTGGTCCGGGGTTCGATCCCCGGCCACAGACGCACTCCTTTACCTCGCTGAGCTAGATATAATGCTGGTAAAGAGGAAAGGTTAGGCAAGAGGCTTGTAATCTCATCCTGTAAAATAAAAAATCACTGCTACAGAAACTTCAAGACACTAGCTTGAAGCCGTATGTTTCACTGAGGAAGGTGAAAGAAAAAAATACCCTGTAATAGATTTTTTCGTTTTTGAATAAATTAGATTCAATGTTGTACCAAATGATGAGAATTTCATACTGTTTTGTAAGTACTATTGGGGAATAAAGCAAATTATTATTAATGTTAAAATCTGTTCAACAACTGACCAAGGGGATTCATTGATAATGGCAATTTTTAGGCATTTTGAAATTTAAAGAATGAATGAACCTAAAAGAACTAATAAATGTCAATAAAGCAGGATTTAGTGATTTCATCGAATTTCGACGGGACTCTTCAACTGAATACTGTACATAGAATAGTATATATATATATATATATATATATGCCCTGGATAAGAAACTTCGATCGAAACAGGCGGGATTCAGGAGGAACAGGTCATGCATCAGTCAAATTGCAACACTACGTTCTATCATTAAACAGAGCCTGGAACGGCAGTCAGCTCTCTACCTCACTCAATTTTATCGACTTTGAAAAGGCCTTCAGCAGACAGAGTCGATCGAGAGGTGATTTTGAAACTACTTTGCTACTACGGGATGCCACGAACAACTATACATCTCATCCAACAGTTGTACGACAATGCTACATGACAAGGAATCCACAACGGGAAACTAACGGAATCCTTCGAAGTGAAAATGGGAGTAAGACAGGGCTGGATGGCTGCCTACCATCTTGAATGATATTTCTGATTGTGGGTGGTAGACTGGATAATGCGACAGAAAGTTATAGGGCAGTGCGGAGACAGGCATAAAATGGACCCGCACAAAAATCTTGGAGGATAGAGACTTCGCCGATGATATTTTGCTGATTTCTCACAAACTGAAAGATATGCAAGTGAAAAGCAACAAGCTGGGGATAGAAGAAGCATCCAGAGAAGATGGGACTTCAGGTGAACAGATGTGGTGAAGAAGATTCCTGGCCAACAGCAACAGCCATAGCAACTACAACAGACAAAAAATGGCCCAGCATAAATGGGAGACTTGGCGCGTCACGAAGGGCACTTCGAACAAACTACCTGGGGTTCCAAGGGGAAGTCGTGACCAGTAGGGTGCAGCAGGTCGGGTGGGAGGACAAATAACCGCTAAAGACATTGGCTAGTGCTTGCGCTATATTGTGAATTGGCAGAAGTTAGAATTCATGGGCCGTTGGATTGGGTCTCATTACCTTAATGGTCTACGAGCTGGCCTTGCATCCAGAAGGTCCCGGTTTCAAACTCCGGTGGATGCGTGCTGATGAAGATTCCCAAACTAAGACGAAACAGCTATCCAGTACTCCCTGCAGGTTTTTCAATGTTTCTCTAACCGATGTCAGCTCGCGATGGAATCCTGTAACCAACCAAATCGCTACAAACCAATACTTGAACATACATTGTTTGTTTTACATTCAATTTTCCAGCTGATCGATTGGTCCGATATATTTGACATATGTCAACATGTCGGCTCCAAGTAAGAACGATTCAGCTATGTCTGAGGATTAACTTGAAGTAACGTGGTGGATAGTGACTAGCAGTGGGATCCATGATGCTCATTTTGTCCTGTTTGAAACTAGTCAGGTGGATATACCTTAAATTCCCAATGAAACTGGAACCCGATACCCCTCGTTTCAAAAGACAAAGTTTCATCCACTAAACCACTTGAACCATGAGAGCTACTTCTTGCCACCACATGTTAACAGTAGTAGAACGTTTTGGTCTAGTCAATCAGTCAACAGAAAGATTAAAACTGAATTAAAGGCAAATGATAACTGATATCTGTTCCAAAACATGTGGCTCTTATGGCTGAAGCGGTCTAGTTCATAACGTCATGGCATTGGAAACGAAGGGTAGTGGGTTCATGTCTTAGTGGGGACTCCTTCACTAACAAAGGAGTGTGTATTAAATCCAGATGACGAGTCCTAAACTCAGGATGAGATGCTCATCCTGAGTTTCAGTGTCAGTCACTATCCAATACATTACTTCCAAATGCAAGTTTGAAAATTGCACCACTAAGGCAGATTCAAAGTAGTAACAAGTGATTTCTAAACACACATAGAACAGATTTTAACCTTTTTGAGGCTAAGGGAATTGAATGAAGCAAGAAAAAGAGATTTTGCAGAATAATCTGGTACCGTTATCACATTTAATAATAATAATAATTTGCTTTATTCCAGAAACAGTACTAGTGGTACAGTGTGGAATTTTCAGCACTTATCTACAGTATTGCATCCTATTTCATTAAACATTTAAAAAGAGTATTTCAAAAAATAAATATAAGAAATCAACAACAAAAAACACAAAATAGCAACAAAAAATGATAAAAAATACCAAGAAGTAGAATGGAAAATAAACAACATGATAAATAATATCTCAGTATTGGGTAGTGGAAGCTATGATATGTTTATGCGTGGCGAACAGTAAAGCTACATCATATAAGAAGTTATGAAATGTTCTTAAGAATGTGTATCGCCAAGATGATCAGTTAATTTGATTGAACTACACTAAACAATCATAAAATAAACATTTCACGTTTTTCATTATAACAAAGGTTTTTTCAGGTTTTTTTTATTGTCAGCTCTAATACGGTGTTTGTAGTGATAGTGTGAGTAATTCTGCATACCACAAAATTTTTAAGATGGTGGTAACTGCGTTCACAACCAAGATTGTCAGTTTCAATATTGCCGAACAAAAAGAAAACAATCACAAAACTAATACTATATGGTGGTTAATGACAGGACAATTTTGTGATACTCATAGTGCTGATATGGTCGGAACCAGTAGATACACAAAAGAAGGAATAGAATAAAGAATAAAAAAATAAGCCAATGATAATAATTTTAGGTAGCTAAGTATGTTTAAGAGGTTGTTCACTATAGAGTACAAATAAGAGAGAATAAGGGAGAAATAAGAGAGCCTAAGATTATGTTATTAACAACAGAGCAAGTCATAGGTTTCGCGCTTAACATTATCTCTGTCACGTAGAACACGGGCCAAATATGGTATCGTTGGCTTCTTAGCAGCAGCTTAAAGCCTAAAGTAATAATTAATAAATTCATTCACAGAAAGGTTTTAACATACTTGAAAATTTTACACAATTTCAGTTGACAGGTAGTTCCGAACTTAGTGAGCAGTGTTCAGAAAATTACGCTTATTTAGTTTTTACACATGGAGTTCAAGTTTAGACAGAATAACTGAATGCATTCCCGGGCGGCGCACTCCTTTACCTCGCTAAGCCAGAAATAATCCTGGTAAAGAGGAAAGGTTGGGCATGAGGCTAGCAACCTCATCCTGTAAAATAAACACTGCTACAGAAACTTCAAGCCACTAGCTTGAAGCCCTATGTTCCACTGGGGAACGTAAAGGAATGCATACAGTGGTAAGGGAATTACGTAATAAAGACGAGAGATGCGTAATGCGATGAGCAACTGATAAATTGGGTTACAATTTAATGAGCTCAACTCAAATCATAGAAACAAGATACAAGCAAAATTACACTATATCAAATGGAGGAGGGTGGAGTTTAACCCAAAGATTAGGTAATCGAACGAAATAGAGAATAAAGATATCCAGTTACCACAATAGGCAAGAAAAGACTGATAACTACCTCCTTCTGAACACATAAATCGGGTTTCAGGTGTTTGATAAAGATTGCTTTGCTAAACTCGAGGAGAATTCAGCTCTTTTGTCTATTAATAATTTTAAAGGACTTTGCAATTTTCGCCTTATTACCTGCATCAAGGAGATGCTTAGTAATGGCACTGTTGAAAGCATCTGTTCCCTTGAAACGTAGGCTTTTCGGTACATGTTCAAAAAATCGGAGATGTGCCCTTCTTTCTTTTCTCCTAATGTAATCACTCCCACAGATATAAGCAAAATTTGTGCACACAGTTAGAGTTAACCTGAGAGGGGGAATCTGTCAACTTTTAACTCTACCAAGGGACATGTTGTCCAACAAACAGGAACCAAATTAGCTGTAGAATAGGCTCTGGCTAGTGACGTAATCTGTCTTTTGTTGACCATTGCTGCAATATTTTCATCTTTAAAATCTAGTTGAATGAAGACAGGGTTTTTTTCCACTGTGATCTAAGGATATGCCGCAAAACTCGCCTATGTGTGAATTCAAAGACACCGTAGAAATCAACTTTCTACAAAGTGCTTAGCTATAGATCACGTATCTCTCTCCAATATTAATTGTATTAGGCGATGTTATTTGTTTTTCTAGCCAATTAGAAATGTGTTCTGTAGTCGTAGTTTTCAGAGCTGAATGAATCAGTCCTATATACGTGAAACCACATATAAATGTATAACCCGGCAACCACAGCGTGATATGGCAATCTCGTTCAACTCATGGCTAGGAGATCAGGCTGTTTATGCATGAAATACATTACTTATTTAGTGAAACGTGAAACTCATAAAACTACCGTCGATGAATTCCCTAGTTTATATGCGTTAGTCGAATTCTCATTACGTTTTTAATCGCCTTAGGCTTGAAAACTGAGTTAAGTTTAATTTTTCTCTAAATAATTTGCATAATTTCGACTATTTAATTAAAAAATGCTTAACAATAATAATAATAATAGTTTTCTTCTGTCAAAAGTTATTAAACCTAAATATATACTAACATAGAAAGACAAACCGTCAATGTTTAGATCTAAATACTAACCGAAACAAATGTGAAATATTGCGTGATCCTCTTTCGTCTTGCTAAGATAAAAAATAATTGAATTCATTTAATTCTCAATTTGTCAATTCTTTGTTTCAAAACAATTACTTTCGTCTGTGAACAAAAAAACAACGTTAAATGAACGCCTCGTTCTACTCTGACAATGAAGCAAACTAATTTAAATGAAATTTTATTTTGTATTTTAGGCCATTCTTATATTTGTTCATTTAGTCATTTAATTAATAACACCGAAAGTTTCTGGAAAATGAGTATAGGCCTATACTCTTAAAAAGACGATAATTGAAGCCTGTCGTTCTCTAAAAAATGTTTAAAAGCATCTACTCCTAAATGGTTTACAAATATTTTAGAAAAATAGCTATTCAGTTGATTGTCGACCTTTTTAGCTCTCAAGATGGATGTCTGGAGAAAAATAATGGATGTAATCAATATATATATGTATATAATCCTCGAAACCCAAGAAGCAATGGTAGCCACCTCCTCCTGTCTAGGGTCTCCTGATCATTCTACATCTCTGGTGAGAGCTGGCTGTGAACAACCCCGAAATTGTAAACAACAATTTTCGTCAGTGTTACGTCTGGAATCAGGGTCATGAGAAAAAACAATAAAAAAGCCTTATCTTGAGGAACTCAACGACCACTCACAGAGGACTTAAAGTGTGCAAATATAATTCGAGGATGTATGCCTTAACTTTCTGAGAAAAGGCCACAAGCAGGCCACAGAATAAACTTCAACGAGAAAAAAAAACACCAATCAGAAGAGAAGACATTGTTTATCCGCTGAAAAAAAATGTACATGAAAAGCAAAGGACAGCACAAATGCTATTTTACTTTAAGTTATCATAGCCAAATTCAAGGTCTTTCGAAAGCTGAAGTTCAACAACTAACCAGATAAATGGAATGCTACGTGGAGTCATTTCAAATCAAATCGTGTCCGTATTTTTGTACTTGGAGAGGGTAGATACAGTATTCCACTCATTCTGTAGGTACTTTCACTGCAAATCTAGGCTGTCAGGTAGAATTATAGTTTTAAGATTAAGGTTTGGGAACTACAGTTGAGGTTAGAAGTAGGGTCAAAGTAAGGATTAGGAATTAGGAGCAGGTCAAAGAACAGTGTCAGATATACCAATGGATTCCAAAGTACCGTGACCTACAATCACATAGATGGATGCACGTATGATGCGTGGTGTGATTTCTCTGCAGATCATCTGTGTAGTGACTGACAGACCTTCTTACAACATACACGTGACAAATATACAGTGTAGTGCCATGTTCACAGTGGGTTGTAGTGCATTCTTCAACGATTATGGGACTTATTGTATCCGAATTCTGATTGGTTATTCAAAATCACTGTGGTTTTCGCTATAACAGTTCAACTTTGCCCTTTCACTTTGTTATCAATTGTTTCAGCCTTCAGTATGGAAACATAATTGTCTTCAAATTATTAAAAACAGCGTGTCAAAATAATATGAAACAACATTACATATGTTATAAATATCACATTACAATATATATATAATTTAGTCAATAAAAGAAGTTATGCGTACTTCAGTACAATGTCTCTTATTTCTTTTTTTTCAGTTCTGTACCAAAAATCGACTTCGCAGTCTTTCTCTAACCTAATCTCACTTGGTTTGTTGTTGTTTGTGGCAGGCAATCCTTTTTTCGGAGTTATCTATTAAATGACGTAATTTATCCTGTTTTGTTTATCAATAAGGGAAACGGGAGAATTAGCTCACTGTAAGGGCCTTTCCTATTTTTTGTTTATTTAGCCCTACGTGATTTGTCTTTTTAAGTTATCTACAGGACTGAATCAAAACAGTCTAAAAACTCACGTTCTCATTACCTATGCATGAGTCAAACATCCATTAGCTATGCAAAACTGAAAAACCTAAACTATGAATTCATAGATGCTGCCGTCATATTGCTTTCTATAACTTGGTCTTTATAATTTCAGGAAAATACACGAAGAAGTGGTCAGATATAAGATCTTGACTTTAAGGGCCCTGCAGACCAGTAAGCCACTACAAAACACTACCCTTAGCTTTCTGAGAAGAATGTTTTTCTCAAAGAATATGAAAATCTCTTCTTAAGGATGTCCCACTTGAAATCCAGGTCTATGCAAAGTTTCGTTTTTAGTACAAGTAATGGTTCGTTTACCTGGACTTTTGGTTTTTTTCATGTCAGTGAATCTTGGTGGGTGTCCATTCTGGATGAAGATTTCCTTCAGATACTCTAGTTTTTCTCCTAGAGTTTTACAGCTGCAGAACCGTTTGATACCTATGCCAAGGTACGACGTTGATTCCACTTTATTTCAACAGACATCGAAATGTAGAAACCTGTCAGCTGATTGTTCCACGTAGATTTTCAATGGCTCAACGTACTTAAGAAAGGTCCGTTCAGGTCTTCTTGGTAGTTTCATATCAAGACAAGGAATTTTGAATTCGCTTTTCATTTTGTATTTCTATATTTGGATGATACATTTCTGGTCATGAAAAATGAGAATCATGCAATGAACATCCTTGACAAGTTTAATGATGCACATTCAGCAATAAAATTTACCATAGAGAAAGAAAGAAATTAATGACAGTATCTCATTCCTAGGCGTCTTCATGGCAAGGAAATAAGATGGCACACTAAGAAGGAGTGTGTACAGGAAACCTACAACAACAAGGCTATACGCCCATATTTTTGCGTTTTGCATTTTCGAAATACAAACGTAAACTGGTAAAGTGTCAGGTCCATAGAGCTAGGTTAATCTGCTCAGAAGACTGCCTCAATGAGGAGTTTAAGGTTATTGTAGAATTACTTGGAAAAAGTGGTTGTATACATAAGTTCATTGGGAAAAATATGAATTCATCACCTACGAGAGTCACTATAGCAACAGTTCCGAAAAAACCACTGTTCATGAAACTGCACTTCCTCGGTGATAACATCAGAGAAATAATTACACAGCGCCTGAAGAATCCAGTTAAAAGAGATTATTATGCAACAGAGGTACGCTGTCTCTTCACAACCAACTCTATTCTACGTTCGAGTAATAAGGATAACCTACCTAAATTCGCCTCTTCTATGTGTATCTACCAGTTTGACTGCAGTTGCGTAGCCAGAGACATCGGGCGTACAATTAGGTTGGTTCATCATCGTATTTCCGAACATCATCCAGCATGGTTAAGGAAGGAACAAACGAGATCTATTCGTAGCTCTGTTTCAACCCATTTTGTACATAGTGAGCATAAGGTTGACGTCACTACTGCATCTAAAATTATCTATCTCATTCCTACTAATCTTAATTTTACTTTACGAGTTCATCTTCTAAATACAGCCGAAGCAATAGGAATCCGCCTGAAGAAGCCAAACTTGTGTGTTCAGAAGAAATTTGTACAGAGACTTTCTGATATGTATCCATATATATATGTGTGCGTGTATGGTGGTCTGTTTTTATGTTGCTCTCTTAGTCTGTGACCATTTCACTTTGATGAACCTGTCTACTTTAACAATTAATAAACACGTTAATATAGATGAAATATACCAACTAATAAGAAGTAAATCAGGTGATCAGAAAGTTTAAAATCCCAATCAATAGAAAACGGTCAATAAATATCTAAAGATGGTTACCGGGAGACTCATGAAGAAATTTAAATCATTTCATTTTATCCTAAATACTGCGCTGAAGATGTCGTCCAGAAAGACGATGAAAGCTCCGCAATTAAACCAAGGAGCTCAGAGAACACTATCAATTCCAAATCATCCACCCGAGTTTCAAATCTTTTCTATTATTTCAATGTATATTCCCCTTATATTATATATAATATGTGTGTTTGTTGACAGTCTGATCTTGGTGATATATACATATATATATATATCCATATAATATGTGTGTTTGTTTGACAGTCTGTTATATTTCGCTATGTATATATGGATCGATACTCCATTATAATTAGCCAATCATGTTAAGACTGTCTATTGATTTGTTCACACACTTGGTTGGACATTCATATATATATTGCTCTCACACTATTGTATGAGATATTTGATTCTCCTTGTGTTTGGGAAATAGAAGTATCATCGCAAACCTAGTGGTCTTCTGATTTCCGTCTTTCTTGCGTCAGGACTATTAAATTCTCGACCAGTACATAACAATAACTTGGCGACGAGTACATAACACTTTCCTTGCCTTGGCCATCGTTACATGAATGTATAAACCGGACTGCTTCACTCCCCCTAAACTTTTAAAAACTGTAAAAACTATGTGTCTTAATTATTTTATTTTTTCTGACTACTTCATCTTTAATTACATGTTATTCTTTTATAATTATTTTATTCTTATGATTGCTTCAACCCTTATTACAAATTATCATTTTCCAAATTGTTTTATTTTCTTTAACAATCTGTCACGTAATCAACCTGTGCACACGCTTATTCCCTAATTACTTTTCATTTTTCTAAAATTATGCATTATGCAATCCACTTGTTGTAACAGTTTCTACCTTTTAAATGTGTATAATAATTTTCTTTGTTAATTATCCCCCATTGACATTTTGACATTGAATAATTATTGTTAACAAACCTATCAGTGCCACTTGATTGGTAAATTGTTGTATATTGTAATTAAAATGCCATACGTGTATGTTAGAGTAGAGCCAGCGATGGGGATCTAATTCAAAAGTAAATATTTCTTCACTCAATCTTTCTGTTTTCTAAATAAACATTTGAGTTCTAATGATTACGGGTTCTAATTAATATCTGAGAAGCACATATGTCCGAAAGGAAACATCAGTTGATAAAAATAAAGGCTAAATAGTTTAAAACTACACTATTTCACTGGATATCTTCATCTCCACAGCGGTACTTCATAATCAAGGAAGAAATTTGAAGGTCTCCGCATTGATACCCTCAAACTCAGCAGATTTTTATTTTTAAATTTTTTGATTACAGCTTGATTCCACACCGTATTTTTGGTACAAGTAGGGAATTTTCAGCATGGATATCGGTAGCCCAAATTTTGCAGGCTGACCATAGATAACAATTGTGCGTCGACGGGGGATCAAACCTTGGACCATGTGCATGGTCGACGAGAGTCCTAACCACTATGCCACTGCCAAATAAGTCAGTGTATTTTCCGGGGGAGGTTATACATACAATGCCAATCGACAGAAGAGATCAGAGTTACTGACAATTAGTGATAAAATAAACCGAAGTGTATAATTAGTAACAACGTTTGAAAAATATTGTAGATAGTCTTACGTAATCAGGAGGGTTGACAACTAACCAGCCAAGTGAGGAAATTAGACTGAAAATGAGTTACCAAAATAAAATTTAAAAAATAATGAATAAAATTGAAAAATGAAAAAGATTATATGAAGTTGATTGAACAACTTTTTAGGAAGACGTCGTTCACAGTAGTAAAAGTGGCCGTATAAGACGTTTCTGCTTATGAATTACCAGAGTTTTGATTTCTTGAGGAAGATGTAAGCGAAATTCTTTAGAATCGCTGAATTGTACTTTATATATGACACTGAATGAAGTCTCTGATGTTGCAGTGTGACTAGAAGTCATAGTTTGCTCCGAAACTCAGCTGTTAACTGTATTGCTTCCACTTTTTGAGATAGCTTAGAAGCAGATTTTTATACACACTTCATTTAACAGGAACTGAAGCTTTGGCAATAGTAGGACAATGAGTTATTACTACTTAGGAGGTATGCACGCTACCCACACAAGCCAGTTTTAACGTATAAAACATATATATATGCGTCGGTGGCACAGTGGTTAGAACTCTCGCTGACCATGCACAGGGTCCTGGGTTCGATCCCCCGTCGACGCACAATTGTTATCTATGGTCAGCCTGCAAAATTTGGGCTACCGATATCCATGCTGAAAATTCCCTACTTGTACCAAAAATACGGTGTGGAATCAAGCTGTAATCAAAAAATTTAAAAATAAAATCTGCTGAGTTTGAGGGTATCAATGCGGAGACCTTCAAATTTCTTCCTTGATTATGAAGTACAGCTGTGGAGATGAAGATATCCAGTGAAATTGTGTAGTTTTAAACTATTTAGCCTTTATTTTTATCAACTGATGTTTCCTTTCGGACATATGTGCTTCTCAGATATTAATTAGAACCCGTAATCATTAGAACTCAAATGTTTATTTAGAAAACAGAAAGATTGAGTGAAGAAATATTTACTTTTGAATTAGATCCCCATCGCTGGCTCTACTCTAACATACACGTATGGCATTTTAATTACAATATACAACAATTTACCAATCAAGTGGCACTGATAGGTTTGTTAACAATAATTATTCAATGTCAAAATGTCAATGGGGGGATAATTAACAAAGAAAATTATTATACACATTTAAAAGGTAGAAACTGTTACAACAAGTGGATTGCATAATGCATAATTTTAGAAAAATGAAAAGTAATTAGGGAATAAGCGTGTGCACAGGTTGATTACGTGACAGATTGTTAAAGAAAATAAAACAATTTGGAAAATGATAATTTGTAATAAGGGTTGAAGCAATCATAAGAATAAAATAATTATAAAAGAATAACATGTAATTAAAGATGAAGTAGTCAGAAAAAATAAAATAATTAAGACACATAGTTTTTACAGTTTTTAAAAGTTTAGGGGGAGTGAAGCAGTCCGGTTTATACATTCATGTAACGATGGCCAAGGCAAGGAAAGTGTTATGTACTCGTCGCCAAGTTATTGTTATGTACTGGTCGAGAATTTAATAGTCCTGACGCAAGAAAGACGGAAATCAGAAGACCACTAGGTTTGCGATGATACTTCTATTTCCCAAACACAAGGAGAATCAAATATCTCATACAGTAGTGTGAGAGCAATATATATATGAATGTCCAACCAAGTGTGTGAACAAATCAATAGACAGTCTTAACATGATTGGCTAATTATAATGGAGTATCGATCCATATATACATAGCGAAATATAACAGACTGTCAAACAAACACACATATTATATGGATATATATATATATATATGTATATATCACCAAGATCAGACTGTCAACAAACACACATATTATATATAATATAAGGGGAATATACATTGTTAAAGTAGACAGGTTCATCAATGTGAAATGGTCACAGACTAAGAGAGCAACAGAAAAAGAGACCACCATACACCTATATATATATATATATATGGATACATATCAGAAACTCTCTGTACAAATTTCTTCTGAACACACAAGTTTGGCTTCTTCAGGCGGATTCCTATTGCTTCGGCTGTATTAAGAAGATGAACTCGTAAAGTAAAATTAAGATTAGTAGGAATGAGATAGATAATTTTAAATGCAGTAGTGACGTCAACCTTATGCTCACTATGTACAAAATGGGTTGAAACAGAGCTACGAATAGATCTCGTTTGTTCCTTCCTTAACCATGCTGGATGATGTTGGGAAATACGATGATGAACCAGCCTAATTGTACGCCCGATGTCTCTGGCTACGCAGCTGCAGTCAAACTGGTAGATACACATAGAAGAGGCGAATTTAGGTAGGTTATCCTTATTACTCGAACGTAGTATAGGGTGGGTTGTGAAGAGACAGCGTACCTCTGTTGCATAATAATCTCTTTTAACTGGATTCTTCAGGCGCTGTGTAATTATTTCTCTGATGTTATCACCGAGGAAGTGCAGTTTCATGAACAGTGGTATTTTCGGAACTGTTGCTATAGTGACTCTCGTAGGTGATGAATTCATATTTTTCCCAATGAACTTATATGTACAACCACTTTTTCCAAGTAATTCTACAATAACCTTAAACTCCTCATTGAGGCAGTCTTCTGAGCAGATTAACCTAGCTCTATGGACCTGATACTTTACCAGGTTACGTTTGTATTTCAAAAATGCAAAACGCAAAAAAAAATGGGCGTATAGCCTTGTTGTTGTAGGTTTCCTGTACACACTCCTTCTTAGTGTGCCATCTTATTTCCTTGCCATGAAGACGCCTAGGAATGAGATACTGTCATTAATTTCTTTCTTTCTCTATGGTAAATTTTATTGCTGAATGTGCATCATTAAACTTGTCAAGGATGTTCATTGCATGATTCTCATTTTTCATGACCAGAAATGTATCATCCAAATATAGAAATACAAAATGAAAAGCGAATTCAAAATTCCTTGTCTTGATATGAAACTACCAAGAAGACCTGAACGGACCTTTCTTAAGTACGTTGAGCCATTGAAAATCTACGTGGAACAATCAGCTGACAGGTTTCTACATTTCGATGTCTGTTGAAATAAAGTGGAATCAACGTCGTACCTTGGCATAGGTATCAAACGGTTCTGCAGCTGTAAAACTCTAGGAGAAAAACTAGAGTATCTGAAGGAAATCTTCATCCAGAATGGACACCCACCAAGATTCACTGACATGAAAAAAACCAAAAGTCCAGGTAAACGAACCATTACTTGTACTAAAAACGAAACTTTGCATAGACCTGGATTTCAAGTGGGACATCCTTAGGAAGAGATTTCCATATTCTTTGAGAAATACATTCTTCTCAGAAAGCTAAGGGTAGTGTTTTGTAGTCGCCTACTGGTCTTCAAGGTGCTTAAATTCAAGATTTTATATCTGACCACTTCTTCGTGTATTTTCCTGAAATTATAAAGACCAAGTTATAGAAAGCAATATGACGACAACATCTATGAATTTATAGTTTAGGTTTTTCAGTCTTGCGTGTAGCCAGTGGATGTTTGACTCATGCATAGGTAATGAGAACGTGAGTTTTTAGACTGCTTTGATTCAGTCCTGTAGATAACTTAAAAAGACAAATCACGTAGGGCTAAATAAACAAAAATTAGGAAAGGCCCTTACAGTGAGCTAATTCTCCCGTTTCCCTTATTGATAAACAAAACAGGATAAATGACGTCATTTAATAGATAACTCCGAAAAAAGGATTGCCTGCCACAAACAACAACAAACCAAGTGAGATTAGGTTAGAGAGAGACTGCGAAATCGATTTTTGGTACAGAACTGAAAAAAATGAAATAAGAGACATTGTACTGAAGTACGCATAACTTCTTTTATTGACTTAATTAAATATATAACGTATAAAACAATATATATATATATATATATATATATATATGCGTCGATGGCACAGTGGTTAGAACTCTCGCTCACCATGCACAGGGTCCGGAGTTCGATCTCCCGCCGTCGCACTATTGTTATCTATGGTCAGCCTTCAAAATTTGGGCTACCGATATCCATGCTGAAAATTCCCTACTTGTACCAAAAATACGGTGTGGAATCAAGCTGTAATCACAAAATAAATAAATAAATATATGTGTAGAAGAACGTTAATCTTTAAGCACCAGTAAGGACCAAAGAGCAAACGACCTAGAACGCACCAACCTCATAATAAAGGCGAATTGCACGTATAAAATACGCATATTCTCGAAAAATATGAATTAAAAGGCATGAAACTGTTACACAAGAAACCTTTTGCTGACGTTTGACAAAATTGTTTCTCAGTTTTGGATTGGAGTGTTAGTAGAATAATTTAACCACATTCTGTGCATGTGATTATCTAGTCTTCTGACCCTAACTTTTCCTTGACCTAAACCGTAACTTTCCCCGACCTAAGCTGAAACTTGCCAGATATCTCGTCTAAACAACACAACACCTCATTAAGCACATTTGACTCATGATTACAATTTTATTTACCGGGTTCCACTAACTTGCTTACTGAGTGTTACAAAGTAACTGGTGCGGTAGCACTCCATTGGCATTTGTTGGTGCTTAAAGTTTAACTTGGCGGAGTATGGATTTTCAGAAAAAAGTGTCTAGGGTATAAGTAGAATACTGGGCATATGAGATGCAAACGCACAAGTGAATTTGAGCCGACCGATCATAAAATAAGTGATTTCTACACGAAAAAGACGATTATTTCTAAGAGAATTCATGAAAACACACTAAACAGGGTATCCTCCTCTGACATGACTTAAACATACGTCCTAGTTATAGTCAGGAGTCTCAATTCTTAAGTTAGACCAGTTCCTGTACATATATTCACCAAGGCGACGTAAGGTGAGGTTTCCTTGTAATCTGCTTATCGTTCTTATCTTGTTTCGCAGTCTTTCCAAAAAGCCCTTGGTTGAATTACTATGATTTTCATCAAAAGAATCCACGACTACTAACTTGGAAAATCTCGATAATAAAATAAATTCAAATAAATAATGACAGCTCCAAACCTACACCTAATTGCAACCCTAACCTTAATCCTAACCCTATTTATAACCCTGATCCTAATCTTAACCCTAATCCTAACGAACTAACTATTAACACATTATTCAAACAGTACTTAATAACGTGATCTGGGGAAATTTGCTCCTTAGTGGCTGAAGACCATTCATATTAGCACTATAACAATGATAGATATCGTTATCCAACGACTAGTATGACTTCAAGGTCAATGGAGCGTTCGTACCTCCTATGACCTGATAGTTCAGCTTCCCCAAATGCTTTATCTACCCTGGCTAAATCCAAAAAGGTAGGAATGATTTGATATGGAATAACCTTGCATTGTGCTCCCTAAATTTGATTGACTCTCAAAAGTTAGTTTTGACAAACCATCACTTTGTCTAAGGTAGTTTAACTTCACCGATGCCTATTCAAATTTGTTGCAGAAGGTTCAAAATGATTGATTAGTAGACGGCTAAATGAACACTTTTGAGATACCTTAAAAGCAGATTTTTATAAACATTTCATTTAACAGAAACTGAAGCTTTGGAAATAGTAGAACAATGAGTTATTACTACTTAGGAGGTATGCACGCTACCCACACAAGCCAATTCTAACGTATAACACCAATATATATATATATATATATATATATATATATATATTAATTTTCATTCTAAGAAATAATATACGTTATTTCACTGATATTCATAGGAAGTAATAAATCTATTAGGAAGCTAAAAATGACTCTGAATTGTTCCTATTGTCATTTTCATCCGCATATTGTCATAATGACAGATAAAATTTCTACTTTACTCCATCATTTCCGTAAACAAGTTCTGATTACGTATTTCTAAGTCTAGTCTTATTCGTTGTACAAATTTAGCCTTGCTGATCTCCTTAACTCTGAATAAATAAAACTACCGTTTATATACTCTTCACCTTCTATATATTTCTGATACACCCACCGGCGAAGATAAATTTTAGGCCCCAACAGAGTATCTAACAGAATCATAATAACCTTCGGAAGAGTCATAGCCCTGAAAGGTAAATTTGGTCTTCTCAGCATAAGTCTTACCCTAATCATTCCCGACCTAGGCCTTAATCTATCTCAAACCAACCCTAATATCTCGCTAACTAGGTTAGTTGGTCACTAGTATTATTTCCTCTAGTTCCTAGATCATTACACGGCTTAAGCCGCACGTTTCCATTTCGTTCGGTTCTCTGCTAAAGTTTTCACCTGGCTCCATGACTGCCCACAGGCTTTCGTCTTCCTTTCAAGTGACCTACTCCATGTCACCCTTGGACGACCAACTCGCCGCTTCCCATTCGGGTTCCAGTCGAGGGCTTGTCTAGTGATGTCAGTCACTTGATGGTTTCCTCAGAGTATGGTCAATCCATCTCAATTTCCTCCTACCTATTTGTTGCACAATCGGTTCATGGTTAGCTGGCTCCCAGAGATCCCTCCCTGTTGCTGATCTTTTCTGACCGGCCATATGATCTTGAGTAGTATTGAGCGAAGGCAGCTGTTGATGAATGTCGGTAGTTTGTTCGAAGTACTCTTTATGACGCGCCAAGCCTCTGATCTGTGTAGTAAGTAACACTGACTTCACATTGAAGTTGAAAATCCGGATCTTGTTTTTCATGCTGAGCGCTGTTGACCTCCACGCAGACTTGAGAGTAATGAAAGTTTGACTTGGTTTCCCGATCCTTGCTTTGATATTTTCGTCAGTCCCGTCCGTCTGTATTTGAAACGATGCTTCTCAGGTTAGTGGGCAAAAGAGGTTGCTTCTTTCAAATTTCTCCGATTTATTCTGATTGTTGTCTGTTGTTGTTACTGGGGCTGTTGCTATTGGCCAGGAATCTTCATCACCACATCTGTTTACCTGAAGGCCTATCTTCTTTGGATGCTTCTTCTATCGCCAACATGTTGCTTTTCAATTACACAACTTCAAGTTTGTGAGAAGTCAGACATATATCGTCAAAAAATTCTCGATCCTCCGAGTTTTGTGTGGGTCCATTTCATGCCTGAATTTGGTCAATCCGACGCTCTATCTCGGCTAATTAGCGACTATCCTGCATCAAGTGAAGATATGGTAATTGCATCGATCGCCACCAAAGACTATGCAGTTAACCTCATCGACAATGCTGTTCGATCTCTACCAGTAACGTTTGCAGAAATCCAGCGAACTACAAGCACCGATGCCACCTTACGACGTGCTACACAGTATGTATCCAGTAATTGGCCAAAGATTAAATATAGTGGAGACCTAAAACACCTGTTTGCCCGTCGTGATTCCTTATGTGTTGTAAAAGATTGCTTGATGTTTGGAGAACGCGTAGTGATACCTGAAGCATTACGAAATAAACTCCTGAAACAGTTTCACATGGGACATCCTGGTATTCAGCGGATGAAGAGTATTGCTCGCAGCTACGCATACTGGCCTAATATGGATAAGCATATTATCGACTTTGTTCAACGATGTTCAAAATGTCAACAATCAGCAAAGCTACCCCACCAGCTACCTCCCGTACCGTGGCCTCCAGCATCCCATCCTTGGTCCAGAATTCATATTGATTTTGCTGGCCCTACAAATGGTGCATATTATTTAGTGGTGGTAGACGCTTTTTCTAAGTGGCCAGAAGTTATACCAATGGTTTCGCCGACAACGTCCCAGACTCTCAAAGCTCTCACTGACATATTCTCCCATCATGGTCTCCCAGAAACCATAGTTACAGACAATGGTTCGCAGTTTACCTCTCATCAGTTTCAGCAGTTCTGTCGTCAAAATGCTATCGAGCATATGTTCACACCGCCGTATCATCCTCAGTCAAACGGCCAAGCGGAACGTTTTGTCGACACTTTGAAGAGAGCCTTACTCAAAGCAGAGGGAGAGGGGACACCATTTGACATCATCCAAAAATTCTTGATGGTGTACCGTACAACGGCGAATGAGTCAACACAGAACAAGAAATCGCCGGCAGAAATTCTTTACGGACGCAAACTTAGAACGATTCACAACTCAATGTTACCACCGACACTCAAACGTGCCGACGCATCATTTCGGAATGAAAAAAATTTGATGTTGGTGACCCTATCTATGTCCGCGACTATCGAGCAGGACATAAACCTTGGAATAAAGGTTCCATCGCAGCACGACGTGGTCGAGTTATGTACGACGTGAAAGTTGGTAATGATTTATGGACCCGTCACTACAATCAGTTGCGTCCAAGAAACTCAAATATCCCTACCAGTACACAGTCATCCCTACCTCTGGATATTCTCTTGGATACTTTTAACTTACCTACGACTGACAAAACAGAAAAGCAAAAGTGCGCAGCCCAGACAACTCCAGACAAAGCAGAAGCCGCAAACTCAACAAGCAGACGAAGCAACAGACGTCGACAACAAACTGAACGGTTTCAGATAAACCCCAAGAAAGCACGCTATTAATCATCAATCTTCTCAAAAGGGGAGGTGATATGTATCCATATATATATATATATATATGTGTGTGTATGGTGGTCTGTTTTTCTGTTGCTCTCTTAGTCTGTGACCACTTCACTTTGATGAACCTGTCTACTTTAACAATGTATATTCCCCTTATACTATATATAATATGTGTGTTTGTTGACAGTCTGATCTTGGTGATATATACATATATATATATATCCATATAATATGTGTGTTTGTTTGACAGTCTGTTATATTTCGCTATGTATATATGGATCGATACTCCATTATAATTAGCCAATCATGTTAAGACTGTCTATTGATTTGTTCACACGCTTGGTTGGACATTCATATATATATATATATTGCTCTCAAACTATTGTGTGAGATATTTGATTCTCCTTGTGTTTGGGAAATAGAAGTATCATCGCAAACCTAGTGGTCTTCTGATTTCCGTCTTTCTTGCGTCAGGACTATTAAATTCTCGACCAGTACATAACAATAACTTGGCGACGAGTACATAACACTTTCCTTGCCTTGGCCATCGTTACATGAATGTATAAACCGGACTGCTTCACTCCCCCTAAACTTTTAAAAACTGTAAAAACTATGTGTCTTAATTATTTTATTTTTTCTGACTACTTCATCTTTAATTACATGTTATTCTTTTATAATTATTTTATTCTTATGATTGCTTCAACCCTTATTACAAATTATCATTTTCCAAATTGTTTTATTTTCTTTAACAATCTGTCACGTAATCAACCTGTGCACACGCTTATTCCCTAATTACTTTTCATTTTTCTAAAATTATGCATTATGCAATCCACTTGTTGTAACAGTTTCTACCTTTTAAATGTGTATAATAATTTTCTTTGTTAATTATCCCCCCATTGACATTTTGACATTGAATAATTATTGTTAACAAACCTATCAGTGCCACTTGATTGGTAAATTGTTGTATATTGTAATTAAAATGCTACATATATTAGAGTAGAGCCAGCGATGGGGATCTAATTCAAAAGTAAATATTTCTTCACTCAATCTTTCTGTTTTCTAAATAAACATTTGAGTTCTAATGATTACGGGTTCTAATTAATATCTGAGAAGCACATATGTCCGAAAGGAAACATCAGTTGATAAAAATAAAGGCTAAATAGTTTAAAACTACACAATTTCACTGGATATCTTCATCTCCACAGCTGTACTTCATAATCAAGGAAGAAATTTGAAGGTCTCCGCATTGATACCCTCAAACTCAGCAGATTTTATTTTTAAATTTTTTGATTACAGCTTGATTCCACACCGTATTTTTGGTACAAGTAGGGAATTTTCAGCATGGATATCGGTAGCCCAAATTTTGCAGGCTGACCATAGATAACAATTGTGCGTCGACGGGGGATCGAACCCAGGACCCTGTGCATGGTCAGCGAGAGTTCTAACCACTGTGCCACCGACGCATATATATATGTTTTATACGTTAAAACTGGCTTGTGTGGGTAGCGTGCATACCTCCTAAGTAGTAATAACTCATTGTCCTACTATTGCCAAAGCTTCAGTTCCTGTTAAATGAAGTGTGTATAAAAATCTGCTTCTAAGCTATCTCAAAAAGTGGAAGCAATACAGTTAACAGCTGAGTTTCGGAGCAAACTATGACTTCTAGTCACACTGCAACATCAGAGACTTCATTCAGTGTCATATATAAAGTACAATTCAGCGATTCTAAAGAATTTCGCTTACATCTTCCTCAAGAAATCAAAACTCTGGTAATTCATAAGCAGAAACGTCTTATACGGCCACTTTTACTACTGTGAACGACGTCTTCCTAAAAAGTTGTTCAATCAACTTCATATAATCTTTTTCATTTTTCAATTTTATTCATTATTTTTTAAATTTTATTTTGGTAACTCATTTTCAGTCTAATTTCCTCACTTGGCTGGTTAGTTGTCAACCCTCCTGATTACGTAAGACTATCTACAATATTTTTCAAACGTTGTTACTAATTATACACTTCGGTTTATTTTATCACTAATTGTCAGTAACTCTGATCTCTGCTGTCGATTGGCATTGTATATATAACCCCGCCCCCGAAAGAAACACTGACTTATTTGGCAGTGGCATAGTGGTTAGGACTCTCGTCGGCCATGCACATGGTCCGAGGTTTGATCCCCCGTCGACGCACAATTGATATCTATGATCAGCCTGCAAAATTTGGGCTATCGATATCCATGCTGAAAATTCCATACTTGTACCAAAAATACGGTGTGGAATCAAGCTGTAATCAAAAAATTTAAAAATAAAAATCTGCTGAGTTTGAGGGTATCAATGCGGAGACCTTCAAATTTCTTCCTTGATTATGACGTACAGCTGTGGAGATGAAGATATCCAGTGAAATAGTGTAGTTTTAAACTATTTAGCCTTTATTTTTATCAACTGATGTTTCCTTTCGGACATATGTGCTTCTCAGATATTAATTAGAACCCGTAATCATTAGAACTCAAATGTTTATTTAGAAAACAGAAAGATTGAGTGAAGAAATATTTACTTTTGAATTAGATCCCCATCGCTGGCTCTACTCTAACATACACGTATGGCATTTTAATTACAATATACAACAATTTACCAATCAAGTGGCACTGATAGGTTTGTTAACAATAATTATTCAATGTCAAAATGTCAATGGGGGGATAATTAACAAAGAAAATTATTATACACATTTAAAAGGTAGAAACTGTTACAACAAGTGGATTGCATAATGCATAATTTTAGAAAAATGAAAAGTAATTAGGGAATAAGCGTGTGCACAGGTTGATTACGTGACAGATTGTTAAAGAAAATAAAACAATTTGGAAAATGATAATTTGTAATAAGGGTTGAAGCAATCATAAGAATAAAATAATTATAAAAGAATAACATGTAATTAAAGATGAAGTAGTCAGAAAAAATAAAATAATTAAGACACATAGTTTTTACAGTTTTTAAAAGTTTAGGGGGAGTGAAGCAGTCCGGTTTATACATTCATGTAACGATGGCCAAGGCAAGGAAAGTGTTATGTACTCGTCGCCAAGTTATTGTTATGTACTGGTCGAGAATTTAATAGTCCTGACGCAAGAAAGACGGAAATCAGAAGACCACTAGGTTTGCGATGATACTTCTATTTCCCAAACACAAGGAGAATCAAATATCTCACACAATAGTTTGAGAGCAATATATATATATATATATGAATGTCCAACCAAGCGTGTGAACAAATCAATAGACAGTCTTAACATGATTGGCTAATTATAATGGAGTATCGATCCATATATACATAGCGAAATATAACAGACTGTCAAACAAACACACATATTATATGGATATATATATATATATGTATATATCACCAAGATCAGACTGTCAACAAACACACATATTATATATAATATAAGGGGAATATACATTGTTAAAGTAGACAGGTTCATCAATGTGAAATGGTCACAGACTAAGAGAGCAACAGAAAAAGAGACCACCATACATATATATATATATATATATATACATATATATGGATACATATCAGAAACTCTCTGTACAAATTTCTTCTGAACACACAAGTTTGGCTTCTTCAGGCGGATTCCTATTGCTTCGGCTGTATTTAGAAGATGAACTCGTAAAGTAAAATTAAGATTAGTAGGAATGAGATAGATAATTTTAAATGCAGTAGTGACGTCAACCTTATGCTCACTATGTACAAAATGGGCTGAAACAGAGCTACGAATAGATCTCGTTTGTTCCTTCCTTAACCATGCTGGATGATGTTCGGAAATACGATGATGAACCAGCCTAATTGTACGCCCGATGTCTCTGGCTACGCAGCTGCAGTCAAACTGGTAGATACACATAGAAGAGGCGAATTTAGGTAGGTTATCCTTATTACTCGAACGTAGTATAGGGTGGGTTGTGAAGAGACAGCGTACCTCTGTTGCATAATAATCTCTTTTAACTGGATTCTTCAGGCGCTGTGTAATTATTTCTCTGATGTTATCACCGAGGAAGTGCAGTTTCATGAACAGTGTGTTTTCTGAGCTGTTGCCATACTGACTCTCGTAGGTGATGAATTCATATTTTTCCTAATGAACTTATCTGAACAAGCACTTTTCCAAGTAATTCTACAATAATCTTAAACTCCTCATTGAGGCAGTCGACTGAACTGGTTAATTTCATATCAATCATGAAGACAGAATTTTTTCAACGCGTGTTTACACCAGATGCTGTGATATATCTCATAAATAATCTTTTACTCATCAGTTGCTTTACCATAGACATGTTTACTTTGTAGCTGAAATGTGAAATATTTCTATTATGCTCTGAGTTATCAAATTTTGCTAGGAAAGTAACAAAATCTGTTTAAATCAGAAATTTATTATGCTCAAACTGGCGGCTGTTCGTTTTTTTCTTTTCATACAACGTTGGAGGCAGTGATCAGTTGTGAGTGGTGACATAAGGTACAAACAAGTTAATAGAATTGGCTAGAATTGTATTAAATTAACAAAGTCAAAAGATATTTACAAAGGGTGGTGGAAAATCGCTTTTTTACAAACTTAATACACGTTATTTAAGTGTTGGTTTGTAGGGATTTGATTGGTTTCCGGATTTCATCATGAGCTGACACTAGTTAGAGAACCATTGGAAAACCTGGGAGTACTGAAAAACTGTTTCATCCTAGTTTGGGACTCTTCATCAGTACGCACCCAAGGTTCGAACCCAGGATCTTTTGGTTACAAGGCGAGCTCGTATACCATTAAGCTCCTGGGACCCGATCTTATGGCAAGCTCATGAATTCTAACTCCTGCTAATTCACTATATAGCGCAACCGCTAACCAATGTCTTCGGCGAGTATTTGTCCTCACACCTGACCCGCTGCACCCTACTGGTCACGACATGTTATGTAGTTAGTCATGGAGAAGTAAGAGGCTGTACAAGTTTCTTCTGAACGCATGCACACACATAGATTTGGCTTGTTCAGATGAATTCAGATTGCCTTTACTGTATGTAAGAGTCGTACTCGTAGACCATCAGGCGAGAGGGTGGGTGATGATATATGATAAATTACTTCAAAAGCTGTGTTAGAGTTAACTTGATGTTGAGTATCGGTGAGATGAGCAAGTACTGAGCTGCGTATAGTATTTTTATTCGGAACTTTGCCAAACCAAGATAGAAGGTGTTCAGAAATTTGACTTTAACAGAATCTCAGAGGATGGTCATTGTCGACACCAAGGTGGAAAGAGCATGATGAATAAATGAGCCAAAAAAGGTGAAAATTCTTTGACAAGTTGATATTAGTTTCTCCTACCATGGCCCACACATTATAGGCTATAGAAGTACGCTGACAACGCAAAGAATCCATTGCAAGGAAAATTACTACATTTCAATGAGAATGAAGTTCCCGACGAAGGAATATTAAAAAGGAAATTAATAACCAACTATGAAATGCTCAGTAAGGAAAAATACGTTAAATCCATCATAATGTTCATTGTTGTGATTGATTTACAAAGAAGACAATAAGGTTGAAACTAGAACAGTGGATGATATTGTGTTGAAAGCTGTCTGCAGGCCAAAAGTTGCAGACAGCAGTTAGCGTCAATTAGAAGTTAATTGGTGGATGATGACTAACAGTGGATGCCAGGATGCGCATTTCGCCCTATTTGGGACTCGTCGACTAGATTTACCTGCATTCCTTACTGAGACTCGAGCCCAATACCCATAGTTCAAAACGCCAAAGCGTTACCCACTTGATCACTTGTACAACGAGGGCCACGTCTTGTGCAACGAACACCTGTGGTTATTTGTCTTTAATTCAATTTTGATTCTCCTGTTGATTAGCTGGACGGAAATGTTCGACCTTCAATGTTATGCTGGCTCCTAGCTTGATCCTGACGTCATTAATTTGATCATAGCTGGCAACTTAACGTTATACCACCAAATCACTTCATGTTAATCCTCAGACACCGTCGAAATGTCCGTAATAAGAGACCAGATGTCAACAGACTAGGAATATTTTGGTCCAATCAATCAACGGGAAACGTGATAATTTTTCGTTAATTTTCCACATACACTAATCTCTGTTTCTGACATTGCTACCTTATCCCTTGAAAATGTCCTCTAAATGCTTTGCGTTTTAAGAGTTTTAAGACAATAAGTTATCCATCATTTGACTTCGTATTTGAAAAGTCACTTCAAACAGTAAACTCAAATAAAACCTACTCTAGCAAACTAAAATTTGCCTATCGCTGGTTAAATGTTTGACTTAGTAGTCAAACGAATTCAAGAAACAGCTAAATATGTGCCCCAATTTCGTTAGCTTCATTATTATTCCCTTGGGTTCCGAGTGGAACATAGGACCTCAACAGCACATCTCCAAACAACACCATGCCATTCTCTGTAGTCGTCTTCAGCCTGCCCTACGACTACCCACTAGCTCTAATCTCCACCACCAAACCATCTCCCCCATGTCAACCCCGTGGACACACCAGTCCCATTCGGGTTCCACTCAGGCAGTGGTACGGGGCACCATGTAGCCTAACTGTATCCTCAGCTTAAGTGCAGTCCGTCTCCATTTCCTTTGACATATTTTTGGGCGATGAATTCTTGGCTGGTTTGTTCCAAACTTTTTTTTGTCGCTGATCCTTTCTGGCCAGCCATCTGATCTACAGTGTGGAGGCAGAGAAAGCAGCTAATGATGAAAGTCTGAAATCTATCGAAAAAATATTTTTGTGCGTTGGTTGCACAGCGGTTAAGACTCACGCTAAACATGCACGTGGTCCGACGTTCGAACTCCGGCCGACGCGCACCTGATAGCAATGGTTGGCCTGCAAAATTTGGGCTACCGATATCATAGGCTGGAAATTCTATACTTGTACCAGAAATACGGTGTGGAATCAAGCTGTAATCAAAAATAAAAAAATAAAAAATTAGTGCTGTGTGGAACCAAGCTATAATATAAAAAAAACATAGCAAGTCTCCGAAGCATATAGAAGCGATAACTTAACATCGGTGCTGAAACCCGGATCTTGTTTTTTTATGTTTAGTGCAGTAGATTTCAGAGTGATGAAGGTTTATTTTGCTTTTTTGAACCTAGCGTTGACATATACATCCATGCTACTTGTAACTGAAACGATGCTGTTAGGTAAGGGATAAAGGTAACCTTCTTTAGATGCCTCCATTGAATGGTGATTCAGGGTATTTGTTGTTGCTGGTGGTTAGAAATCCTAATCACCTCGATCTTCTTTATGTTCACCTGTAGTCCTGCCTTCGATTTTTCTCCCTTCTGACAAATTTTCAGTTGTCGTCCATCAGTTGTTTAGTCCAAACTACTTTTCCGACGACAGTATATTTGAATAAATACAGACAAACAAAACTTTGTCCAGTGAAGAAATGTTTCCAAGAGTCCATTCATAGGAATTCGATTTATTTCAAGTTTGGCTATGGATCAATATCAGTTAGATAACCATTGAAAACTAAGGAGTAACAGACACCCATTCCATCCTAGTTTGGGACTCACCACTGACACAGTGGTTAGGACTCTCGCCAATCATGCACATGGTCCGAGGTTTGATCCCCTGCGGACGCACACCTGATATCCATGGTCGGCCTTCGAAATTTGGGCTATCGATATCCATGCTGAAAATTCCATACTTGTACCAAAAATACGGTGTGGAATCAAGCTGTAATAAAAAAAATAAAATGAAATAGATAAAAAAATTCGCTGGATTTTATTCCTTCACGTTCCTAGTGAAACATAGGGCTTCAAGTTAGAGGCTTGAAATTTCGGTAGGAGTGCTGGTTATTTTTACGGGATCGAGTTGCTAGCCTCATGCCCAACCTTCCTTCTTTATCAGTCTAATTACTGATTTAGTGAGGTAAAGGGTTGTGTAGGCCGGGGACCGAACCCCGGATCACATGAGTGGATGACGAGCATTCTACCGGTGTGCCGCCGACATCCGCTGGTAGTCTCTTTGAAATCAAGAATTCGTAGAAGTCAGAATTCATGGACCATTCAATGGAGTCTCAATAGCTGAATGGTCTATGGGGTCGGATGGTAAGCTGAAGATCGTCGGTTCGGAATCCAGTGGGTGCGTACTACTGACGAGTTCCAAGCTAGGACAAAACAGCTGTCGAATACGCCTTGCTGGTTTTCAACAGTTCTTTCAATGGTATTATCAGTCTGTGATCAAACCTGAAGGAGTATCTATTTTCAACGACTTTGTTTCCAAGTCAAATGTATGCTTTACTAATAACGGTTGAATCGATACGCATATGATAATGACAATTTATATGATTGTCAAGAGAGTACAATTGAAGTAAATTAATATTTAGAGGTGTAGAGTGGATCGCAAATTGAAATAAGAATGACATTAGTCATGACGTAACCAAAGAAAAATGTTAAATGGAACGAAGGAAGCAGAAGAAAAACTATAAAGACCAAGTTACAGAAAGGAATTGGACAACAACATCTATGAATTTATAGTTTAGGCTTTTTCAGTCTCGCGGGTAGCCAGTGAATGTTTTAGTCATGCATATGTAATGAAAACGTAAGTTTTTAGACTGTTTTGATTCAGTCCTGTAGATAACTTTAAAAGACAAATCACGTAGGGCCAAATAAACGAAAGAAGGAAAGGCCCCCTCAGTGAACAGATTCTTCCGTTTCCCTTATTCATAAACAGAAGCAGGATAAATGACGTCAATTAATAGATAACTCCAAGAAATGGATTGATTGCCTGCCACTACTGAAATTCATTTCAACTAACCAAGTGAGATTGGGTTAGGAAAACACTACGAAGTTATTTTTTGGTAAAGAATTGAAAAAAAATGAAATAAGAGACACTGCACTGAAGTACGCATAACTTCGCCTCTTTCATGTGTATCTACCAATTTAACTGCTCCTGTGCAGCCAGTTACATAGGCCGTAAAATTAGGCGTGTTTCTTGTCGGATTTCCAAACATCACCCTGCATAGTGGTTAAGTAAAGGACAAACAAAATCTATTCGCAGCGCTATTCCATCTCATCTTGAGGATACAGAACACAAGATTGATGTTAACAAGCCAGCTTTCGAAGTCATTTACCGCAAACCAATAAATCTCAACTTCGCCTTAACAGTTCGACTACAAAATATTACTGAGGCTTTGGGGATCCATATTAACATGCCTAATTTGTGCATCTAAAAGAAGTTGGTTCAGAGATTATCCTTACTTTGGCCACCTAGGTTCAAATGATCCTGAATTTTTGTAGAATTTTCCTAATTTTAGTTGATATTCTATTTGCTACTATATCTTTATTATTATTATAATAATTTAAGCATCTTTAATGAACTATAATTGCATTGACCTTACATGACAAATCGATAGTATTTAAAAAACACTAATACTGTTATTGACTACTCTTCTAGAATATTCTATGTATATAAACACATATGTAATTATGGAGCCAGAAGAAGAATTTATCGGAAAGGATATTCTTTGCTCAATTATTTTGTGTTTTCTAGATGTCTGAATGAATATTTTTACTATATTGAAAACTCCTTTTATTAACTAAATTAAATATATGGTAATGTGATAGTTATAACATAAGTAATGCGGTTTCATATACTTTTGACACGCTGTGTTAATGATCTGCAGATAGTTATGTTTCCACACTGAAGGCGCTAACGAGCGATAGTAAAGTGAAAGCGCAAAGTTAAACTGTCATAGCGGAGACCAAAATGACCTTGAATAACCAATCAGAATTCGGATAAAAACACAGTCGCATAATCGTTAGAAAATGCACTAAAAGCCACTGCGAACATGATACTACACAGTATATTAGTCACGCATATGTTGTAAGAAAGTGTCTCAGTCACTACACAGATGGTGTACAGAGAAGTCACATCATGCATCATATGTGCATCCATCTAAGTGATTGTTGGTCAAGGTTCTTTGGGATCCATTTGGTATATCTGACACTGTTCTCTAACCTACCCCTAACTCCTAATCCTTACTTTTATTCTACTTCTAACCTCAACTATTGACCCTAAATCTTTGTCTAAAAAGGTATAACTCCGCCTAACAAACTAGATTTGCAGTAAAAGTACCCAGAGAATAAGTAGAATACTGTATCTACCCTGTCCAAGTCGAAAAAGGCTAGCATGATTTGATTTTTGAATTGATTCCACGTGGCATTGTCATTGTCTGGTTAGTTCTTGAACTTCAACTTTCGTAAGACCTTGAATTTGGCTATGATACTTTGATTTCGCCAGTAAAAATAAAATAAAATTTGTGCTGTCATTTGCTTTGCGAAAATAGAAAATAGGTAAAATATTAACACTGAAGATATATTAAAGGCGACAGTATAAATAAAAGAGAAATAAAGCAGTTAATAAACGAAAAAGACTGAGAACGGTAAACACGCCTACACTATTGTCGTTATTATTCCTCCAATGAATTCTAGGTGGAACAGTAGGCTTCCTAATAAAATCTCTATCTCTCTCTATTCTCCACGACTCGTTTTGTCTAGATTCACGATCGTCCATGAGCTTTCATTATCTCTTCATATAGTATCCTCCATACCACTCTTGGATTCCTAACACGTCACTTCCATTAGGTCCCTACTTTTAAAAAGCCATCATTAGAAGAAAATACGGTTCCTAATTTCAAAAATGTGTACTGCTGTTCAGCGATGGGAAGCGCATACCATCATTTCTTATGTGAGCATCGAGTGACTGCGCACAATATAAGTTGACGCTGTGTGCGTCATCAAGGTCAAATAGCATCTATCCGGATGACACAAGTACACTGATACTAACCACATCATTGAGAGCCTTCTTCAAAGTGTTGCTAACTACAGAGTTAAAGTGAACTAGCTAAACACAGCTAACTCCTTTTATCTCACTGCATACTGGCCAGATTAGTAACTGACAGTATGCTCTCTGTCTTCCGAAAATGCTTTTGTATACACATTTCAGGATATTGGCATACAACTAGAGTGTCTTTCTTTAGTGGACAAGTGAAATAAATGACGTGCGAATCGAAGGCAGTACGAAAGCCAAGAAATACAGTGGTTTAGTCACAACATGATTTCAGTTAGAGAACCACTGAAAACCAGGTAGTAGTCAGCAGTTGTTCCCCCTTATTTTGGAACTCTACAGATACGCACCCCCCGGGGGGGGGTCATGGGTTTGTGCTGGTTCTCTAACGGATATCACTTCGAGTAAGTGATGAATGGTGAGCACACTCATGGTCAGTGGTTCCATGATCTATTGGATACAGAGTAAATAATTGAATGGTAAAACATTTTTTTCACGAGATAGTAAGCTTGCTATTTTTAAGGAAGGTGGAATAATATCCGCACTTTAATCATACTGTGAGTCAATAAACTGTGTGAGATTTATTACTCCCCAAACAGGGCGGCCTTTGACTCCGTGGATCGAAAGGTACTATGGCAATGTCTGACTGTGAAGGGAGTGCCAAGAAAGTACATTGCACTAATCAAGGCACTCTATTCAAACTCACGTAGTCGTGTAAGGGCTTATGGGGAATTGTCATCTGAATTGATAACAACCAGTGGTGTCCGACAGGGATGTCCACTTTCCCCATTTCTGTTTAACTTCATCATAGATATGCTGATGGAAGTATCCTTAACTGAACGTAATGACTTAGGAATCGACTTGTTACCAGGGAATAATCTTATGGACTTAGAATATGCAGATGACATAGTCCTGTTAGGTGAGGATGCTGACAAAATGCAGAGCCTTCTGAACACCTTGAGCAGCAATCTTCGTATGTTTGGCATGCGATTCGCCCCTACAAAATGTAAGATGCTGCTACAGGACTGGACCACGTCAACCCCTAACTTAGTGATAGGGAGTGAAGTGATGGAACATGTTGACCACTTCACCTATTTGGGAAGTTGTATTAGCACCAACGGACTGATTGGCGATGAAATCTCAGCACGGATCCGAAAAGCTCGAGCTGCTTTCGCTGACTTACACCATCTCTGGCGTAGGCGTGACATCCGGTTATCAACCAAGGGACGTGTGTACTGCTCATCAGTTCGCTCCATCCTTCTCTATGGCTCTGAAACATGGCCAATACGCGTTGAAGACATGAAAAGGTTGACTGCTTTCGATCATAGATGTCTGCGATCTCTGTCTCACCTTAGGTGGTTTAATAAGGTAAGTAATGTTGACGTTAGGCGTAGAGTGTTGGGCAAAGAGGGAAAATCAATCGACGAGGCTATAAAGTTACATAGACTGAGATGGCTAGGTCACGTGCTGCGCATGCCTAACCATCGCATCCCCCAACGGGCATTACTAGCTGATATATGTGCAGGTTGGAAGAGAGCCAGTGGTGGCCAAACAAAAACATGGCCACATCAATCCATGAAATCCTTGACAGTTAAACTGAGTCAGGTAGGGAGATGCAGACTCCCGGGTTGGGGCCCTCGGGACTCCAGGAATCAATGGCTGGAGACAATATGTGACATGGCTCAAAATCGTTGTCAATGGCCAGCGCAGATGTATTCAGTCTCTGTAATCTTTCATATTCCTTCCTACCATTACCCATTCTGTTTCACTCTTATACTTGTCAGACTGTATTGATTCTCTTCACTCATCTTCTTGTCTACCTCTGTGTGCTATTTGGAAGGTGGCAACTCGAACTGGTGCACTTCGGTGCCAAGTTCTATGTTGAATCCAGACAGAGACAGACTCCCCAAACAAAACACATAAAACAACTGATTATCCCAAAAGACAGCTCTAAGAGACATGAACTAAACTACAGTCCACAGGGGTCCAGAAAAACGTTAGGAGATACGTTCGCACCGTTTCTAATGACCAAGAAAGTTGGTTCTGCCAACTATCCCACTCCATTTTTTGGAATATTTTATAACTCATATGTGATTTCAATGAATCCGTAAAATGCGTCTACACTGTTTCAACTCAGTGGGCACCCTCTCTGCCATGTTAAGACAATAGATAGAAGTCACTTGGCTATGGTTGTGAACTCGTGGTCAAGTGAAAGAAAATAGACTTAAACGTGTTTACGTCAGCCACTATCACATCATATGCAGTGAGGCCTATTAATGTACGGAAACTGATACAGAGACTTCAGAAGTCAGCTAAATTAATTTCACTTGCAAGAACCAATAAAATTTTTGAAGTTGAAGTCACATTTCAGGATATGTTTTTCTACACCAACACTTCAGTTAAATAACCCACTATATAAAAAAGTTATTGCACAGTTAACTCGCCCGTGAAGTACATGGTGTCTGCGGTAATGTTTTGCTGAAACCTTTCTAAAAAAGAAAAGCCATGCTGAACACCCCTATTATATTACATTATTACTATTCCCTTTGGTTCTAAGGGGAATACAGGAATTCAGCAGCTAATCTCCATTTCGCCCTATTCTCTGTGGCCCACCTCATCAGGCTCTACAACTACCTATAGGCTATCATCTCTGCAGCATACGGTCTGCTCAGGGTCACCCTCGAACCCACGCCCAGCTCTTCTTTGCCTACTCGGCTTTCATTCAACTGCCTGGAGCACAGAGTCATTTGTGTGTGTCCATGCCACCTTCACTTTCTTCGGGATTTTTCTTTAGCAGTAGAGTCTTAACTGGTTCATTCCCAGAATTTGTCGTTGGTAATTCTTTCTGATCTGCGCTCCAATCCTCACTGAGGATCAAACAAATAAAGCTACTAACAAAAGTCTGCATCAGGTTGCTATCGTGACGCTCGCGCATTTAAAAAAAAATTGTTTTTTAATTTTTGATTGTAGCTTGATTCCACACCGTATTTCTGGTACAAGTATAGAATTTCCAGCATATGATATCGGTAGCCTAAATTTTGCAGGCCAACCATTGCTATCAGGTGCGCGTCGGCCGGAGTTCGAACGTCGGACCACGTGCATGTTTAGCGTGAGTCTTAACCGCTGTGCCACCGACTCACTCTTGTAGGAGAAATGATTCAACACTGAAGCTGAAATTCTGAATCTCGTTATTTGTGCTGAGTACACAAGATTTTCAAATTGTTTTCAGAGTGATGAAGGTCTGTCTTCTATGTATGATCCTAGTGTGTAAATCCACATCTGTGCTGTCTTGTGTATCTGAAAGGATATTTCCGATATAAGTGTAGGAAGTGACATCTCTCAAATTTCTGCTGTTGATAGGAATTAGTGCTCGTTGTATTGATGCTCACGGGGTATCATCATCACCCCCACCTTCTGTGTGTTTGCTTAAATTCCTATCTTGGCTGCTCACCTCTTCTGTCAACTTGTTGGTTTCCACTTGGAAGTCTCCGAGTTTGGGTCTTTAATGAGGAATTGAAATGTCGGGAACTTATTCACGGTTTGAGATCACTTTTATTATCTGCACTTTCTATGGAAAAAAAAGAAATTTTTGAGACTATTTTGATATTACTGCCTGGCTGTTTAATAATTCAGCTAGTATTTGTATTCACTACTAGCAAGCATATGTCAGTCAGCGGAATGACTCTGAGGATTTCCTTAAATTAATTCATTGGAATATTGATTTCGTCTAAATATATTCCGATGTTGTCGTAATTACAAATTAATGCAGAAATGACAGATTATAATTCAATCATATGATCATGGAAACTGAGATTTAATTATATTGACGCAAAATAAGGATAAAAGCTTGTTTCCTTCCTAATGGAATTTAACACACCACGTATTTATGGAAAAATAATTTTATCAGATAAAATAAGTGTAACGGAGTAACTGTTGGAGAAATCCCTCCTCAACGACCTAACCAGAATATTTATGCTTTCTTTTATTCCTTTACGTCCCCAGTGGAACATCGGGCTTGAAGCTAGCTAGAGGCTTGAAGTTTCTGTAGCAGTGGTGATTATTTTTACAAGGTGGAGTTGCTAGCCCCATGCCTAACCTTCCCTCTTTACCAGTCTTATTACTGTCCTAGCGAGGTAAAGGAGTGTATCGATGAAGATCTAACCCCGGAACATCTGCGTGGTTGGCAAGCACTCTACCACTTTGCTTGTTTGGATATTTTAGCTAGCATTTTAATCCTTATCCGTTTTTTCTCTTAGATTGTATACCAGTGTCCTGACTGATATTTGTATAACAAACAGTGACTTAATCTTTATTATTCGTCTTTGTTCCCGTTTAAACTTTAATTTTATTTCCTCTCTTTATGGTTATCCTATGATATTGATGGTGTGTTGTTTTAAGATGCGATTTTGTTTGCAGGGACTCTAGATCATTCGGATCTTGGACAGTCTGAGGTTACTGTCAGCGTGTGATCCTTTTTGAACAGAGTTCTAACCCAACCTTGCTGGGAAATATTCTACCTGACTCCAAAGCATATTTTACAGTTGAAATTTCGGTTGAATAATTCTGGTCAACAGTACTTGTTTTGTACGTGAAAAAATACTCTATCTGTGAAGCTGCCTAACACAACTGTTGAGATAATTTTGATTCTTGAAAAAGCCGTAGATCAGTCGATGAATAATCGTCTTTTTGCTGTCTTTGGAGAGTTTTGTGACTGTATGTATTTCTAGGAATTTTCGTTACAGATAGTAATAATAACATTTATAAAGGAGTATTTCAAAAAGTAAATATAAAGACAACAACAACAAAAACAATAGAAACACAAAAATAACAAAAAAAAATGCGAAAAAATACCAAGAAGTGGAATGGGAAATAAACAACATAATGAATAATATTTCAGTACTGGGTAGTGGAAGCTATGATATGTTTATGCGTGGTTGAACAGTAACAGCTATAATCATACAAGAAGTTATGAAATGTTCTTAAGAATGTTTATAGCCTTGATGATCAGTTAATTTGATTGAACTACACTAAACAATCATAAAATATACATTTCACGTTTTTCATTATAACAAAGGTTTTTCCAGGTTTTTTTTATTGTCAGCTCTAATGCGGTGTTTGTAGTGATAGTGTGAGTAATTCTGCATACCACAAAATTTTTAAGATGGTGGTAATGGCGTTCACAACTAAGATTGTCAGTTTCAATATTGCCGAACAAAAAGCAATCACAAAACTAATACTATATGGTGGTTAATGACAGGACAATTTTGTGATACTCATAGTGCTGATATGGTCGGAACCAGTAGATACACAAAAGAAGGAATAGAATAAAGAATAAAAAAATAAGCCAATGATAATAATTTTAGGTAGCTAAGTATGTTTAAGAGGTTGTTCACTATAGAGTACAAATAAGAGAGAATAAGGGAGAAATGAAAGTGCCAAAATTATGTTATTAACAACAAAGCAAGTCATAGGTTTCGCGCTTAACATTGTCTCTGTCACGTAGAACACGGGCTGGCCAAATATGATATCGTTGAGTTCCTATACTTGGTTGTACGAGCATATATTATTTTGCACTGATTTCTGGTTCTACCTGATGAGATGCAAAAAGAGAGTTGGGAATAGAGGGAGTGTTGAGGGTCAGAGAGTATGGTTTTAGACCATTTTTGCATGTATTCAGATGCTTATCTACTAATGTAGTGACGAGCTGACTGAGTTTTACACCACTACACCTACTAACTACCTTCAACACCCTTCTCAGGGTGGTATAGTCCTTTTTCAGTAGCCCAGAAAAGACTAATGGGGAGCAGTAAAGTAGAATAGGTAAGATACGAGAGTTGACAAATTGTGAAAGTAGAGGTTGGGGGATTCCAGATGGTCTAAGTTTATTAATTTAGTAGGTTAGACGAAACACTTTATTAGAAATCTTTAGGATATGAGATGGCCAAGTAAGGTCAGAAGATAGAATTAGTTTGAGGTATTCTGCATTTGACTTAGTTTCAATTTTAGCTATACAGGATGACGTGAGTTCAGAGCCGGCTTTGGTCGTTATAATAACTACATAAAGACAGTTTTTTCATAATATGATGGACGTTTATTTAAAATAAATGTTAGAGTTTTACAGTTATTGGTTTATGAAGACATTTCGGCTGAATCTTAAGTTCCCCAGAAAGGAATGAACTCTCCATTACTGCTAGTACTTTCTAATGATCATACACACATCACTGTTTTCATTACTTTGATTTACTACCAATAAGATGTGCCTAAATCTTTCAGTATAGGCGATGTTTTCTTCAGTTCAGTGGCACTGATATTTTAATCAACTCATTGGCTACAACGTCGGTCATGAAAACGTCACAACCCATCCTTTGACTATTCCATTCACAAAGGCTGTTCAGTAGACCTATTTCGCCGATTTGTCAGCAAATCAAGGCAGCTATTCTTTTACTGACTCCTTACTTTATTTTTCTATTGTTCTGATTATATAAAATAATGGTGAACCGTTTATAAATAATAATAATAAATTATAAGTAATAAATTATTCCACATAATTTGACCAATTTTTAAAAGTAGGTTACGTCAAGAAATGACATCTCATGAAGAAAACACCAGAGGGAAATGTGAGAAAGAAATCTGATGGCAAAAAAAAATGAAAAGTCCAACTGGAGAATGACAAAGATGAGGTTCTTTTATTCATATTTTGTCACTACTTAAAATAAAAATAAATTTTCATTCTATTTCATAATGAAGGCCGTGTTGGACAGTTTAATCAAAGTCAAGATGAAATGAGCTTAGTTCTTTGGATAATTTAAAAAGAAAATTAACTGTTTTAGAGCCATGGGTGATGTAGACATTTTGAAGTAAATTCATTTTATTAAGTGACAAACTAATAAAAAGGAATGATTGGAAAAACTGGGACAAGTATGGTACAGTAGGTAGGGTGTTAGGACAAATCTTCACTGCCTATGACATTGACTAGTGGTCGTGCTATGTCGTGAATTCGCAGAAGTTGGAATTCATCAGCTGGTCACTGGATTGAGTGCCAGTGCCTAAATGATCTACAAGTTAGCCTCGTAACCAGAAGGTCCTGGATTCGAGCCCTATTGATGAGTGCATAATATTCTGATATTCCACTGAATTTGTTTTGTCCTTGCTTTATCCATCACATGAAGAATTGTACAATAACTTTGACGCATGCACATCCCTTTGGTTTCCTATCCACCCTCTTATTATGTCGTTTTTCAGATTGTACGAGATTCGTCTGGAGGATCTCCTGGTTCTAGCAGCGATACTTCTTTGAAAAAGCATACATTACCCTAGAAATAAATTGGCATCTCGCTTAGTAATACCTTCAGCTGACATTCCTCAGATCTTCCGGATTGCAATTCGCTAACGCTCTAAAACTGTAAAGAAACATCAAGAAGCAAACGCCAAGAAATAAACAGGTTTCTAACAGCTCGTCACATATTTATTGGATGATTAACGAATATATAAATCATCAAACTTCACAGCTAGACACCGAATACGGTGAGCACGCCAGGGTCTAGGGGATCAAGGAAGTTCGTCAACTCACTTGAACCTCAGCCGTATCGCCGTCAACGACCAATCTGCTTATCCGAACTGATTGAACCACATGGTGGTCAAGATAATTTTGAAGGACAAGAGTTTGGTCGCTAGCTGTGATGTCAGTACCTACTTGTGCACTCTCTGAGAATCACCACTGAAAAATGCGCCTTTCGGTGTCCGTAAAAGTTGTATTCATTTTCTGCTAGTCGGGGTAGTGTTAAGAGCAACCCGGCCACCAGGTCCTCATCCGAAGGCTATTATATAACTGATGAAACCTTCTAAACAAACAACACGGCGAGGTAATCGGCATTATTCTGCTCATCCTTTACGCATACCTGTTGTTAGACAGCCCCCCTTTAATGTTCTATTAACTGGAAGTTGTGGAAAATCCCCTGAACATCGTCTAAAGACTACATTTAGTGTGACAAAAAAGCCCACATAACACATTCAGACGTCTTGTGGATTTAGTAGGGAGCATGTGCCCACGTCTGGAGTAGCAAACTAGGGCGGTGGGTTTTCAATGGTTCCCTAACCGATTTAAGCTCATAATGATATCCTGTAACCAATCAATCAAATCCTTATAAACCAGCACTTGAGATTAATTTGAAATTCCAATATTAGTTAATATAAGCACCACGCTTGACGAAGTTATCACAAAGAAAGTAGGATTATTTCTGAAGTTAATGAAAACAAAACATGTAGTACAGCGAAGAGTTTCTTTTCGGCGAATTCATTTTCATAGCTGTACAATCGCAAATGTATATATGTGATTCTGTATGTTTGTATACATTAAGTTTGTCCAACAAAATTACAATTGGTTATAGTTATTTTAACTAAACATGTGAAGATCGATAATTGGAGTTACGTAATACAAGATCAGTCAAGAAAATTAGTTGTTAATGAGATTAGGGTAGTAACAAAAGTGATGAAATGTTATAAACAGTTGTTAAAAAAGAAGTTGTGTAATAATATGAATAGTTTGATACTTGAGCTTTACTCAGGATACACATAGGAACAAAGAAGAGAATACGAAATTACGTAAGAGTTCAAAATGAATACAAGAATTACAAGCAATTAAAGAACAGGCAAACAAACACAATTATTTAATCGAAAATCAACAAATTTGTCACCATGATAGTGACAGTGGTTGAGTAATTCTCTTTTGTATACAAAGCTCTGGTTTTTCTTTGTGAATCGCCAGAGCTTCAGCAATACGAAGTAGACGAAATGTATTGCCTTTGGTAGGTTATTCGTGACTCTGTAGATTACTTTGAAGGAGGCGTTTGTTGAGATGGAATGATCAGTGTTAACCAGGTGTTCAATTATCACACTCCATATTGCACCACTATTGCCTTTTTGCAAGCATGCTGCCTGGATAGTGTTCTTGAATCCTCTTGGACAGGGTTTTCCTCGAATGACCGATGTATCTGGCTGGCTTCACAGCATCAGGCGAACTGATATATGCACATGGAAGTGGTCAGATGCGGCGAGCGTCCTGACCGCTATGCCACCGACGTGCCCGAGTTTTACACATATAATAATAATACCATTTTTATTTATTTTATTAATTAATTCATTCATTTGTTGTGTCGAAGATGGTAAAATGTGGTCTATAAGATAGTGAGTTAATTTATTGAGAGTAATCAGAGATACTTAAGCTCTGCATATTTTGTTTTTCTCTGATACAATAATTCGCTGCTTCTTTTTACACATACAGAAAACCTGGCCTAATTTATGGATTACCACTGAAGAACCTTAATGTCCTTGGAATTAGTAAATCAGCCACCTGTGATCATTAATTAATCTTTAACTACCTTGGTGCAATCAATCATTTACAATTCAGAGTCATTCTGCTTTAAACACACTGTAGACCCCAGTTTGTTGATTTTGTACAACTTTTTGTTGAATGTAAAATAAATGTCCCATTTTGGTATATCTTTTGTTTTAATCGATATCTTTGTTTTAATAATAACCTTTCCAAGTATTAGTTCGTAGGGATTTAGTAGATTAGTTACAGAATTTCATCATGAGCTGACATTGGTTAAGGAACTATTGGAAAACCTGGGGTTCTGGACAGCTGTTTTTTTACTAGTTTGGGAATCTTCAAAAGTACATACTCACACCGCGGGTTTCGAACCCAGAAGCTTCTGGTTACAAGGCTAGCGAGTTCGTGGACTATTAGCCCACTGAGACCCGATGCACTGGCCAGCTCATGAATTCTAACTTCTGCCAATTCACGGCATAGCGCAACCGCTAGCTAATGTCATTGGTGGCGAGTATTTGTCCTCACAACAGACCTGCCGCTGCCTACTGGTCACAACTTCCCACTAGAACCTCAGGTAACTACCTATCTGAATAGAGCCAGTCACTAACGAGCATCTCATTGATATTCAAGTGATGTTTTGTAGAATTGACAGAAATGAATTCGCAGATGTTAGGATTCATGGACTGGTAATTGGATCGGGTCCAGGGGGTTTAATGGTATACAAGCCCGTCTTGTAACCAGAAGGTCCTGGGTTCGAACCCCGGCGGGTATCTACTGATAAAGGGTGCCAAACTAGGACGCGGGAAACAGCTGTCCAGTATTCCATGCAGGTTTTCCAATGGTTCTCTAACTGATGACAGCTCATGATGAAATCCTATAAATAACCTTTACACTCGATTAGAAAGATGCACAATTGCTTGTCTTTGCTCCCCCTCCCTCACTCTCTGCTATCTATTCTTGATGATAAAAGCAAATTCAGCTGTGATCCCGCCTTAGAAGATATTCAGTTGTTGCAGGGCACAGTGACAGCTAATTGAGTGAAGCTTCATGGCCTAAATGCTATAAGTAAAGATAAATTTGACTCTTTAAAACCATCATAATGTAAATTCTCGAATATGTATGGTTTACCAAAAACATATAATCCTCTACGTCCTATATTGTCAATGTGCGAATCTCCAACGCGTAAACTTGCTAAATGGTTAAGTAGAATTATTGCATCCAGACAAAACACAACTCTTCAAGTATGTGTTAAAAGATGTATTTGAATTGGTTAATTTTCTTGGTGACATTTTGTGTGATTACATTTACTTACACAATGTTTTCATCCCGTTTCCTATATCTTATTTTAGCGATTTATTACTTATATGTACTATGTTAGGTTTACAATTTATGGCTATTGTTTCCGCCAGGTTGATGGTGTTGCTATGTGAAGTCCATTAGGGCCCCTATTAGCAGATATTTATATTGAGAGTTTATTAGAAAATTAAATCGAAAATGTGCCATTTTATAGAAGGTATGTCGATTATATTGTCATTATAAGTGGGTAGCCTTGTTCTGGTAACTCAATTTTAAATCGAATCAATGAACTTCAGAATAACAGATCATTTACGTCTGTAGAAGATGAAGATCGTTGTTTATCTTTCATAAACGTATTGCTTAGTCGACGGTTTGATGGATCAATAAAACAATCTATTTATAGAAAACCTACCTGGTCAGAAGTGTATCATAGTTAGCACAGTTTGTGTCCTATTCTCCACAAAAGAGCCTTAGTAAGGTGCCTCTTCTGAAGAATCCAATGAAAATGCACTGAAGACACACTTAGTGAGGAAGAAAGAAAGTTGAAACAAACTTTGGTTGATAACAATTATCCAGACAAGTTCATCATGAGACGTAAAGTAGTCGAAACCCACTCTCCAACTTGCCACTAAAAAGATGCGTACATCAAGCTACCCTATATGGGTAATCGTAGTAGCTTGGTAACTCGATAGCAGTTGAACTCTGTGGTTAAAAAGACTTTTTATGCAACCAAGATCATCATAATTGAGCATGTAAAACCGATATATCCACATCTAAGCCTTTAAAACATAAGAAAAATGATGTCACATCCCACTTTATTTATGTATTTTTGATAGGATCCCACACATTTTGTTATTGACTGTTAATCTCGCATACATGGTATATTATCATTTCTCACGCACTACGTTATTGACTATTACGATCAATTATTTCAAACGCTGTTAGCTATCTATATTGTTGTAAAAATGTATAAATACAATGACTTTCTTTGTCGTTGTTGTTGTACTACAATATACAGTCACAGTCCAGCCTTTGTCTTTTGATATTTGCGTGCTTCACTGAATCGGAAGGTACCACAAGCAGATAGGCATATTAGTCAGGCGCAGACAGAACAAGGCGGCAACGTCCTCATTTAATTCTCCTACCGTTATAACAATTTCGTTTATTTAGTTATTCTATGCACCTTTCCCCTTTACCGTTATTATTATTATTTCTATTCTCGCTCTGAATTGTTTCCGCTTCTCCCACTTGTCATTCTAAATCCAGAATTACAATTTTTATGTTTTTTATTTTGAAGATATTGAATCCCATCTTATTAAATTTCACACCATTTTATGTTTTATATTAGCTTACTTATCCAATAATTATACACACTTCCCCAACATCTATTTGTTTTTCTTTCACGTTCCCCAGTGGAACATAGGGCACCTTCAAGCTAGTGGCTTGAATTTTCTGTAGCAGTAATTTTAATTTTACAGGATGAGGTTGCTAGCCTCATGCCCAACCTTTCCTCTTAACCAGGATTATTTTGGGCCTAGAGAGGTAAAGGAGTGCGTCTGTGGCCGGGGATGGATCTAACACCAGACCATATGCATGGTCGGTGAGCGTCCTAACCGCTGTGCCACCGACGCACTCCCCAACATCTATACACTTTATGAATTATTCTATATATGGCATTAATTGTTTTGCCACTTGACATTTAACTATGATTATAATCAAAAATATTTTCATTGCATTTCATACAACTATTATTATTTCATGTGTGCACACCTTTGATCTAGTTCCCTCACCGGATATAACTTCTTAAGAACCCCATATATATATATACTATTGTCCAGCTTGACAATAAATCCGTTGAAAAGATTCTCTTCGCCGAATGTTTTGTTCTAAATATAGTAAATACTTCAATGAATTCTTCAATGGTGCAGATTTTTTTTATTTTTGATTTTTGATTTACAGCTTGATTCCACACTGTATTTTTGGTACAAGTATGGAATTTTCAGCATGAATATCGGTAGCCTAAATTTTGCAGGCCGACCATAGATATCAGGTGTGCGCCGGCGTGGACTCGAACTTCGGACCATGTGCATGGTCGGCGAGAGTCCTAACCACTGTGCCACCGACGCACAGATCAACTCGAAAGTCATTTCATTACTGTGGACAGCAAAGAAAAAGCAACAATGGAATTGCGCGAAGTATTAGAAGCATGGCGCTGTTTAAAATGTGCTTTGTATCCCCTTTGTAAAATAGCGGAATTTTTTAGTTGTTACATATTGTCCAGGTTGTAATAAAAGTCAATATTGAACATATAAATGAGATTTTATTTCAAATATTCTCGAATGTAAAGTGGGAAGATGAAAGCTAAATGGTAGTCTGCTACTCATTGGCCAGTAGGTTCAAAAAGAATCAGTTGGTATAGTAGTGAGCAACAATCCAACAATGGAAAACTGTTAAATACAACAGTGAACGACATTTAATATTGATGAAAGTCCTATCATCATAGAGATAGATTGTAAACAATCTCATTAGTATATAATAAGGATTCGGCAGGCAAAGCATGTCTGAAATTATTTGATAGTGTACATTTTACTAAAAATCTTTTCTTTTGAATGAGAATTACAATTCACATATACACTGCTGAAAACATACTCCATAATTAGGAAAAATCAATGCTCTTCTAATTAATTGAGGCTTAATTGTGATGGACTGGATTATGAGGGGCGGGAGAAGACAATAATATGTTGGATCGATTAGAAGATTCTGGAAGATAAAGACTTTCCGGATGATTTACGTCTAATGTCGTACTTACAGGTGACAACCTGCAGGTTGATAGGGGAAGCAGTGAAGTTAGAACTCCCGACCGAAAGCTGCTACCTTGACGTGGTGGTCGGGCTTGAACACCGCAATGACCTAATCAAGCTATACTGGCTGAGACTTATGTCTCTTGAGGTTCTACCATGCCAGGCAGGTTGTTTGGATAGCGGTTAAACAAAAAGCAGCTACCCATCCAATACCATGATTCAAACAAATTCACAAAATTTCATGCCGGATCGGCCGTGGCCCGGATTAACAACGACCGCGCTTCCTGCTGCCGTGTCACAGGGCAGGAGTGATAAGTATGCTACTGAGGCACACCAAACAAAAAAGAACGAACAAAAACAGGCCGCGTGTGACCGGCCTCAAGCAGTTGTCCCCTGGGCTCTGCGGTCACGCAACCAACTTCCACGGTGTGGGCAGCCGGGAAGTAACAAACGCCCTCACAATCCGAAATGCACACAAAACCTCTCTAATCCTCACTTATCTTTGTCTTCATCTTTATTACCTTGTTCCTTCCACTGATGCAACTCCTCTACTTGATGGCTCCTCACTCCCTCTTCACTCTGTGTCCACTAAAAACGACGAAAGCCAAAAAACCACCACCGATAGTCTCCTAAAGCCACGCCACCAATTTCATATAGGAGCATTTAATGTTAGGACACTTTGCCAAATAGGACAACAAGCATCACTAGCTAAGACCCTGGCATCCGAGCCATTGATGTATGTTGTGTTTCAGAAACACGCATACAAGACCCAAGTGTGGTTATTCACCTAACCCCACCTGGCCAACAGGATGAATCTTCAAAATTCACCTTGAGGGTGTCAGGAGATGCCACAGCTAGTTCACGAGGATTAGCTGGCGTAGGGATAGCTTGAGTACTAGGGCAGAAAAGACATTGCTTGACTGGATCCCAGTAGATAGCCGAATGTGTGCTGTCCGTCTGAACGGATCAGTAAGAAGGAGAAAGGACTGCACTACTCGCCGATGCCTTTTCGTAATCTCCGCCTACGCCCCCACTGACTGCAGTTCGGATGAAACGAAGGATGAGTTCTACCAAAAGCTGTCTAGTTTGGTGAGAAAGGCTAAACGCTCAGATATAGTCGTTCTAGCTGGTGACTTTAACGCTCAAGTAGGGAAATTGTGTCAATCTGAGAAGGATGTCGGTGGCACCTATGGAGTTCCGTGCCAGCGAACCGACAACGGTGACCGTCTCCTACAGTTCTGTTCAGATAATCATTTGTTTCTTGTAAGCACTAACTTTAAACACAAGGAGAGACACTGTTTAACCTGGCGACCCCCATCATCAAACCAACGCTGGACACAAATAGACCACATAGCAATAAGCTATCGTTGGCGTGGGTCGGTAGGAGATTGTCGCTCCTTCTGGAACACGTGTGTAGATACCGATCACGCACTGGTCCGGGCTCGTGTGTGCTTACGACTGAACGGACGTAGGAAACAGCTGGCGGTAAAACCATCACGTCCCCAGCTCGATCAGGAAACTAAATCCCTATTTGAGGAAGAACTAGCTAAACGCATATCTGAATTCGACAGCTGTGCTCACCCTGGAGAAGCCTGGAAGAATATTCAGTCAGCTATAGATACAGCTGTAAAAGCTGTGAATAAGGCAAATCCAAAGGTGAGTAAAAACCACTGGATTTCGACTGCCTCATCCGAACTGATAGATGCTAGAAGACTTATTCCGGCGAGCTCCGAATTCAATGAGGAGCGAAAGCTGCACAAAAGGAAACTTACTAAAAGTCTCCGCAAGGACCGTGAACAGTGGTGGGTGACAAAGGCGAAAGAGATGGAAAAAGCATCGGCGATAGGCAACACTAGGCAACTCTTTAGACTCATCAGAAACGGGTGGGAGAAGGCAAATCATAAGTGAGACTATTTCTGAGAAAAATGGCTCCTTAATTAGCTCTCAGGATAGACGCCTTGAACGCTGGAAAGAACACTTTGAGGACAATTTAACTTGCCTACAGCCACACTGAACCTCCCCGCCATCCACCCACACCCGAATGGGATATAGACACTGGTCCGCCGTCTGTAGTGAGGTCACAAAAGCTATCAGTAATTTGAAACGAGGCAAAGCGGCAGGACCCGACGGAATTATTCCGGAGGTGTTTAAATATGGGGGTGACATACTAGTTTGTAGATTAACTGAGGTACTAGGCAAAGTCTGGGAATCAGAGACAGTGCCATCAGACTGGGGTAAGTCACTTATTATACCGATATTCAAGAAGGGAAACAAGTCCTCGTGTGATAATCATAGGGGGATCAGCCTAACGAACATAGTCTCTAAAATCCTAGGCTCAGTAATCATGCATAGACTAAGCAGAACTCGGGAGGAACAGACAAGGGAAAATCAAGCAGGCTTTAGACCAGGTAGAGGGTGCATAGATCATATCTTCACTCTTCGACAGATTCTAGAACATAGACACACTTTTCGGCGTCCAACAATTGTCATATTTCTTGACTTGAAGGCGGCCTTCGACTCCGTGGATCGAAAGGTACTATGGCAATGTCTGACTGTGAAGGGAGTGCCAAGAAAGTACATTGCACTAATCAAGGCACTCTATTCAAACTCACGTAGTCGTGTAAGGGCTTATGGGGAATTGTCATCTGAATTGGTAACAACCAGTGGTGTCCGACAGGGATGTCCACTTTCCCCATTTCTGTTTAACTTCATCATAGATATGCTGATGGAAGTATCCTTAACTGAACGTAATGACTTAGGAATCGACTTGTTACCAGGGAATAATCTTATGGACTTAGAATATGCAGATGACATAGTCCTGTTAGGGGAGGATGCTGACAAAATGCAGAGTCTTCTGAACACCTTGAGCAGCAATCTTCGTATGTTTGGCATGCGATTCGCCCCTACAAAATGTAAGATGCTGCTACAGGACTGGACCACGTCAACCCCTAACTTAGTGATAGGGAGTGAAGTGATAGAACATGTTGACCACTTCACCTATTTGGGAAGTTGTATTAGCACCAACGGACTGATTGGCGATGAAATCTCAGCACGGATCCGAAAAGCTCGAGCTGCTTTCGCTGACTTACACCATCTCTGGCGTAGGCGTGACATCCGGTTATCAACCAAGGGACGTGTGTACTGCTCATCAGTTCGCTCCGTCCTTCTCTATGGCTCTGAAACATGGCCAATACGCGTTGAAGACATGAAAAGGTTGACTGCTTTCGATCATAGATGTCTGCGATCTCTGTCTCACGTTAGGTGGTTTAATAAGGTAAGTAATGTTGACGTTAGGCGTAGAGTGTTGGGCAAAGAGGGAAAATCAATCGACGAGGCTATAAAGTTACATAGACTAAGATGGCTAGGTCACGTGCTGCGCATGCCTAACCACCGCCTCCCCCGACGGGCATTGCTAGCTGATATAGGTTCAGGTTGGAAAAGAGCCAGTGGTGGCCAAACAAAAACATGGCCTCATCAATCCATGAAATCCTTGACAGTTAAACTGAGTCAGGTAGGGAGATGCAGACTCCCGGGTTGGGGCCCTCGGGACTCTAGGAATCAATGGCTGGAGACAATAGGTGACATGGCTCAAAATCGTTGTCAATGGCGCAGATGTATTCAGTCTCTGTAATCTTTCATATTCCTTTCTACCATTACCCATTCTGTCTCACTCTTATACTTGTCAAACTCTATTGATTCTCTTCACTCATCTTGTCTACCTCTGTGTGCTATTTGGAACGTGGCAACTCGAACTGCTGCACTTCGGTGCCAAGTTCTATGTTGAATCCAGACAGAGACAGACTTCAAGTGAACCTAAAGAGGACAGATGATATAAATAACGAACAATCAATAACAAGCACCAATCACCATCTTTGACAGAGATTTGAAAGAGGTAACTTCCTTCACTTGCCTAGGCACCGAAGTTTCAACTACAAACAACAGCGCAGATGAGAATGTCAAAAACAGGATTTGAAATGTAGGGCAGATCTTCATCACTCTGAAAGTGGTTTGGATATATTCTGTACTCAGTCAGCATGTATAGTAAGATTTAGATTTTCAACGTTAGTTTCCAGTCAGTCAATTTTTCCACATGGGTCAGAAACCTGCCACTCTCATCACGAAAAGCAATTCCTACAGCCAGTTGCAGAATTTTCTCAACAGCTGCCTTTGCTGACTCCATACTGAAGATCAGATGGCTTGTTGGAATGGATTAGCGAAAAGAAACTCTGAGAACAAACCAACCAAGAACTTAGCGCTCAACATGGACATGAATCGGACACACTCTGAGGAAACCATCGAATGACATTGCGTGCAAAACAGGAACTCGAATGAGAGGTAGATGGGAAATGACGAGTTTGGCCCGAGTCCGAAGAGGTCCTATGAGGGAATATGAAGGCCTACAGGCAACCTTGAAGCCAGATAAAGGGAAAAAGTAGAAAACAGAATGAAATGACGATGTGCTGTTGAAGCCCTGCGATCCATTTGGAACCCAACGAAATAATGACAATTACAATCATTATATATGTGAATTCTGACCTCCACTCCAATGAATGTATCCCATTCATGCTATGAACCCAAAAAAAAACTCAGAAATTGGAACCTAACACAAAGTACTTTACAGAGGTGAAATCTGCGTCGGTGGCACAGTGTTTAGGACTCTGGCCGACTATGCACATGGTCCAAGGTTCGATCCTCTGCCGGCGCACACCTGATATCTATGGTCGGCCTGCGAAATTCGGGCTACCGATATTCATGCTGAAAATTCCATACTTGTACCAAAAATACAGTGTGGAATCAAGCTGTAATCAAAAATAAAATAAAAAATAATTAATGAACATACAAAGTTATAATACTGATAATAGAAAGTACACCACCGAATACGTCCTTCTAACGTTGTGATAGACGCTTATTTTTTTTAAGTTATTTTCCTCCAGTTGTTCCTTTCTTTGAGACAAGACTAAACTCACCAGTTGTCCGACACTTTTTAATTATTAGATAAAGAGAAATTACTAGTGCTGTAGCCTAAGGGTGTTTTCAAATTGTTATCCTAAGCATAATCATCATAAATGGAAGTAAATTGCATTACCGAGGTAGCCTACGGTGAATAAAACGTTTCACAAAGTGAAAATAATTGTACCCTTTTTTTATTACCAAAAATTATGGATATTGTATTACGGCTGATTCAATTGTTTACTTTTTTGATTGTACCCTAGTAACTAGTGTGATGTGTCTAGTCCTTTCTTTGTTTGGTGCAGACTGAATTCTATCAGTCAGATTTGTAATGTGACCAACTATTCTAGGTAGCCACATTACACTAGTTACTAGTGTCCAATCAAAATATCCATTACAGTTCTACAAGAGGTCAATCGTGAGCCCGAATACCTCAGTGGTAACAACTCTGACTGCAGCACTCACTGGGTGACGCGGGTTAGAATATCAGAAAGGATATGATTTCCTTCAAGGTTGCAGATACGCCTTGCTCACTGACTGGTGACTGTCAACTAGCACGAAACCTAGGTCCAGGGATTCCTGTGGCCGATTACCTTCAACCATCTAATATTATCAACTGTTTCGTGTTAAATCGTCAGGACAGTACTCCATCGGATAGGATTGGAAATATTACTTAATCTGTTCACTAATTATCAGCATTAATCTGACATGGAGGTTGACAATATACGATTCACATTAAATCTATACACGTGGCATTCAAAGTTGGTAATAGTACTGGGTTATGGGAAAACTTTTCGAAAATGGTACGTGTCTGACTTCATCACTTCACCAACTTCAGCATTAAGGAAACTTCTAGTACTAGATACTTCTGTCACTTTGAAAACTAAAAAAGAAAGGAATAGCAGCAGCTCCATTTTCGAACACCATTTCATCTCTGGAAATCGAGCATACCCTCATGAGTGCTTCATAGTGCTACACAGAGTCCCTCAGTGTCGTAGAAAGGGATATCGCATACGCCATCTGCGCATAGCCAGATCATTAACTATTTGTGATCTGAAACTTGAACTCTGCATTCGAAAGCGCTGCCTACATTAACTCGCCCTACCATGCCGAGAGTAACATCGTCTTTCCACTAGCTCCTGTCCACTCAACACAATCATTAGTCATCTTATCACATTTATTAAGTAATGCCAAATTCTGCATCCCCTTTTCTAACTTCCAATTAGTTAACCTTTCTAGACTACATATTACGTTAGGTTATACATTTTTCGAAGACAAATTTTACCAATAACTGATTGGTTGTCTTATAAATTCTTTGTTAAATATAATGACGATTGTACAGCAGCTTATGAAAATGGAGAGTCAAAAAGGGAAAATTCGTTTTTTCACTGCTAACTTCCTTTACTTAAAACTTAATTAGTCGTGAATGAGAGCGTCAGCTTGTGCTGCATTATGACTTTTCTGTTCAATGAGATACAGTTGTAACTCCCTTATAGATAAGATTGTATTTTGTTGAATCACACAGTGTTATACATTAATAATAACTAACGACCACGTTTCGAGCACAAACTATTGCCACTCGTAATCATATCAAGTCAATCACACAACTTTCTTGCTTCATTTGTAAACATGAGTGATACTGATGATAATAAATTTGAATAAAAATCAACATTCAGAAATAATATGAGTGTTATCAATCAAATACAGTCAGATGGGAGATAAGACGCATGTATTTATAGTCAAAATTAGTAACTTGCTAGAATCTCATGATGTGCTTGAACTGAAATAGAATTTTGAGATTATTTATTATCCTCCTCTGATTTGACTGATTGGTGGCAATAATATCTTCCATATTTCTGGTATTTGCATTGAATAATTTCTGTTGCGTGTGTTGTGTTGCAGTAGACTCGATGAAGTAGGCAGGATTCAATAATCAATCTCTCTCCACCTACATAGATTATGTTTTAGAATTTCAACTCATCACTTTTGTTGCTATCCTCTTATCAACATCCAATTTATCTGAACTTACTAATTGTATTTTCGTTTGACAAATTTAATGTATACACACACAAAATAACCATATATATTTGCGATTGTACAGCTATGAAAATGAATTCGCCGAAAAGAGACTCTTCGCTGAACTACTTGTCTTCTGTCTACTAATGTTCAAATGGGAATTATTCATGAATTTCAACCCTCTCCCACCCTATTGTGTGGTTATGTGTTGTTAATGCATGCAGTGCAATCAGTAAGCTTTTTTTCTAAATTACTTATCTTCTCGGGGTTAACCTGTCTTACTTTAGCTAAATTCTTATGTTCCAACAATCTAACTACCCCCGACCCACTAGCTTTACCTATGTAGTTGACCTAGCTCACAGTCATTGCAAGGTATTTTGTAAATTATATTATTTTGTTTGATTGGGTCCACCGGGTCTTTTAGCCTACGTCATCAGTTAATATTATTGTATAACACATTGTGTGATTTGCCAAAATAAAATCTTATCTATAATGGAGTCATACTCTACCATAACGCCCAAGTTTTATACTTATATACATATATTACTAACTTGTTACATCAAATTTGTACCAATCATATGGTTATTTTAGTTCATATGAATGATTAGTTTTAGGTATACGAGGGCTGGGGGATAGGATGTGCATGAAAATAACAGATTGAAAGTCATCAAAACAATTAATCTACCGATGTTAACAAAAAGATTTATGAGCTTTGATGTAAGGGTGATAACAATTAAAAAATTAGAGATCAATTATTTCGTAGGGCTTAGCAACTCGCAATTGTGTGGTGATTGACAATTTCTATCTCTGTATTGTTTAAAATACTTACTGTTGACTGTTGATATGTTTCTTATATGAATTGCATAAAAATTCCGCTAAATACAAATTCCTGACTTCTGCCCTCTCTGTGTTTTGTTTGGATTCGTGTAATTCGGTCATCTCGAAATACTAATATTCCTATTACAATAAATTACTACAAATTGGCGTCGCGATGGAACTAAATAACCTGGGAAAATTCCCCATTAATGGGTCTCCGCGGGAGATTGCTGATTATTTGGAATGCTTCGATGCGTGGTGCATTTCAAAGAATGTTCGGGATGACAAAATACCAGCACATTTCATCACTGCTGTTGGGCTAGATGCATATAGCCTAGTAAAGACTCTGGCGTTTCCAGATAAACCCATTTCTCTGCCATATGCTAAGCTCCGTGAACTTCTTATAGATCACTTCCATATAACTACTTTTGAGACGAGAGAGAGGGCTCAGTTCAATAAACTGGTTCGTGCTCCCAACCAGAAGATTCGAGAGTTCATTCTTCAACTCCAAATACAAGCTTCAAAGTGTAACTTTGGAGATCAGCTGCATACTCAACTACGTGATCGTCTAATTGCTGGAATCAACATTCCTAAATTAGAGAAAGAGTTAATTCAGATTCCTTCTTGTACTTTTCAAAATGCTAAAGATGTATGTATTACATATGAAGATGTCCATAATGAATACTCTGCTCCCACTACGTCAGTGTCTGATGTTATGCTTTCTAAAGTCGAAAATACAAGTGGTAATGGAAAGCAATCCAAACTGCCGTCCACAGGTAATAGAATGCAGCGAGAGATCAAAACCATTAAACCGTGTTTATCCTGTGGAAAGTTACATCTACGAAGCACTTGCCGTTTTCGGGGTGCTAAGTGTCATAAATGTGGTAAAGTTGGACACATCAAGACTGTTTGCAGAAGTTCGAATACTTATGTTGCTCAACATTCTTATAATTCTCCCAAGCTGTCTCGTAAAATGGAGTCAATGTGTCTTTCAACCTTTCAAAATACTCAAGCTAATCCGATGAAAACCTCCACTACAAGTTCGGCAACTCAAGTGTCAACTGTTTTCAAAAATGAGGTAGCTGAGTTACAATGTGAACTGTCGAAAACACGAAAAGACCTGAATGAGATGAGAGAGCAACTGATTAAAATGGAGGAATTGCTGCATATGCATAGACTGCGTCTGTCAAATGCAGAGCATACAAGTACCCGTGAAAGTCCTGAAAAACGTTTCAAATCTCGAATTCTCAAAAAGCATCTGATGTCCACGACTTCTAATGTACGTTATTACAAAGGGAATGACTATAGACCTTCTGTTGGAGTTATACTACAAAAATCGGGAAATCGAGTGGTGAAGATATTAGACATCAAAGATCACTCAGTTCATAACGGACACCTGGACAAAGTGACAATAAATGAAGTTCCATTTATAATTGTAATAATTCCGCGACTAATCCTGATTTTGTAGGTAATTCAGAAATAAGTCCAGATAATACTGATGAAAATAATATCACAGAATCAGTTAGAAGGTCGCAGCTACTTGCAAGCAAACCGAGACATCGTTATAAATACGCAAGGAGATATTCGACGTGTGGCGGATGTGGTGATTGACAATTTCTATCTCTGTATTGTTTAAAATACTTACTGTTGACTGTTGATACGTTTCTTATATGAATTGCATAAAAATTCCGCTAAATACAAATTCCTGACTTCTGCCCTCTCTGTGTTTTGTTTGGATTCGTGTAATTCGGTCATCTCGAAATACTAATATTCCTATTATAATAAATTACTACAAATTGTTAAATTGTTACAAACAGGTTAATTGACTTTACAGGGATTGCAGTCATGTTCAAATAATAAAGTCAAAAGATAGTTGCATGGGGAGGCGAAAATCGTTTGAAACATTTGATACATATTATGTAGTTAGCCACGACAGAGAAAAAGGGAGCCGCAAAAATTTCTTTTCAATACACAGATTTAGCTTGTTCAGATGAGTTTCGCTTGCCTTTGCTGTATGTATGAGTCTTACTCGTCGAGCGTGTGGCGAATGGTTGGTGAAATACAATAAATAATCTTAAAAGCTTTATTAGAGCCACTTTGTTACCCGGTATCGACGAGGTGAACTTAGTAATGGGTGGCCGGTGGAATACACAGTAGAACTTAGCAGCATTAAAAGTCCTTCGGAAGCCCCTTCTCGGAAGTCGTGCTAAAATCCCACTGGTAACATCTCCCATGAATTGCAATCTTAACAACACCACATTTTTGGGAAATGTTGGCTGTTTACTAGCTAGGTGCATGTGTTTATTCAAAAGTTTTGTAGGATATCCACTTTACTGTAGTAAATCATGAGCGTCTGTGCGTCGGTGGCACAGTGATTAGGACTCTCACCAACCATGCACATGGTTCGGGGTTTGATCCTCTGACGATGCACACCTGATATCAATAGTTGGCCTACAGCATTCGGGCTACCAATATGACATGCTGAAAATTCCATACTTCAAGCAAAATACTGTTTGGTTTCAGGCTATAATCAAAAAATAAACAAATAAATAAATAAAATATTACAGAGTTCTTTGCCCAGTGTTTCATATGAACGAATAAATCCATTTAGTTGGAGCGATCATCTAACCAAGTTATGTTTGTATTGTAGAGGGACAAAACTCATCAACTGATTGTATCACACAGTTGAAGTAGGTTTCCAGTACAGCTGAATCCCGTCTTTCCAACTCATATCATTTATGGGTACAATGTTTTCTATCTCTCTTTTCCTTTTCTCTCTTTTTTTCTGTTATGTCCTCCTTTGTTTCTCTCTTCCTTACAAACTCTATGAAAACATTCTTCTTCATTCTTTCACACTCTGTATATCTCGACCTTTTTGTTATCGCTTACACCAGTAAATATGCTAGTAGTATCTACTTTTCCAACACCTTCAAACACTCTGTTCAATTTTGGCTTTGCTACCGACATGCCAAGATGTTGTTGTCATAATGAACTGAGATTTCCTTAATCTATGTAGAATTTCATTTATCGCTGATGTACTAAGTGGATACAATACTGTAGGAAAATGCTAAGAATTCCATTTTGTATCACAAGTACTGTTTTGAAATAAAGCAAATTATCATTATTATTCATCTACATGTTGTTTCATCTGCTCATTTAGTCATTAGAACATCCAAAAAAAGAGGTTGAGTCACTTTTCTCTTATTATTTTTTTAGTAACACAGGTGACCGGATGCGTTTTATTGAAATCCCTCAATATGTCGTTTGTTTCAATTCCTTTCTACACAACTATAAATGTATCATCAATGGTGATGATGATTTTCTAACTAATGTCACTTCCTTACGAAATTCAGGTTGAGTTCATTAAAAATGTCCTAAAACCGAAGTGCTTTATGATTGAGTAATAAAAGGTGTTATTTTTTTAAACTGACTTCTGTTAAATAAGTAATGCTCTAATGTACATTCCCGGAAATACAATATTGTTTGTTGGATGTTGAGCAATGCTTTTCAAACAATGGGATTTTTTCATTAAAACATGTAATTTTTATTATTTGTTTGTTAATAAAACAAATTCAGAATCTGATAGCATTTTGACAACATGTAGGAGTCAGTTTGTGACGAGTGCTACTGACAAAATTTATCAGTAGTATATAAAAAGACGTTCGTCGGCTTAAAAAAACATCAATTATCAAGGAGATAGATTTTGATGTCAGAGAAGGCAAATAGTGTGGCATTGTTGAGATACATGGGAGACGTGATTATTATTATTATATCCTTTAATTCCTAGAGGAACATAGGGCTTCAGCCCCATGTCACCATTGCCTTCGGTTTTCTGCCAAATTTTTCACCCCACTCCAAGTCTGCCCACATGCTTTCATCTCCTCTTCACATGACCTCCTCCAAACCACCCACACACTGACGACCAACTCGCCGCTTCCCATTCGGGTTCCAGTCGAGGGCTTGTCTATTGATGTCACTTGATGGTTTCCTCAGAGTATGGCCAATCCATCTCCATTTCTTCCCGCCTCTTAGTTGCACAATCGGTTCGTGGTTGGATCGCTCCCAGAGATCCCTGTTGGTGATCTTTTCTGACCGGCCACCTGATCTTGAGTATTGAGCAAAGAAAACTGTTAATGAAGGTCTGCAGTTTGGTTGAGATGCTCTTTATGACGCGCCAAGTCTCTGATCCGTATAGTGAGTAGCACTGATTTCATATTGGAGTTGAAAATCCGGATCTTATTTTTTATGCTGAGTGCTGTTGACCTCCACACAGACTTAAGAGTAATGAAAGCTTGTCTTGCTTTTCCGATTCTCGCTTTGATATCCTCGTCAGTTTTGCCTGTAGTTGAAACGATGCTTCCCAGGAAGGTGGGTAGGTGAAGGAGGTTGTTTCTTTCAGGTTCCTCCCATTTATACTGATTGTTGTCTGTTGTTAATGTCACTGTTGTCGCTACTAGCCAGGAATCATCATCACCTCTGTTTTTTCTATGTTCACCTGAATTGAAGTCCTATCTTTGATGCTTCTTCTGTAGCCAACTTGTTGCTTTTCACTTGCATATCTTCCAGTTTGTGGGAAATCAGACATATATCATCGGCGAAGTCCAGATCCTCCAAGTTTTTTGTGTGAGTCCATTTTATGCCTGTTTCCTCGCTGCCCGTTGTCTGTTGCATTATCCAGTCTACTTCAATCAGGAAGATCATTGGAGATAGTAGACAGCCTTGTCCCACTCCCGTCCTCACTTCGAAGGTGTTTTGATGCTGGATCTTTTGTTACGAGCTCACTGCTTAACTACTGACCAGTGCCCACTTAACTGGTAAAGCAGAACACGCGATAATCAGCGGTAAAACCAGAATCATTTATTTATGACAAAAGTGACTGTATTTATACAAAAATAAGATAGACTGTTTTTTTTTTTTTTTTGTTGAGAGTTTGGAATTGTGCAAGCGTCCAATCAGAAAGCAGAAACAAATGCATGTCAACGACATGATAATGACTTGATAATTCCATGTGTTTTGCCTCTTCCTAACACCTCCCCTCTTAAGATAAGGCTACCGGTAGCTTTTGTATCGCGGAATCACTTTTAGGTACTTTGGCGGTCTTGGTTGTCGTTGTGATTTCCTTGGCTGCTGGGACACTTTGCCTTTGTTTCGACTATTTTGGCCATGTGACGTTTTCGGATCCGTCGTATCTATCAATAGCTCAAATTGTACGTTGGCGGACTTGGAATCGTTCAACTGTTTACCAACTAGTCTATTTCTTATTTGATTGGCATGCCTGACCCAAATAAGGTCTCCAACTTTGACCTTGTAAATGACTTGGCCTTTCTTTCCAACGATCACTCCAGAAACCCATGGATGATCTCTCCGTATGTAATCACGAACCAGTACCGACTGACCAACCATGAAACTTCTTTGCTTGGTGCCATGACGTCTATTGAACCAAAATTCACTATTTCGACCACATTTGCTCCGTCTTGATGGGATCGGGATAATTGTATCCAAAGTAGTACGTAGTCTTCTTCCAAACATAACTTCTTTGAGAGATGTTTGATTTAGGCATGATGGGTTGGTTGTGGTTCGATAAATGAAGAGGAAATTGTGCAATACATCCTCTATCGATCCCTCCCCGTTTGACTTCTGAAGTGCGCGCTTGAGTGTATCAACAAAACGCTCTACTTGTCCATTTGACCGAGGATGGTAAGGCGGGCTACGAATATGCTGAACACCTAGCCGCTCACAAAACTGTTTGAATTGTTCAGCTGTAAACTGAGGTCCCTTATCGGAAACAATGATCTCTGGAACACCAAATCTGCTGAAAAGCTGAACCAACTTATTTAATACTATCGTCACTGTGGTATTTTGCATAATGAAAACCTCCGGCCACTTGGAATACGCGTCGATTACCACGAAAAACTGTTTGTCATTGATTGGGCCCTCAAAATCTATGTGGATTCTTGACCACGGTTTTCCTGGGTTGGGCCACGGCTGTAGGTCTGTCTTGATAGGCATTTTCAAAGCCTGATCACAGCGAGAACATGAGCGAACCATCACTTCTAATTCACATTCGATATTTGGCCAGTAGACGTAACAGCGTGCCAACGATTTCATATGGCCAATACCAGGATGCGTAAAATGTAGTTGATTCATGACGTTTTGTTGGAGACTTCGAGGCACGATCACACATTCGTCAAATATAATGCAGTCATTGGCCAGGGATAACGAATGTCGTCGTTGATAGAACTGCTTTAAATCTGGACAATCGATACGCGAGGGCCAGTCACAACGCAGATACTGTTGAACTAACTGTAATTTTGGGTCACGCTGCGTCTCTCGTTGAACCATGTCGGCTGAGACAGGTAAAGTGTTTATTGCCGTCATCAATACCTGGCACACGTCTTCATCGACAGAAACGCCGGCGATCACAGCGTTCTCCTTTGTGGGCTTGTTATAGCTGAGTAAACGCGAGAGGACATCTGCATTCCCGATATGTCTTGTAGATTTGCACTTGATCTGAAAGTCATATCCTAGTAGCATAGTCGCCCATTGTTGGAGTCGATTGGCTGTATAGACTGGAATACCTTTCTTGGAGCCAAAAATCGATAATAGTGGTTTATGATCAGTAAAAAGTGTGAACTTTCGGCCAAGCAGCATTTTGTGGAACTTTTGAATCCCAAACACAAGCGCTAATCCTTCCTTTTCGACCTGACTGTAATTCTGCCCTACCTTTGTCAAGGTTCGCGATGCATATGTTATTGGATTTTCAACACCGTCTGGAAACACATGTGAAATGACAGCGCCAATACCATAGTTGGACGCATCTGCAGCTAATGTTATATCCAGCTTTGGATTGTAATGTGTTAACGGTAGGTCAGACTGGAGTAGTTTTTTGACCTTGATGAAAGCTTGTTGGCATTCTTCTGACCAGTTCCATTTAGCATTCTTCATGAGCAACTGATTCATTGGGGCCCTGAGACGATGTAAATCTGGCAGGAACGCACTATAGTAACTGATCATCCCCAGGAAGGACGGCAACGTATTGAAATTATTAGGAGCAGGCATCTGTTGAATTGCTGACACACTGGAGGGGTCGGGTTTGCGACCATCTTTGTCAAAAATGAATCCGAGGTACTTCACTGAAGTCATGAAAAAATTTAACTTATCCGGACGTATAGGGAAACCGGAATCACTGAGTATTGTCAGGACTTTATCCAACCGATTGAAGAATTCGAATTGAATTTCTCCTGTGACTATGATATCATCGAGGTAAACGGCCACTCCCGACACACCAGCTAATATTGCATCCATTATCTGTTGGAATATAGCAGGAGCAGGTTTAACACCATATGGAAGTTGCTGGAACTGATACAGTCCTTTGTGAGTGTTGATTGTCAGAAGCTCTTTAGAGTCATCTTCGACCTCAATCTGTAGGTATGCCTCAGCTAGATCAAGTTTACTGAAGTATTTACCACCATTCAGTTTGACAAATAGATCTTGCGGTACTGGTTGTGGATACGGTTCATCTTCAAGGGCATTATTGAGTCCTGTTGAGAAATCAGCACAAAGTCTGATGGTACCGTTTGCTTTCTTGACAACCACTATGAGGTCTGCCCAGGATGAGTAATCGACTGGCTTGATTACGTTCAACTTTTCTAAACGATTCAGCTCTGCATCAAGGGACGATAATGCGGCATACGGTACTGGGCGTTTTGGTCTAAAAACTGGTTTGGCATCAGGTTTGAGGTATAGTCTGGCTTTTTGTACGGTACAGCAACCCAAAGACTCTTGAAAAACGTTTTTTTTTTTTTTTTTTTTTTTTTTTTTTTTTTTTGCGGTCGAGTTCGGATGCATCAACATGTTGGTAGGACTGTCTGAGCACTGTACATTGGAACAAACTGAGTTCAGTGGGACATCCCAGAGTTTCATCTTTTCGATCCAGTCAATATCAAGCAAGTTCAAATCATGACCATAGGTGTTGTAGCATGTTCCTTGGAACGAGGTCGACCGGAAAGTAACGTCGCATTCAATCTGACCAGATAATTTCATTACGTCATCCGACGCGTTTCTTGCAGTATGCTCCGTTCTCTGATAAGGTGGACACCCGAATACCCGCCACGTCTGGGGAGATATGATTGTGATATCAGAAGCAGTATCTAACTGTAGTCGAACTGGCTTCTAGTTGATAGAAAGTGTGACAAACTTTCTTTTTGACTCGAAGTCAACTTTGAAGGTAGCGAACATACTGCTGATTTGAGGTTTCGTCGACCGAGATCGAAACTTTCGTGACTGTGCCATCGTATTGTGAGATCGGATTGATCTAGGTTTCACTGGGGGACAAAATCCTTCCTTGTGACCATACTTGTTACAGATACTGCATTTATGTCTTTTATACGGGCAAAATTAACCAAAATGCCACGATCCACAAAACCAACAATTTGTGGGAGGCTTGTGTTGGACTTGCAGACATGATTTACACACAAGTGGACAGGGTGGCGATGGGCTCCCCATGGGGTCCCATTCTGGCTGATTTCTTCCTAAGTAAGCTAGAAAATGGACCTCTGAACAACCCTATCAGTAAGCTCTCATTTTATTGCCGATATATGGATGGTACCTTTATTCCTTGTGATAATGGTTCTGATAAGGGTACAATAATCACTGATTTCAATGAAGTACATTCGGCTATGAAATTCACATGCGAAGAGGAATGCCAAGAAAGAATCGCCTTCCTGGATGTCCTACTTACAAGAAAACCAGATGGTAGCATAAGAAGAAATTTGCATAGAAAAAGCACTTGGACAGGACAATATACACATTTTCACAGCTTCGTTCCTATCAAGTATAAAAGAAATTTGGAGAAGACCCTCAGCCACAGAGTTAGAGCTATATGCTCAGAAGAAGTAATTGAAGATGAATTAAGCATTGTATATGATACTTTGTGCGTCGGTGGTGTAGTGGTTAGGACACTCGCCAACCAAGCACATGGTCCGGGGTTCGATCCCCGGCCGATGCACTCCTTTACCTCGCTTAGCCAGAAATAATGCTGGTGAAGAGGAAAGGTTAGGAATGAGGCTAGCAACCCCATCCTGTAAAAATTAAACACTGCTATAGAAACTTCAAGCCACTAGCTTGAAGCCCTATGTTCCACTGGGGAACGTGAAGGAAAAAAACAAAAAAAAACATATGATACTTTGATCGAAAATGGCTATCCCGAAAAATTTATCAAGAAACACATGACAAAGAAAGAAGAAAAAGAGCACTCACTATCTGTAAAAAGAAGCCTCTTTATACACGACTACAATTCATAGGGGATATATCAAGCGAGATAATTGCGAAGAAACTAAGAAAATCAGTTCAAAGAAATTTTAATGCTGGTGAACTACACGTCTTATTCTCTACACGATCGATGGTGATTCCTCGACTGAAAGATGAAGTACCTAGACTAGCCACTTCTAATTGTATCTATCAATTCAACTGCACGGCTTTTAGAGCGAGTTATATCGGCCGTTGCTCTAGGAACTTGATTTTTCGTGCTCGAGAACATCTCCCAGCATGGCTAAGTAAAGGTGTAATGAAAACTATTAACAGCTCGATATTGGAACATCTGGTGCAAACAGGACACAAAGCCAGCATACATGAATCCTTCTCTATATTATACCGGGTACCAAATAAATTACCAAAAACATCGAAGCACCGCAGTCTCCAAACAGCAGAGGCTATTGCGATTTGCCTCAAACAACCAGCACTCTGTGTCCAAAAGAAGCAAGTTCAGCCCCTACTATTGCCCTGGCCTTCAGTAGAAGCTATAAACTCATGAATTTTTACTATTATCTTTCCTAATGTTTCTGACATTCAGCTAATTCTATGTTGATGTTATTCAGCTATATTCTATCATCATTGTTATTGATTTGATGTTATTTAAACAGCATTAATGTCGTCCATAACACTAACTCATTCATTCACTATAATGTATGTATAAATGTAGAGCCTGATGATGAATTCATCGAAAAGAGTAAACTTTGTTCAATATCCATTCTTTTGCAGAGAATTGTTTGACTTGACAGCCTGAACAGAAGTAAATTCATGAACTTGACCGTCCTCAATCGACTTCGTGTCATGCTTTAGATTGATGATTCGCTGGCACTCAGCAGTTACCTCCTGTAAAGTGATGTCCGGCTTGCGTTCAATCTCTGCAAGGATTCGAGTACGGATATCACTGGCAACTGAAGATTTGAGACCGCAGACAAAGATCAGGCATTTAAACTGGTCATCCGTAAGTGATCGAATTTTCGATCGCTCGCATTCACGATTCACCTTACCAGCATAGGTGAGAATTTCATCTCCTGGATCTTTGGATATCTTGAAACAATTGTAACGGATACTGAAGAGAGATAACTGTTCACCGAAAATATTGGTTAACGTTTGAACAGTTTCCTCAAAGTTGAGTTCTCTGGAGTTCTTTGGTAGAATATGATTGAGATATTTGTTATGTTCGGCTGGACCAAGTTTCCGAAGGAGTAGTCTCACTTTGGCCACATCATCTAGGTGAGAGCATTCAACCCGGAACAGATCTTCATAACGTCGAAACCAAGCTTCAAACGTCACGCCTGTTGAAGGTTTGGAATTGAACTCTACAATTGAACTCCCAACAGATTCAGTTTTCTCTGGGTTGGAACTGCCGAGATTTTGAATTGAAAACTGCTTTGTAAGTTTTCCAATCAAGCTGAGCTGGCAAGATTCAAACTGTTGCTGTTGTTGATGAAGGAGAAGTTGCATTTGTTCAAATGAAATTGTCATTTGGAAGACAGGCTGGATTTACACTGGATGATCTGGGTTTTATTTGACTGTATTGAACTGCAATGGATTCGGAACCCCGTCGCCAATTGTTATGATGCTGGATGTTTGTCACGAGGTAACTGCTTAACTACTGACCAGTGCCCACTTAACTGGTAAAGCAGAACACGCGATAATCAGCGGTAAAACCAGAATCATTTATTTATGACAAAAGTGACTGTATTTATACAAAAATAAGATAGACTGTTGAGAGTTTGGAATTGTGCAAGCGTCCAATCAGAAAGCAGAAACAAATGCATGTCAACGACATGATAATGACTTGATAATTCCATGTGTTTTGCCTCTTCCTAACAGAAGGCTTCCGTAAGTTTCCCGTTGTCGACTAGTTGGCATGCAGCATTGTCGTATAACTGTTGGATGAGATGTATAATTGTCAATGGGACCCCGGAGTAGTGAAGTAGTTTCCAAATGGCCTCTCTATCGACGCTGTCGGAGGCCTTTTCAAATTCGATGAAGTTGTGATAGAGAGGTGACTGCCATTCTAAGCTTTGTTCAATGATGATCCGTAATGTGAAAATTTGATCAATACATGACTTGTTTCTCCTGAATCCAGCTGGTTCCGGTTGAAGCTTTGAATCCAGGGCTGAAATACAAATAAACTCAATACGAATTCCAGAAATAGCACAACACGGAAGATCTATGAGAATGGGGAGTTGAAGATAAAGTGTACGTTATTTAGCTTTGTCGAAATATAAATTTCTAAATAAGCATTCACTTTTTAAGAGTTGCTTTCTAAGGATTAGATTTGTTTTTACGAATTTTACCACGGATTGATATCATCTAGAGAACCATTGAAAACTAGCCAAAGAGTACTGGACTGATGCTTCATCCGCCTAGTTTGGGTATCATCGGCAGTAAGCACTCACAGCCAGAGCTCGAACCCAGGACCTTCCAGTTACAGGGCAAGTTCATACATAACATCCAGCCGGTTGTGCTAAATCACAAGTTGCTAGAAGTTGTAATTCCTGAAATGGTCATTGAATTGGGTCTCAATGTTAAATATTATATACGAGTTTCCCTTATAAGTGGAAGGTCCTCGGTTCAAACCCTGGCTGTGGGTGCGTACTGCCGTACTGATCAGGGGTCCTAAACTAAGAGGAAACAGCTCTCCAGTACTCTGGTGTTGGTTTTCAATGATTCTCTAACAGATACCAATCTGTGGTCAAACTTGTAAAAACATTTAATAACCGCGTCTTTCATCTTCTACCCTTACAAGTTCATTCTGTAGGTTTTATTGTTTACCATTCCTCGTGAAACATTATGAAGTACTAGATAATTTGTCATTAATGATTGAGTTTTAATAACTGAAAGCCCAGTGTAGTAAAATGTTACCATATGATACAGGGTTTATCTATAGAGTAGAAAAATACAATTTAGAGTTTTCTGGTGTGGTTGTATGATCTGAGCTGGATGATTTAGTTGTGAAGCTTTCACAGCCTGACTAGGAAACATCCTCAGCGGATATTTCAATTTAATGTGCTGAATTAAATGGGATTTTCAAGTACTGGTTTTGTAGGGATTTTGTTTCATTGGTAAGGGGATAACATTATTTATTGTACACTAGCAACTCTCCCTATTCAGGTATGTAGTTACCGGAGGTTCTAGTGGGAAGCCGTGACCACTAGGGTACAGCAGGTTGAAGATGAGACAGTAACTCATCGAGGAAAACATTGCGAAGTGGTTGTGCTATGTCATGAATTCGCAGAATATAGAATTCATGGGCTAACCAGTTGGTCGGGTCCCAGTGGCTGAATAGTCTACGAGCTCGCCTTGTAAACACAAGGTCCTGGTTTTGGATCCCGGTGGGTGCATACTGTTGAGGAGTCCCAGACTGGGAGGAAACAGCTGTCCAGTACTCCCAGGTTTTCCAGTGGTTCTCTAACTGGTGTCAGCTGATGATAAAACTCTCCAACTAAATGAAATTTGTTAGAAGCACACATCACATCGTATTAGATGATTAAAGGCAGTTGGCAGGAAGCCCTGGACCTGGATTTTGAGCTTCTGATACTACTCACATATCTGATATCAGTTAAAAGTGCACATTGGTAGCAAGTCACCCCACTTGTTGACCACATTGTAGATGCAACTGGTATAATTCTGTTTACACCAACACCAAGGGCTAGATACCCGGAATTGGTTACTACTCACTGGTGATCAATCAATGTACAAACGATATTGTTGGTTAAAAATTCTTTCAGAAAAATAGTAGACACAGTTTGATGGTAGATTGGTATCACTTGGAGAAACTGTTGAGAGTACTGGACATCTTTTTGATCGTCATTTGAGAATCTTCATCACTACGTGTCCGCTAGGTCTCGAAACTCAAGAACTTCCAGCTGCAAGGCAAGGTCGGAGACCATTCAGCCACTGGGACTTGATCGAACGGCCCATGAATTCCAACTTCCACCCTGTTAGTGATTTCAGCGCGATCATCAGCTAATGACATAGGTGGCGAGTAGTTTTCCCCACGCTCAATCTCATAGACCAAGTAGTCACGACTACTGAATAGAACTGCAGATAACCTCATCTAGTAGCCAGTTAATAGCGTGTATCCGATTAGTTTTGAAGAGATAACTTGTTTCAAGTTTGATAACGGATTGATATCATCCTTCCAGCGCTCCTTAGGTTTCAATGGTTCTCTAAATGATACCAATTCATTATCAAACTTGAAATGAATAAAGCCCTTACAGAGTAACTCGCGACGGGTGGACATATCGTTACGGTAGAGGAAGAAAGACTTGATTATAGTAAACTTTGTTTTGTATTTCCCAATGAATGAAAACAAAACAATATTGTTGCTTTTACTGACGTTTCTCTATTTAATGCTGCTATTAGCTTTTTCAAAGTAGAACTACTAAAACAGAATTTACAAAATCTCAGCATATATATAACAACTTAATCATTGTCCCTCAGTATGGCGTCATTTTTGCGTTGTCGAATTGGTCAATTGGTAAACATAACACAATTAGGATTAGATTGTTGGATTCGATAAGTGTATAAGATTATAAAAGTGGCGTGTGTTGATATAGTGAAATTGTTCATCACATTCGTGTTGATTTCGTCATTTCAGGGGGGAAGAAGGTGTTGAAAACAAGTCAAATTCTGTTTTAGTCCATCCTGCCTATTCAGCCAATTTGGATTCCACTTGATACGAAGTTCTCACGATGAAATAAGACGTTCTTTGTGATTTCTAAAATGCTTCTTCTGGATTATTTCAATACTGTCAAAATCAGTTTTGTGGTCTGATTCCACAGCCTATAGACAAGCTATGACTGGCTGATGATTCCTCAAGCTTTTCTAGTTCAACTGGATTTCTCGATGGTCGAAAAAAGATGCTCTACGGTGTTCATTTCTTCTGATTTCGATTTGGTTCTCGAGATGTTTGTCCGATGTAAATCGCATCACATTTATTTTGTAGACACAATTAGATAGAGAATCTTTAGGGATTTAGTCCTTTTTATGGACAAGGTTGTTTTGTAGTGTGTCTGACGTTTTGAAGAAAAATCTAATGTCGGCCTGATTGAGTACTCTTCTGATGTCGTCTGATGTCTCTATTTGGAATGACAATTATTGAGGTCCATGTTTTCGGAATACGTTTTCGATCATAATTAATGTCATTTGTAAAAAAATTATACTTGTAAAATCTCAGCGAAATTGAAATGAGTAATTCCAACTTTCCTTTCGGCAATCTGGTCCGAATTTCTTCAGAGAAATTAATCGAAATTAAGATAACAGAGGTTTATATATAAAAGGGACATCTCTCGTTTATTAATTATCCTTAAGAAGTTCGGATCAGATTGTCGAACGAAACACTGGAATAAGTCTTTTCAATTTCGCTGAGGTTTTACAAATATATTTTTTTTACAAATGTCTACTTCTCACTCGGTGCCCAATTATTTTGCAACTATTCGGTCAAATCGTGATCACAGTTCATGTGAATACTTAATGTCAGTGTTGGTTTTGTTGATGAAGATCGTTGGGTAGTTGTTTTGCTTGAGAGTTTCAGTAATGTCTGATATTTTCTCTTCATTTTCTTTCTCACCCATTATCAAAGAGTGTGGTCGTCTGAGAAGACTTGAAACAACTGAAATCTTTGCGCTGATGGGCAGTGATTATCCAAAGTCTAGATATTTATTGGAGTGGGTTTTCTTCCTGAATATGGATATACTAAAATGTCCGTTTTCCTTTCTCTTGACTAGGCAGTCTAGAAATGGTAACTCACCGATGTTTGATTCTGCTTCCGAAGTGAACTGGATTTCGGGAGATACACAGTTTATTTTCTCCAGGAATGAATTGTGTAGATCTCGTTTTAGTACTACGAAAGTATCATCCACATGTCTTAACCATATTTTAGGAGTGAGTATGCTTGAAAAGATATTATTTTCGAATTTATTCATGTAAAGGTCGGCGACTATTGGGGAGACTGGTGAACCCATAGCAACACCATTTGTCTGTCTATATAAACTTCCTTTAAATGTAAAATAATTACTTTCTAGACAGAATTTTAAGCTCTTAATTATTTCACTGGTGTCCAGTGGACATCTTTGTGATAGTGTTGTATCTGATTCTAGTAGACTGGAAATGATATCAAGACTTTCGGTAATAGGGATGCTAGTATATATTGAGTCAATATCATAGCTTACCATAATGTCTTCTTTATCAGTTTCTCGGCGATCTATTTGGGATTTGAAATCATATGAATTTCTTACAATATTTTGAGTGTCCTTTTGTAGTGGTTATAGTACTGAGAGTAAGTATTTAGAGAGGTTGTATGTCAGTGAGTTGGTGAAATCTATTACTGGTCATAACAGAACTGTGGCTTTAAAAGCGAACTTGATTTAGGACATGTAAGGAGTAAAAACTTGGTTTCTTTATATGGCGAAATTACGTACACCTTATCTTCAGCACACCATTCTCACACATCTTCTGTGTTGCGCTGCTTCTGGAATTCATATTGAGCTGCTTTATGTTTTCTTTTCATATATCTCAACAATGTTGTACTAATTGCTTCTTCAGAAATTAAATCTACATCTTTGAGATTTGATGGTTTTTTCAAGTCGATGAACGTCGCTTTATATACTACTGATAAATCTCATCAGTAGCACACCCAGAATATTTGTAACCCTAACGTGGCTTGAATATGATTTCTTTTCTTTCCGAAATACAAATTAGTCACAGGATTTCATCATGAGCTGTCATTGGCTAGAGAGGGATTGGAAAACCTGGGAGTACTGGAAAGCTGTTTCGTCCTAGTTTGTGACTCTTCATCAATACGCACCCACCGACAGGGTTCGAACCCAGGATTTTTTGATTACAAGGCGAGATACAAGGCATAAGATAGAATTAAGCGATTCAGCTGGTTTGTGTGCTACATCTATATCAAACGGTTTCATTATTCTAGCTGTTATTTCAGAGATGTTTCTGATATATGGTAGGATGAATTGCTTTTTGGTCTTTGGTGATGGTTTTTTGTTGGTGCTTTCATTCGATTTTAAACACTTTTTGAAAAGCACCAACAAAGAACCATCACCAAAGACCAAAAAGCAATTCATCCTACCATATATCAGAAACATCTCTGAAATAACAGCTAGAATAATGAAACCGTTTGATATAGATGTAGCACACAAACCAGCTGAATCGCTTAATTCTATCTTATGCAAACCAAAAGATCCGATAGAAAAGGGAGATAAAATTAACACCATTTACAGAATAAATTGTGTGAACTGTAACAAACATTACATCGGCCAAAGTGGGCGTCCCCTTCGAATAAGAATCCAGGAACACAAATCAGCCGTGAAAAGACATGATATAAATTCTTTAGTATCAATACATTCAGACGATCATGGACATCAATTTGATTGGGATAATGTCAAAATCTTAAACAGAGGAAACACCAAATGTGCCAGAGAATTCCTAGAAGCCTGGTACTCAAATGAAAACGCAATTAATAAACACGTTAATATAGATGAAATATACCAACTAATAAGAAGTAAATCAGGTGATCAGAAAGTTTAAAATCCCAATCAATAGAAAACGGTCAATAAATATCTAAAGATGGTTACCGGGAGACTCATGAAGAAATTTAAATCATTTCACTTTATCCTAAATACTGCGCTGAAGATGTCGTCCAGAAAGACGATGAAAGCTCCGCAATTAAACCAAGGAGCTCAGAGAACACTATCAATTCCAAAACTGTGAGACTTTATCAAAACAAAAAATTTACCCACAATGGAATTTTTTTGTTTGATAGCATGTAGGATTTCATTGTGAGTTAGACATCAGTTAGAGAACCATTGGAAAACCAACTGAGAGTACTGGAAAGCTGTTTCGTCCTAGTCTGGGACTCTTCATCAGTATGCATCCACCGCCAGTGTTCGAACCCAAGACCTTCTGGTTACAAGACAAGCTCATACGGTGTGATTTCAGTAATGTGGTGCTTTTTACATGAGGTATGTAGGTGATGTTTTTAAGATACACAGGCAAAATGAAGATACGATGCATTAAGCAAACAGACTTAAGTCTAATCACGTAAATCTTATATAGGATGGAGAAATTAATAACTGATTTATGAATACGTCACAATCCATACTATATACCAGTACACAGGTGTGTGTGTGTGTGTGAGTGTGTCTGGTCACACATATAGTGAGGGGAAATCACACTCTGCATACGAGAGTGTGAAGACATGCACCTAAATGGATGGAAAAACAGCTGAACTGTGAAATCTTGATATACACAAATAGCAGAATACCAAATTCGTCTATAGCAAAACACCTATTTAATATGAATGACAAGGGTGACATCAAAAGAGCTTTCATGATTATATATGAAAGCAGTCAGGGGAGTATAATGAATGATACACTGTGAGGCGATAGCTGTCTGTAAAATTAGGTTGTTAAGTGTACGAAAACAGTTTATCTTTACCCTGGTAATCTTTATCTGATTATATTGTTAAAGGTAGCGTCAGTTGTTATCTTTCTTATGGCACTTCATTTTTCAGACTGATTGATTTGACAGGTAAATGCGTAATCAGACTTTTCGAAATGTTTTGTGCAGAAATGCATAACATTTTCCAGATAAACACCGTCTTCCAATAACACTAACCTTGTGCAATTTATTAGTTTAATAGTTTTCTAGTTAGTCCTAATCTAGGCAAAAGAGAAGTCTGGACGTTGAGCTGGTAACTATTCTCTGGAAAATCAGTCAAGTCGCCAGAGAAACTTGAGAGTGCAACAAAAAAGGCGTATTGTATTCTGGAATCAAAGAGATGGAGTGACGAGGAATGTTGAAAGCATTCGGGAAACCAGTCAAACAGCCAATATATCTTCTTTCTTTGAAAGTAAAAGCAAGGATGGGAACGTGGAATGTTCTTACTGTGTACGAGGTTGGGATGGCTGAGCAAGTAACCAAGAAATGAGGATATACGACATGGAAGTGCTAGGAATCTGTGAAGGCAGGTGAAATGCATTTGGACTATTCATATTTTTGACTGAAATGTCAATAATCTACTTAGGTCACCCAGACGTCAATCACGAGCGAACCCAGGCAGCGAGTGGCTATCATTGCTATCATCAATAGCAAACAAAGCTCTTCTTCAGCGAGAATCAGTCACCTCCTGCAGGATTATGACAGCAAGATTCTACCTTGAAGAAATGAAGGTGACAATTATCCAGTGTTACGCACCTAAAAACAACTCAGAACAAGTGGAAAAGGGAGATTTCCATAGACGACTGTAAACAGCGGTGGACAACATTCCAAATGGTGACACAAAAATCCTTATGGGCAATACTGGTAGAAAACTGGGAGCAGGCAACAAAAGATAAGAATTTATAACGGGACAAGCAGCTCTCGACGAAATGAATGACAATGGAGATTTCTTCACAGACATCTGCACTTTGAATGATTTGTTGATTGATAGTAGCGTACACATGCACTAAGATACACAAAAGGAAAAATAGACTTCACCTGATCAGCATACTAAGAACCAAACAAACTTCATCTCACTGCTGTTGAAGACAGTGGGGACACAGCCTGCTGGATACAAAGTCAATAAAAGGATCAGATGTGGTTTTAAAGCATTACTAAGTACAAAGAAACTTCAAAGTCAACCTGAAAGCCTTCATAGCAACTTAACACAAACCACAATTTAAGTTCAACACTCAGAAATTGTAGGAGGATACTTCAAGCGACACTTTCTTCCCAGCCACCAGAGCAACAACGAAGACATTATGCGTTGACAGTGAGGAATTCTCAGTGGAAAAGCATCGGAATTCTCTGAAACTGATGTTTAATTAAAGGTGTACAGGCAATAGAGAAAGGAAGACAGAGAATGATACTTTACGGACAGAAGCGGAAGCTAACAGAGGAGAAAGGTATGGTGAAACAGAAGGCGAACCAATGCAACATTGTTTGGTAAGACATTAAAAGCTTTTGAACTGATTCCCTCAGCTCAAAGAACACAACTGCACCAAAATCATTCACCTGAGCTGCAGATCGTCTCAATTATGTATTCAAACATAGCGGGCTAGAATGCATAGATTTTCAGTCTTTTGATATGGTCTATTGTCCTTGTATGAAATGCATGGATTGATTAATAATTCAAAAAATAACTTGATTCCCGCGAAAATTGAGAAAATTTGAATTTCGAGATTGACTGTACACTGTCTAGCACCTTTTCGCATTTATCGGAAAACTTGGCATAGATTATATCTTCACCTTATTGGATTTTTTTTACGCTCAAAGTCCTCAAAATAGTAGAAGATATTTTCAGATATAAATTTAAACACTAATTCACATTGTTTCAATATTTATCTATTAAAATATCAGTAAAAACATAGGTATTGTTAGGTAACGAATTTTTATTGTCTATAGTAAATTATTGACAATGTGAGATTTTCAAGCTTGCTTTTGTCTTAGATGTCGATGACTATTGCTGTTTGCTATATATGTATGCACACAGAACATTTTACTACTGGATATCTAAAAGTCAATTTTAAGTAACTCTGTTAACAGGTAAGACTTTTATGTATCAGTCAAGAAATCTATTGGCAAGTTTATAAGGAAAACGCTTTGAATCAAAGGCATAATCTTATGAATTAGCATTGGATGTATATTTATGTGGATATTTTCCATTGAGGGAAGTAAGTATTACTGTCTGGTCCTTTATGATTAGTTATGTCCAACCTTCACTGCAGGTAAATTAAAAAAACACACTATATAAACAAATAAAATGGGATGGGAGTCGGATCGCCAATATCCCCATCTGTAGCAGATGTATTTATGGATAGTTGAAAACGTATGGTTCTTGGAGCGTGTAGTCCTGCTCCTAGGCTATGCTGGAGATATACGGATGATACATTCACCGTGTTGAAATCTGAACATAGTCCTCAGTTTCCCATACAGGTTAACCTCAAAAATAGATGGCATCGAATTCATTTCTGAGTTAGAAAAAGAACAGGCTGATCTGATCATGCCGGAGTGGAGAATAAAACGAAAACAAGATGCGGGGGGGGTTAAAACATTAGTATTTATAGGAAACTGACGCACTCAAATAAATAATTACACTTTAATTCATCCCATCCAGAATGGGTAAAGATATGCTTATTTAAATGTCTTTATAATCGGGGTAAGAGCCTAACCAGTAAGGCGGGAGATTTAAATGATGAAATCAAACAAATGAAGAAAATAATACTGGTGAATAACACAATATTCATCAGAATTTATTCAGAAATATATATATAGAATCATAGAAAAATTAGGATTACCGCAAAATTGACGAAATAATATAGAATTCAAAGCCTCTGTGGCACCGCCACATAAAGAAGGGACGTCAGAGGCCTTAATGGAATTCTAAATGACGCTAGAATTAGCGTGACACTTCAACCAACCATCTTTCTCAAAGTTTTACTTTGTCGTCCTGATGACCCAACAGATCCAATTAAGGAAAACAATACAGTTAATTAAATGTCATATAATAACTGTGAAGTTTATTACTTAGGTCAAACTGGTAGATATGGTACAATCAAATCATTGGAAGATAAAAATTTAGCCAGATCTAGAATGATTGACCCTGCTGAGGTAAATAACCAAGAAAAAACAGAGCTCAGCCACTGCACTACATTCACTTGTATGTATTCACACAACAGTTTGGGTGAGTTATATTATTATTACTATTATATTCTTCAATTCCTAGAGGAACATAGGGCTTCAGCCGCGCGTATCCATTGCCTTCGGTTTTCTGCCAACGTTTTCACCCCTCTCCAAGTCTGCCCACACGCTTTCATCTCCTCTTCACATGACCTCCTACAAGTCACCCTCGCATTGATGACCAACTCGCCGCTTCCCTTTTGGGTTCTATTCGAGCAACGGCTTGTCTAGTGATGTCACTTGATGGTTTCCTCAGCGCATGGCAAATCCATCTCCGTTTCTTCCTGCCTATTTGTTTCACTATCGGTTCCTGGTTGGATCGCTCATTGCCGGAGATCCCTGCTGCTGATCTTTACTGGCCATCTGATCTTGAGTGTTGAGCAAAGACAACTGTTAATGAAGGTCTGTAGTTTATTTTAGGTGCTCTTTATGGCGCACCAAGTCTCTGAACTATCCTTATAGTAGCACTGACTCCAAATTGGAGTTGAAAATCCAGATCTTATTTTTGATGCTCAGTGCTGCTGGCCTACACACAGACTTAAGAGTAATGAAAGCTTACTTGCTTTTTAGATCCTCGCTTTGATATCGTCATCAGTTCCCTCCGTCTGTAGTTGAAACGATGCTTCCAGGTGGGTAAGTAAAGGAGGTTGTTTCTTTCAGGTTCCTCCCATTTATGCTGATTGTTGTCTGTTGTTGCTGTTGGCGAGAAATCTTCTGGGTGAGATAGGGTGGAAGTGATTGAAAGTAATATGGTTATGTGACGAGAGGGGGTTATTCACCGAATCTTTATTTGTCGATTTAACACCGCACAGTTGCAATCGGAATGATAAAGTGTCTAAGCCGGAGATATGCAAAGTGGCAGCGAACAACAATGGGAAGTTGGAGAGATAGAAAGAGAGAAAATATATACAAGAGAAAGTGTGAAACCGTGAGACTAAAACTGATATGATTATCAGAAGTAATTTATGCTCGAAACCTTCCCATCCAGTTGTTGGAAGTGCATCACTGTGGGATATTTTGAGATAAACCGATCTAATATAGAATTGCATTCTACCACAGTGCCTAAATTCTACACTTACATTAATAACTACACTTTTGGAGGATTATTTAAATGTAAAATTTTTATTTATTATTTTTAAAGCCCTATTTAAATTTATTTAAGCAATTAAATGGTATTGTGTCTCATCCAATTGCATACTTGTGCACAATTACATGCAGCGCTGTAGCTGAGAAATTTTTTGAATTTCTCATCATATTAGGATAAACTGATTTAGATGTCACTAGGTTTTTGTGTTCAGATAGTCTGTGCGACCCAGTTTTACTACTCTGACCCATGTATCTAACCAGTCATATTGATCATCATTCAAAAAACGTAGTTTGCTTTGTGTTTGGCGTAACTAAGTAAAGTTGTTGTAAAACAGTGGCCCATCCACAGCCACAGTAACGACAACAGACAACAATCAGCCAGCATAAATGAGAGAAATTGGAAAGAAGAAACCTCCTTTACCTACCCACCTACCTAAAAAGCACTATTTCAACTACAGGCAGGAGAAATTGATGAGGATATCACAGCGAAGATCGGGGAAGCAAGGCAAGCTTCCAAATCTCTCAAGTTTGTGCGTAGATAGATCAACCGCACTCAGCATGAAACATAAGATCCGAATTTTCAACTCCAATGTTAAGTTAGTGCTACTATACGAATCAGAGACTCGACGTATCATGAAGGGCATTTCGAACAAACTGCAGACCTTCATCAAAATCTGTCTTCACTCAATACTCAAGATCAGATGATCGGCCAGAAAAGATCAACAGCAAGGATCTCTGAAAGCTAACCAGCTCAGCAGAAAGCAACTGTGCGACTAATGTGTAGGAGGAAATGGAGGCTGATTGTCTATACTCTGCGAAAACCATCAAGTGACATCACAAGACAGTCTCTCGAATGGAACCAGAAGTGGGAGCGGCGAGTTGGTCTTCCAAGGGTGACACGGAGGAGGTCATGTGAACAAAAGATGAAAGCATGTAGGCAGACGTGGAGTCAGGTGAAAACGTTGACTTAGAAATGAACACAATGGAGACGTGCGTCTGAAGCCCAACGTTCCTCTGGGAATTAAATGAAACAATAATAATTATAACAACAGATGATATGCAAATGTTATTTGGGATATCTAAGTAACTAGCAGTATCGTGAATCGATTGTTCAGGAAGGAGTTTCCAAACACTTATTCCATTACAGATGTAATCAATCTAAATGTATATTTAAATAAGACAACTTATCAGTCCAATTACTTGTTTCATATGAAAATATATTTTCTATAGTTTGGTCTCATTGTCCCATATTAGATAATTTTATTCAGTGAAAGCGCACGGTTCTACTGCATTGATAACTGGATAACCCATCAAACACAATTTATTCCTCGTAGTCATATTATTGTGTTCACATAAACTGACAACTTATTTTATATTGTCTCACACCCTTCTAATTTTTATTGCAATAATCACATATCTGGTATTCGTGTCAAGTCCTTTCGATTGCACTTGCCTAGTTTGCATTCGATAAACAAAGATGAAACGATTAACGTCCCCATCCACCTGAAGTTGTCCTCTTTTTGATACTTGTTCCTCATTCTACCGTATTGTTTGATTACATGTAAATAAATGCATCGCAATTACCCAGCTATTTTCTAGGTTGTTGAAATTAGAAGGGCCAACCATTTTTGAACCAGCTAAATTCCTTTACGTTCCCAGTAAAACATACGGCTTGAAGCTAGAGGCTTGAAGTTTCAGTAGTAGTGGTGATTATTTTTACAGGATGGGGTTGCTAGCCTCATTCCCTACGTACCCTCTTTACCAGTCTTACTACTAGCTTGGCGAGGTAAAGGAGTGCGTCGGCCGGCGATCGGACCCAGGTCCACTTGCGTATTCAGCGAGCACTGTATTGCTGTGTCACCGACGCATAGTTAAATTCCTATGTTCCATCGGTCTAATTGATCTCTGTCTACTACTTTTACATATGAAACTGATCTCGCAGTCATTACACTGTTCAGTTTAGTCTCTAGATGGACAACATTTATCGCTGAATGAGTTAGTTGGCTTAAGTGCCGCCCTAGTTGTAGCATTGTAACAAATCCTAAAAAGGGCTTCTAATGTTTTTTTTTATGACAGGGCTAAAGACGCTGTGAATTCTTCATTATTTGTGTTATTATTACTATTTTCATTATTACTTCTATTTCTCTCATGGGTCGCCACGTTCCCAATGTAACATTGAGCTTCAAGCTGGAACTGTGCATTTGCGGTCGCATTGGTTTTATTTTCTTAGGTTGAGCTTGCTAGTCTCACTCTCAACGTTCCCTATTTACAAGGCTTACTACTGGCTGGGAGAGATTTAACACTGCGTCAGCCAGGGATTGAAACCCCATACCGGGTGGTTGGTGTTGACTAGTGTTCTACCGCTGAACCACCTACACACCACGGATAAGAGTAGTTCAGCTCATCATAAATTTTTTATTCCGCCACGTTCCCAGTGGAACATAGAGCCTCAAGCTAGAAGCTTCAAAATTTCTGAAGCCATGTTAATTTGTACAGGATGTGGTTGCTAGTCTCATGGCCAACCTTCCCTCCTTACCAGTCTTATTACTTACTGGCTTAGCGAGATAAAGGAGTTCGTTGGCTAGGGATCGAACAGCGGACCATGTGAATGATCGGCGTGTGTCCTAACTGCTATGCCAGGGTTCAAAACTGCACAGGGAAACCCCACTGGATTTCTAGTCCGATACTCGTCATATACACCAGGTCTTTTGGAAGGTGTTTCAACACTGCATCATTTTTTAATACCTTACCTTAGTACTTTAAGATATTACTGAAGAATGATTTAGAAATGTCAGAATCAATGGATAGTGTGTGTTTGACTACTACATTCATCAACACAGAATAAACAAAGGAATGAAGCCTGACTGTGATAATTTTTATCTTCTACTTATCGGGATACAGTGTAACACAAATAAAATAAGCATATCACTAATAATCTGAATAGGCTGAAATGTGTTTACGTCACATCTGCAGTAAATGAAGATATTTTGACATTTTTTCCTTTCTATATACACAGGAACTGAATAGACGTTATATGAATGAATCTAAAACAATCTTGCCCGCATAAATCATCCTAGCAGGAAATACAATAAGGATTTTTATGCTTTTTATACGGATATTACTCCGTAATTAATAAACACTGAATATCTATGAGTATTGATCAACCATGTATATATATATGTATATATATGTGTACAACTCTTCATGTGAATGTATTCTGTTTGATTTTACAGACGTCACCTCATGTGCCTCGTAAGGAAAAATAGATGTTTTTATTAGTGTTCGTACGGCTTCTTTCTTTTAGTAATAATTAATAGTTAGAAGGAAAACAAGGAGAAGTTGTTAACTGTCATTTTACTTCTGTGTCTACATAGCAGCTGAAATTCTTTCGTTAGTATAAGAATAGAAATTAGGAGCTGTATTATAGAATGATTTTTGGATGAAGAAAGGAAGACGAAGTTAGCGATATAAAATGAAGTCATCATTCTATTTCACAGGTTCTCATCAGCTGCCATAGACTACCTGAAATTAAAATGGTTATATAGATGATAATAACATACTTTAATGTGTTTGAGTGGTAGTAGAGAAGAAATACTATAAAATTGCTGCATTCAAAATATAAGCATTACAATTTTAAGCTTGCTATGTGCATATGTCAGTTCACCTGCTCTTGAGGAGCTAGGTAGATAGGTCGTTCTATGCAGGTCTTATCAAAAAGTGTTAGAGAACATCATCCAGCATGGTTGCAAAGAGGAGGCACTGGTTCAGTCAGAAGCGCCATAACTGAACGCCTCGCCAATACCTGTCACAGAATCTCAACCGACGCATCATTTAGAGTCATTTACAAAGTAAACAAGAATCTTCCAAGGGCAATGTGTTCCGTGTTCTTTGTACTGCGGAAGCTCTCGCCATATGCATTGAAAAGCCGGAGCTGTATGTTCAAAAGTGACCAGTCCAACTTTTACGACTACCATGGACCTACTTCGGTATGTTCCCTCATTCTTCAGATTTTTTAGGTTTGTTCTCTGTGTGTATTTTTCTCTCTTTGCCTTCATTCAATTCATCCCAATTTTTTCAGTTATAAAATCAGTTATTTTAAGTTTGTTTCCATGCTCCTCCTGATCGCACTTGTAATCCGTTTAGAATAACCATTTTACATTTAGATTCTAATCCTGTGTAATGTTTTGTTTCTATGCCTCTTGTAATCTATATTAACACCTCCTAACTTACATTTCGTGCGTCGGTGGTATAGCGGTTAGGACGCTCGCCGACCATGCATATGGTCCGGGGTTCGATCCCCGGCCGGCGCACTCCTTTACCTCACTGAGCCAGAAATAATGCTGGTAAAGAGGAAAGGTTGGGCATGAGGCTAGCAACCCCATCTTGTAAAAATTAAACACTGTTACAGAAACTTCAAGCCACTAGCTTGGAGTCCTATGTTCCACTGGGAACATGTAGGAAAAAAACTTACATTTCAGGTTGGAAAATTTAGATTTCAATTTGCTTCCATGCTCATTTTGTTCACACTTGTAATTCTTTCTATCCCTGCATAACTCTTATTTCTAAGCCTCTTTTAATTCATATCAAGTTGAAAACAATTATCACCTTTTATTCGCTCATAAAATTATTTCTGCAGTTATCAAATATTACGTTTGCATATGTTGTAACTGTTTTCTAATCCTATGCAATCTTGTCTCTAAGCCCCTTGTAATCTATATTAGTACCTTCAAACTTTCATTTCAAGTTGAAAATTATTATCTCCTTCATAACTATGTGGAATTAAACAAATAATAATTGTATCCATGTAAAATAATCTATATAAATGCGATTGTACAGCTGCTTTTGAGAATGAAATCACCGAAAAGATCGCCATCTTTGCTGAACTTCTTGTTCTTTTCACTCCAACAACAGTCTTAGTCTAATTCGATTTTACTTTAGGAATTTTTTTATCCATATACATTCCGAGTAGAACACAGGGCTTCAATTTTAAGCTGTGAAATTTATTCATCAGTGGGGTTATTCTTTCTCACAGGTTGAGGTTGCTAATCCCACTCCCAATCTTCCCTCTTCACCCGACTTATTACCAGTTGAGCAAGGCTTAGGAATGCGTTGGTAGGTGATGTAATCCTTATGAATTGGTCAAGTTATATTCACTAGTGTGACGTACTGATCATAGATGTTTGTCAAGCATTTGGTTTTCTTATGGGACATATTATAAGATTCAGTTTGCAAGTATCATTAAGTTAGTGTCGATAGGGTGTTCAAAATGCTCACTGTATATGTACTGTGACATGGGTTTGTTTATTACTTCATTCTCAAACAATATGATCCTGTATTATATTGAATTAGTTTACTGCTAACACTTGATTTCCGAGTGGTTATTCTAGGAATACCAAATACATGGAGTGCCCACAGGTTTTGAAATGAATCTTATATTTATAACCGGAAGTTTATGCGAGTATGTAGACTTTTCTGGCTTTAAGCCTCATTTCCTTTGCATCACATTATAGGAGACTATGCATACGAGGCATTTTTCTCGGTTTACAGAATAGTTATTTTTAAAATTTTTCTAAAATATACTATTTCGTACTTTGAAACACTGGGTTTAGGTTTAAAACAATGATGAGCGATTGAGCAAACTTAAGATACAAACATATATATATATATATTGTATATGGATTATGATAAGTAAAATGGTTCATACATAAACGATATTACTGTTCCATTCATTTCGGTAGTTCTCTCACCAATTTAAATAAACATGTATACGGATAGCTATTGAAAAGTTTTGGGGGGTGTAAAACCTTATGAGGTCTCCCAGCAATCTGCATATCTGTTATAACTGTAGGGAATTAAATGAGGACGTTGTCGCCTTGTTCTGTCTGCGCCTGACTAATATGCCTATCTGCTTGTGGTACCTTCCGATTCAGTGAAGCACGCAAATATCAAAAGACAAAGGCTGGACTGTGACTGTGTATTGTAGTACAACAACAACGATAAAGAAAGTCATGGTATTTATACATTTTTACAACAGTATAGACAGCTAACAGCATTTGAAATAATTGATCGTAATAGTCAATAACGAAGTGCGTGAGAAATGATAATATACCATCTATGCGAGATAAACAGTCAATAACAAAATGTGTGGGAATGATGATATACCATTTATGCGAGATTAACAGCCGTTGAAATAATAGATCAGTAACGAAGTGCGTGGGATCCTATCAATATCACCATTCTTATTATTGTTTATTTTATTATTCCCTTGCGTTCCGATTAGAACATAGGGCTTCAACAACACATCTCCACTATGTTTTGTTTTCTTCCTCCCTCTTCAACTGGATGCACGACTAAACAAACTATCTTATCTTTTTCTTACACGATCTACTCCTTAGACGATCCACTCGTTGCTACCTATTTGGATTCCACTTGAGCGATGGCCTGCATCGCGTGCGATGTCGTTCGACTGCCTCCTTAATGTATGCCTGATCCATCTCCACTTTTTAGTACATATTTGTTGAGCGATAGGCTCTTGGTTGGTTTGTTCCCATAGTTTCTTGTTACTTATTCTTTGATCTCTGGTATGGAGTCAGCCAGTGAAGTGAGCAGCTGTTGATGAAAGTCTACAGCAGGCTGTTGGAAATTATTTTCGTGATTGACTCACAGTACATCGTTTCTGACCCGTATAGTAGGACTGACCGACTTCACATTAGTGTTGAAATTGCGAATCTTATGCTGAGTGTGGAAGATTTCCAAACTGGTTTCAAGTTGATGAAGGCCTTCATATCTTGGCTTTCCGATTCTGACTGTTTTTGACATCTTCGTCTGTCCCGACTACCTGTAGTTGAAACGATGCTTCCTAGAGGGGGAACTAAAAACAAATGCATGTCATAGCTAAACCAGTTGTTTCTCTAGTAGTTACTTTATAAGTCACAAGCTAACAATAATAATTTACTGCATTCCAAATTAGTACTTATGATATAGTGAAGAATTCTCATCATTTTGAACATAGAGTATTGCGTTCGATTTGCTCGATAGTGGCAAAACAAAAAAATATATGCTATTACAGGATTGATAATAGCGGCATTTTTGGTACTTTTATTGACAATAATGTCAAAAAACGTATAAAAATGTAAATGGATGATAATAATCCTAATAGCAAAAATTGTGAGATAATTGAAATAGTGTCACTGTAAATTACAAGTTGGGGAGAATAAAAAAAGCCAATTATTTTGTTGATGCCATAGTAAGCCCTAACCCCAGGGGTACCCAGCCTGTCATATGTTCTGATGGTGTTCTCGTGACTTTTGTTGCCAGATCTGCCAAGGGCGATGGGATAGTACGCGACCTAATAGTTGTGTGCAAGGTTTGAAGGAGGCTGTGTGCTATATGCATGCGCCTCGCCCTGATAATGTTTAGAAACGTCGCCAGATACTAGCTTGCTAGGCTACTAGCTTACTAGTTTTCTAGCCGGTCCCAAACCCGGGTAAAGAAGGAGGGTTGGGGCGTGGTGCTAGCAACTCCACCCCTGTAAAACAACCAAATTGCTACAGAAACTTCAACGAATAAATATATTAAACATTCTAAAAACATAAGCAATAGCCTTACTTTTCGCTGGAATCGGGGAAGTGAAATGAAGCAGGCTAGTGAAAGCCTTCGGGAAGCCAGTCAGCCGATGTGCCTTCTTTCGATGAAAGCAAAAGTAAGGATGGGTACCTGGAATATTCGTACAATGTACGAAACTGGAAAGGCTGCCCAGATAGCCGCTGAAATGAGAAGGTACAGAATTGAAGTGTTGGGAATCTGCGAAAGCAGATGGAACGGAACTGGAAGGTGCCAACTACCAACTGGAGAGACAATAATCTATTCCGACCACCTAGAGGACAACCGCGAGCACATCCAGGGAATGGCCATCATGACGCTACCAAAGCAGCCAAAGCTCTCATGCAGTGGAAACCAATCTCCTCCAGGATAATGACAGCCAGGTTCAACTCAAAAGGAAGGAAGGTTACAATCATTCAATGCTATGCGCCTACAAACGTCTCAGAACAAGAGAAGAAGGTGGCGTTCTACAGACAACTACAAGCATTAATGGACAACGCGCCAAATGGCGATATCAAAATCCTGATGGGCGACATGAATGCGAAGCAGGGAGGAGACAACACAGGAAGAGAACTCACCATGGGTCGTGAGGCCCTCGGCGACATAAACGACAATGGTGAACTCTTCTCAGACTTCTGCGCCTTCAATGATTTGGTGATTGGTGGCAGCATTTTCAAACAGAAGGATATACACAAGATGATATGGATTTCACCAGATGGAAACAGCAAAAACCAGATAGATTTCATTTCAATCTCAAAGAAGTGGAGATGTAGCCTACTGGACACAAGGTCAAGGAGAGGAGAAGATGTGGTTTCAGACCACTATCTAGTACAAGGGACTTTCAAGGTGAAACTGAAAGCCTAGAGGATAGGTGGGGATAGGCCACAATACAAGTTCAACACTCAGAAACTGAAGGACACAACCACAATGGACATCTTCACTGCAAATGTCAGAGCAAAGCAGGAAACACTACGCGACAGCACTGAAGAATCATGCGTGGAAGAACATTGGAAGTCTCTGAAGACGATTCTCAACGAAACGTGTTCAACGGTTCTAGGAAGAAAGAAGAGACAAGACAAAGAATGGCTCTCAACGGACACTTGGAAATTAATAGAAGAGAGGAGAATGGTGAAAGAGAAAATCATTCAATGCAAAGACCGGCAAGAGAAGGAGACGTTAAGCTCAACGTACACAGCTGTGCAATGTACAAAGAAGTGAAGAAGAGTGCTAGGAAGGACAAAAGACGATTCTACGACAACCTCGCCACTGATGCTGAGAAGCCAGCAGGCAAAAGGGACCTGAGGACAATATATCAGATAACCAAATATCTATCCGGGAAGAGATCAACACAAGCGAAACCTATAAAAGACAGCCAAGGGAACCCAATTACCAAGGAAGAAAAACAGATTAAACGATGGGCGGATCACTTCAAAGGACTCTTGAACCGACCATCACCTGCAACCCGTCCAGAAATACCAACAACAGCGCTCACACAACTGCAAGTTGACACCAATCCTCCAACGAGATCTGAAGTCTTGAACGCAATCAAGCTTCTGAAAGCTGGAAAAGCAGCCGGACCAGATGGAATAGCCCCTGAAGCACTGAAAGCAGACCCAGAGACGACAGCAGACATGCTGACTCCATTATTGCAAAAGGTCTGGAAAGAGGGAAAGATGGCTACTGACGTGAGGGAAGGTTACCTCGTGAAACTACGAAAGAAAGACGACTTACGTCTCACTCTGCAAGAACTGGCGAGGAATCATGCTCCTGTCGACGCCAAGTAAAATTCTGAGTCGCATCATCCTGGAGTGATTAAAGGACGCACTGGAGACAGAACTCCGACCAGAACAAGCTGGATTCAGGAAATGCGAATCGTGTTCTGACCTAATTGCAACTCTACGCATCATCATCACAGAACAAAGCATGGAATGGCAATCAAACCTCTACCTCAACTTTATACACTTTGAGAAGGCCTTCACTAGATAGCGTTGATCGTGAAGTAATTTGAAAATTACTCGAGTACTATGGCGTACAGTGCCCCGAATATTCATCAACCTTATTCAACAGCTGTACGACAACGGCTCATGTCAAGTGATCCACAACGGAAAACTCAGCGAGGCGTTTGGAGTAAACACAGGAGTCAGACAAGGGTGCTTACTATCACCAATGATATTCCTAATTGTGGTGGACTGGATTATGGTTCAGACAGTGGAAAACGAGAAGACAGGAATATCCTGGACCAACGTCAAGAACCTAGAAGACCTGGATTTCGCGTATGGATGATTTATGTTTGATGTCACACACAATCGAAGACTTACAAGCGAAAACCGACCGACAAACTGGTCGAAGAATCAGTAAAGACAGGACTCTAGGTGAACATGGACAAGACGGAGGTTATGAAAATAACCAACCAACAACAGCAACATCCAGTATCAATCACCATCGACGGGAGGGATTCGAAAGAGGTTACCTCATTCACTCACTTATCTAGGGAGCATTGTCTCAACTACAGGCAGTCGGAACGGACGGGGATGTCAAACCGAGAATCGGGAAGGCGAGCGAGAAACACATTCACTCATCAACCTGAAACCAATTTGGAAATCTTCGTCACTCAGCATCAACAACAAAATTCAGTCGGATTTTCAATACAAACAAGGTCAAGTCAGTCAGTTCTTCTATACGGGTCAGAAACTTGGCGGGCGGGTCACAAAGAATATTTCCAAAAGGTTGCAGACCCCTTATTAACAACTGTCTTTGATCTATACTGAAGATCAGAAGGCCGGGTTCGAAAGAATCACCAACAAGGAATTATGGGAACAAACAAAGCAAGAACCAATCGCCCAACAAATATGCAGGAGAAAGTGGAGATTGATCGGACACTCACTGAGGAGACCGCTGGGTGACATCGCGCGTCTAGCCATTGCTCGAGTGGAAGCCGAAAGCGAAGCGGCGTGTGGGAGTCCTAGGGTGACATGGAGGAGATCGTGTGAAGAGGAGTTGAAAGAATATGGACTAACATGGATGCAGGCGAAAAGTATAGCAGAAGACAGAAGAAAATGGAGACGTGCAGTTGAAGCCCTATGTTCCACTAGGAACCCAAGGGAGCAATAATAATAATAGTAAGTCCTAGGCCTCGTGCCTAATAGGACGCTGGCTAAATATGGTATCGTTGATTTTCCATACTTGGTTATACAGGCACATAATATTTTGTAATTACTTCTAGTGTAACAACAGAAGACAAGGGCGAAGCAACAGATCGTTTTATTATGAAAATCAACACGTATTTATACATCTTTCAACTACATTATTATAGACAAGCGCAGTCATCTGATTGGTTGTTTAGGTAGACAAACGCAGGCTTCTGATTGGTTGTTTCGGGATTCCTTGACAAATAGAGTTCTCTATCTGCGAATCATATTTTGCCACGTTAACTTTGCTGTGATTGGTTGTTGACTCAGGCTTGTTCATATTTTCTCACGGCCCATATTAGTGACCTAGACCTTAACGTAGATTAGTGCCAACCAATCGGCTAGCAGCCTGCTCTCACCACACTCGTCCCCCCGTCAAATAGCTTCGTGCGCAGACGTTCCGACCTTCTGGGTGCTACATCCTCTAGTTGAGGATTGTTACTGACCGGCTTGTCCCACTGTACCCATCTTTGGAGCTGACTGGCGTTAACTCGTTTCTGTTTATCACCTCTTCGGATGGTATATACTTGACCCCGTCTTTTTGTGATTGTGTATGGTCCTTCCCACTTTGGAAGGAGTTTCCGTGAACCTAGCCCGCCTCCAACTGTATATCTCCTGTCTCTACACTTCACTTGGTCCCCGACTGCAAAGGTAATGCACTGCGTCCTTTCTTTCATCTGAGACTTCATGACATCACTGCGCTGCTTCCGTATTACATTCTTGACTGCCTCTTTCCTCTCTGCTTTTAATTTCGTCGTACTCCACTTTTGGTGCATGGGCCAGGTCTCATTGTGTACCGGTAATCGTGGTTTTCTACCATACATCAGTTGGAAGGGTGACTTCTTCGTTGTTTCCTGAGTGGTAGCGCGATGTGTTAGTAAAATCAGTGGAAGCTCCGTTTCCCAGTTCCCGCCCTTCGAGGCCAGCCACTCCTTCAGTGTACGGTTGTTTCTCTCCGTTAGGCCATTCGTTTGTGGATGGTATGGGGTCGTTCTGATCCTCTTGATGCCCAGCTGTTGCAAACGGGAAGTAAACTCTTCACTCTCGAAACAGGGACCTTGGTCTGTCAGTATTGTCTTCGGTACGCCGTGGTCTGCAACAATGTGTCTAACTACTGCATCTGTCACGGTTCTTGCACGTTGGTCTGGGATTGCTACGGCGTCTACCCATCGTGTCGCGTGTTCCGTCATCACCAAGAGGTACTGATTACCATTGGATGTCTGAGGAAATGGACCCATGACATCTACGGACCACAAGTCACCTATCGCGGTAACTGGAATCGACTGAAGTGGTGGTCGTATACACCGGTCACCTTTCATCAGCTGGCACCGTGGACATCCAAGTACGTATCTTGCTACGTCTTCTCTCATACCTGGCCAGTACATACTTTGTCTTAGGAGATCGGTCGTTCTGGCCACGCCTGTATGCGCTAGCTGGTGACATTCTTCTATCATGTCGTGGCGCGACGATTGAGGTATGACAGCCAGCCAGCTTCCGTCGTTCTCTCGCCAGGTCAGAGTCCCGTAGGCATTCACTCTGAGTCGATCCCTCTGTCTGAGTAGTGTGGTTAGCTCCTTACTCGCCGTAGTTTGATCCACTTCTATTCCGTTGGTGATCACCTGTATTACTGTATTCAGCGTATCGTCCAACCTCTGCCTACGTGCAAGTCTTAGTGGGTCTTGTTCTACTGCATGCACTCCGTAAGCGACCTCGGGCAACTCAGACTCATCTTCTGGTCTCGATAACAAATCTGCCAAGACATTTTCACTTCCAGGAACGTGTGAGATCGTAAAATCGTACTCCTGAAGACGCAACATCCACCGTGACAACTTCCCCCGTGGGTCTCTCGCTGTCTTCAAAAATTGTAGCGGCTTATGATCAGTTTCGATGTGGAACCGCCGGCCGAGTAAATAAGGTCTCCATTTGTCGACTGCCCATACCATTGCTAAACATTCTTTTTCTATCGTTGAATACTTTCTCTCTGCGAGTGTCAAAACCCTACTGGCATACTCAACGATTCCCTCGTCCTGTCTTAGGACCGCACCTATAGCGTAGTCACTGGCATCTGTGCACACTGTGAACTGTCTTCCTGGCACAGGTAGTTTTAGCGTCATTTGTTGGTGGTCGAGCAGCTGTTTAATTCTGTCGAATGTCCTCTGCGATTCTTCCGACCAAACAAACTTTGGCTCACCTAGTAGCCTGTATAGAGGGGCTGCTATCTCATTGAAGTTCTTCACGAAGCGGCTATAAAACGCTGCTCTACCCAAGAATTGTCTCAGTTTTCTCTTTGAATTCGGGGCTGGAATCGTTTTAATCGTCAAAATTTTCTCCGGCAGTGGTTTAATCTCACCATTTCCCACTTTATGTCCCAACAGAGTAACATTCTTTTTGGCTATCTGGGACTTGGTTTTGTTGACGCGTAGTCCAAACTCTTCGATGCGTCGCAGCACGGCTTCTACATGGTTGACGTGATCGTTTTCGTTTTGACTGTATATGACGAGATCATCACCATAAACCTCCACGTTTTTCAAGTTCCTAAGTAATAGCTTCATCAGTCGTCTGAACGTAAACGGTGCACCTGCTAGTCCAAACGGCATGCGTTTAAATCGATATTGTGTCTGACCCACGATGAAAGCCGTCTTATCTCTATCACCTTGTTTTATCGGTATCTGCCAGTATCCTGAGCGAAGATCGAGAACCGAAAACACATTCGCGCCTTGTAGGCGATCTAAAGTTTCTACCACTGTTGGCATGGCACACGGTCTTAACTCTGTCATACTGTTTAACTGTCGAAAATCAACACAGAATCTATACTTCCCATTCGCTTTTTTTACTAACAGCACTGGAGAGTTGTACGGGCTATCAGCTTCCTCAATAATGTCATCTTTTAACATCTCTTGCACTTGTCGCTCCACTTCGCCTTCCAGATGACATGGAACTCTTCGCGTTGTAAATGACCTTACTTTCGGATCACTTAACGGAATTTCATGATTCACCTTATCGCAATAACCGTATGGGTCGCCATCTCCAGTGAACAGATGATCGTATTTACTAATTAACTCTGTCACATTGTGTACCGTCGGCAGCTTAATCGCTGCTATCTCGCTGGTCTCATACATGTTGATATGCCCGTATTTCGTGACCACCACGTTCGCTTGCGTGTCGATTATGGCACCAATCTCACGCAGAAAATCCGCTCCTAATATCGTTCGCTGTAGTTCGGGTACAACAATGAAAGGAAACGTCACCTCGCAGCCACCAACAACGACCGTACAGTTCGATCTACCCGTGATACGCAACACATACCCGCCTACTGTTTGTACTGTCAATGAACACGGGCTAACACTCTTACATAAATTCTTATCTATTAACGACACGGCCGCCCCTGTATCTATCAAACATACTACTTCTCGATCATTCACTCGCAACTTCGAATACAGAGCGCCTTTCTCAATAGCCCCCACTAAATCTAGGTTCATACGAAAGAAAGAACAAGCATTATACCGTCTGAAATTTTTTCTTTTCCGCCTTTCTGGGCAGTATCTTCTCCAGTGTCCCGGCTTACCGCATTCAAAACACCGGTCTTTTCTATCAGCCAACTTTAACGCCGCCACTTCCCGCTGCAATGCTTCAATTTTCTGCTCATACTCGTTTGGTTTTGGTTGGTCTATAGCGGCTACCGTTGTGCTCAGCAGCTGTCTGGTCACCTTCGCCAGCTCGCTAATATCCATCGGCTGCGTTGCGTTAACCAGTTGTAATCGCTGAGAAATGTGGTCTGGGACACTCTCGATGAATTGGGAAGACAGTAACTGCGCTTCTGATTCTTCATCTAAAGTGGGAAGTGCGCGTCGAAGTAGATTAGTCAGTTTCACCGCCAACACTAGCGGGTCTCCATCAGGTCCAAGCTTCATTGACCGGAACTGCTGCATTGCTAGCTGTCTGTCTGTTTCGCTGTCAAACTCGGAAACTAGTCGTTCAACCAATTTCTTCCAAGACGCTGTGCCATTTGACCTGTCTACGCTGTCATATGCAGCCTTCGCTCGGCCTCTCAACAGCGTCCCCAAGACAACTGCCTTCGCTGCCTGCTCCTTGACACCCACCAGCTCAGCAACAGCCTCGAAGTCACGTAAGAAGCTCCTTATGTCTCCTTCTTCAAACGCAGCTGGCCACGGGATCTTCATTTTCTGGAGGCAGCGACACCAAATGTAACAACAGAAGACAAGGGCGAAGCAACAGATCGTTTTATTATGAAAATCAACACGTATTTATACATCTTTCAACTACATTATTATAGACAAGCGCAGTCATCTGATTGGTTGTTTAGGTAGACAAACGCAGGCTTCTGATTGGTTGTTTCGGGATTCCTTGACAAATAGAGTTCTCTATCTGCGAATCATATTTTGCCACGTTAACTTTGCTGTGATTGGTTGTTGACTCAGGCTTGTTCATATTTTCTCACGGCCCATATTAGTGACCTAGACCTTAACGTAGATTAGTGCCAACCAATCGGCTAGCAGCCTGCTCTCACCACACTAGTTGTACCTGATCGAGACGGAAGGGGAGATTTGAGAATACAGATTGCGGTAATAGGGTCAGACAACGTAGATTTAGACCATTGCAAAAATGAGACTTCATGTGCCCATTGACAATATTAGTAACGAGCTGAAGTGAGTGGCACACCACTTGCCCTAGTGATTACTTTTAATACCTTGCCCGGTATTACACAGTCCTTTATGATTAATCCAGGGAAGATTAAGGGGGAACAACAGAGAACGATAGGTAAGATGTATGAGTTAACGAAATATAGAAGTAGAGGTTGAGTGATTGCTGACTTTCTTAAATTCTTAATGTGGTAGGTTAGACAGAATACTTTACCAGAAACCTACAGGATATATGATGGTCAGTTTCTATGTCAGTACCCTCAATGCTACAAAGATCTCGTGAACAGACCAGTTCAAGCATATCACTTTTATGCCTGTAGGTGAAGCTAACTAACTGATACGTGGAGGAACTTGAGGTAAGACAGTTTAGTTTAGAGCACTGGTTGACGTCCGACAAAAAGCTATTAACTTCTGGACGGTTAGATATGATGTTGGATCTACCGAAGCCGTTAGAAAAGTCTTTATCTGCGGATAATTACAAATATTTTTTTAATGAAACGCCTGTGATAAAATACTAAAGCTTGGGGATGAAACACAATATCCACGTGGCTTCGATTAATAGGTGTTCACTAGTACGAGATTTTCCTCAAGATCACTAAAATTATGCGTATCTTTGATATGAAATCAGATTTTTGCAGCCCTTCTCTGTATGCACCGTTATCATTTAAACAGAATACTGGAAATTCGCTCCCATTTTCGAGTAATATCCATTGGAGTATAAACGAAATAACTAGGACTGTTCTTAAGTAAAATGTGAACATATGATCATATGATGACGTCCTAAAGCTCATAACCGATTGTCTCATACTCAGTCATGTTACGTGTTTTTTACGTTGAGAGCACCAAACATATTAAAAAACATCGATTAGGCAGTTATACATGAACTGTTTGACTCTTTCCAGACAGAACCATTTTTAAGCTAGGTCTTTATGAGATTAAAAGCTACTTTATGGTTCATTTCTCTTAAAAAAAAGCAGAAACTCAATTCATTTATTTCGCATGCATGCGCTAGACTAACTTTCATAATTTTACCTTATTCATGTAGTTAAAGGAGGTAATGAAGTTACGAGTGAGATAATCTCATAGTTTCATTTCAAAGTTCTCTAATAATTAATTTACTAACAATAACGGGAACAGCACTTCGATGAAGACGTCCGTTTGAAGGACGCTGCCATTCACGATGATACTTTTTCTTAACTTTCTTAAAATCTTGGAAGTCATTTTGTTTGAAACGTTTTATGAACTCTGAAGAATATTCGATACGATATGACATCATATTTTGATAAATAGAAATGAAATACGATTAATTAGATGCAATATGTAGCTGAAAGAAAAGGTGGCGTGAATTTCAAACAGGCCATGAAAGTAATAGGTAGATAAATTCCATATTAGTTTGTTAATAAGATATATCACACAGTCAGTGAAACAGTATTATTTACTGAATGACGTTTGAACACACTTCATTACTGTTCATAATCATATCAATTATAATCACACGATTTCGAAACTTGAGTTTTATAGTTTTCTTTGTCCTCTCCTATTTATCGTCGTTGGGGTAGTAGAATTTTCCAGATATCTGTGTGGACAGGTGTTGAATCATTCCTATTACACGTGTTGGTTTGCAGTTGACTCGGTAGACAGAGCTTCTGTGTTACCAATCACCTTGTTCACCCTGTGACATTAGATTTTAAAACTGTCATCCTATTCCATCCAGCCTATTGTATGGTCGTGTGTAATTGCACGTAGTGAGTGGTATAGCTGAACTATTCTCTAGATTTCTTATCATATGATGAGATGATCGGACCATCTCGCCCTATGTCAATAAAAATGGGAGTGGTGAAATGTTTATGTGACAGAGCACAAAACTAAGTAGTACCAAGGAAAATCTAAGACAGGAAGTGATGCACATAAAAAAAACCTGAAACTTAATCTATACCCTGATGAATTAGTGAAGAAATATGTAAGGAAACGTAAAAATAAAATAAATAATGATAGTAGTGATAGTAATAATAATAATATTAATGACGACATGCATGTCATATATGCACAAGACAACACCAACAATAAGGAATCTAAATCATGAGTAGTAATTCATTAGAAGGAAAGAACTTCGGAAACCTTACGCAGAATTCTTAACAAGGCAGGCAGGAATAAAAGTGGTTCGCGTTCAAACCCAAAAGCTCAATTAGAAACAAGCTTTGTAGGTTAAAGCATTAATCCTGTGTAGTCTTTGAAACAAAACAATTTAGTTTATTTAATACCCTGCCTGCAATAACCGTCAAGTCGAATACATAGGTCAAAGTAGTAGAAGAAGGGCAGTCACACTAACAGAGCATAAAAATCTAGCAAAATATGCATTGGTTGACCCGAATAAAATAGGAAATTTAGAGAATAGTTCAGCTATACCACTCACTACGTGCAATTACACACGACCATACAATAAGATGGAATAGGATGACAGTTTTAAAATCTAATGTCACAGGGTGAACAAGGTGATTGGTAACACAGAAGCTCTGTCTACCGAGTCAACTGCAAATCAACACGTGTAATAGGAATGATTCAACACCTGTCCACACAGATATCTGGAAAATTCTACTACCCCAACGACGATAAATAGGAGAGGACAAAGAAAACTATAAAACTCAAGTTTCGAAATTGTGTGATCATAATTGATATGATTATGAACAGTAATGAAGTGTGTTCAAACGTCATTCAGTAAATAATACTGTTTCACTGACTGTGTGATATATCTTATTAACAAACTAATATGGAATTACTAACTACCTTAGTGCCCAAGTTTTACACATGTATTAATAAGCAGATAAAATTCCATAGCTGCTTTTGTATATGACAACTCGATTCGTGTATATTACTTTTGGAGAATTCTCTGGTGCACGTCTTAAAAATGTTGTTATGAATGCCACCTGTCTCTTTTATTGCAAATAAATAAAGATCATACTATGGATGTTGTTATTGGATCCAACGTTTTACACTTTAATATACGTGTGAAAATTGAGGACTGTGGTAGCAAGTAATTTTCTATTAGTTTCTTTACTAGATGTATAACACAGTGAAACAGTATTATCATTTACTGGATGACAAGGTTTCGAACTAAATTTATCACCGTTCATAATAACAAAATCAATTATAACCACACAATTTCGAAACTGGAGTTTTATAGTCTTCTTTGTCTCCTCCTATTTGTCGTTGTTGAGGTAGTAGAATTTTCCAGATATCTGTGTGGACAGGTGTTGAATCATTCCTATTACACGTGTTGGTTTGCAGTTGACTCGGTAGACAGAGCTTCTGTGCTATCAATCACCTTGTTCACCCTGTGATATCAGCACCACATACAGTTACACACAACCAAACAATAGGATGGCGAGAGAAGATGACATTTTTAAAATCTAATTTTACAGCAGGGTGGAGAGAGAGAGAGAGATATCAGAAGCTTTGTTTATCAAATCAACTGGAAGGATATTATATTATTATTATTATTGTATCCTTTAGTTCCTAGAGGAACATAGGGCTTCAGCTGCGCACCTCCATTGCCTTCGGTTTCCTGACAACTTTTTCACCCTGCTCCAGGTCTGTCCACATGCTTTCATCTCCTCCTCGCATGACATCCTCCAAGTCACCGTTGGACGACCAACTCGCCGCCTCCCTTTCGGGTTCCACTCGAGGGCTTGTCTAGTGATGTCACTTGATGGTTTTCTCAGCGTATGGCCAATCCATCTCCATTTCTTTCTACCTATTTGTTTCACAATCGGTTCCTGATTGGTTCGCTCCCAGAGATCCCTGTTGCTGATCTTTTCTGGCCATCTGATCTTGAGTATTGAGCGGAGACAGCTGTTAATGAAGGTTTGAAGTTTGTTTGAGATGCTCTTTATGACTCGCCAAGTCTCTGATCCGTATAGTAGCACTGACTTCACACTGGAGTTAAAAATCCGGATCTTATTTTTGATGCTGATTGCTGTTGACCTCCACACAGATTTGAGAGTAATGAAAGCTTGTCTTGCTTTACCGATTCTGGCTTTGATGTCCTCGTCAGTTCCGCCTGCAGTTGAGACGATGCTTCCCATTACTTATCCCGGGTATCAGGAGAATTCTACTACCTCAGCGACGAAAACAGGAGAGAACAAAGTAAATTATCAAACTCAAGTTTCGAAATCGTGTGATTATAATTGATGATGTGATTATGATCAATAAATTTTGTTCAAAACCTTGTCATCCAATAAATATTACTGTCTCACTGTGTGATTCATCTAATAAACAAACTAATGTGAAACGTTTTCCACAGTTTTAAAATTTTATGGTCCACATTTGATACTCCATAAATGGTAATATTTAGAACAAGGCATATTGTTAAGCCTCTTGGGGATGCTATTCTATTTAAGGTATTTAATAAATTCACAAAGTTTAATGCGATTTCGTGTTAGGGAAAAAAAACTCATTTGAATTGACTAAGGAATTTTTACGAAGAAAACGCTATACAAAACAAAATTAGGCTAGAGGATTTATTTAGTTATTCCCTATTTTTTTTTTATCTAATTCTAATTTTAAAATTCTTAAAAAACACACTTTGAATGAGGATCACGTTGCAAAAAAGAAGATCTGTATATTTAAACTGGAAAAAAATTTAGCAGAATAAGGAGGGGGAAGAGAAGAAGCAATTTACGATGAATGATGATTTACTACAGGAATTAGGGTTTATGTTCTCAGATTATGTATACATACGAATGCGGAAGAGGACGAAATCAGAAAAAAAAACAAATCAGTTGTTTTAAATCTCTTGAAAATCAAATACATACAGGAAAATTTCACTCGGCTAAAAACCAGTAGGCTCACATCTTTTTCATAAGTCTCGATTAGAGATGTTGTCTTAAGATAATTAGTTCAGTGATTACTGAAGCAAAATAAGTCAGTTGGATACTGGTAGGCAGTATGAAAAATCGTTATGAGCAACTCTTGATATAATTCCATTATGGATAAAATTTAATTTTGATATAAGTCTCACAGTGTTATACAGTAATATTGACTGATTATCACGTTTCGAGCACAATTTATCATATCAAGGTACTCACACAACTTTCTAACTTTGTTTCTCTAATTACATCATTAATTTTCATCGCTTGACTTGATTATTAGTAGTATTTTCCATATTTCCGGTATCAGTGATGAGTCATTCCTATTATACGTGTTGTGTTGAGTGTAGACTCGATGAACCAGGCAGGATTCAGTAACCAACCTCTGTCTTTCTCCACCTATCTAGATTACTTTTTAGAATTTTAACTCTCTCCCACCCTACTGTGTGACTGTGTTTCAATGCATGCAGTGCAATCCCTTGACTTTTTTTCAAAATTACTTGTCGTGTCGGGGTCAACCATTCTTACTTTAGCTAAATTCTTTTGTTCCGACAATCTAACTACCCGTGACCAACTAGTTTGACCTACGTAGTTCACCTAACTCACAGTCATTGCAGGGTACTTTGTAAATTATATTATTTTGTCTAATTGGGTTAAACCGACAGCGTCCTTTAACCTACAGAGCTTGTCGTCACTGAGTGAGTTTGTAGGTTTGAATGCCACTCTAATTCCTGCTTCATTCAGAATCCTACGCAGGGTCTTAGATATGCCCTCCTTATATGGTATAACAGTAGATGCCTTATATTCACTCCTATTTATGTCACCATTATTAGTTTCACTGAGATTTTATTTTGCTTTTGGCCTTTTCTGATCTTCTTAATGAATTTAGTAGGATAGTTAGTTATTTTATACCAACGCTTCTTCTATCTGTTTTATTTGATCATTCAGGTCTTTTCTTGTACTACTTAGTGTAACTGCTCAGTTTGTTAGACCTTCAACTAAGCCTGCCTTAACAGTCAACCGAATCCTGCCTAGTTCATTGAGTCTACACCCAATATAGCACGTGTAATAGGAATGATTCGTCAATGATACCGGAAATATGGAAAATATTACTACCAATTAAATCAAGCGATGGAAAATAATGACGGAATTATATAAACGAAGCTGAAAAGTTGTGTGAGTAGTGCCTTGATATGATTATGCACAGTAATATATTGTTCTCGAAATGCGGTCATCAGTCATTATTACTGTATAACACTGTGAGACATATCAAAATAAAATTTCATCCATAGTAAAATTATACTCCACCACAATGCACAAATTCTATTCTTATACCAACTCTTGACATATTTCTCACTGATAAGGTTCGCAACTAAACTGGTAGATCAGCGTTTAAAATACAAAAACAAGAGACACATTGGAAACTGAAGAAAACTGAGAACATAAGTAACACCTAATTAATAAGCAAATTCAATGGAGATATTATCAAATATTTTTTATTTTTATTTTATTTTTTAAAATTTTTTATTTACAGCTTGATTCCACACTGTATTTTTGGTACAAGTATGGAATTTTCAGCATGGATATCGGTAGCCCAAATTTTGCAGGCCGACCATAGATATCACGTGTGCGTCGGCGGGGGTTCGAACCTCGGTCCATGTGCATGGTCGGCGAAAATCCTAACCACTGTACCACCGACGCACCAATAAAGGGAGGACCGTGAGGCCTCCCCACTGACAAAAACTACACGCCCGAACGCATCCGATTAGGGTCCCTCGTGAGTTTCAACCCACGGAGGTGAAATGGTGAGCCTCCACCCGGGGTCAGAGCATTCTTGATCACCCTGAACCCGGCGCCAGGTAAGTTTATGTATTTATGTAGGAAAAACAGAACCTATCCTAACTGATCAAAGTAAATTCAAAGATCTTAATATAAAAGCTGAAAACTAACAAGGAAGTGGAAGTAGGAATCAATAATTTGGTTAGGCATCATGATGAACCAACACTCTGCAACTGTTTGAAGTCTACAAACTAGAACATTCTATGAGCCCAGTTTTTAGACACGTCGAAATCTCCATATTAAAAAAATAAACGAAACAAAGTGGATGGTTCAAATTTCATGACCTTCTAATTTACTTCTACTGTACTTTGGTCAAATATAAACGCATGATATCCATGAGCACATTTTCACCACTCGCTAAGTTCTGTATATATTATGACAGCTGACTGCATAGACCAATGGACTATTGAAATTACTCACTTAGATTAAAGCGCTGAAGATACACCGTAGAAAACTATCTATCACATCCATAATGAATGCCTACTTTGCCTTTAGTGATAGATATTGTGCGAAAATGGGTACAGTCACTATATATACCCATCATCATTTTTGTTATTCCCTCACGTTCCCAGTGGAACATAGGGCTTCAGACTAGAGGCTTTTAGTTTCTGTTGCAGTGGTTTTCTTTTTATAGGATAGGGATGCCAGTTGTTTCATATCAAACCTTTGCAGTTTACCAGTCTTACTACTGACTTAGATAAAGGAGTGCGTCAGTGGCCGCGGATCGAACCAAGGATCACCTGCATGGCTGGCGAGCATAGACCACCATCATGCTCAATCCTATATATGAGTTATTGTCGAAACTTATTAACACTCACCTATCTACTAAGTACAAGTAGAGGTGAAAGACTGCATTTCAGACGTCCCACTAATGAGACCTGATGGTTCAGTTCAGTAAATTATCTTTCCTTGTTACACATAAAATGAGACATTTTTGAATGTTTTACGAGCAGAATCAATTAGACTTATTTTAAAGATCATTTACGAGATCAGTTTGAATCTGCTTTTGATTCTTTAGTGGAATTTCGATATCCAAGTAGTTTGTTTCATAAAGAAACTCATGAAAATAATAGCTGGAAAGACCGAATATGATGACAGTACTTATGAAAGTACTATTAGTTAGGATGCTTCACGCAAAATGTTTTCCTAGAGAATAAAAATGACTAATTGGAGGACATTTCATGTAGCAAACCTTTATTTTTCTCTTTTTTATTATTCGGCGAATGAATATCACTATTTATGTAAGTAGGCTAGTTGAATGGCTCAGCCACATCCATGTGCATTTATCAATCCAGCCACTGTTGTTAAGACAGAGCTATGTTGGACATTCTTTAACCCAAGAAAAATACTAAGCCACATCATCTTGGGTAAAATCAAACACTCTCTGGATGAATAACTTCAACCCGAACAGGCTGGATTCATGGAAAACAAGTTATGCACCGATCAAATTGCAACACTACGCATCATCATTGAACAAAGCTTGAAATGGCAGTCATCTCTCTATCTCAACTTCGTCGACTTTGAAAATACCTTCAGCAATAAGCGTCAGTTGAGAGGTGATTTTAAAACTACTTCCTTACTACGGAGTGCCGCAAACAACCATACATCTCATCCAATAGTTGTTTGACAGTGGTGCATGCCACGTAGTCCACAACGGGAAAGTCACAGATCCTTCGAAGTGAAGAGGGGAGTACGACAAGGCTGGTTGGCTGCCTATCATCTTGAATGATATTCCTGATTGTGGGTGGTAGACTAGATAATGCGACAGATAGTTAGCGGGCAGCGAGGAGACATGCATAAAATGGACCCACACAAAACAAGGACTCGGAGGAGCTGAACTTCGCCGATGATATGTGTCTGATTTCCCACAAAGTGGAAGATATGCAAGAGTAAAGCAACAAGTTGACGAATGAAGAAGCACCTAGAAAAGATAGGTCTTCAGGTGAACATAGAGAAAACAGAGATGATGAAGATTTTCTGGCCAACAACCACAGCAACAGACAAAAATCAGTCAGCATGAATTGAAGAAATCTCAAAGAAGCAATCTCCTTTACCTGCTTACCTACCTGCCTACCTGGGACGCATGGCTTCAGCTACAGGTGGACGGAAGTGATGAGAATATGAAAACGAGGATCGTGAAATCAAAGTAGGCCCTCATTAATCTGAAGTCTGTGTGGAGATCAACACCACTCAGAGTGAAAAATAAGATACAGATTTTCAACTCCAATGTGAAGTCAGTGCTACTTACTAAACGGATCAGAAACTTGACGCCGCATTACGAGGAACATTTTAAACAAACTACAGACCTTCACCAGTGTCTGTCTTCGCGAAATACTTCGCTTAAGATCAGATGGCAGGCCAGAGAAGATCAATAACAGAAAGGGATCTCTGAGAGCGAGCTAACACAGCAGGAACTAATTGTGCAACAAATATGCAGAAAGAAATGGAGGTGAATTGTCCATACTCTGAGAAAAACATCAGGTGACATCACAAGACTGACCATCACTCGAGTGGGAGGTTGGGCTGACATAGAGGAGGTTATGTTAAGAGGAGATGAAAGCATGTGGACAGACTTGGAGCCAGGTGAAAACATCGGCATATAACCGAACGCAGTAGAGACGTCAGTCTGAATCCCTATGTTCCTCTAGGAATCTAAAGAAACAACAATAATAATATAATATCGGACATACTAACAGACAGCTTAGCTAGAGTATAACAGAACTTCTATCGTCGTGACTAATCAATGTAGAGCGATACATTTCATAGCTAGTGGATATAACAAACGCCTTCAGAGTGATTAATCCCCTTCTATCTTCGTATTCGCTGAGGCCAATGTCATTCAAACTAGTAATCTTAAACTATTTATGGGAAAAATGATTTAAGCAAATGCGTCTTTTCAGTAAACTGTCATCAAGCTTTACATGATGAACTATTAGTCATAGGAGTTTAAAATAATGCGGTTGATAAAATACAGAATCAAAGTTCAGGGTTGTGAGTTAATGAAAGACAGTTAAAGTGATCATAATAACAATAATGACAAGGATGCATTCATTTAAGTATCTAATTAGTTTAGGCAGCCGTGATTATGTAAGTGAAGTGTGTATACTAGTGGGCGGAGAGGGGATAATAGTGTTTGATACATAGCAACTATAGCACAGCGTGATATCGATAATACAGTTAGTAGTACACATAAAAAGAATATTTACAATTATCGTTTTGCCTATGTAACTGTCCCCAGAAGAACAGTTAAATTAATGATTACCCACTGAAGTGGTTAGACTTAGCAGCTTATCCTTCCCCTACTTTGAAATTATACAATGACTAGTGAATTGCAAACATAGCACTGTGGAGAAGAGTTTTTTTAGCTATTATTTCACGGAGTTTCGACAACAGTAATTAGGTAGCCACATCTCCTAGCTTTCTTCTGCACAGTTTGCAAGCATTTCTCTCTATCTGTCCGCATCATGGAGACTTCATTTCTGGATATCCGTTCTCGTGTTTTCTTTAATTCACCGCCAAAAGTTACAGTTGTGCTAGCTAGGGAAACTAGTCGCCTGCCCAGTTAACCAGCAATATAGCATGTATGCCTGAAAGATAGACGCACAAATGCTGGTGTGTTGGGCAACTCATGAGTTCTTCCAGAAAATGCCCCACTTTATACTGCCATCTTGCCTTCTTGTTAGCAGGACATAAAGGAAATGATGCAGTGTTACCTTTATGTGCTTCATGTGGATGAGTCATATTGAAAGTTTTGAGAAGGGACTTGATATCGACTTTATTCTTTTGAGAGGTAAACGTATCGTCCCTATATCTACAGTAGGACAACAGCTCATTGATTACACTTTCAAGTGGACGATTCCCTAGTCCTACAATAAAACTACCGGCTAAGAGAGGGTCTAGATGGAGGGGCTACTGACACGTCCTCTATTTGACCATAGATTTCTTTTTTAAGCAGAAAATGAACGTTCATTGTACAACAGAGTGGCAGTTCCCGTGGAGTTTAGGCAGTATGCTTACTTCCATGTCATTTTCTTTCAGAGGACGATATATGAGGAGGGGCTCTCGGTTCTAATTGTAACTGATTTGGTGGAACTAAGGCATTTGTTCTACAGAAAACGTTTTCCTAACTGTAATTCAGTTTCTAATTTTATTGGACATTTTTCGACAATACGTATTTGCTTAAGCCCTGCTCTATTATTATTATTATTCTGAACTACTCGATTTAAAGGCATTTCCCGCAGGCACTGTCTGTCCTTTCGGTAGGAAAAACCTAACTAACAATACAAATTAGTTCCCTTCTTTGTAGTTCTGTCTTCTTTTATATATTCCTGTTACATACGCACTAGAATTCTGTCTATTCAATTCCCTTAGGAGTTTGTATTATACAATCCTAACGTTTGTCCTATAAATTACTAACCAGCACACCTATTTGAGCATATGTTTTTGTATAATCACGTCGCTCTCACTGTTTTTCTGATTACAAATTTCTAAACCTAAACTTTTTGATACCTGTTGCTTAATTTATGTTACAAATTCAGGAAAATGATAAAAATATTGTTCTTTTGTTGTTCTAGTTTTATGCAGTAGCTTTACTACTTTAAACAGAAAAATTGACAAGATATCTTGAATACTTTTAATTGGTTCATAAGCAGTTGGTTCTCTGTTATACAGATTAGGCGACTGGCAGTGTAATCCAAGATGCATACTTCGTCCTACTTTGGACTTCTCATCTGGATGGGATCGGGTTCATATGGCGAAGTGATGCTCCCATGGAAACTTGGACGACATCATCTTGCAGTATTAAAGCATAGAATTCTAAATTGTCAGTGGACAAAATGAAGAACGCCTTGTTTATTTCAACTATTTTCTGAATTTTGTAGGTGGGAAAATTTAGTATTCTCTCCTCTGAACTTAGTGACGTATTCATTCCTATCGCTTAAATTACTATTATTATTGTTCTTTTGGGTTCCTAGTGGAACATAGAGCTTCAACTACACTTCTTCACTTGCTTCTGTCTTCTGCTCTACTTTCCACTTGCATCCATTTTAGACCATACTGTTTCAACTCCTCTCCACAAGATCTCCTCCATATCAACCTTGCACTGACGTCCCACTCGCCGCTTCTCTTTCAGGTTCCACTCAAGCAATGGCCTGAGGCGTAATGTCACCAAGCGATCTCCTCAGCAACTGTCCAATTCATCTCCACTTTCTCCTGCATATTTGTTGGTTGGCGATTGGTTTGTTCTTGTTTTGTTTCCTTCCATAGTTGTTTCTTGTTGGTAATTCTTTCGGGCCTGGTCCTCTGATCTTCAGTATCGATCCAGCGAAGACAGTTGTTGATGAAGGTCTACATCGCGACCTGTTGGAAATATTCTTTGTGACCCGCCCGTCAAGTTTCTGATCCGTATAGAAGAACTGACTGATTTGACGTTTGTTTTAAAAATCCGGATTTTGTTGTTGATACTTAGTGACAAAGATTTCCAGATTGCTACAGAAACCTCAACGAACAAATATATTAAAAATACTAAAAATATATCGCTTAAATACATTTCCAAAATTTCGCCAATTTTATGAAAAATCCTTTTAATTTATTGTTCTGTTTTGCAATAGCTTTGAAATCCTGTTCTGTATTCCTTTGTCTTGTGTCTTTCGGTACTCCAGTGATCTGCAGAAACTATGAGGACAAGATCGCACATCTAAACACTATGTACATATATTAGGTCACCTGTGTCCTGTGGAGCCAGGTATGTCAGTCGTTCAACGGGTATTCTGTCCAAAAGTGTTCAATAACACTATCCCGCATGGCCGCAGAAAAGTAGTAGTAATTGTATAAGAAGTATGATAATCGAACGTCTTGTTAACATCAGTCATTTCATCTTAAAAGACACCTCCTTCAAAGTAATCTTCAAAGTGACGAATAATCTGACAACAGCAATATACTTTTGTCTCTGCATATGCTTTGCTGAAGTTCTAGCCATACACTTAAAGAAATTAGAGCTCTGCATACAAAAGATAACTAACTATTTAGCCATTTTTACTGTCATGATAACAATCTCCTTGATTTCTACTCTCTTGATTTTAGTTTGTGTTTGTTCTCCTAACTCCTTATGACTTATGAATTTCCCCAGAACTCTTATATAATTCCACTTTTTTTCCTTCGTTTCTATGCACATCCTAAAAACAGCTCATTCATTAAATTCCTCATTCTGCTATGTAACTCCAATACACATATTCAACTCATTTTAGGCATTAACCAATATTAACAACCATGTTTGTGTAAAATCCATCACTTTTGTTACTTTCCTCTTTTATGAAACTTTTGAATCTAAATGCGATTGTATAAGTAAATAATTCGCCTGAAAAAGTCTTCCGATGAGCTACATGTTTTGTTTTCATTATCAATGCTCACTGAGAAGTGAAAATACGCATCACTGGCTTTAACAACTAATTATCAACTAGTTAGTGGGTCACATGTTTGAATTTCATCGAAAGTATTTCATCCAAGGCAACTTTCTCACATGATCACCTTCCGCATAATCGGTTAAAGATAAAAAGGGCCTTAACCAACAACTTTAACTTATGAAGATAAAAATTAATTTATGTGTAAAACTAGGGCACTGCGGCAGTAAAAAACTCCACATTCGTTTATTTATTAGATGTATCTATCACACAGTGAAACAGTATTATCATTTACTGGATGACAAGGTTTCGAACTAAATTTATCACCGTTCATAATAACAACATCAAATATAAGCGCACAATTTCGAAACTGGAGTTTTATAGTCTTCTTTGTCTCCTCCTATTTGTCGTTGTTGAGGTAGTAGAGTTTTCCAGATATCTGTGTGGACAGGTGTTGAATCATTCCTATTACAAGCACTTGTAGTTGATTCGATAAACAGAGCTTCTGTTACCGATCTCTCCCTGCACCAAGCTGTGACATTAGATTTTAAAACTGTCATCCTATCCCGTGATCCTGTTGTATGGCTGTGTGTAATTGCGTGTAGTGAGTGCTATAGCTGAACTATTCTCTAGATTTCTTATCTTATTCGAGTCAACCAATCTAGATTTTGCTAGGTTTTTATGTCCAGCTAGTCTGACTAACCCTGTTCTACTAGTTTGACCTATGTATTTGACCTGACAATCATTTCAATAGGGTTTTTGATGTGGTTTAGTTCTCTGAGCTGGATGGTTAATTTGCAAAGCTTTCATCACCCTACTGGGTGACATCTTCAGCGCATACTTCAAGATCATCCACCTGAGCTACAAATCTTCTCTATCATTTCAATAGGGTATTAGATAAACTAAATTGTTTTGTTTTAGAGGCTCCACAGGATTAATGCTTTAACCGACAAAGCTTGTTTCTAATTGAGTTTGTGGGTTTGAATACCACTTTTAGCGATAGCGATAATAATAATATGGTTAACAATAATAAAGTTCCTGAAAATTACTCAGTTAAATAAAAAACACAAAAGTACGTATTAATGACCAATCATATTTAGATAGGTCATGTTGTCTATGGTAGGTGAAAGGTGAAGTCTATTGTTTTTTGTACACACAGTTTAGGCTGTATGTGATTAATCCAAAGTGCTTCCACCACCTTCAATAACCTTGAATTAGAGTTATGTGAAATGATTCTGAAACAGTCATTAATATTGATTTTGTGACCTGACATTAATAAGTGTTTTCCTGTGGATGATGCTGGATTTCTATTCAGATTAATTGCACTTGGATTTTCTATATGTTTTAATAACCATTTTGAAACATGCTCTTTTCGACGATATTGGAACATTCTATTGGTTCTACCTATAAAGGTGTCACCGTAGCTGCAGGTGAACTTGTAGGTACAGTTTGAAGTAGAGTCCACAGAATTTCGTCCTTTTAATCGTAGGTACAGGGATCGGAAATGTTAGGCAAGTGAGAAAAAGAGATGTGGTGGCGTAGAATGTGCGTTTGATAGCTGACCGAAGTCTTTGAGCTAGCTGTCAATTGCATAATCTGGTCACCCTTGAATGGTAGGTACAGAAGCTGTCCTATCGAGATGTGGTTTTTCTTTACTGTGACAAGTGATAAAGTTCTCCGGATAACCATTAGGTAATAAAACTGAATGTATATGTCGGAATTCATCCATCAATGTGTCACTCGTGCATATTTTTCAGGCCCTTGAGAAGAAACATTTACCTAGAGAACGTTTATGCTGGATAGAAACAAAACTGATAGTCATGTAGAAAGACAGGTGCGAATGGTTTCCAGGCCATGTTCAAGTATATAAGAGGAGAGAGAGTATGAGAGATCAAAATTAAGACCTCATCACAGGAATAAGAAACTGTCTAAAAGAGCAAGAGAGATAATTATTGTCAAGTTAGTAAATAACGTCCAAATGATTATCCGTGTTGTGATTAGATCGTTAAAGGGGGTGGCGGGGAAAGATTTTTCAAACAGTTATTGAGTTACATAGCGAAAATTATCTTACATTATTAATAATAATGTACACCTATCAGTGAAAAATTGAAACAAACTACTTAACAGTCATACTACAAGGACAGAAAACATTTTATTTATCCTGTTAATTCATTTAAGCAGATTTAACAAGTTTTCAAAATTGTGTTTCCGTGATATTTATCACCTTATTTTTCACAAATTTTTCGACTTACAAAAAAATTCTTTAACATACATGGATGTGTTTTTTCTCTGGAAATATTGTTTACACGCATAGGAGAAAAACAACAGCAAATTTAACTAAAAAAAAAGTGAAATTTGAAAACATGAGGAATTTCTAGGTAGATATGAAAAGTTTTAATAAACTACCAGGTATTATTAGATAATTTGAATAATATCAATTTTTATGAACTATGATTATTCTGTTTACGGTTATTGTTTAATTCTCTTTCTTCGAAGGTTTTTATTGACGTCTGAGAATATTGGTCATTTTTGCGTCAGACTGGTTAGTTATTCCTACTTTCTTCCTGTTTAAATTACACCCGGTAATTAGTAAAATCTTGGCTTCAACTTGTAGATTATTAAACTATATTTCACGTCAAAAGTTTTCTCTACCTGACTCGACAATTGATCATATGCTATCATTTCCTCCCCACAAGACCTCCTACCTAGGCCCACCTAGTTGTTTTTGATAGGATCCCACACATTTTGGTATTGACTGCTAATTTTGTATATTATCATTCACACGCATTTTGGTAGTGACTGTTAATTTTGTATATATGGTATATCATTCCCACACATTTTGTTACTGACTGTCAATGTCGCACATATGGCATATTATGATTTCTCACACACTTTGTTATTGGCTATTAAGGTCAATTATTTCAAATGCTGTTAGCTGTCCATATTGTTGTAAAATGTATAAATACCATGGCTTTCTTTATCGTTGTTGCACTTCAATACACAGTCACAGTCCAGCCTTTGTCTTTTGATATTTGCGTGCTTTACTAAGTCGGAAGGTACGACGAGCAGATAGACAGATTAGTTCAGGCGCAGACAGAATAAGGTGAAAACGTCTTCATTCAATTCCCTACAGTTATAACAATTGGCGACGGGGGTTTACTTAATTCATCGCAGTTATAACAAGCAAACGACGACAGTTTTTATTCTGTTCAGCGCAACTATATAACATTTTTGACTGTGTTAATTACAACCCAATTACAATGTCTATCTCTCTGGACGATCTCAAATCTATCTTGCAGCAGCAGCAAGTTCAGAATGAAGCAGCTCAACTAAAATTAATCGAAGCTCTCACTCAGAAGCTGTCCATTCAAGTTCCATCAACATCTCATTCTGACAAATATGAAAGCATCTCAAATTCTATCAGTGAGTTCAACTACGACCCAATATCTGGTCTCGTATTTGATGCATGGTTCAATCGTTACGAAGACGTCTTCCGTATTGAATGCTACATGTTTGATGATGCTGCCAAAGTCCGATTGTTACTAAGAAAACTTGGTACTGTTGAGCACAACAGATATGTTAACTTCATTCTGCCCAAGAACCCACGTGAGTTATCATTCGATGAGACAGTCACCGTTTTATCACAAATCTTTGGTGAACAGTCATCCATGTTTAATATTCGGTATCAATGTTTTCAGTTGACAAAAATGCCTTCCGATGATTATGTGACTTACGCTGGCAAAGTGAACAAGGAATGTGAAAGGTTCAAACCACACGAAATGACATCAGATCAGTTCAAGTGTTTGATTTTTATTTGTGGGTTGAAGAACCCAGAAGATACTGACATACGAACTCGACTTCTGTCACTTGTGGAACAAGACCCGAAAATGACCTTACAAATGGTGACAGCAGAATGCCTACGTTTAATCAACTTGAAGCACGATACTGCTATGGTGGAGTGCAAACGACAGTCGTCTGAATTTGGTTCGATTAACACAGTGAAAAGTCCTCCGATCACCGTTAAGCACACAGCACGTCAGTCTCAGAATTCAGCTAAACCTCCTTCAGTGTGCTGGCACTGTGGTTCGTGGCATTTTGTCAAGTTCTGTCCTTTCAAGAAGCATAAATGCCGTAATTGTCACCGTTTTGGACATAAGGAGGGTTACTGTCCACCGCAGAAAAATCCTTCGGTGAGGAACAGAAGTAGTCGTTTCAAGCCGAAACAATCTCCTCGAGTACAGACTATTTATACAACTTCCAAAGTCGAGTTCGCCAGCAAACGTAAGTACATAACACTAGATATTAACGGCAAACGTATTCGTCTTCAGTTGGATACGGCATCAGATATCACCGTAATTTCCCGAACTACGTGGCGCAAACTTGGTTGCCCACAGATTCTGCCGACCGAGCATTTCGCCAAGAATGTCTCTGGAGATATACTGAAACTCGTGGGTGAGATCAATTGCCAGGTTCAGTTTGGTGAGCATCACTTCAATGGTGTATGTTACGTTACAAACTACCATGATTTGGATTTGCTTGGTCTTGACTGGTTAGACAAGCTCCATATCTTTAATGTACCATTAAATTCAGTATGCTCTAATGTTTCGTCTTCACCACACAACGTTGTTCCCGGAGATGTATCTGATCAATCTCTCTTGCAACGCCGTCGTCAAAAGCACGCTTCTGTCTTCCAGGACAAACTTGGTTGCTGCAAACTGTTTGGCATCCAGCATATTCGTAGCCCCCCGTATCATCCCCAATCGAATGGACAGACTGAACGTTTCGTCGACACCTTTAAGCGTGCTTATGCAAAAGCGAAGGGGGAGGGAACAACAGAAAAATTTTGGATAAATTCTTGCTGCATTATCGTACGAATGAAAAAGGACAGTTATGTGTCAGACACACAGATCACGCTCTATCCAGTACCACGCAAAGGTCAACTCGACAAAGAAGAGCTCCGAAACCTTTTCAAATAGATCCAAAAAGCAAGTCCTACACTCTTTACGGGGGGAGGTGATAGGATCCCACATATTTTGGTATTGACTGCTAATTTTGTATATTATCATTCACACGCATTTTGGTAGTGACTGTTAATTTTGTATATATGGTATATCATTCCCACACATTTTGTTACTGACTGTCAATGTCGCACATATGGCATATTATGATTTCTCACACACTTTGTTATTGGCTATTAAGGTCAATTATTTCAAATGCTGTTAGCTGTCCATATTGTTGTAAAATGTATAAATACCATGGCTTTCTTTATCGTTGTTGCACTTCAATACACAGTCACAGTCCAGCCTTTGTCTTTTGATATTTGCGTGCTTTGCTAAGTCGGAAGGTACGACGAGCAGATAGACATATAAGTTCAGGCGCAGACAGAGCAAGATATAACAGTTTTCAATTCAGCCTCCAGTCTATGGCCCGCCGCGATGTGTCACTCAGTTGTCCAATTTAAATCCATTTAGTTTGGCGGGACAGTACATGCATTTCAAGAGCTTTGTTCCAATCCAGTATAAAAAGAACTTAGTCAGAACACTGTTCAATAGACCACGTAAAATTTGTTCTGACAGTATAACTGAACATGAAATAAAATCTCTGAAGGATATTTCATCTAAGAATGGATATCCTGAGTTCATTAATAAATGCTCTAAAGAAAATAGCCCCTGCAAAACCATCCAAACAGTTTCAAAGAAATCTGTCCATATCAGTGTACCATTCAAAGGAGATGATGTACAGGAAGTAGCCAAACGAAAACTTGATAAAGCTATCAGCAGAACTTATTATGCTGCTAAACTTGTTTTGCTTAACACCATCAAGAGAATGTTTCAACAACCTGGGAAAGAGCAATCGCCAATCCTTGACACTTAAAGATGAGTACATCAATTTGGGTGTGCTTGTGGAAGCAAATACATAGGTTGTACAGAAAAGCGATTGATTGTCTACTCGCATGATGGAGCATTCGCCAAAGTGGCTGAAAACAGCTGAATGCAAAATGCCAGAAAACCTCGATAACAAAACACCTTGTGGACTATGAACATGATATCGACGTTTTTAAGTTATTCACTATTGTCAGCAGACAAAGAAACAGGAAGATGCTTGGAATTGCTGAGGTTTGCGCCATTCGAGTTTGTAAATCAGGTATACAAAAGGAGATGGTCCTCACTCTGAATCTACCATGGTAATACGTTTTACTTATTATTCTACCTCTTAATATTATTATTCTTGATTCATTTAAAACTATCCTTAATCAGTAGCATTATCTTAATTCACTTCAGCGTTATTATTATTATTATTATTGTAACTATTACTAATGATATTACTCTGTTTGCAATTCTCGATATGTTCTCTAATGACTAAATGTCTATCTAAGTGACGTAACTGAAGCGAAATGCGCTTTATCTTAATTCCAGTCTCTCATACTCCCTCTATCCTTATCTATTTAAACATGACCTAGAAAAACATTCGCATCTGTCTTTCTCTGTTGCTTATCAGTCCCAATGTAATTTTAAAAGTATAAATATATCCGTGTATGTAGAGTATTCAGCTGACGAGTTCTACTGATATTCGGTGAATTCATTAAATACTGCTTCATTAACCTTTTGTTGCTTGTTTTGGCAAATTTACTGAGCCATAAGTCCTTGGATGGTTCATTCCTAGAGTTTTTGTGGCTAATATTTTCTGGTCTGCCAATTGATCTTCGGCACGGAGTGAAGGGAGCTGTCTATGAAAGTCTGTAGTAGCCTGCCGGAAGTACTTTCCATGATGCATCAAGTTTCTGACCCAAATAGAAGAAATGACATTACATTGGTGTTCAACATACGGATTGGTTTTCTGAAGCTAAGTGCATCAGATTTACAGATTGATTTTAGGGTGATGAATACCTGCCTTGCCTTTACCGTTCCGATTTTGACACCCCTATTCGTACTGAAGCTTGCAGTTGAATCAATGCAGCCTGAGTCAGATAAGTTAAGGAAGCTACTTCTTTCAAATATGTTCCGTTGATAGTGGTTGGTGCTTGTTTTTGTTGGTTGGTTATTTTCATCATATTCGTTTTCCCTCTATTCACTTGTGGTCCTGTTTCCGCTGCTTCTTCAGCCGGCATCGGTGATATTAAGCAGTTTTCCTCTACTGACGTCTTTACTTCTAAGAATTTGTTGAGTCTTATGCTGCGGATCACTTGACAAATGGTGCTGTCATGTGGTTGTTGAATCAATTTAATAAAGGTTGGGCGTAACCTGCTGTGTTGAAGTAATTTCTCTTCAAGGCAGTTTTAAAGTTGATGAAGTTGAGGGAGAGCTTTGACTTCAATACTATGCTTCGTTCAATGATAACCCGTAGAAACACAGTTTTTGTGTTCAGCGAAGAAATTTATTTTCTACGACTTCATTTTTAACCTGTACAGTCATATTTATATTACAGAAAAAGTTTTTAGGTGGCACTAAATAATTGCTCAGTCAATATACATATATGAGTGATTAGAATAACGATAATTCAAATGTTAAAAAGGGTAGAGTTGAAGTGGATGGATTACAAAACTATTAAAGATTGTTTCATAAGTGAATTGATACCAAAAATATTTTTAAAAGAAAAATGTCAAGGTTGTCTAAAAATTTTTAAAAAAATTATGAGTGCGATTACCATAAGAATAAAGATGTGAAGTGAAGTGGAATGAATTCAGGTGGTAGAATAAAATAAAATAAAAACTAGAAAAAACATTACTATGATCAAGGTAAAGAAGGGAGTTTGACAAAACGTTTTTGAACACATAATTTAGGTTTCTATTTATGTATAGCTAAAGCTTCGGCTATGCGTAAGTGAAGAAAACGTAAACTTTTGGATCGATTCGATTTTGCCATGTAGATAACTTTGAAAGATGAATCACGTGGGGCCAAATGACCAAACTCTAACAGGTGATCACAAATAGACGACTTTGCAGTTCTACGTTCACCTTTCATTAACCGAACCGGATAGTGTTCAGCTACACGTTTTTGGAGAGTACATTTACAACTTCCAATGTAATCAGCTCCACAAGAGCAGGTAAAAGAGTAAATGCACATAGATGTGGAAATAAGCGGTAATCTATCCTTGACGCATTTTCTAATCATGTTTTGGCTGGTAAAAACTAGTTGCAGGTCAGCTGCAGAAAAGTGCGTTTAATACGTTTAGATAAACGATTCTGCATCAATTCAGAATGGTGTCACTTTGAATACCAGACTCATAAACAGTTTTTTCTTTGGTACTGTGATTTGTCTCGAGGCGGGTTCTTTCTTGATGTTACGTTCAATAAACCTTGCAGGATATCCAGTGTTAAGGAGGTTTGATCGAAGGTTATCTAGTTCACTACCGATTGTCTCTGTAGGGCGGATTTTACGAATTCTGTAGCATAAGGAATGAATAAAATTTCTCTTTTCCCCTAAAGGTACCCAACTGTTGAAGTTAGTGTACTGCCCAGTGAATGTTGGCTTTCAGTAAATCGACCTTAATAATGTGGCATTCTCTCTTCTACCTGGCTTAACGTCAAGGAAGTGAGACGAGGAATTCGAGTCTTCTTCGACCGTGAAATGCAAAGATGGGTGAGTACCACTAAATATTATAAGCAGTTTGGCAGTTGAAGAGTTCTCCTCACAGACAATAAGGGTATTATGTACATATCTTTTACACATAAACAAACTCTCAATGGTTTCCTTTAGTGTGCCGTAATCTAAGCTCTCCATGAATACACCCGCTAAGAGCGGTCCTAAAGGAGACCCCATGGAGACTCCATCTTTTTGATTGTAGATGACTTCATTAAATCTAAATTGCACATTCAGTATGCATCTCAATAAAAGTTATTTGATATATTCAGTTGCTAAGCCAAGGTTCATGCTATTTAAATCAATATACTCACATAGATAGCAGATAGTGTCTACTTGTGGTATATTTGTGAACCATGAACAAACATTTAACGAAATCATGTGCTTACTGGTCACATTAGTTTCTTCAACACAACCGACGAAGTCAAAAGTGTCGGAAAGACTATGTTTACAAAGATTTAATCTAACTGGTTCCAGAATATCCGCAAGTCATTTAGCGTTAGAGTGATATGGTGAATTCAGCATATCCAATACAGGTGGCAGAGGGACGTCATCTTTGTGCACCTTTTGAAGACCATATAAACGAGGGATGGTTGAACCAGATGGTTTAAGCTGTTCATACACAAATGAAGTAATAATGCATTCTTGCTTCAATTTCAACAAAGTTTTTGATAATTCCTTCTCAATATTCTTCATCATAAAACAATCTTTAATAGTTTTGTAATCCATCCACTTCAACTCTACCCCTTTTAACATTTTAATTATCATTATTCTAATCACTCATATATGTATATTGACTGAGCAATTATTTAGTGCCACTTAAAAACTTTTTCTGTAATATAAATATGACTGTACAGGTTGAAAATGAAGTCATTGAAAATAAATTTCTTCGCTGAACAAAAGCTGTGTTTTTACTTATGAATAAGTGGGTATTTTTCGTAATAATCTGTAGAGTTAAAATTTGATTTACCTAATTCGAATCCAACTTGTCTGGTATAGCATCTTCCAGTTTCTCCGGGGTGACGCCATTTAATATAATCCCTTAGTGTGAAGAGAAATATGAATTCACACCAGTTCGTACAAGAGCTCAATATGTTGTTCGTTGGTGGTATTACAAGATAGACTTTCCCCTAATCTGCAGATACCCTTCCTTCCTTTCCAACCCTTTGTAATGGTGAAGTCCGGATATTCACTTAAGTCTCTGGACCAATTTTTAGTTCTTCCAGGGGAAATCCACCTAGTCCTGCCGCCCTCAATAGCAGTGTGGCATTCAAGACATCTGCTTTTGTCGTAGTATTGGTGCTCACTAATAGTTGTGTGCTTGTTGTTTTTTGGTACTTTTAGACAACTTGCAGGTGATGATAAATTCAAGAGTCCTCTAAAGGGATCAGTTCATTGTTTTCCTAATTCCTGCCTCATGGTAATAAGGTTCCCTTCACTATGTTTCAATGGTTTCATTGAGTTGATCTTCTCCGAGATAGTTACCTGATTATCCTCCTACCTGCAGCCTGTTGATTTTCAGTTGCCTGTGTGTTGTGGAATCGATTTTTCTCTTCTCTAGCACTTTTAATCACTTCTCTGTTTAGTGTGTTGTAGATCCAAATCAGTTTCTCCCTTTATTTTGTCCATGGGAGTTAACGATAAATGGTGAAATTAAAAAAAGATGCTTTTGCGGCGATTTCATTCTCAATAGCTGCATGACGGCAATTTCTATTCAATTTTCCTCTGAAAATCAGCTTTCAGTGAAATTGTCTAGAAGATATATCTGTTCAGTTTCACTTTTTTCATTTATAACTAAATGTAAGTCAATGAGTTTGACAGAAGCAACATTAAATTAGTTTCCTTTGTTTGTTTTTTGTCACACAGTCATGATTTCATTTAATCAACATAATTTCAAGTCAATGTGGGCAGAAAATAAGCCAAGTTAATGTGATTCATTACACGGATGGCTAAATAAATTTAATTAACTAACAAGATTTGCATTTCATTTATATCAACAAAACACTTTAAATAATTGTTTTCACGAGTAGATCACGGATTGATATCAGTTAGAGAACCATTGAGAACCAGGAAGTGCTGGAGAGCTGCTGTTTCATCCTAGTTTTGGGAATCATCGTCAGTACGCACCCACTGAGATTCGACCCACTGGGACCTTCCGGTTACAAGACAAGCTGGCTTGTATACCATTCAGCCACTGGGACCCGATTCAATAGCTCATGAATTCTAACTTCTACCAATTCGTGATTTAGCGCATGATGCTCGGTAGTGACTTGCTACAGGTCGGAGTTTCCTGAGTTCTAGTGAGGAGTCGTGACCAGTGAGGTCCAATTAGATGTCACGCGTGTGGATGGATGTCCCACCAACGGCAATGGTTGGGGTCGCGCTAAATCACGAATTGGTAGAAGTTAGAATTCATGAGCTATTGAATCGGGTCCCAGTGGCTGAATGGTATACAAGCCAGCTTGTCTTGTAACCGGAAGGTCCCAGTGGGTCGAATCTCAGTGGGTGCGTACTGACGATGATTCCCAAACTAGGATGAAACAGCAGCTCTCCAGTACTCCCTGGTTTTCGATGCTTCTCTAACTGATATCAATCCGTGATCAACTCGTAAAAAAAACATAACAAACCCTTACAAAACCAAACTATAGAAAAATAATTGTTTTCATTACATCGTATATTCTGGTGGTTTTGACTCGGTTTTACGATTATTTTGAATGATATCACTGACAGTATTACTCCCCTCAAAAAGTCTGTGCAACAGGTATACACTGCACAGTGTAGTGTGCTGGGAAACTCACTTTCTGTATAAGAAAGTTCTGTTTGAATAAAAGTTTTAAACACCAGTACTTAATTAGCTCTCAAACTTCAAAAAAACGTTTCACCGTTATCATACCTCATAAATTGCATGACTATTATTTTTCCATTGGTTTGTGAATGAAATCAAGAAGTTGTTTTCATTTTCAGATGGTTAACTTGTCAATTCAAATTAAGATTCCACTCCACAGCCTGTCATCAGTTTGATATCAACTGAGTATACTCTCCTCAGTGTATGTCCAGTTCATCTAAATTTTCTTCGCCATATTTGATGCAAAGTGGGTTCTTTGGTGACATATTATCAGTGTCCCTTGTTGCTTATCATTTCTGGCCATTTGACTCTCAATAGGAGTCGGCAGAGACAGCTGTTTCTGAAAGTCTGGAGCAAACTTTTGAAAATGCTTTGGGTGACGCGGGCGACAAGTATTTTGCATTTATTTACATTCACAGTGGAAAATTGGGCTTCAAGCCACAGATTTAAAGTTTCACTAGGAGTGGTTCCATTTTACAGGGTGGGGTTTCTAGCCTTAAGCTCAACTTTTCGTCTTAGCGAGGTAACGTGAGGCGTCCGTGGGTGGGAATCGAGCATCGAACCACCTGAGTGTTTGGCGAGCATTCTAACACTGTGGTATCGATGCACGTGCAACAAGTATCCAAAGCGTATATATATATATATATATATATATATATATATATATATATATATAGAAAACTGATGGAGAAAAGTCCTTCTGCAAATTTATATAATTCTAAAACTCAGAAAGACACCATTATTTACTGCATGATGGAGTTTCGAACACACCTGATTATTGTGCATAATCATACCAAATGTAACTTTACAATTTTGAAACTTCCGTTTTATGGTGCTCTTTACTTCATCCTAGAATTCTCCTGATTTCAGGGAGGACTGGTAATGAATATTTTCTATTGCACGTATCCCAACTTGATTAGTTAAATAAAGCTTCTTTCGCGAATTTCGCCCTCCAATCTGTTATATTAGATTTTAGAACTGTCATCTTATCTCATACCATTGTATGATTATGTGTAATTGCATGACATGAGTGCTATAAGTGAACTATTCCGCAGATTTATTACCTTATGTGGATCGACTAATCTTGATTTTATTAGGATTTTGTGCTCCATTAACCTGACTGACCCCGTTCCACCACTTACATCTCTGTAGTTGACTTGGCATTCAGTACATGGTAGGAAATAAACTAGATCATACATAGAAAATCAAAACAAGTGATGATTCAGCGAAGAGACTCTTGTCATTGAATTTATCATCAAGCTGTGCAATCGTATATATATATATATATTTTTTTTAAGATGTTGGTTTTGTAGGGATTTGGTTTGATTGTATGGAGGATTTAATCATGAGCTGACATCAGTTAGAGAACCACTGGAAAACCAGCTGGGAGTACTGGACAGCTGTTTCGTCCTAGTTTGTGACTCCTCAGGAGTACGCACCCACCGGGGTTCAAACCCAGGACCTTCTGGTTACAAGGCGAGCTCGTAGACCATTGAGCCACTGGGACCCGATCCAATGGTGCTCACTGATGCTCACTAGCGACTGGCCCTATTCAGGCAGTTAACCTGGGGTTCTAGTGGGAAGCCGTGACCAGTAGGGTACAGCAGGTCGAAGATGAGGCAGTAACTCATCGAAGAAGACATTGCGAAGTGGTCGCGCTATGTCGCGAACTGGCAGAAGTTAGAATTAAAGAACCATTGGATCAGGTCTCAGTGGCTCAATGGTCTACGAGCTCGCCTTGTAACCAGAAGGTCCTGGGTTCGAACCCCGGTGGGTGCGTACTCCTGAGGGGTCACAAACTAGGACGAAACAGCTGTCCAGTACTCCCAGCTGGTTTTCCAGTGGTTCTCTAACTGATGTCAGCTCATGATTAAGTCCTCCATATATATATATATATATATATATAATTTTTTAAGAAGTTATATATGGTGAGAGAAGACGTGAAAGTGGAACAATAAGAAGCGCTTTAATTGAACATCTGGTCGATAATGATCACATTATCTCTAATGCCCCCGCCTTTAAAGTCATCTACAAGGCAAAAAATAATCCACCGAGATCACTACGTGCTCGACTCATCTGTATTGCTGAAGCTTTAGCTATCGAAACAGAAAAGCCAGATCTCTGTCTACAGAAAACGTTCGTTCAACCCCTCCAACTTTCATGGTCTTAATCCCTCTATATAGTAATCCCTAATTACATTTTGGCTAAACCAGTTTTTTATTTTTCATTTTGTCTATTCAATTTGTATGCTCTTCCTTTATTATGTCAATTGTCACTATTACTATTCTCACTTTGAACTGTTCCCAGTATTATTTCACTTTTTCCACTTGTCACTCTAAATCAATTCTGTTTTGCAAAATTAAATTCTATGTTATCAAATTTCACACAGTGACACGTAACATTTTTATTTTTTTCTATTTGCCTACTAATCCTATGATTAAAAGTCCGTATAAATGAAAAATTCGATAGTATTGAGGGAATGTTTGCATAAAGGGCATAAATTATGACGAATAATAATAATAACTGTAATAATAATATTTGTAATAATAAGCAAAGTAAAAAAACCCAAGAGGGTTAAGGGGGAGGAGCACTCTTGATGAGAAGAAGAATCATCAATCCAAGTTTGGTCACGGTAGGAACAAAGTCTGGATGTGTTCTTTTTGGATACAAAGTTCCGGTTTAGTCGATCTTATATCAACAGCTTCAGCTAAGTGTAGGAGACGTAAGCGAACTGTACGTGATGACTACTTTGGAATTCGGTATATAATCCTACAATTGCACACCCTTTCCAAGTTCTATCCATCCTATAAATTATTCTGCATATATGACATTAATTGTTTCGCCACTTGACATTTAACAATGATTATAATCACACAGATTTTAGTTTTAACTGCATTTCATACTACTATTATTATTATTATTTTATGCATTCACACCTATGATTCAAATCCTTCACTGGATATAACTTCTTACAAAAGCCATATATATACGATTGTACAGCTTGATGATAAATTCGTTGAAAAGAGTCTCTTCACTGAATCACTTGTTTTGATTTTCAATATGTTACAATGAGAAGTTTCTAAGAGTTAAAAAATATATCATATATGTTGGGTAGTAGACTGTCGGTTGCTTCGCTGCCTTCCATAGTCATCACTTGCTTATCCTTCCGAGCTGGCCATCTTATTTTAATATCGAGAGAAAACAACACACTGATAAAAGTTAACGGCGTTATACTGAATTCGGTCTTGGTTACGCGCTCAACAAGCCTCTGAGTCATGTAGAAGCAATGACTTGGCAGTACTGTTCAAAATTCGGACCATGTTTCCTAAGTACTGAGTGCAATAGACCTTCAACTTACTTTTAGAGTAGTGAATGTCAGTTTTGGTTTTCCGATTTCGGCTGGCTTTGACATGCTCACCTATGCTGCTTTTACTTGTAGCAAAGCTGCCGATGTAAGTGAAACAAAACTGACTTTCATTAGATAATTCTCCTTCATGGTGACCATATGGGAAGAGAAGAGTGAATATATCTGGTTGATTATTATATTATTATTATTGTTCCCTTGGGTTCCTAGTGGAACATAGGGCTTTAACTGCACGTCTCCACTTGCTTCTGTCTTCTGCTGCACTTTTCGCCTGCATCCATGTTAATCCATATTCTTTCAACTCCTCTTCACACGATCTCCTCCATGTCACCCTTGCACTGATGTCCCACTCGCCGCGTGCTTCCTTTTTGGCCTGGTTCCACTCGAGCAATGGCTTGACGCGCGATGTCACCCAGCGGTCTCCTCAGCGAGTGTCCGATCCATCTCCACTTTCTCCTGCATATTTGTTGGGCGATTGGTTCTTGCTTTGTTTGTTCCCATAATTCCTTGTTGGTGATTCTTTCGAACCCTGCCATCTGATCTTCAGTATAGAGCAAAGACAGTTGTTAATAAGGGTCTGCAACCTTTTGGAAATATTTTTTGTGACCCGCCCGCCAAGTTTCTGACCCGTATAGAAGAACTGACTGACTTGACCTTGTTTGTATTGAAAATCCGACTTGATTTTGTTGTTGATGCTGAGTGACGAAGATTTCCAAATTGGTTTCAGGTTGATGAGTGAATGTGTTTCTCGCTCGCCTTTCCGATGCTCGCTCGATTTGACATCCTCGTCCGTTCCGACTGCCAGTAGTTGAGACAATGCTCAATGCTAGATGAGTGAGTGAATAAGGTAACCTCTTTCAAATCCCTCGCGTTGATGGTGATTGACACTGGATGTTGTTGCTGTTGTTGGTTGGTTATTTTCATAACCTCCGTCTTGTCTATGTTTACCTGAAGTCCTTTCTTCACTGGCTGCTTCTTCGACCAGTTTGTCGGTTTTCGCTTGTAAGTCTTCGATTGTGTGTTACATCAAACATAAATCATGCATGCGCGAAATCCAGGTCTTCTAGGTTCTTGACGTTGGTCCAGGATATTCCTGTCTTCTCGTTTCCCTCTCACTGTCTGACGCATAATCCAGTCAGTCCACCACAATTATCAATATCATTGGTGATAGTAAGCACCCTTGTCTGACTCCTGTGTTTACTCCAAACGCCTTGCTGAGTTTTCCGTTGTGGATCACTTGACATGAGCCGTTGTCGTACAGCTGTTGAATAAGGTTGATGAATATTCGGGGCACTGTACGCCATAGTACTCGAGTAATTTCCAAATTACTTCACGATCAACGCTATCTAGTGAAGGCGTTCTCAAAGTGTATAAAGTTGAGGTAGAGGTTTGATTGCCATTCCATGCTTTGTTCTGTGATGATGATGCGTAAAGTTGCAATTTGGTCAGAACATGATTTGCCTTTCCTGAATGCAGCTAGCTTGTTGTGGTCGGAGTTCTGCATCCAGTGCGTCCTTTAATCACTCCAGGATGATGCGACTCAGAATTTTACTTGGCGTCGACAGGAGCATGATTCCTCGCCAGTTCTTGCAGAGTAAGGCGTAAGTCGCCCATCTTTCGTAGTTTCACGAGGTAACCTTTCCTCCAGTCGTAGGCATCTTTCCCTCTTTCCAGACCTTTTGCAATAAAAGAGTCGGCATGTCTGCTGTAGTTTCTGGGTCTGCTTTCAGTGATTCAGGGGCTATTCCATCTGGTTCGGCTGCTTTTCCAGCTTTCAGAAGCTTGATTGCGTTCAAGACTTCAGCTTTCGTTGGAGGATTGGTGTCAACTTGCAGATGTGTGAGCGCTGTTGTTGGTATTTCTGGACGGGTTGCAGGTGATGGTCGGTTCAAGAGTCTTTTGAAGTCATCCACCCACTGTTTGATCTGTTTTTCTTCCTTGGTAATTGCGTTCCCTTGGATGTCTTTTATAGGTTTCGCTTGTGTTGATCTCTTCCTGGATAGAGCTCATCGCCTCCTTCTCCTGTCCGTCCTTGCATTGAATCATTTTCTCTTTCACCATTCTCCTCTCTTCTATTAATTTCCAAGTGTCTGTTGAGAGCCATTCCTTGTCTTGTCTCTTCTTTCTTCCTAGAACCGTTGAACACGTTTCGTTGAGAATCGTCTTCAGAGACTTCCAATGTTCTTCCACGCATGATTCTTCAGTGCTGTCGCGTAGTGTTTCCTGCTTTGCTCTGACATTTGCAGTGAAAGTGTCCATTGTGGTTGTGTCCTTTAGTAACTGAGTGTTGGTCTTGCATTGTGGCCTATCCCCAGCTATCCTCGAAGCTTTCAGTTTTACCTTGAAAGTTTCTTGTATTAGATGGTGGTCTTAACCCACATCTGCTCCTCTCCTTGACCTTGTGTCCAGTAGGCTCCGTCTCCACTTTCTTGAAATTGAGATGAAGTCTATTTGGTTTTTGCTGTTTCCATCTGGTGAAATCCATGTCGTCTTGTGTATATCCTTCTGTTTGAACACACTACCGCCAATCACCAAATCATTGAAGGCGCAGAAGTCTGAGAAGAGTGCACCATTGTCGTTCATTTCGCCGAGGGCCTCACGACCCATGGTGAGTTCTCTTCCTGTGTTGTCTCCTCCCAGCTTCGCATTCATGTCGCCCATCAGGATTTTGAAATCGCCATTTGGGACGTTGTCCATTACTGTTTGTAGTTGTCTGTGGAACACCTCCTTCTTCTCTTGTTCTGAGACGTTTGTAGGCGCATAGCATTGAATGACTGTACCTTTCCTTCCTTTTGAGTTGGGCCTGGCTGTCATTATCCTGGAGGAGATTGGTTCCCACTGCATGAGAGCTTTGGTTGCTGTTGGTGACATCATGATGGCCACTCCCTCGATGTGCTCGTGGTTGTCCTCTGGGTGGTCGGAATAGATTATTGTCTCTCCAGTTGGTAGTTGGCACCTTCCAGTTCCGTTCCATCTGCTTTCGCAGATTCCCAACACTTGTATTCTGTACCTTCTCATTTCAGCGGCTATCTGGGCAGCCTTTCCAGTTTCGTACATTGTACGAATATTCCAGGTACCCATCCTTACTTATGCCTTCATCGAAAGAAGGCACATCGGCTGACTGGCTTCCCGAAGGCTTTCAGCAGCCTGCTTCATTTCACTTCCCTGATTCCAGCGAAAAATAAGGCTATTGTTTATATTTTTCGAATTTTTAATGTATTTATTCATTGAAGTTTCTGTAAGAGTTTGGTTGAGTTTTGGGGGTGAAGTTGCTAGCACCACACCCCGACCCTCCCTCGTTATCAGGGTTTGAGATCGGCTAGAAAACTAGCAAGCTAGTAGTCCTGGCGAGGTTTATCTGGTTGTTACTTGCTTTTTAATACCTAATCTTTCATTTGATCAGCTAGAAGAGTTTACGTGATACAAACTAACCATTCGATCAATAAATCTAAGTTCAAAAACGTATCTTATCGATAATTCATCTTAAAAGCATGAAACAGAAGGAATTATTACACCGATATTTGCTTTTCAATTATTCCTCCAATGAGCTTTATATCTTTCAAGAATTTCTGTTCTTTTTTTATTAATCTAATAGTATCGCCTAGTGGACGATTGTTTACTTTAAGATATCTTGAAATACAAAATCTTTGTTTGTTGTAATCAGTTCAACAGAAGTTTCTAAATAAACAAATTCATATCTACAGTATGCAGTTAAGATATATGATGAGGAAAATGTTTCTTTGATCATACCAATATTTGTCCACTTGTTTGAACTGATTTCTTCCTGCTAAGAATGTTTGCTAAGTCAACTAAAAGTTAAATACTCTCCTACCATTTATCACATATTTTCTTAACTGATGGTGATCTTCAGCTAATTCAAACCTTTGACTGTTAGTCGCACAAAAGATCGCTTAGTAGAAGATTGTATTAATTAAATATATCTATTAAGAAATTTCACGACAGTTGTTAGTGAATAAAGAATACTGTTTTCGATAAATTCGTCATTAGGTTCTACATTTATTGTATTATTATTATTATTATCATCATCATAACTCCCATGGATTGGGAGTGGAACATAGGACTTTTCTGTGGGGAACTTTAGCTGGACCAGTGATTGTGCATAGTGTCTGATCTCCTTCTCGTATGATCTATTCCAGGTCACCCTCGAACCTACACCTAGCTCGTTGTTTCCCATTCGCGTTCCAGTCGAGCAAGTGTATGGCTTTTGAAATCCCTTCTGCGTGTGCCTGACTATTCGCCATTTAAAAAAAATTATTTGTTTGGTAATATGTCTTTGATTGATTCGTTCCCAAAGTTATACGTAGCTAATTCTTTCTTACAGGTCACTTGGTCCCCAGTACGAAGCGAGAGAAGGCGTCTAATGATAAACGTCTGCTATTATTTCCTCGTGTACCGAATGGATTATGAGGCTTCAACAACAAATCTCCACTTTGTTCTGTTTTCTGCCATCCTCTTCACCTGGGTACACAAGTGAACAAACTCTCTCATCTCTTCCCGACACGATCTATTCCTTGTCACCCTCGCACTGACTATCCACCTGTTGCTTCTTATTTGGATGCTACTCGAGCAATGGCCTGGTGTCTGATGTCATTCGGCAGCCTACTCAGTGTATGCCCGATCCTTCTCCATTTTCTTTTACATAGTTGTTGAGCGATCAGCTGTCACCTGTAGGTTTGTTCCACTGCAGAGTTTTTTCTTGTTGCTTGTTCTTTCTGACAAGCCGTTTGATCTTCAGTATTGAGCCAGCCAGCGATGTGGGCAGCTGTTGATGAAAGCTTGCAACCTGTTGGAAATCCCTTTTGTGACACGCTGGCCAAGTTTCTGACCCGTTTAGAGGAACCGAACTCAACTGGTTAACCGGCTCGCTAGTTTTCTAGCTGGTCTCAAGCCCGGTAAAGAGGGAGAGTTGGGCGTAAGGCAAGCAACTACACACCACTGATACTTTCAAATCGCTAGGAAAACCTCAACACAAAAAAGATTTTTAAAAATGTGCCCTAATTCTGTAGGAAATTCTTCTCGTGATTTGTTTGACCTGTAAATATAGGAGAATCGACTGACTTAACACATTCCAAATTTTGTTGTTTATGCAGAAAATACTTGATTTCCAAACTGACTTCAAAGTGACGGAGGCCTCTTTCGCCTTTCCTATTCTGCCTGGTTTTGAAACCATCATCCGTGTTTTAGCCTGTAGTTGAAACGATGGTGTCTAAGTCGAAGAAGAGGAGGAAGTAACCTCTTTCAAATATGTCTTGTTGATAGTGATCGGTGTTGGTTATCTTGTGATGAGAGCTGTGTGATAGCCAAAGTTGTAGACAGCAAACGACGTCAATGTTTGCGTTCCGAATCGGGGTCGTGAGAAAGAACAATAACAAAGGTAAACCTTGAAGAACTCAACAACCAATCATAGCAGATTAAACGTATGTGAAGACAACTTGTAGACATATGACCTGCATTTTCCAGAAACGGCTACAAAAAGATGACAGAATAACCTTCAGTAAGAAAACAACCAATCAGAAGACGTTACTTCTCTGATAACAATAACGCAAATAATAATGCACATAAAAATATATATAACTCTTGATTTTCTCAATAAACGATATGTTGCCTGGCCATTGTTTTCTATCGTTACAATCTTAATCACTTTCCTCTTCTCTATCGTTACTTGATGTTGTGTCTTCGCTACCCATGTCTTCTGCCAACCTTTTGATGTTAGCCTGTAGATATATGGGTTTATGTGGCGTCATCTGTTCTAGAGTCCTCTTAATAATCCAACGTATTCCCGACTTCTTGATTTTTTTATAGTCTGACGCATAATCAACTCCATTGAAATTAGGAATATCACTCACAATGGTAGACAGTCTTACCTTACTCCTGTTTGCATTTCAAATGCTTCGTTATTTCTTATACTTTTCATAATTTTCTTATGATTTAAAGTTTCCGTAATGACTGGATCGATTTCTGGGGATGTGTTTGCCAGCCTTCCTTCTTTTGTTAGGCTTAGGACTGGCTAGAGGAATTAGTGGATTAGTGAATTAAGAGAGGTTTCAACAATCAAATGAGAACTGGTGTTATACAACGTGGTTCGGTTGCAGATAGTAATAATTAGGGAAATACTATTATTAACAACATTAATGCTGTTTTAAATTACACTTAGTCAGCAGTATCGAGATGTGATTACAGTTTAAAATTCTTAGTAAGAGCGAGACTATATGCATTATTATAATACTAAACTGAATATCAGATAAGTTAAGAGAAATAAGAGAGATTTTATGAGTTTATAGGTTCAATGGCACGCCAAGTTAGTAATAGTCACTGGACCTGTCTTTTGTTTACATTAAGAGTTCACGTTGTTTTGAGCGAATAGTAATGGTCATTGCTGTTCGGAATATTCGGTATCTAGAGGCTTTCGGCAATTTACTTTGTACCCAATAGATGGTAGTAAAAGATTCTTTATTCCTTTTTAGTCTATTTGGACGAGGTTATATAACACCGAACGGTTTTACCATAGCTTTATTCACTCACACTAGAAATCGCTCCCAAGCCCCAAAAACTAATTTCCATTATGAATAAAAGAATTATAAAATATTCATTTTACGGTAAATTTGTCTTTTAATAATGCAATTTATTGACTAAAGGATGAAATGGCTATGAGCTCACTCACCACTAGGCCCATTGCTTGCAGACGTCTTCATGTCAAAACTCTAAAACACCTACCTACGGGAAATGACTGACACATATGGGTTCTACAACAAATAAGTGGACGATAATTTCATTATCTCCGGTTACGAAGAGAATTAAGAAGACATCCTGTATGTTTTCAAGAACTGTCACCCCACAGTCCAGTTCACATAAGAGGAGTCCTGGACGTTTAACTAACAAAACGTGGACAAGACAGAGTAGTAAAGAGGTCCATCTCCAGAAAGTTGACATGGAACGGACAACTCACTAACTTTCATGATAAGATGCCACTATATACAAAAAGGAGCTCTACCCATTCATTGAACCACAGAATCGGCATAGTTTACAGCTCTGATACTATGGAAGAGGAGCTAAACACTCTGAAAAGAATTCTTCTTGAAAGCAGCTACTCAGAAGGTTTCATCACAAAATTTATGAAACCTGAACCACTACAGGAGTCCGTAATTTCTCCTCGTAAAAGACAATCTCTACGTGAATATATAATTCAACGCAGGCTCATAGGCGGAAATATTTGGAAGATTCCTGTTCGGCTCATTGAAGAAAATCTTTGTGGTTGAACATCGACTAACTCTTTCCACAAAAACCATGGTTTGTGTGAACAAAAATTTACCTAATCACTAAATCTACAATGGACCTCATCTATCCTAGCACCATATGCGTTATTTTAGTTTCTTTGCTTTTTACTTTTATTATTTTCTTTCCTAACCCCCTATAAAATCTCCATCCCTTACCATCACTGTTTTCAACTTGACTTTAGTTCAATTTCAGTTGAGTTCAATTCAGTCTCGTCAGTTATACTACTTAACTCACTTTACTTACTTCAGTTTCTACCCGATTAACGCCTTTTATATTACGTAATCTGTCATCTTGACAATTTACAATTCTCAAGACACACCTCTGACAATATTCTTTTGTTGCTAAGATAATTTATGATATATGCGGTTTCACTTAGCAACAAGAAATTTTGGAAAAAAAAACCAAAAAACAAGAGCCTATCGCACAACATAAATGTAGAAGAAAGTGCAGATGGATCGGCCATATATTAAGGAGGCTGCCGAATGACATCGCACGCCAGGCCATTGCTCGATTGGAATCCAAATAGGTAGTGACGAGTGGGTCGTCAGTGCTAGGGTGATATGGAGAGGACCGCGTGAAGTAAAAAAAATTTGAGAGAGTTTGGTCAATCATGGACCCAGCTGAAGAGGACGACAGGAAACAGAACAACGTGGAGATGTGTTGTTGAAGCCCTATGATCCACTCTGAACACAAGGGAATAATAATAACAATAATGCAGTTTTACTGGTTTAGAATAATATCACCGAACTTCATCTCTTTCAGATAACTCATTGGGGATTTTAAAGTTGTTCAGCTTGATATACCATGGTTAGATGGAAAAGTAAATAATTTATGAAACATCTCAAGTAATTCCTGATCACATAATGTTTTGTATGAGTGTATGTAGAAAAATGTCTTATTCGCCTGCTTATGAGTTAAAATTTTATGACATTCTAATATGGCATCAAAAAATGTGTCCCAAAACTCAAACTACATAAAGAAAATCTTATCCATGCTCTTCCTAAAAGTGTATGACTGAAACTTAGTTCCCGTAAATTAGTAAATCAGCCTTTCCACTAAAATTAAGTTTTAAAAATGAATTCTAACTATAATTATTTCCACCTTGATCTGTTTTAAAGTGAGTAGAGGTGAATAAATCTGTAAGATTTCCGTTGATGTCCTGTTCTGAATTTTGTAGCAGTCAGCTGATTTATGAATACGTTGGTGGTTCAGTGGTAGATTGCTCATCAACCATGCCTTATGCGGCGCGGGATTCGATGATCGACTGACGCACTTCTAAAACTCAATAAGCCAGCTAGAAATTCGGTAGACAGGAAAGGTCCGACGTGAGGCCGGCAACCACACTCTATAAAAATGAAACCCTTGCTACTGCATCTTTAAACCTCATGCTTGAAGCCCTATTTTCCACTCAGAACTCAAGAGGATGAAAAGATGTGTTTAATTTTGAAGTAATTTGGTGTATGGTGACTAGCAGAAGAATTCAGGAGTCACATTTCGCCCTCTTTGAGACTTGTTGTTTGGAGAATACAAATATATCCGGCAGCCGAGTACCAAAGAAGACGAGATGTGCATCCTTGATTCCAAGGCTAGTCAACATTCACCAAATTAATTCAAATTAAAAATTCCCGATATCGATGAAGCATCCAAAAAAGAAGCTAACATGTCTTCCTGAGGCCAAAGACTGCGCACCAACAAACCAATGTGAAAGCCTGAATTGAATTAAATAAATGAATTTCATATGCATTTTAAGTACCAAAGTGGAGGAATAGCTGAAAAAACTGACGGCATGATAAATGAAGTCGCCGTAAGTATAATGAAGATTATTGTTCACTTAAATGTGTTTTTCTTAAGAAGAAGAGAATCTGTAATGTCACAGAAAATCAGCCAGTGAGATAAATTAGGATGTTAGTAAGAGAAAATGAGTTATTTTATTATTCTGTGCTTGAAATTATCAGCTAGATGCAGAGAGGGATCACAGAGCCCACTCAAGCAGCTCTATCACACATTTTGAAGCACTTTGCTAGACTCTAAGAGGAATCAATGGATAGAAATTCCTTTTTCTAGCTCCAGGTTTGGTGCTATGCATCACCGGGAGTATCTGCAAACTTGTATATAGAGAAGTTGTGTATTTAGAATTCATCAATAAGCTACTCCAGTTAGGCTGCCTGATTACTAGTCTCAATTTTAAACGAAAATCAGTCACTTAAAAATCTAAACTACACTATACAACCACATTAAACATTCAGAAGACAATGGATCCCAGTGGTCTTTGAAATCCCGAAATACACCCATTAATTCATAAGGGATGATAGAGGTTTGTTCAGCGAAGAAATATATCTTTACAACGAAATCATTTTCAATCTCCACAGCTGTATTTAAGTTACGCAAAAAGAAGGTATTAAGTGATACTAGAAATTGCTCGGTCAACACTCCACATATGATAAGAATATAGATAATTAAAATGATGTATTTAAGTGAGGGTTAGAGTTGGAGCGGATAATTAACAAATTTTTTTAAATATTATTAAATAAGTGAATAAGTATGGGGATTGTAAGGATTGTAGGTCAAGTGTTGCTTATAAAAGACTGAGAATACGATGATAATTAAAATAAAGACGGTGAAGATGAAGTGTAGTGGGATGAATTCGAGTGGAAAACCAGAATAAAATAAAAGAACATTACTGTGACCAAGATGAAGAAGAGAGTTTTAACAGAACGTTTTTGAACACATAATTTAGGTAAAGATTCAGCTGGAAAGCCAGCAGAAGTGGAGAAAAACGTGAGCATTTGGAGGGGGCTAAATAATCTGATTCCAGAATGTGTTCACAGATTGAAGACTTTATCATCCTTCGCTCAAGTTGCATTAACCCAACCGGGTAGGCGGCAGCTATGCGTTTACAGGGAGCACGCTTACAACGTTCACTATAACCAGTTCCACACGAGCATGTGAATGAGTACATGCACATAAAGGTAGACATAAGCCGTAGTTTATCTCTGACGCATTGTCGAATCATATTCTAGCTGGTAAATACTAAGTGTAAGTCAGCCACATAAAAAGAACGTTTAATACAACACTTCAATAAACAAATTTTAATCACTTCAGAAGTAGTGTCACCTTTCAAAACCGAATTCATCAACAGTGTCTTCCTTGGCAGTGTGATTTGACTGGGGACAGTTTCTGACCTGATGTTTCCATCGATAATCCTTCTAGGATATTCATTATTTAAGCGATTGGTGTAAAGGCTTTCTAGTTTCACATCAACCATACGTAGAGAGGAAATGTTTCTAATTCTGAAGCATAGAGAAGGGACAATATTTCTCTTCCAACCTAGAAGTACCCAAGTGCTGAATTTAGTGTGCTGACCTGCAGATGTCGGCTCTCAAAAAATCGACCTTTATCAACCTGTCCACCCCTCTTCCATCTAGAATCACATCTAAGAAGTGACATGCGGTACTCGACTCTTCTGCTATAGTGGAAAGTATAGATGAATGAGAACCAATGTAAATAAAACATTAGTTTTCCCCACTTATGCATACATAGCCAGCCGAAGCTCTAGCTATGCATAGGCAAACACCTAAATGATGTGTTCAAAAACGTTCTGTTAAATCCCTCTTCTTCACTTTGGTCATAGTGATGCTGTTTTATTTTATTCTATTTTACCACCCGAATTCATCCCACTTTATTTCATCTTCACCGTCTTTACTTTACTTATCATAGTATTCTTAGTTTTTATTAAGCGACACTTGACCTACAATCTTTCAAATCCCAATACCGATTTACTTATTTAATAATCTTGAAACGTTTTATGATTAATCCGCTCCAACACTACCCTCCACTTTAATACATCATTTTCATTATCTGTATTCTTATCATATGTGCAATGTTGACTGAGCAATTTCTAGTGTCGCCTAATCCCTTCTTTTTCCGTAGTATGAATGCCAGTGTGCTGCTTGGAACAACATCTGTATTTTTCCTGATGAGTTAGAAGACAAATGACAGTTCAAGCAAATCGTGCTGTTTCTAACAAATCGCTCTCCTGGTTCCACGATTATGTATTGTATGACAGTCGTCATTAGGAATACTGATGGTTTTCATAAATAACATTGACTTGCTGAGGCCAATGGAATTAGAAATCAAGAAGTATGTAAAAGTTATAGTAGGCAATATGAATGTAATGAATACTGTATAGAATATAAGATGAAATTTAGAGGATAATTTATGCGACAAATTAAGGATTTTTAAAACACTGATGATCAAGGTAAAGGAAGTGCATGAATCAACATTTTTAAATTGGATTCCGACGGCCACAGCAATGATGTAACATACGAACTCTTGTGATAAAACTACAATAAATCGTTATACGGTAGATTACTCTGAAACCTTTGTTAAAATTAACCTTGAAGTCTGTACCTACGAGATGAAACAGAATAGAACCATATGGATGGACTTTGTTTGTCTCTTGCCTAACGAACAATGGTGCTTGGAAATCCGATGATAAACAAGCCTAACTGTAAAGCCTATGTAACTGGCTCCACAGGAGCAGTCAAACTGATAGATACACATAGAAGTGGCGAAATCAAGTAGTTTATCTCTTACTCATGAGAATATAAATAGATCTTCACAAATCGATATTATTTAAAAAAAAGCATCAATGCTTCTAATGATGACTACGCTAGAATATTTTCTATATATGAACATATATACATGTAATTGTAGAATCAATAGAGGGGTTTGTCAGGAAGAATATTCTATGTTTAAAGTTTCTTTGACCATCTAAATTTATGAATGAGAGTTCTTTGACACCGAATTCTTCTGAGCAACATTATGTATCGCTAAGCAGCCAATGAATTCACGTCGTTTAAGGTTTCATGAAGTCCTTTATTTTCTGCGTAGCCTATTGGTGGCTTTTGTTGCATTAGTTGTAAGGCGGTTATTTAACAGACATTTTAGAATTTCGACTATGAATGGGCATTTGAAATATCCTGTTCTTTTTATTCTCATTATTCTCATTTCACCTATGAATAGTAATCATTGGTAATCTTAGAGACGTCGCATGAAAATGTTGCAAAAAATTAGTTTTAGCAAATGGTTATAAATGAAATTTTGGATAATGCTTTTAAAGCTTTATACCACAGGTATTAAAAACTCAATTGCTTTATTATTATTTTTGGGAAATTCCATTTACACATTATGTGAAGAAACTTCAGCTATTATTACTGAATAAATGACAGCGCAAAAACTGGAAACATTGAAAAAAATACGTCCTTTTGTTTTAAAGAATGAGATGAAGACTTTAAATTCAAGTGGTCTGTCATATTGTGGTTAAAAAAAATAGTTATATCCAATGAAAACAACAAAGTTTGATTCTTGCAGAAATACGTAAATTCAAACATCTTCACTGTGTTGAACAAGAATCATTCAACAATTGTATTTTCCCGTAATTTGTTTGATTCAAAGGGAAGCCCAGGTATTACCTGAAATTCTGTCTTTCAATACACGGGCACTTGACATTTTTCATTAATATCTACCTTGTTATTTCATTTTATTTGCAAACTGTCTACAAGACGACATGAATGCGTGATTTTGTAGGAGAAGTCAGTAGCTGTGTGCACAAAGTTTATTTTATTCCAATCACTGAAACATGCGTCACATGTAAAATTTAAAATATTTACTATTTTATTGATCAAAGTTCTGAGAGTATGATTTCCAGACAGAATTATCTTCCTGGATGTCCTCCTTAGAAAAACAAAACCAGAGGGTAGCATAAAGAGACATTTTCATAGAAAACGTACATAGAAATGACAATATACACATTTTTACAGCTTCTTTCCTATGAGGTACAAAAGAAATTTAGTGAAGACCCTCAGCCACAGAGTTAGAGCTATATGCTCAGAAGAAGTATCTGAAGATGAATTAAGCATTGTATATGATACTTTGATCGAAAATAGCTATCCTGAAAAAGTTATCAAGTAACACATGACAAACAAAGCGGCGAAAAAGGACTACTCACTATCTGTAAACAAGAAGCCACTTAATATACAACTGAAATTCAAGGGCGATATACCATGTGAAATAATTACGAAGAAGTTGAGAAAATCGATTCAAAGAACTTTTAATACTGGCGAACTACACGTGTTATTCTCTACACGACCGATAGTGATTCCTCGACTGAAAGATGAAGTACCTAGATTAGCCACTTGTAATTGCATCTATATATCGACCGCTGTTCCAGGAACTCAATTTTTCGTGCTCGAGAACATCTATCAGGATGCCTAAGTAAGGGAGTGTTGAAAACCATTAACGGTTCGATATTGAACCATCTAGTACAAACCTGCCACAAAGCCAGTCAGCGTTGGAGAATCCTTCTCTATGATCTATCGGGCGCCTAATAAATTGCCGAAATCATCGAAGCACAGGCTAATGCGATTCGCCTCAAACAACCGGTGCTCTGTGTTCAAAATAAGCAAGTCCAGCTAACCACTACTACTGCCCAGGCCTTCAGTAGAAACAACAAATTTATGAATTTGTAATATTATCTTTCCTAATTTTTCTGACATTCAGCTTATTTTGTGTTGATGCTATTGAGCTGTAATCTATCAATATTAGTGATTCGATGTTATTTAAACAACATTATTGTTTTCAAATGTTGGTTTGTAGGGATTTGATTGGTTGTTGTTCATAACACTAATTGATTCATTCATTCACTATAATGTATATATATCTGTAGAGCCTTATGATGAAGGGGTTATCGAAAAGATTACTCTTTGTTCAGTATCCATTCTTTTGAAAATTTTATTGGGCATTTTAATCAGTTAACAATAAATTTTCTCAAGCTAATATGTTGATATTTGGTTTGTTTTAAATTTGACCATCAGCTGACATGAGTTAGGGAAATATCCGAAAAGCAGGGAGTACTAGACAGATGTTTTTTCCTGATCTTTCAATCTTCATCAGTGCCTACCTACCATTGAATTCAGGGCCTTCCCATTACAAGGCGAGCTCTTAGGCCATTCAACCCTTATGACCTGTTCCAATGGACCATGAATTTCAACTTCTATCAATTCGTGACTTCAGAACGACCACCAGAAGTCCAGGAAACTTCGCCATGTACTGAAAGATTTCAAACTAGGGAGAAGCAGCTGTCTAGTACTTCTTGATGGTGTTCTTCAACTGATGTTGGCTCGTTATCAAACTTTTAACAAATTAAGTCTCAATAAACTAACTCTTAAAAATTAATCTGGTGCTCGTCAGTGACTGTCTACGGGAAGAAGTCGCCTGAAATTCTAGTCGGGGGGCATTATTAGCTGGGTCTAACATGGCAGGCGTGAGGATAAATACTCGCCGATGACACTAGCTGGTGTTTGTGCAAAATCATAGTTGGTAGAAAACGTTATATGGACTTATCTATTCAAAAGCCGAAGCACTGGACACTTAGGCTGAATTACTGTGGACACAAACAATAACTTTCACCTGCTACACAAGATGTAGCTCTTGTGGCTCTCATGACCTATTAGATAATGCCTCCACGATAGAAAAGATGTACGCAGAGTTTTTAATTCCAGTTGGAAAACCATAACTCACTCGGTATGAAGGTGCATTGAGGTGTCGAGCCAAGAATGAGATGGAATATATTTCTTGAATTCCGTTGCCAGTCATCAGCAACACAAAAACTCCACGTTAATCCGTGGACATTGTGAAGACATCCATAGCAGGAGCCGATGTGTTAGCTGAGACAAGGCATTTCGGTTCAATGTAAGCAATTAACGCGAAATAAAAAATTACCTAAGAAAAATCCAGAATAAAACTGTATTCGATTAATTTATGCTCCTGAGTCAAGTTCAGAAATTTAAGTTGATTATTTTGGTAGAACTGACGAGGATATCAAAGCGAGAATCGGAAAAGCAAGACAAGCTTTCATTACGCTCAAGTCTGTGTGGAAGTCAAAAGTATTCAACATGAAAATGAAAATAAGATCCGGATTTCAACCCCAATGTGAAGTCATTGCTACTTACAATGCGGATCAGAGACTGGGTGCGTCATAAAGAGCAAACAAACTACAGACCTTCATTAACAGTAGTCTTCGCTCAATAATCAAGATCAGATGGATTGGTGGCCATACTCTGAGGAAACCATCAAGTGAAATCACTATACAAGCTATTGCTCGAGTGAAACCCAAAATTGAAGCGGCGAGTTGGCCGTCCAAGGGTGACTTGGAGGAGGTCATGTGAAAGGGAGATGAAAGCGTGTGGGCAGACTTGAAGCGGGATGAAAACGTTGGCAGAGAACCGAACGTAATGAAGACGTGCGGCTGAAGCCCTATGTTCCTCTAGGAATTAAACAAAATAATAATGGTTTTGGTGTATTAGAGTTTGATTTGAATAATAACCACAATCAAGAATAATTCCAGTTCTCACATCGAAATTCTCATAAAAATAATAGCTGGATCACGAGTGTGAACACACAGTTCACATATTTTATGTAACACAATAGTGTTTGAACTTTGAAGGCGTTAAACTCGTTAGACATACAAAGCATGACAATGAAGCGTGAAGCTATGAAAGTGAATTCAAACATGTTTGGTATCTATGCCACAAACTCTGATCAGCAGATTTATAAATTAACAACCAGTCACGACAGTGGTTGTTGGAGGTTGCAATTAAATCATTCATAGAGAATACAGATAAATTCCTCTCATACTATAGCGTCTGCTGGAGATGTTGTCTAGAAGGACAACTAAAGCTTTTCAGTAAATTTCACAAGCTCAGGGAACACATCATTTAATATTGATCTCTTGGTTTCCGAGTGGAGTATAGGGCTTCAACTACACATATCGATTTTGTCCTACCTTTTACTGTCCTCTTCAGCTGAGTCCACGGTTGGCCAAACTCTCTCATCTCTTCTTCACACGATCTCCTGCATGTCACCCTCATACTAACTACCCATTTGTCGTTTCTCAGCGGGATTCCACTCTAGGCATTGACTGCCATGGGATGCCATTCAGCGGCCCCCCTCAGTGTTTGTCTGATCCATCTCCACTTTCTCTAACATATTTGTTGCTCAATCAGCTCCTGGTTGGTTTGCTCTCACCTAGAGTTTCTTGTTGCGTATTCTTTTCAGCCGGTTGGCCATTTGATCTTCAGTATGAAGCCAGCCAGCGAAGTGGGCAGCTGTTGATGAAAGTCTGGAACAAACTGTTGGAAATCCTTCTCGTGACTGACACGCACTGCAAGTTTCTGACTCGTATAGAATAAGTGACTGCGTTCATATTTGTGTTGAAAATGTTATTCCTTTTGCTGAGTGAAGAAGATTCACAAACTGGTTTCAGGTTGATGAAAGCTTATCTTGCCTTTCCGATTCTCACTAACTTCGACATCTTCGTCCGTTCCAACTGCCTGTAGTTGGAACGATACTTCTCAGATAAGTGAAGCAGGCAACCTCTGTCAAATTTCTCCCATTGATGATGACTGGTGCTGGTTGTTGTTGCTGTTGACTGCTTAGCTTCATCACTTGCATCTTCTCTACGTTCATCTGCAGTCCTGTTTCTGCTTCCAGCCTCTTCAACCAATTTGTTGGTCTTCGCTTTCAAGTTTTCGAGTTTGTGTGACATTAGACATATATCATCTGTAAAATCCAGATCTTCCAGTGTCTTATTATCGGTTGTCCAGCTTATTCCTGTCTCTTCACTTCCTACACTCTGACGCACAATCCAATCCACCGCAATTAAGAATATCATCAGTAATATTAGGAAGGTAACCAATTTGTCTTACTTCTGTATGCACTTCGAATGCCTCGCTGATTGAGTTTTCCCTTGTAGATCACCTGACACGTGGCATTGTCATATAGCTAGCTACCTGTTGAATGAGGTTGACAAAGACCTGAGTTATGCCGTATTGTTGAAGTAGTTTCCCAATTACTTCTTGGTCAACGCTGTCTGTCGAAGGCCTTTCCAAAGTAGATGAAGTTGAGGTAGAGAGAGGTTTGATTCACTTTCTTTATTAGGATTGCAATTCGACTAGAACATGTTTCTTCTTTTCTGTATCCAGCTTGTTCCGGACAGAGTTCAGTATCCAGTGCATCCTTTATTCTCTCCAGGATGATGCGACTTAGTATTTTACAGAGAACACAGCTAAATCAAAATCATCCATCTAAGCTTCAAACACACCAAGATAAAAGTACGACTGTCTTTTTATTCGAATGAAATGAAGTGTTAAATGGGAGCCACTGATATTGGTTAGTGAATCCACAGCTGTATTTTGATTTGAACATTGATTATCACTCTTGAAAAAGACTTTGAATGGATAACAACCTTCAATATTCTGCACTACTGGTTGATTAAGATTAGCAGTTGTACAAAAAACTCACATCAATCAGTAGTAAGTGCTAACCCAATCAAGATTATCTAAGCACTGAACTGCGGTTTCATTCGTTAGGCTCTGTGTTCATCAGCAGTGTTCCCAGTCTGACTCAGCTCAGGAGTCAGAATTATTTTAAACCACCCGGATTCTGTTTAGCTACTTAGTGAAATATCAACTCGAACTGTGTAAACTACAAATTAATTTCCAAATCGCGAATTTCGTTTATAGCATTAGCAGTTTGACCATGTACCAAGCTAGAGACTTGGCGGTTTGAAGTGATACAGCTCTATGAGTTGAGTTAAACCAGGCACACTTCTGTTGGCCTTGGCTTCAAACAAACTAAAAGGTTATCCTGTGCTTAGATCACTTCGATCTAGCTAGCGGATCATATATTGTGATCTGAAAAATTCTGGTTTACAAAGGAAACTATGGTGAAATTGACCCAGTTCAAAAATTTGTAAAATGCAATCTGCTAATTTTAACAATAATATTAGATTAAATATTATTATTTAATTAAATAAGAATTTCGTAGGTATCTTTTTTTATTCCTTTAAGTCCCCATTGGAACACAGGGTTTCAGGCTACAGGTTTGAAGTGTTTTTGTAGCATTGGTGTTTATGTTTACGGGATAGGATTGCTAGCTCCATGCCCAACCTTTCCTTATCACCAGTCATATTACTTACTGCCTTAGCGAGGTAAAGCACTTTGTCGGCCGGGGATCGAACCCCGAGCCACAGTTGTCGTAATTCACTGTGTAACAGGGAAATCTTTCGAATACACGGTTTCGTGCATTCAACTTAAACTGCATAATTACTGCAATAACTAAACAAGACGTTTTATGATCTCAACACAGAAAACCAAGCTTTATGTTTTAGTGTAGCGTTGATCAAAGCCTCTTTGAATTACTCACAGTCACAGGACACACCAACAATCATGATATACGCAAAGCAAGACCCAAAATTACCTCAACAGTACCGTTGGGCATATCTATACAAATTAAATTAGACCTCAGCTACAGGAGAGATAATGTGCCAAGCGGCATTATTTATCCAAAATTAACCATAAGTACCTGACAATAAGTAGGAATATTCCCAGCAAGATGGGATCAAAACTCCGTCAGCAAGAATCACATATCAAACAATATTCGCAGATAGACTGCGGTCACACATCACCCTGGCTCACTCAAATGAAATTGCAGTCATGAAATAACACAGTATCAATATCATCATCACATAACCACAAAGAGAAGCATTACAAGTAGAGATTAAAATGGACAAAGACAAATAATAATAAGGATCAAGTCAACAGAAGGTTTGCAAACGTCAGGAGAATGAAATGCAGTCCAGCAACAAAAGGAATGATGATTGCAAAGTTGGTTAAAGCATTCAAAAAAGTATCGTAATATCGTAAATAGGTCCTTGTGCAAGGATTTTCCAAACAACTAATCCTTTACAGCTGTAACTGTTGTTTCATCTTGCATAGTGTATGCTGTGTAGGTCTAATTTGACAAATATTTCTTGATATTTCTACTCGAAGATAATGATATTTTCGCTAGATGTTTAGGCATGTTTAGTATAGTAAAACACAATAAAGAAGTAATTCGAAAGGAATCATATTTTCCTATTAGATGATTGGAGGTAATCGGCAAGAAGCCTTGCCTGACCCAGGTTTCGTGAATGTTTGCACTCACCAGGCAGTAAGGCATTCTCTCCTTATAATTCTCGAAAATTTACTGTTGAGATAACAGGAATTGTATACTGGAATAGGATTATTTTTGTGGGTTTCTACAGTCAATCCTTTAACCACGCCGCATTTTGATAAAGGTTTGAAACACGAACACGGCGTCATTGTTGTCGTTTTGTTTGAAACTGCTGAGAGTCACTGAGGTGAACTAGAGCAATTTAAGTAGAACATGGTTCGTTAACCTTAGAGAAGGAAAGCCGAAACTGTGACACAATCAAAAAGCTCTTATTGTCTTCAAGGCTAGACTTAATGTCATCATGTCACACGATTGCCCATGGAAACTGCACCTTTATAACATGATGAAATAGAAACTTATTACTTTTTTGTATGACTTTATTTATTAATGCAAAAAATATTAGGATAATATTTATCTAATAGATTAGGCTTTCTACACAATTTGTTTGGTGGATGTTCATATCATTGTTATCGCATAACTTCTGGAACGTTGGTTTTGTAGACATATCATATTTTGCTATTAATAAAATTGGTTGCATAAGTGAAAATCATTCTGAGTACTTTAGATTTCCCGACTAGTCACCAGGGTGTGAAGATTGTTATTTGTTCAAATCTGTGTAGACACCGGTTGTATTGTATCAGTCAGTTTTGTAAAAATAATCGCCATGCTAGGTAACTAACCATCGAGGTGCATTTTTAATGGTTCATTTGAAAGTCTGTGACTGCAGCACTCGCTGCTATTTCTTTGAATCTTCGATGGAAACCACTTCCATTGAGAGTGCAGCGAGTATAAAACCACACTTCAATAAAGTGCAATAAAAAAGACATCACTAGTATCCAATTAAAGCATCCAGTACAATCATGCAGAAAGTCAGTCACAAGCCTGAGTATCTCAGTGTTAATATTTCTGATTGACCGCAGGGCTAAAAGGCGAGGGTTTAAATCTCAGAAGGGACATAAGTTCCTTCAAGGATGCAGATACACCTTACTGACGAGTGCCGACTAGCACTGGCAACGCTTCCTGTGGCCGATTACCTCCAACTACCCTATATCATCAAATCAATGTGCACTGTGATGTCGAGCAACCTAGGATGGTGGCCACATTCCAAACCTGACTGACACAATTCAGTCTGCACCGAGAAGAGAGGACTAGACACATGACACTAGTTACTAGTGTCCAATCAAAATGATATTTCCTGTTCTCGGCAGTCGGAGAATTCATATATTCTAAAATTATATGACTAGACTAAGCTGTCTTTCAAGCGTGAGAAAAACAAATATTTCATGCAAAATAAATAATAAATAAATGGTTTTATTCTGAACAAAATGTTTACACAGTGTACAGACTGCTAAGCGTAATTTATTGCACTTAATTGTTTCCCCTCATCCTCCAGGGTCTTCAAGTAAAACAGCAGTCGGTATTTACATCACCTGACGAAATGTTTTTAGATTTGAAGCATATACCAAACCCTATATGATGTTTTTCTTTTCTGTCTGAAAAAATGTTCACCAGTAGTTTAAAAGCCAATTGAAAGTGTGAGTGAGTACATTTTGCGACCCAAAGATATAAGATGAATCCTTGTGATAATAAGAATTAGGGAAAATATGATGCATTGTATTAAGTGAAAATTCAGGGTGCCCAATGATTCAAGCAGGTCGCCACTCCCATTTTTGTCAACATGTAGTGTATTCGACCTACCTAGATTATTATTATTATTATTCTTGCTCCCTTGGGTTCCTAGTGGAACATAGGGCTTCAACTGCACGCCTCCATTTTCTTCTGTCTTCTGCTATACTTTTCGCCTGCATCCATGTTAATCCATATTCTTTCAACTCCTCTTCACACGATCTCCTCCATGTCACCCTTGCACTGACGTCCCACACGCCGCTTCCCTTTCGGCCTGGTTCCACTCGAGCAATGGCCTGACGCGCGCGCGATGTCACCCAGCGGTCTCCTCAGCGAGTGTCCGATCCATCTCCACTTTCTCCTGCATATTTGTTGGGCGATTGGTTCTTGCTTTGTTTGTTCCCATAATTCCTTGTTGGTGATTCTTTCCGGCTCGGCCCGGCCATCTGATCTTCAGTATAGATCAAAGCCAGTTGTTGGTTGATGAAGGTCTGCAACAGGCTGATGGAAATATTCTTTGTGACCCGCCCGCCAAGTTTCTGATTCGTATAGAAGAACTGACTGACTTGACCTTGTTTGTATTGAAAATCCGACTGGATTTTGTTGTTGATTCTGGCTGAGTGACGAAGATTTCCAGATTGATTTCAGGTTGATGAATGTGTTTCTTGCTCGCCTTCCCGATTCTCGATTTGACATCCTCGTCCGTTCCGACTGCCTGTAGTTGAGACAATGCTCCCTAGATAAGTGAGTGAATGAGGTAACCTCTTTCAAATCCCTCCCGTTGATGGTGATTGACGTTGGATGTTGTTGCTGTTGTTGGTTGGTTATTTTCATAACCTCCGTCTTGTCTATGTTTACCTGAAGTCCTGTCTTCGCTGGCTGCTTCTTCGACCAGTTTGTCGGTCGGTTTTCGCTTGTAAGTCTTCGATTGTGTGTGACATCAAACACCTAGATGATAATAGATATTAATGTAGAGAGGACAGATTTAAAATATTTACTAAATATATGCCATCTGGAATTGACTGACCTGTGTTGTCATGAAACTGGTAAGGCTATTGTGAATAAATTAAAACTTGTTACATATCTAGCTCCATTGCATCTGGAACAAAATATACTAAGAATATTCATTCATACATGTATAAAACACAAAATAATTGACCAAAGAGTAACCTTTTCGATAATTTCCTCTTCTGCCTTTACACTTATATATATATATATATATATATATATATATATATATATATATATATATATATGTTTATATACACAAAATATTCTAGATTAGTAGTCAATATCAATATGGGTGTTTTTTAAATAATATCGATTTATAAAGTATGATCAATGGAATTACAGTTCACTAAAGATGCTTACATTATAATAATAACAATATCAACTAAAATTAAGGAAATTTCTACAAAACGTGGAGATCACTAGAACCTATATGATCAAGGTAAGGATAATGTCTGAACTAGCTTCTTTTGGACACATAAATTAGACCTCTTAATGTGGATTCCAACAGACAGTTTCAGCAGTATTTAGTAGTCGCATTCTAAAGACGAAATTAAGATATATTAGTATATGGTAAATGACTTTGAAAGTCTCGTTGACCTTGCATGGTTAAGTAAAGGACAAACAGAATATATTCGTAGTGGTAATCTATCTCATCTTGTGGATATAGAACACAAGATTGATGTCAATGAGGTATTCATTAGGATTTACCTTGTCATGAAAATCTTTGTCCATTCATGTGGGTCATGAGTAGATGTCGAGACCAAATAAATAAAACTGCATGAACTGTGATCATAATATGACCACAGACTTTTTTTTGCACTTCACGCTCCCCAGTGGAACATAGGGCTTCAAGCTAGTGGCTTGAAGTTTCTGTAGCATTTTTGATTTTTGCAGGATGGGGTTGCTAGCCTCATACCCAACCGTTCCTCTTCGCCAGCATTTTTTCTGGCTTAGCAAGGTGAAGGAGTGCGTTGTTCGGGGATCGATCCCCGGACCATGTGCATGGTCGGCGAGCGTCCTAATCACTATACCACTGACGCACACACCACAGACCTACTGTTATTGATTTCAGGATTTCATCATGAACTGACATCTGTTAGAGGACCGTTGGAAAACCTGGAAGTACTGGAGAGCTGTTTAGTACGTAGCCAATGAGTTTTGAACCAACGGCGTTTGGGTTATAAAACGATCTTGTTGACCATTAAACCACTGGAACTCGAACCTTGCATCCAGAAGGTCGTGAGTTTGAACCTTAGTTGGTGAGTACTGATGAACAGCCTTAAACTAGGGCGAAGCAGCTAGCGAGTACTCCCAAGTTTCCCAATAGTCCTCCAACTGATGTCAGTTCATGAGGAAATCCTAGGATCAATCAAATCCCTGTAAATAAAAACTTAATTTGCCGTTATTGGTCTATCTTTGTTCAACACCATGTACTTTTCCATTAGACGTTGTTGATCACGTTCGACTAAGGTTCAAGGAATATGAATGATAGAATATTAAAATACATATGTTTGCAATGTACAGTGCATGTGTATGTGCATGGAGTAGGCACATGTTCCGGGGTGCAATTCCCCTGCCAACGCACACTTGATATTAATAGTAGGCCTGCAAAATTTAGGCTACCGATATCACAAGCTGAAGATTCCATACTTGTACTGTGCAGCGTCAAGCTATAATACTAATAAAAAATGTCTAGAAAAACAGATTAAGAAAGAGAAATTAGTGATACATAACTAATTTATTAATTAATCAGGTTTTATCATGCATCACCTAACATGACACCAACATGTCTGTTCAAGCTTTGAGGATTTTGCAGTCAGTCTTTCCTTTTTTGAACCAAAACCTTCAGTCGGACGTAATCACTAAAAATCTAGCGTAAAGTTATACACTGTTTACAGTGTTTAACAGAAGACTAATAATAACCACGAAAGATTGGAATTACTTATTTCAGTTTATATGAGACTGTTACAAATGTATAATTTTTGCATATGTCTACTTCTCACTCGGCTCCCAATTACTGTGGAACTGTTCAATCACATCTTGTACACAGTTCAATCATAAAGATGTTATCAGTACTTGTAACATGGTTTGTAAGGGTTAGTTTTTGTTTTTAACGAGTTGATCAAATAAAGGTATCAGTTAGAGAACCATTCAAAACCAACACCAGAACAATGGACAACTGTTTCATCCACTTAGTTTAGGTATCATCGGCAGTACGCACCCACCTTGCCAGGGTTCGAACCGAAGACCTTCCAGTTACCACTGGGACCTGATTCAATGGCTCATGAATTCTAACTTCTACCAAATTAATTTGATTCTCTCTAGTTACTTGCTACACAACGAAGTTTCCTGGAGTTCTAATGAGAAGTCGTGATCACTGTGGTCCATCCAGTCAAGTGTAAGGGTGAATGTTCCACCGACGACAGTGGTTGGTTCCAGTTGCGCTAAATCACGAATCGGTAGAAGTTAGAATCGGGTCCCTATGGGTGAATGATTTACGAGCCAGCTTGCCTTGTAACCGGATTTCCTGCGTTCGTACTCTAGTAGTAGGTGCATACTGCTGATGATTACTTTTTACTACATTTCAACATCTTTTATCAGAAGCCTACTTCCATACTTAGGCCTTAAAAAACTTTTTTACTAACTAATGACTTTTAACAACTATATGTAACCTAAGCATGCGAAGAATAGTTACAGTGATGTGCATTACGTCATCTGCCTAACTACTTCCTCTCAATTAGAGAGTAAACGTGGGCGTCATTTACAAGCAAATGCAATTCAATTTCTAAAAAATATTTGAACTACAATTCAGGAAGGATATGATGAAGGCAATAATTAATTATTTCAGTTAGGTAGTTTAAAAATCATTGAATTAGTAAGGTTTTAAATGGTTAGTCGAATTCCATACATTTATATGTGTGTAAAACTTAGGCACTGTGGTAGTAAGTAATTCTGTATTAGTTTCTTTACTAGATGTATTACACAGTGAAACAGTATTATCATTTACTGGATGACACAGTTTCGAACAAAATTTATTGTTCATTATCATATCAATTATAATCACACGACATCGAAACTTTAGTTTCATATTTTTCTTTGTCCTCTCCTATTTGTGGTCGTTGGGGTAGTAGAATTTTCCAGATATCTGTGTGGACAGGTCTTGAATCATTTATATTGCATGTATTTGCAGTTGATTCGATAAACAAAGCTTCCGTTATCAATCTCTCCCTTGACCCTGCTGTAACATTAGATTTTACAACCGTCATCTTATTTCATCCTATTTTATGGTTGTGTGTAAATGAATGTAGTGCTGATGTCACAGGGTGAAGGGTGAGATTGATTGATAACAGAAGCTTTGTTTATCGTATCAACTGCAAATACATGTAGTAGGAATGATTTAACACCTGTCAAGGAGGATATCTGGAAAATTTTACTCCCCTTACGACAACAAATATGAAAGAACAAAGAAAACTATAAAACTCAAGTTTCGAAGTCGTGTGATTACAATTGATGATTTGATTATGAACCACAATAAATTTTGTTCGAAACCTCGTCATCGAGTAGATAATACTGTTTCACTGTGTGATGCACCTAATAAACAAACCAATATGGAATTCCATACATTTATATTTATAAATTATTCAAATATAATGTTCAAATATTAGTTTGTGAGTATTTGATTGATTGGTGACAGGATTACATCATGAGCTGACATTGGTTTAATAACCGTTGGAGAGCCAGGGAGTACTGGACAGCTGTTTCGTCTTAGTTTAAGACTCTTTGGCGGAATTTAGAATTCATGTACTGGCCATTGGATCGGGTCCCAATAGCTTAATGGTCTATGAGCTCACCTTTTAACCACTAGGTCCTGGGTTCGAACCCCACAGTGTGGGTGCCTACTGATAAACAGCTTCAAACTAGGCCGATGATGATTCTCTAACCTATGTCAGTTCATAATGAAATCTTGTAACCAATTAAATATAATGGTTTAGAAATCTGAGGATTATCGAAAATATCGAAATTCGATTCTTCTGATTATAGATACCCATTCATAAATCTCAAAAAACTTATTACTGAACAAATAATATCCTTCTCAATAGCCTCTTCTTTATCAGGTTCTACAGTTTTATACCCATAATACTGAAAGAATTATTACTATTGTTGACAAGAGTAATATTTTTTAAAGATAACATTGAATCATTGACATCACAACTCGTGCTGTGGAACATCTAGCAATATAGCTACATAAAAGTGTAGTGAAAACCATAAACAGTTCGACATTACATTACTCGATTCAAACAGGCTCCGGTATTTTGATGCGGTGTTTGTTTACGCCTTCTTTGTAATGCATAAGCCGTCATCATTAGCATAGGAAAACCCGGAGCTATGTGTTTAAAAGTAAGTAGACAAACTTCCACAGATTTCCGATGGATCTAGTTCGGTTCGACTCCGTAGTTTTTGCTTTTTTGAAATTTTATTTCCTCCAAATTATTTTATTTTGTTTCCACGCTCGCCCTGTTGGCATTTGTCTTTGTTAGAAGTTACTTTACAGCTATTTTCTAATCGTGTGTAATCCCGTTTCTAAACCCTTTGTGGTCTACCATTACACCTTCACGTTTTCATTTCAAAAAAGAAATTATAATCACCTTTCATCACCTCAGTTACTATGTGAAGTTAAACAATTGTGCCTATGTAAACCTGTGTATATAAGTGCAAGTGTCCAGCTGCTTTTGATGGTGAAATCACCCAAAAACATATCTTTGAAGAGTTTCTTTTGCCTCTAATGTCCCGAGGTAAGTATTTTTCAACATTGGGAAATTTAGGAACCTGTCTGCTTTTTCCCTGTTTAGACGTGTTTCATTTATCACAAAAACCCATATCCTTTCTATTTGCATACTTTGACAGAGATAATAGCATTATGATAATTACCGTATTGTTTTGCCATAACTGTATAGATTCAAAAATAATAAATCACATTTTGAGCAGTATGTTCTGTGATATCCTGTTAGTATGCAGTAGACATTTTGCATTTTTCCCCTGTAGAACGCGCAATTCTTTCCTTTTTCTACACTTTCCTTCAGAATGATTTATTTCTTATCTTTCCAAACAGCAGTCTGTCAATATTTTAAGTAAGCTGGGAATGTGACATTTGTAAAAAATAACTGGTAAGAAAGAGAAATATGATTTAGTAATAAAACCAGTCTGTAAATCAGGTGGTTTTATGCTATGAAATTACTCTAAAGAGACTAAACAATAAATAAAGCATATTCTTCTGGGTATATTCATCATCAGGTTCTACATTCATGTGGCCATAATAATTGAAGAAATATAGTTACTAACAACAACAGTGTTATTTTAAATTACACTGCATCAGTAGTATGGATAAGTGATTACAAAATTTATGAATTTACAGGTTTGTCAGCAGTTGAGGGCAGCAAAAGTAGCTGACGTTGCTTCATTTGTGCATAGAGTTCATAATGTTTTAGCGAACTGCAATTTCATCTGCTGTTTACCATGCTCAGTACTTACAGGTGTTTGGTAATCTGTTCGATACCCAATATTTGATACGGAAAGATTCTCTAATACTAGACAGCTTTCAGTCCTGTCTGGAGGAGGTAATCTAATTTCAAACTGTTGATGGTTTCAACTACACCCTTATTTAACCACACTGCTAGGTATGCTTTCTCGCAGCACGAAAAATGATGCTCTAAGAGGAATTCACAATAGAACTGGTTCCAATTTGGTTTTGAAGGACACCCATGTAGCCTGGCGGTTATCTTTGTGCTTGTATACGCTGCTGCCAATCACTAGTTCATGGAAGGTGCAAAAGTTAACAAAGAGGTCTACGTTTTCATTCACTTCTTAGAGAACTTCTCTACCGATGATGAGTTCTCTTACTTTTTTGTCTGGTCCTAGTTTGTAGTTCATGTCTCTCATAAATATTTAATGTCAATAACTGTAGTATAGTCTATAGTTGCCTGTAGTAGTCTGTAGAACTCTTCTCTCATTTCGAGGTCTGAGTTGCTTGTGAGTGCATAAAATTACATACCTGTCACTTTCATTCCTTTGGAGTTGAATTTGGTGGTCATTATGCTGGGCAAGATTGCCTCCTATTGTATCAGGGCCTTAGTTGCCGTTGGTGACATCATACAAAATCGGTGTGCATGTGATTGTCTTCTGGGTGACCGGAGTAAACCACTGACTCACCCGTTGACAATTTTATGAGGCCACTCCAATTCCACATGCTTTCGCGAATTCTCAGTACTTGAATTCCGTATCTTTTTACCTCGTTTGCAATCTGGGAAGCTGTCATGTACTCGTCGCTAAATTATTGTTATGGACTGGTCGAGAAACTAATAGTCCTGACGCAAGAAGGCGGAAATCAGAAGACCACTAGGTTTGCGATGATACTTCTATTTTCCAAACACAAGGAGAAGCAATAAGTGGTATCACACCAAAGTAAGTAAGTAAGTAAGCAAGTGTAAGTCACACAAATTGTGAATGCGAAATATATATATATATATATATGAATGTTCAGACAAAGGTGTGAACAATCATTAGACAGTCTTAAGATGAATGGCTAATTATAATGAAGTATCGATCCATATATACATAGCGAAATATAGCAGACATGTCAACAACCACCATATATGGATATATGTCACCAAGCAACGGACTGTCAACAAACACTCATATTATATATAATATAAGGAGAATATACGTTGTTAAAGGAGACAAGTTCATACAAGTGAGATGGTCACAGACTAAGCGAGCAAACAGGAAGAGAGACCAACATACACACACAGACACATATATATATATATATATATGTGGATACATATCACCCCCCTTTTTGAGAAGATTGATGATTAGTAGGATGTTTACCTGGGGGTTTATCTGGAACCTTTGAGCTTGTTGTTGACGTCTGTCGTTTCGTCTGCGTGTTGGATTTGCGGCTTCGGCTTCGTCAGGAATTGTCCAACATTTTCTGCTTCTTGACTGCATTTCATAGGGAATTTAGTGGGACATCAGCCAGATGCAAACGATCGAACCAATCAAGTCCCAAAAGATTTAAATCACTCTTGGTGACGTAGCAAATTCCTGTGAATTTGGTATTGCGGAAGGAAACAGAACATTTGAGTTCACCAATTAGTTTGAGCCGCCCACCACAGGCGCTGAGAGCAGTCTGAGAAGTATTTGCGATTGGTGGTCTGCCAATATCATTCCAAAGTTTCTCTGATATAACAGTAATATCAGAGGCGGTATCTAGCTGCAGACGTGTATCATGACCATTCATCTGCAGGTCAATATATTTCCGCGTACCTGGTGTTGTGACTTGACAGGTTGCGCGTAGACTCAATGATGTTTTTGGAGATTTAGGACCAACCGTTTGTCGAGCTTTTGCTGGATTTTGACATCTGGGTTTGCGTAGCTGACAAAAACCATTTTTGTGACCGATGATTTTGCACTTGCTGCAACGATGATTTTTGTATGGACAAGACTTTACAAAGTGCCACGCGCCACAATGCCAGCATGGTGATGGTGGGGTCTTCTTTGCAGTATTTTGTGAAGTTGGACGAGTATGTGTAGATTTCCGCGGAACATTAGGAGAAGGTGGGTCAGGACTGGATGATGAGAGATTTTTGCTCTTGCGTAATGCACGAATATCAGAGCTTCTCGAAGGTGTTGATTCGACCAGGTGTGTGTCTTTCTGCAGATTAATCAGCCGTTGATATTCATCAGCTATGTCATGTAATGTTAACTTGGGATTTCGTTCTACCTGATTGAGCAGTCGAGTTCGGAAATCTGTGAAACGAGGAGATTGAAGACTTCATATGAGAATCAAGGCTTTGAACTGATCATCTGTTAAGGACCTGAGTCGAAATCTCTCACATTCTCCGTTGACTGTGCCAACGTGAGTAAGAAAATCATCATTTTCATTCATTGTCAGCTTGAGGAAACGATAACGTATGCTGAATAATGAGGAGTGGTCTCCAAAATGTTCACGCAGCAGCTTTATTGTATCATCGAAACACTTGTCTCGTGGTTTCTGGGGTAAAATTAGGTTGCAGTACCGTTCATATTTTGCCGGACCCAATTTACGTAGCAACACTCGCACCTTCCAGGCATCGTCTTGTGAGGCGAGATCAACAGTGAATAAATCCTCATAACGTTGATACCATGTGTCAAAAGTGACATTAGCCTCTGGGTCATAATTGAACTGTGAAATACTGTTCACAATTCCGTCGACAGATGGTGGCATGGTATGGTTGGGATTGCTTGAAGGTGAAGCTGGACCAGTCTGTTGGTTGACGAACATTTCCATCAATTTCATTTGTCGTTCAAACAATAATTCCAATTTAGAATAATCCATAGTAAATTGTTATGTTGCTGCTGCTGAGTGGTTAATAGTAGTTTTCCCCGTCGCCAAATTGTTATGTACTCGTCGCTAAATTATTGTTATGGACTGGTCGAGAAACTAATAGTCCTGACGCAAGAAGGCGGAAATCAGAAGACCACTAGGTTTGCGATGATACTTCTATTTTCCAAACACAAGGAGAAGCAATAAGTGGTATCACACCAAAGTAAGTAAGTAAGTAAGCAAGTGTAAGTCACACAAATTGTGAATGCGAAATATATATATATATATATATATATATATATATATGAATGTTCAGACAAAGGTGTGAACAATCATTAGACAGTCTTAAGATGAATGGCTAATTATAATGAAGTATCGATCCATATATACATAGCGAAATATAGCAGACATGTCAACAACCACCATATATGGATATATGTCACCAAGCAACGGACTGTCAACAAACACTCATATTATATATAATATAAGGAGAATATACGTTGTTAAAGGAGACAAGTTCATACAAGTGAGATGGTCACAGACTAAGCGAGCAAACAGGAAGAGAGACCAACATACACACACAGACACATATATATATATATATATATATATATGTGGATACATATCACCCCCCTTTTTGAGAAGATTGATGATTAGTAGGATGTTTACCTGGGGGTTTATCTGGAACCTTTGAGCTTGTTGTTGACGTCTGTCGTTTCGTCTGCGTGTTGGATTTGCGGCTTCGGCTTCGTCAGGAATTGTCCAACATTTTCTGCTTCTTGACTGCATTTCATAGGGAATTTAGTGGGACATCAGCCAGATGCAAACGATCGAACCAATCAAGTCCCAAAAGATTTAAATCACTCTTGGTGACGTAGCAAATTCCTGTGAATTTGGTATTGCGGAAGGAAACAGAACATTTGAGTTCACCAATTAGTTTGAGCCGCCCACCACAGGCGCTGAGAGCAGTCTGAGAAGTATTTGCGATTGGTGGTCTGCCAATATCATTCCAAAGTTTCTCTGATATAACAGTAATATCAGAGGCGGTATCTAGCTGCAGACGTGTATCATGACCATTCATCTGCAGGTCAATATATTTCCGCGTACCTGGTGTTGTGACTTGACAGGTTGCGCGTAGACTCAATGATGTTTTTGGAGATTTAGGACCAACCGTTTGTCGAGCTTTTGCTGGATTTTGACATCTGGGTTTGCGTAGCTGACAAAAACCATTTTTGTGACCGATGATTTTGCACTTGCTGCAACGATGATTTTTGTATGGACAAGACTTTACAAAGTGCCACGCGCCACAATGCCAGCATGGTGATGGTGGGGTCTTCTTTGCAGTATTTTGTGAAGTTGGACGAGTATGTGTAGATTTCCGCGGAACATTAGGAGAAGGTGGGTCAGGACTGGATGATGAGAGATTTTTGCTCTTGCGTAATGCACGAATATCAGAGCTTCTCGAAGGTGTTGATTCGACCAGGTGTGTGTCTTTCTGCAGATTAATCAGCCGTTGATATTCATCAGCTATGTCATGTAATGTTAACTTGGGATTTCGTTCTACCTGATTGAGCAGTCGAGTTCGGAAATCTGTGAAACGAGGAGATTGAAGACTTCATATGAGAATCAAGGCTTTGAACTGATCATCTGTTAAGGACCTGAGTCGAAATCTCTCACATTCTCCGTTGACTGTGCCAACGTGAGTAAGAAAATCATCATTTTCATTCATTGTCAGCTTGAGGAAACGATAACGTATGCTGAATAATGAGGAGTGGTCTCCAAAATGTTCACGCAGCAGCTTTATTGTATCATCGAAACACTTGTCTCGTGGTTTCTGGGGTAAAATTAGGTTGCAGTACCGTTCATATTTTGCCGGACCCAATTTACGTAGCAACACTCGCACCTTCCAGGCATCGTCTTGTGAGGCGAGATCAACAGTGAATAAATCCTCATAACGTTGATACCATGTGTCAAAAGTGACATTAGCCTCTGGGTCATAATTGAACTGTGAAATACTGTTCACAATTCCGTCGACAGATGGTGGCATGGTATGGTTGGGATTGCTTGAAGGTGAAGCTGGACCAGTCTGTTGGTTGACGAACATTTCCATCAATTTCATTTGTCGTTCAAACAATAATTCCAATTTAGAATAATCCATAGTAAATTGTTATGTTGCTGCTGCTGAGTGGTTAATAGTAGTTTTCCCCGTCGCCAAATTGTTATGTACTCGTCGCTAAATTATTGTTATGGACTGGTCGAGAAACTAATAGTCCTGACGCAAGAAGGCGGAAATCAGAAGACCACTAGGTTTGCGATGATACTTCTATTTTCCAAACACAAGGAGAAGCAATAAGTGGTATCACACCAAAGTAAGTAAGTAAGTAAGCAAGTGTAAGTCACACAAATTGTGAATGCGAAATATATATATATATATATATATATATATGAATGTTCAGACAAAGGTGTGAACAATCATTAGACAGTCTTAAGATGAATGGCTAATTATAATGAAGTATCGATCCATATATACATAGCGAAATATAGCAGACATGTCAACAACCACCATATATGGATATATGTCACCAAGCAACGGACTGTCAACAAACACTCATATTATATATAATATAAGGAGAATATACGTTGTTAAAGGAGACAAGTTCATACAAGTGAGATGGTCACAGACTAAGCGAGCAAACAGGAAGAGAGACCAACATACACACACAGACACATATATATATATATATATATATATATGTGGATACATATCACCCCCCTTTTTGAGAAGATTGATGATTAGTAGGATGTTTACCTGGGGGTTTATCTGGAACCTTTGAGCTTGTTGTTGACGTCTGTCGTTTCGTCTGCGTGTTGGATTTGCGGCTTCGGCTTCGTCAGGAATTGTCCAACATTTTCTGCTTCTTGACTGCATTTCATAGGGAATTTAGTGGGACATCAGCCAGATGCAAACGATCGAACCAATCAAGTCCCAAAAGATTTAAATCACTCTTGGTGACGTAGCAAATTCCTGTGAATTTGGTATTGCGGAAGGAAACAGAACATTTGAGTTCACCAATTAGTTTGAGCCGCCCACCACAGGCGCTGAGAGCAGTCTGAGAAGTATTTGCGATTGGTGGTCTGCCAATATCATTCCAAAGTTTCTCTGATATAACAGTAATATCAGAGGCGGTATCTAGCTGCAGACGTGTATCATGACCATTCATCTGCAGGTCAATATATTTCCGCGTACCTGGTGTTGTGACTTGACAGGTTGCGCGTAGACTCAATGATGTTTTTGGAGATTTAGGACCAACCGTTTGTCGAGCTTTTGCTGGATTTTGACATCTGGGTTTGCGTAGCTGACAAAAACCATTTTTGTGACCGATGATTTTGCACTTGCTGCAACGATGATTTTTGTATGGACAAGACTTTACAAAGTGCCACGCGCCACAATGCCAGCATGGTGATGGTGGGGTCTTCTTTGCAGTATTTTGTGAAGTTGGACGAGTATGTGTAGATTTCCGCGGAACATTAGGAGAAGGTGGGTCAGGACTGGATGATGAGAGATTTTTGCTCTTGCGTAATGCACGAATATCAGAGCTTCTCGAAGGTGTTGATTCGACCAGGTGTGTGTCTTTCTGCAGATTAATCAGCCGTTGATATTCATCAGCTATGTCATGTAATGTTAACTTGGGATTTCGTTCTACCTGATTGAGCAGTCGAGTTCGGAAATCTGTGAAACGAGGAGATTGAAGGCTTCATATGAGAATCAAGGCTTTGAACTGATCATCTGTTAAGGACCTGAGTCGAAATCTCTCACATTCTCCGTTGACTGTGCCAACGTGAGTAAGAAAATCATCATTTTCATTCATTGTCAGCTTGAGGAAACGATAACGTATGCTGAATAATGAGGAGTGGTCTCCAAAATGTTCACGCAGCAGCTTTATTGTATCATCGAAACAATTGTCACGTGGTTTCTGGGGTAAAATTAGGTTGCAGTACCGTTCATATTTTGCCGGACCCAATTTACGTAGCAACACTCGCACCTTCCAGGCATCGTCTTGTGAGGCGAGATCAACAGTGAATAAATCCTCATAACGTTGATACCATGTGTCAAAAGTGACATTAGCCTCTGGGTCATAATTGAACTGTGAAATACTGTTCACAATTCCGTCGACAGATGGTGGCATGGTATGGTTGGGATTGCTTGAAGGTGAAGCTGGACCAGTCTGTTGGTTGACGAACATTTCCATCAATTTCATTTGTCGTTCAAACAATAATTCCAATTTAGAATAATCCATAGTAAATTGTTATGTTGCTGCTGCTGAGTGGTTAATAGTAGTTTTCCCCGTCGCCAAATTGTTATGTACTCGTCGCTAAATTATTGTTATGGACTGGTCGAGAAACTAATAGTCCTGACGCAAGAAGGCGGAAATCAGAAGACCACTAGGTTTGCGATGATACTTCTATTTTCCAAACACAAGGAGAAGCAATAAGTGGTATCACACCAAAGTAAGTAAGTAAGTAAGCAAGTGTAAGTCACACAAATTGTGAATGCGAAATATATATATATATATATATATGAATGTTCAGACAAAGGTGTGAACAATCATTAGACAGTCTTAAGATGAATGGCTAATTATAATGAAGTATCGATCCATATATACATAGCGAAATATAGCAGACATGTCAACAACCACCATATATGGATATATGTCACCAAGCAACGGACTGTCAACAAACACTCATATTATATATAATATAAGGAGAATATACGTTGTTAAAGGAGACAAGTTCATACAAGTGAGATGGTCACAGACTAAGCGAGCAAACAGGAAGAGAGACCAACATACACACACACACACATAAATATATATATATATATATGTGAATACATATTAGAAGGTTAGCTAGTCTCATACATGTTGTGGACGTGAAGTCAGAGCTACTTATTAAGAGGATCAGAGACTTGGTGCGTCACCTAGGTCACTCCGGACAAACTGCAGACCCTCATCAAAAATTGTATTCGCTCAATACCACTGAAGATCAGATCGCCGGCTAGAAAGCATCAGCAACATGGATCTCTGGCAGTGAGCGAACTAACACAGCAGGAACCAACTGTGCAACAAATAAGCAAGAAGCAATGGAGGTGGATTAACCATACTCTGAGGAAACCATCAAGCCATTGGCATCACACGACAGGCCATCTCTCGGGTGGTACCCGAATGGGAAGCGACGATTTGATCGTCAGTGAAAGGGTAGGGGTGACACGGAGGAGGTTATGTGAAGAGGAGATGAAAGCATATGGACAGATGTGGTGCCATGTGAAAAGGTTGACAGAGAGCCGAACGAAATAGAGACCTTCAGCTGAATCCCTGTGTTTCCCTAGCAATTAAAGAAACAATAATAATAATAAATAGGTGTTCTGAAGTCTTGATAGTTCTTAATGAAAAAAATATCGTCAACTTGCTTGAAATTCTATATGACTAAATAATAATAATAATAATTTTTCCTTCACGTCCCTACTGGAACATAGGGCTTCAAGCTAGTGGCTCGAAGTTTCCGTAGCAGTGTTTATTTTACAGGATGGGGTTGCTAGGCTCATTACCAACATTTACTCTTTACCAGCATTATTTCTGGCATAGAGAGGTAAAGCAGTGCGTCGGCCGGGAATCGAACCCAGGACCATATGCTGGCGAGCGTGCTAACCACTGTGCCACCGAAGCTACCTATATAACTTAATTTTAAATTAATCAATTATTAGTCTTTGAAAAACTTGAAGATACCAATAAAATGTTTACTGCGTCAATATTCTATCTCAGTTTATGGCTTTATTAAAGAGGAGTGTTGCTATGGAAACCCGTCAAACTGAAAAATTATCATTACTTTGCAGTAATAATAAAATGAACTGATGTTTTATATAATTGAAGATGTCAGTTTAACTGAATTTGTGTTTACCTTCGGAATTCGCCGCATTCCTTCTGGCTGTAGAGCAAGAGAAAGGCGTTAATTCCCAATCGTAAATATACATACAGGAAACAGATTCTAAAGTAGTGAATAGAAAATTGATTATCTCATGTACGAAAAATCGTATTCAGTAGTTTGACAATGTAAAGTCAGTGCTACTATACGGATCAGAGACTTGGCGCGTCATAAAGAGCACCTCAAACAAACTACACACCTTCATCAACAGCTGTCTTCGCTCAATACTCAAGATCAGATGGCCAGAAAAGATCAACAACAGCGATCTCTGGGAGCGAACCAATCAGGAACCGATTGTGAAACAAAAGGCAGGAAGAAATGGAGATGGATTGGCCATACTCTGAGAAAACCAGCAAGTGACATCACTACACAAGCCCTTGAGTGGAACCCGAGAGGGAGGTGGCGAGTTGGTCGTCCAACGGTGACTTGGAGGAGGTCATGCGGGAAGGAGATGAAAGCATGTGGACAGACATAGAGCGGGGTGAAAGAGTTGTCAGAAAACAGAATGCAATGGAGGTGCGCAGCTGAAGCCCTATGTTCCTCTAGGAACTAAAGGATACAATAATAATAATAATACACAATAGGATGGGAAAGGGTTAAAATTCTAAGAAATAATATAGGTAGGTGGAGAGAGAGGTTGATTACTGAATACTTGTTAATCGAGTCTACACCAAACATAAGCAATAGAAATGATTCATCACTCATACCCGAAATATGGAAAATACAACTACCAAATCAAGTGAAGACCAAGCGATGGAAAATAATGGAATTATATAAATCAAGTTAGGAAGTCATGTGAGTAGTGCCTTGATATGATTATGAGTGGCAATAAATTGTGCTCGAAACGTGGTTATCAGTAAACATTACTGTATAACACCCACATCGCTAACTGAGAACAAACCAACAGGCAAGAGCCGATCACTCAACAAATGTCTAGGAGAGAGTGGAGATGGATTGTGCATATATTGAGTAGGCCATTGAATGACATCGCAAGCCATGCATTGTCTCCAGTGAATTCCTGTTAAGAAGCAACGAGTGGGTCGTCCTAGGAGTAGATCGTGTGAGGGAGAGATGAGAGAGTTTGGTCAACCGAGGACTCAGCTGAGGAGAATGGCAGAAAACAGAACAAAGTGAGGATGTGTTGTTGAAGCCAGATGTTCCACTCGTAACGCAAGGCAAAAAAAGTAATAATACGGAAATGTGAAAGTAGGTGCTGAAAAAGCATTTCTACAATTAATAGGACGGGAGCAATAGGATGAAGTATAGTCGTCTACTATTTTCTTAGTTTGAATCTGTCAACTTATAATAGGGTAGCAATATATTTTCAATAAGATTTAGGAATGTATCATGCAGCAGTCATCATTTACTTTGAAATGAACATCTTTCATCAAAATTTATGCCCAACAGATAGAAAACCGACAAGCTGTTCCAGTGATAGTGTCTTGAACGAACATGATATTAATAAGATTTCAGAGTAACTGTTAGAGTTTTATATTTCAATCATTTTGCTTCGTCGGACTAATTATCAAAGTGTATGTATGGTCAACGAACTTAACTCGTATCCTAAAGGTGCTGGTTAAGAAATTTGGTGATATCATGGGCGTGTACCGCTCAAAAGATTCAAACTAATAAGAAACAGCTGTCCAGTAATGCATAGTTTTCACTGGTTCTCTAAATGATTTCAATCCCATTAATAACGAATCAGATCTCTGCAACCAAATACTTGTAGCATATATATATTTATATATTTCCTCTGTCTGCTTCCACGAAGAAAACAAGAAACGATATCACTTTTGAAGTCAGACGTGTATCGAGGATGAAGAACTGAATAATCTTCGAGAAATCTTGTCGGAAAATAGTTTCGCACTCAGATTCATAAACATAAATCTGAAAAGAAAGAAAACATCTGATCAGATCCAGTTCGTCGTCGGAAAGATATTTCTGCCTAATCACGAATTTAAAATTGATACTGAGGCGAAAATTCCCCTCATAAGTACTTTCGAAGTCTCTTGGTAAAACATTCTTCTCCGACTACCTGCGATTAACATTCTCTTGTAAGCAACTACTTAGCCAGCAAGTGAAAGATAAGGTGTTGTACTGGGCCACTCATTCGCTCTTGTGAAGATAAACAAAACGCTCTCATGAACTCTGTTCAGATTGGCTTGCAAAGGGGAAAACAAGTGTGTATATAGTTCGGCTTAACAGAACATCTGATACACTGAGGGTATTTAACTCCACTTAAAAATTCCTTCAAAGTCAGACACGAGATCCAGTCAAACTTCCTAAACGGAGTGCGATCAAGGTGACTGGACATAGCTGAGACGCAAAAGATGCAGAAGTCCATGTCCACGCTCTGCATTCAAAAGAAATGCATTCAGGCTTTTTTTCTACCATGGCTATCATAGAAAGTCAGTTATCTAAACAGCGGTCATCCAATTACGTTTCCTATCTAATATTCATTTTCAGTTTTCATCTCACACTTCCCGTCTACTCATCCAGAAAAAACAACAGATTCAGCACAAAAATAATAAATTCCTCTTCTGTAAGTTCCTCATCATTGAATTTGTACTATTATATGGATTTCTCACATCGAAATTTTATCAATCAAGTGGTTATTTTAGTTAATCAGTTTTAGGCATAACGGTGGGGCGGGGCGGGACGGGGCGAGGCAAATTAAGAAGTTAAAAGTCATCAAAACAGTTAACTCACTGATAGCATTTAGTTTCCAGATGAGGAGGGGTGAAAGTTATTCACGGAATTCAAGATAACTTAATTCTTAGGCGTTGGAAACAAGTTATTATGCAATCAAGCGATCTGTAAAGTAACGATGACTCCATTTTTGGTCCCTATTTGCACTAATAGTCAATTTGATTAGTTAATTATAATCCTACCATGTTGATATCTGATCTTTCTGTTTATTTTGTTACTAGAGCGTTTTAGTCTCTATTTGCAATCTTGTAAATTCGACCCCTTACTCGAAATAGTTCTGAAACTTTCTTATCCATTTACTATATATGTATACAGCCTAGTTGATGACTTAATCAGAAAGAAACGTTTTTTCGCTGTTAACGTCTTTTTCATATTTTAACGAGTTTGACCACGAACTGATATCAGTTAGAGAACCATAGAAAACCGACACCAAAGTACTGGACACCTGTTTCATCCTGGTGTGGGAGTCAACAGCAGTACGCACCAACCCCGGAAGGGTTCGAAGCCAGGACCTTCCGGTTACAAGGCCTGCAAGCTCATATAACATTCAGCCACTGGGACCTGACCCCCAGTCGCCAGCGAATGAACTCTAACCACGTGATTTAGCGCGACTGGTACCAGTCAATGTCATCAGCGGGAAATCTATCCTCACAGTTGACTGGTTGAACCTCACTGGCCATGGCTTCTTACTAGAACTCCAGGAAACTCTCTTCTGTAGCAAGTCACTAGCAAGCATCAGATTCATTTTCTATAGTTGGTTTGTAAAGATGAAATATTATGTTTACGAGTTTGACCATGGTTATGATGCGATATCAGTTAGAGTACCACTGAAAACCGGAGTACTGGAGTACTAGACAGCTGTCTCGCCATCCTACTTCGGGAGTCATTGGCAGTACACATCCACCACCAAAGTTCGGACCCAGGACCTTCCAGCGACAAGACAAGTTGACTCGTATACCATTCAGCCACTGGGACCCACCGATTCAGTATTTAATATTTCTTATGAAGTCTTCGTACTTGAAAATCGGTGTCTATATTGAGAGCAGTTTCATAGTCCCTCTCGTAAACTGTCACTGAATTAAAGCATCAAACTTCGATTGAATCTGTAATATACATCATAGACATTTATCTCTGTATACATAAATATATATATCAGATATATACATCACATCAAGTAAAATAATTTCCAATTTTTTCAGTATATATTCTGAAATCTTCTGTCCTGAAAAACATTCACACACTACACTAAAAATAACATATTATTTTGTACCTCTGTCATATTATAAAATATTGCATACATTCATAAGAAAACTAGTAAAGTAGATAATAGAACAATAAGATGAAAAAAGAGGATCCTATCACCTCATCCTCTAACATTTCCGCTCTACTGGGAGTTTGAAACATGTGGGATGTATTTGTGCTTCAGTGAATTTTAAAACATGCAGGTTCTTTATTTTCTCAGCTGAAAACATTTCACTTTATGTTGTGCTGTGTTTTACTCTTATTAAATTCATGAATAAATTTTGAAAACTTAACATGTATTTCGAGTATTCAAGCTGATTGGACAGGCATGCAATCATGGTCATGTTAAATTTTAGGCACCACTAAACTACCAGTGGAGTGTGACCGCAGCAATGACCCTGAAGCACTCAATAAATGAGTTAGTGAAATCTGGTAAGTAATGGTGTCGTCAACAATGAAACATGCTCATGAAAGTGTTAGGTTATTGAATGTGATATCTGGGAAGTTTCAGCTTAGGTTTGGGAAAGGTTAAGTTATGGCTCAATCCAATCACAATTTAGAGTTAGGTTAATCTACTGAAGTTGACGTTAGGGTTGGTTTAAGCATATTTTCACTTTAGGGATCGGTTAAGGAAAGATTAGGGATGTTGTTGTTGTTGTTAAGGCTAGAAGGCATAAGAAATTACATGTATGGAATGTGGTTAAATTACTCTGTTGTTATAAGAATAAAACTTGTACATTGCAGTGGAGTATAATTCCATTGTGGGTAAAATTTATTCTGGTAAAGAATCACAGTGTTATACGGTAGTATTTACTCATCACGGCGTTCCGAGCACACTTTATTGCCCAGTATGTGCTACTGCACAACACATGAGACTTAATCAAAATAAATTTTACAGACAATGGAATTATACTCTGCTGGTACTCTAAGCTAAAACTGAGAGATATTTTTATCACATGTGAGGGGAAGGTATCCTCTGTTACACTTTTCTACAGTTTTTATGCATTTTTTTCTCATAAATATATGTATTCCATATACAAAAATGCCTCCTTCACATGATAGGTGCGCTCAAATTCAATCGCTGATTGGTAGTCAGTGGTGCTTAAAGTCTAACTTTTCCACAATTAAACATTAGTTGAATTTACAGAGATGCTGGTAAGTTTTATTCAGGTTCGATGTTTCAACACATCTTTTAGGGCAGAATTATACAGTATAATCGTTAAGCAAAAAGCATAACTTGGCGACTCGTTAGTGGAAGAAGCTAAATAGCTGCGTTTTCTTTTCAAAGAATTAATTCTGTTCATTGGTCCTCTGAAAATAACTTCATCACAAAAATGCTTATTTTGCTGCTGGTATGTGAATGGTCGACTTATCCTTTTTGTGGAAAATGATTAAGACAGGAAAGCCATAATATCTGAACTCCATGAAGTATATTTGGCTATGGAACTCACGTGTAAAGAAAAATTTAAAGGCCAAATGACCTTATTAGACGTCGTACTGACAAGTAGACTAGACAATAGTATAATAAGGAATTTGCTTTAGAAAACTGCTTCTACTAGTCACTAAACACACATGATCATAGATTTACTCCTACTCGGTACAAAAGAAACTTGAAAAGGATTCTCAGCTGTTGACTGAATACAGCCAGTCTGAGTTCACCACTAAACGTATAGCGAAGGAAGAAGGGAAGAATTCTCCTGTATCTGTTGACAAGAAACCTCTACATACAAGACTACAATTCAGAGGTGATATTCCGAGGGAAGCAATACACAACAAATTTAGAAAATCACTTCAATGTGCGTCAAGTACCGGTAAGATGCTACTTATGTTTTACTCATAACCGGTTGTGATTTTCGAGAGGTGGTGGGGCAGAACTGAAAGTCGAAGTACTTAGACTAGCCAACTATAACTATACCTATTGATTCAACTGCCCCTTTGGAAGCAGTTTTATTGAGAATTCCTCCACGAGCATTAGGTATCGCGCCGGAGGATACCATAGTTTGTAGTGTGGTCAAATAATGGTGTGGTTAAAACCGTCAATAGTTCGACAACAGATCACCTAGTCCAGACAGGCAACCTAGCTAGCTAACTGGCATTGAAGAATCTTCCTCCATCATGTATCGGGAGTCGAATAGAATGCCGAAGACCTGTAGATGCTGAACGATAAACAGTGTAAGTCACTGCGATTCGCTTAAAACTACGTGAATTTCGAGTGGAGAAACGATAGATCCGGACGCTCATGCTACCCTGACCTGCTGTCTCACCCATAAAACATAATTTATTCATTTTTTTGTTAATTTCGCTGATATTCAGCTAATTTAGTGCTATATTATTGTATATCATCTCTCTATTACTGATAAATTTGAAATTGCATGTGTCTATGCTATTCATTCCATGTAATTTAAAATATTAATGTTGTTCAACACAATATTTCTTTTATTAGTATGATCATGTTACTGTAGAACCTGATGATGAATTCATCGAAAAGGATATTCTTTGTCGATTAAATTCGTCTTTTGCATTTTGAATGAGCATGTTCTTTGAGTTGCTGAGAACTTCTAAGATCAACTGCATTGGTTTTATATTTGAAGAGAATTCACTGCTTTTTGGTTCATAGTTGAATCACGTTACGCACCGAATGCACCACAGATTAGATCCGGTTCGGAAGACAACTCATGTGATCGCTACTCAGAAATGAAGGAGACGTAGGTCTCATTGGATTTTCACTGACATGTGGGAGAAAGAGCAGAGAACCTAAGGTTTCTCGCTGTTTTTTAATTCATCCATCAAAACATTCAGAAGCGCAAAATGTGGAATTAGTGATATGAATAAATGCAGGGGGGTGCCTCTTTCCATCGTTCGGAAAGACAGTGATATAACATTGTCAGAATCGATTATTATCTTAGTAATGTACATGTCCAGAATGAAAATCTTCCTACCTGTAGCTACAAACCTCAGTTAACTGACTGGCGATTGGCGAAGACCGTAGGCATAACGTACCCTTCTTTTATTGAATTAGGTACTTATTCTGAAGTAGGACGGTAAAGTGAGAAAAATTTGAAACATTTACAGGTTTGAAAATAAGAACAGTTTACTTGCGCTAACGAGCAGAGCATTCAATCCTCAAACTTTTTGTTGTGAAAGTTTCAAGAAAACTATTTAACTGAATTTTAGATTTCCCGTCGATTGATTCCACCAAAGTTCTCGGTCTCAGGTTGACATGTCGATTCTTGTGCAGATGCTTCGACGATGTTCGGCATGTAATCAGAAGTTATCTGGTTGAAGGTTGACTAGCAGTGGAATCCCGGAAGCGAATTTCGTCCTACTTGGGACTCATCGGTGGTAATATCATCACTCACTGCGAAATGCACGTACATCCGGATGACGAGTCCCGAATAAGACGAGATGCTCATCCTGGATTCCACTGCTAGTCACCAACCACCAAATAGTTTCAAGAAAAGCCTACATCTTGATTCGATTTACTACGTAGAAGTGCTGATAGCTTTCTAAGTATAGTTTTAATTTTCGACCAATAAAATGAATATTTTGCTTTGATCAACTGTCATCCTTATCAGTAATCAAATATTTAACTATGAGACATCCATAAAAAACACATTTTTAATTCTCCTTATTTCCATGCATTTGATGAAGCAGTCTCCTTCCCCGCTGAGGGAAGTATGTTCAACCACAGATGGGTTGCATTCGTATCTAATTGAAAAAAGTATATGAAATCTTGGATAACATAATTACATTTTTCTTCATTCTGGGTTCTCTTTTTCCAGGCAGTGACTGTTTATCTGATGTTATGTATTTCTGCATCTCATGAGTGATATTTAAACCCGTCAATTCAGTGAATATCACACTTCAGGATATACGTTCTAAGAAGCAGTAAAACATAATTCCTTTTTATGTATTCGCCATTTTTAATATTAGTGGACTGGCCAGTGATACGTCATTCATAGTAATCTTAGAGATAATAAAAAGAGTTGATGAATACCTATCGCAAACACACTTATCACCACTAGTTTTAATTCAATATTAGATTTTTCCGTCGATTGACTGGATGCAAGTGCTCGGTCTCAGGTTGAGATGTCAGCTACTTGTGCAGGTGCTTCTACGATTTCTAGTTATGCAACTTGAAGTAGAATGGTGGTTTGTGACTACCTGTGAAATCTAAGTTTCACGTTTCATCAGAATTCGTACTCGTCATCTTGTTGTAATATCCAAGTCTGTCGTATAGCTAAAACTCAAACATTTTGATACATATTTGGGGGTATTGGAGTTTGGAGATAGTCCCTTTTATTGAGCAGAGAACTGTCTTTGGTACTAACAGCTTTGGGGACAGTTATGTTAATAGTTTGTTTACTTTTCAATGCACGCTGCCAACCACTGTGATGTTTTTTTTCTTCTCAAATTTCGACTATGACACAACGCGATATGTAGGAAAGATTTTAAAATACGCAGTTATAAAATTTGGAATTACTTGTACTCTCTGAGCTGGTTGGTTTAATTGCGAAGCCTTCGTCGTCCTTCTGGACAACATCTTCAACGCAGTGTGTAGCATACAATTAAAATGATTTAAATTCTCCATTCAATTATAAATAATACGATTTGAAGACATTTGTGATTGATCAAAATAAAAATATAGTAGCAAATCCAAGCGAAATGTAAATTGATGGAAACTGTTATTTTTCAGTAGCCCATAAGTGAAGCAGGTTGACTGGTTTCTGCGGATGGTTCTGTGTTTTTATAATAGAATAGGGGGAGGGGAGAAGACAGAAAACAGGAAAAACGTGATAAACAAAGTTAGCTTATTAGTGTACAAATCAACTCCAAAAGGCTATAGTTCATAAAGTTTCTTGGTGGGCGAAAATCACTAGAATGGATGACTAAAGAATGTAGTCAAGATGGAGTTACCAATGGAGTGAGAGAGTGATTACACTTGCCTATTACTCTCTCCTATACGGACACACATCACAGTGTCAGAAGAATCTCCACGGCTCTGTGACTGTAGAGCAAACCAACTAGGTAAGCTATTAGATGGTTGGAGGCAATTGGCAGGAAGCCTTGCCTGACCTAGGCTTCGTGCTAGTTAGCACTCACCAGTCAGCAAGGCGTATCTGCAACCTTGAAGGAACTCATGTCCTTTCTGAGATTCTAACCCGCGTTATCCAGTGGTGCAGTGAGAGGCGTTCCCACTGGATTATTCGGGCTCGCGGTCGACTTCCTTTGCGACTGTAGTGGATACTTTGATTGGACACTAGTAACTAGTGTTATGCGTCTAGTCCTTTCTTTGGTGCAGACTGAATTCTGTCAGTCAGGTTTGCAATGTGGCCACCATCAATATCACCAAATCAATGTGCACCGTGATGGCGAGCTACCTAGAATGGACAAAAGAACGGACGAGACGCACAACACTAGTTACTAGTTTCCAATCCAAGTAGGCAAGCTACTATTGTTCGAATAAGGGTGAAAGTTAAGAGGGGAACAATCTTTGATCTGCATATTTTAGTCATTCAGAGAAACAGTTTGTGTAACAGAATGATTTAAAAATCCCACTTGAACAGTCTACTAACAATATTACTACTTGCTTAGATATTCCAACTAACCTGATAGTTATTATCCTTTACTCTTCCAGACTGCACATCATTAATCTGAAGTTCGCATATCATCGCTTGACTGAATCCTCTAGTTTTAATGTTTCTCTTTATAATCGTATTAAGGTATTGACGTGTTGTTTCACGATATGATTTTGTTTGATTGGTTGAATGTCATTCTGACCTTGGACTGCTTGTGTAATTGTTTTCGGCGTGTGACTCTTGCTGATGGAGTTTTGTTCCACCTTGTTGAGAATGTTCTGTTTGCTTCTCCGATACTTCCTATGGGTTGAATTGTGAGCAACGCAAGGGAGGTTTGCTAATCTACACGTTAGTACTCTGAGATTGGATTCCCGAGTTCAAACTATAACACACATAGGTTCTGATTTCAGAAGCTTGGTAGAAGTAAAAGGCTGCACTTGGTAACACAGTTAGTTGTACATACTATGGAAGAAATGAAGGTCTTATTTAGATAGTAATAAATATAAAAAATCACTTCACTTGGATTGACTAACACATTTAAAGATATGATGATTTCATATCAATACACTGCCATGATTTGACATAAATGCTGAGTAATATTGTGGTGAAGGCTGTCTCCGAGCCAAAACTGGTAGACAGCAGTTTACGTCAATGTTTATTTCCCATACATTGACGATTCACCTGGGGTAATTCTAACTTTCGAATAATTTCGATGCACATTTTGTTACTCTAGGTGTTGTGAACAGATAGCGGACAGTGAGGAAACATGCATAAAATGGACCAACACAAACAAATTTGTAGGATTTGGACCTCGCCAGTGATATGTATATATATATCTGATTTCCCACAAACTTGACGATATGCAAATGAAAAACAACAAGTTGGCGATAGAAGAAGCATCCAGAGAAGATACGACTTCAGGTGAACATAGACAAAACAGAAGAGATGAAGATTCCTGGTAAGCAGCAACGGCAACAGCAACTACAACAACTAAAACAACAAAGAACAATCAGCCAGCATGAATGGGAGAAATCTGAAAGAGGCAACCTCTTTCACCCACCTGTAACAACAGAAGACAAGGGCTGGCAGCAGATCGTTTTATTACGGAAATCAACACGTATTTATATAAATTTCACATACATTATTATAGCCTAGTCGAGTAGACAAACGCAGTCTTCTGATTGGTTGTTTTCGAGTTCCTCGGAAAGTGGAGCCATCTATCTGCGAATCATATTTGCCTACGTTTGAGTTTTCTGTGATTGGTTGTTGAAGCAGCCTTGTTCATATTTTCTCACGGCCCATATTAGTGACCTAGACATTGACGTAGGTTGTTGTCAACCATTCGGCTAGCAGCCTGCTCTAACCAGACTCGACCCCCGTCAAACAGCTTCGTGCGCAGACGTTCCGTCCTTCTGTGTGCTACATCCTCTAGTTGAGGATTGTTACTGACTGGCTTTCCCACTGTACCCATCTTTGGAGCTGACTGGAGTTAACTCGTTTCTGTTTATCACCTCTTCGGATGGTATATACTTGACCCCGTCTTTTTGTGATTGTGTATGGTCCTTCCCAATTTGGAAGGAGTTTGCGTGAATCCGGCCCACATCCAACTGTATATCTTTTGTCTCTACACTTACTTGGTCCTCGACTGTAAAGCTAATGCCCTGAGTCTTTCTTTTCAGCTGAGACTTCGCGACATCACCCTGCTGCTTCTTCATCACATTCTTGACTGCTTCTTTCCGCTCTGCTTTTAATTTCGTCGTACTCCATTTTTGGTAAAGGAGCCAGGTCTCGTTGTGTATCGGTAATCGTGGTTTTCTACCATACATCAGTTGGAAGGGTGACTTCTTCATTGTGTGTGTCAGTAAAATCGGTGGAAGCTCCGTTTCCCAGTTCCCGCCCTTCGAGGCCAGCCACTCCTTCAGTGTACGGTTGTTTCTCTCCGTTAGGCCATTCGTTTGTGGATGATATGGAGTCGTTCTGATCCTCTTGATGCCCAGCTGTTCCAAACGGGAAGTAAATGCTTCACTCTCGAAACAGGGACCTTGGTCTGTCAGTATTGTCTTTGGTACGCCGTGGTCTGCAACAATGTGTCTAACTACTGCATCTGTCACGGTTCTTGCACGTTGGTCTGGGATTGCTACGGCGTCTACCCATCGTGTCACGTGTTCCGTCATCACCAAGAGGTACTGATTACCATTGGATGTCTGAGGAAATGGACCCATGACATCTACGGATCACAAGTCACCTATCGTGGTAACTGGAATCGACTGAATCGGTGGTCGTATGCACCGGTCGCCTATCATCAGCTGGCACCGTGGACATCCAAGTACGTATCTTGCTACGTCTTCTCTCATACCTGGCCAGTACATGCTTTGTCTTAGGAGGTCGGTTGTTCTGGCCACGCGTGAATGCGCTAGCTGGTGACATTCTTATATCATGTCGTTGCGCGACGATTGAGGTATGACAGCAAGCCAGCTTCCGTCGTTCTCTCGCATTCACTCTTAGTCGATCCCTCTGTCTGAGTAGTGTGCTTAACTCCTCACTCGCCGTAGCTTGATCCACTTCTATTCCGTTGGTGATCACATGTATTACTGTATTCAGCGTATCCTCCAACCCTTGCCTGCGTGCAAGTCTTAGTGGGTCTTGTTCTACTGCATGCACTCCGTAAGCGTGTTCGGGCAACTCAGACTCGTCTTCTGGTCTCGATAACAAATCTGCCAAGACATTTTCACTTCCAGGAACGTGTCAGATCGTAAAATCGTATTCCTGAAGACGTAACATCCACCGTGACAATTTCCGCTGTTTGTCTCTCGCTGTCTTCAAAAACTGTAGCGGATTATGATCAGTTTCGATGTGGAACCGCCGGCCGAGTAAATAAGGTCTCCATTTGTCGACTGCCCATACCATTGCTAAACATTCTTTCTCTATCGTTGAATACTTTCTCTCTGAGTGTGTCAAAACCCGACTGGCATACTCAACGATTCCCTCACCCTGTCTTAGGACCGCACCTATAGCGTAGTCACTGGCATCTGTGCACACTGTGAACTGTCTTCCAGGTACGAGTAGTTTTAGCGTCATTTGTTGGTGGTCGAGCAGCTGTTTAATTCTGTTGAATGTCCTCTGCGATTCCTCCGACCAAACAAACTTTGGCTCACCTAGTAGCCTGTAGAGAGGGGCTGCCATCTCATTGAAGTTCTTCACGAAGCGACTATAAAACGCTGCTCTACCCAAGAATTGTCTCAGTTTTCTCTTTGAATTCGGGGCTGGAATCGTTTTAATCATCAAAATTTTCCCCAGTAGTGGTTTAATCTCACCATTTCCCACTTTATGTCCCAACAGAGTAACATTCTTTTTGGCTATCTGGGACTTGGTTTTGTTGACGCGTAGTCCAAACTCTTCGATGCGTCGCAGCACGGCTTCTACATGGTTGACGTGATCGTTTTCGTTTTGACTGTATATGACGAGATCATCACCATACACGTCCACGTTTTTCAAGTTCTTAAGTAATAGCGTCATCAGTCGTCTGAACGTAAACGGTGCGCCTGCTAGTCCAAACGGCATGCGTTTAAATCGATATTGTGTCTGACCCACGATGAAAGCCGTTTTATCTCTATCACCTTGTTTTATCGGTATCCGCCAGTATCCTGGGTGAAGATCGAGAACCGAAAACACATTCTCACCTTGTAGGCGATCTAAAGTTTCTACCACTGTTGGCATGGCACACGGTCTTAACTCTGTCATACTGTTTAACTGTCGAAAATCAACACAGAATCTATACTTTCCATTCGCTTTTTTACTAACAGCACTGGAGAGTTGTACGGGCTCTCAGCTTCCTCAATAATATCATCTTTTAACATCTCTTGCACTTGTCGCTCCACTTCGCCTTCCAGATGACATGCCATTCTTCGCGTTGTAAATGACCTTACTTTTGGATCACTTAACGGAATTTCATGATTCACCTTATCGCAATAACCCTATGGGTCCCCATCTCCAGTGAACAGATGGTCGTATTTATTAATTAATTCTGTCATATTCTGTACTGTCTACAGCTTAACCGCCGCTATCTCGCTGTTCTCATACACGTTGATATGCCCGTATTTCGTGACCACAACTTTAGCTTGCGTGTCAATTATTGCACCAATCTCCCGCAGAAAATCCGCTCCTAATATCGTTCGCTGTAGTTCGGGTACAACAATGAAAGGAAACGTCACCTCTCAGCCGCCAACAACGACCGTACAGTTCGATCTACCCGTGATACGCAACACAAGCCGCCCACTGTTTGTACTGTCAATGAACACGGACTAACACTCTTACATAAATTCTTATCTATTGACGACATGGCGACCCCTGTATCTATTAAACATACTACTTCTCGATCATTCACTCGCAAGGCCTCGAAGTCACGTAAGAAGCTCCGTATGTCTCCTTCTCCAAACCCAGCTGGCCACGGGATCTTCATTTTTTGGAGGCAGCGACACCAAATGTAACAACAGAAGACATGATCTGGCAACCGATCGTTGTATTACGGAAATCAACACGTATTTATATAAATTTCACATACATTATTATAGCCTAGTCGAGTAGACAAACGCAGTCTTCTGATTGGTTGTTTTCGAGTTCCTCGGAAAGTGGAGCCATCTATCTGCGAATCATATTTGCTTCGTTTAAGTTTTCTGTGATTGGTTGTTGAAGCAGCCTTGTTCATATTTTCTCACGGCCCATATTAGTGACCTAGACATTGACGTAGATTATTGTGAACCAATCGGCTAGCAGCCTGATCTCACCACATACCTACCTACCTACCTACCTACCTACCTACCTACCTACCTACCTACCTGGGAAGATTTGTTTCAACTACAGGCGGACGGGATTGATGAGGATATCAAAGTGATGATCGTGAAAGCATGAAAAGCTTTCATTTCTCTCAATTCGGCGTACGCAGATCAACAGCACTGAGCATGAAAAATAAGATCCATATTTTCAACTCCAATGTGAAGTCAGTGCTACTTACTGAGCGGATCAGGAACTTGGCGCGTCACCAAGGGCACTTCGAACAAACTATGCATCTTCATCAACAGCTATTTCCACTCAATACCACTCACGATCAGATGGGCGGCCAGAAAGATCAGCAACAGGGATCTCTGGTAATGAGCGAACTAACACAGCAGGAACCAACTGTGCAACAAATAAGCAATAAGACATGGGGGTGGATTGTCCATACTCGGATAAAACCATCGTGTGACATCACAAGACAGACCATCGCTCGACTGCAACCTGAATGGAAAGTGGCAATTTGGTCGTCAGTGGCAGGGTGGGGGACATGGAGGAGGCTATGTGAAGAGGAGATGAGAGCATATGGACAGATGTTGAGCGAGGTGAAAACGTTGTCAGAGAACTGAACGCAATGGAGAAGTTCAGCTGAAGCCCTATGTTCCTCTAGGAACTAAAGGAAACAATAATAATAATGTTATAATAGTCTTGATAGTTCTTAATGAAGAAACCAATACCAACCAACAAACCGATATTTGAATATCAATGAGATGCTCACTGGCGACTGGCCCTATTCAGGTAGGTAGTTCCTACCTGGGGTTCCAGTGGGAAGTCGTGACCAGTAGGGTGCAGCAGGTCGGGTGTGAGGACAAATACTCGACGAGGACATTGGCTAGGTGTCGAGCTATGTCGTGAATTGGCAGAAGTTAGAACTCATGAGCCATTGGATCGGGTCCCAGTGGCTTACTGGTCTACGAGCTCACCTTGTAAACAGAAGGTCCTGGGTTAGAAGCCTGTGATAGAGGGGCGTACTGGTGAAGAGTCCCAAACTAGGCTGACGAAACAGCTGTCTAGTATTCCCAGGTTTTCCAATTGCTTCTCTAACCAATGTCAGCCCATGATGAAATCAACCAAAACCCTACAAACCAATACTTGACAAAAATATCGTCAACTTGCTTCAAATTCTATATTACTTAATTTTAAATATGTCGTTTTTTAGTATTTGAAAAACCTGAAGATATCAATAAAATGTTCGCTGCGTTGCTATTCTATCTCAGTTTTTGTCTTCATTAGGGAGCTCTGCATTGCTATAGAAACCTGTCACTTTGTAATACTAATGAAATGATCGAGTGACGTTTTGTATTATTGACGATGTCAGTTACACTGAATTTGTGTTTACCTTCGGAATTCAACGCATTCCTTCTGGCTGTAGAACAAGAGATGAGTGAAAATTTCCAATAGTTAATATGTCTGCAGGATAAAGATTCTAAGCTAGTGAATGAAAAATTGATTAACTGATGCACGAAATATCCTATCAAATAGTTTAACATTCTATGAGTTAATGAAGTATTGATCACATATTTTATGAAACTAATTGTAGTTTGATTGTGTTATCAGATGAGACTGAACAAAAATGAACGCATTTGATAAATTTTAGAGATTAAAACAAGAAGTTGTAGGAACCTTAAAATCGCCTATGCTGGTAGTAATTACGAAGTACTGAGGGACTGAAATATTTGCGTGAATATTAAGCGGAAATCTTTATAAATATTACTACATAGCAAGCAGTAAAAGGGATACTTAAAGTCAGTCGAGAGGTGTTCTATTTGACAGTGTTAGGCTTAGTTTAACTTACGATTAATGTCAGCGTTGAATAGAGTTATGGAATGAAAGACTAAATACTTCAAGAAATTGTGTCTTTTTCCTTAATTTCCGATCTCGAATTTCATTGTGTTTTAGTCTATGGCTTTTTATGAAGTTCGACATGGCTGACGGTAAATAAAAACAATATTGAAAGCTGTAAAGTTCTGATAATGCTTCAAGAACATGAACAAGTGATAATTGAACAAATGTGAAAGAGGAAAACATTCAAATACTTTCAGTGTGGTTTCTGATTACACAGGTATGTTATAGATTGAATGTGAGTGGGTATGTTTCGATCTTTTCAAATTCAGATAAATACTGGGAGACCTAATTGAGCACAAAAAATCAAGTTCCTAGAGGAACGCCCGATATCAATCGCTCTACAAGCTTAGTGGAATTGGTAGATACAATTTGAATAGGCTAGTCTAGGTACTTCATGTTTCAGTCGAGGAATCACCAGCGTTCGTGTAGAGAGTGAGAGGTGTAATCTGCTGATATCACTATTTATTCGACGTTATTTGAACATTAATGCTGTTCATAACACTAATTCATTCATTCATTCATTCATTATAACGTATATGTATAAATGTAGAGCCCGATGATGAAGAGGTTATCGAAAAGAGTACTCTTTGTCCATTAGTATCCATTCTTTCGAAAGTAAATATAAGTCATCGACTGCATTTCCTTAGAAACAAGAAGTTGAGCTGATATATTTATCGTGGTTTCCTCTGAGCTTAAGTGGTGTATCCTTCTAGCTGTGATATTGCTGTACAGTTTCTGACTATTAGATACAAAAAGTATGCAGTAAACGTCAGCGGAAATCCTGAACATAATTATAATAAAGTCGAAGTATTTCACTTTACAAATATACAATGTCAGATTATTTTCTTTCTCTTCATAACACTGTTCTGCTGTACTGAACACGAAATTTGTGATTAAATGTATGCTGCAACCGAGATGGACTCTTTGAATTTTCAGCGCAGGGAACCTACCTCTGACTGAAATTTCCTTGGAAAACGTGCAGTCACAGAACGCTCCAAAGATTGAAAAAATAAAGAAGATTGTCCGCTCACCCGATATCTATGGTCGGCCTGCAAAATTCTGACTACCGATATCCATGCTGAAAATTCCATACTTCTACCAAAATTATGGTGTGGAATCAAGCTGTAGATAAAAAGTAAAAAATAAATAAAATAAAAATAAATATGGTCGTATTCAGTAATGATAACATCAACAACTCAACATTACTTCAACGGAGCAGTTAAGCAGCTGTGCAGAACAAGTAACTGAAATCAATTATTATTTTTATAAGTATAAAACTTGGTCACTTTGGTAGAGTATAACTCCATTATAGATAAGATTTTATCTTGATGAATCACAAGGTGTTATACAGTAGTATTGACCGATGTCCACGTTTCCAGCACAAATTATTGCCACTCATAATCATATCAAGACACTAACCCAACTAGTCACCTCATTTATATACATGAATGAAATCTATGATTAGAAATTTGAATGAAATCTAATATAGGATGATGTACATTCAGAAATACTACTACTACTAATAATACTAATATGACTGTTATTGATCAATTACAATCGGATGGGAAATAAGACGAGTGTTTATATAGTCATAATAAGTAACTTGTTGGAATGTTGTGATGTGCTTGAGTTGAAATAGAATTTTAAGATTATTTATTATCCTCTTCTGGTTTGACTGACTGGTCGTAATAATATCTTCCATATACCTCTGGCATCTGCATTGAGCCATTTCTATTGCATATGTTGTGTTGGGTTATGTTGGGTCGATGAACCAGGCAGGATTCAGTAATCCACCTCTGTCTCCACCTACTTATATTATTTATTAGTGCTTATTTCAATTCACGTACATCATAACATACTAACAAGTTACTTATTTATTTTACAATAAAAACAGTCGTCTTATTTTCCATCTGATTGTATTTGATCAATAACACTTATATTATTATTTCTCAATGTACATTATATCTCATGTTGATGTTTATTCAAATGTCTAATCATCAATTCCACACTTGCATATAAATGAAGTAAAAAATTGTGTGAGTGACTTGATATGATTATGAGCAGTCATAAATTGTGCTGGAAACTTGGTCATCATTAATTTTACTGTGCAACTCAGTAACTGAAATCGACTGGAATATTCTCATCAAGGTCGGATCAACACTTTGTCCACAAGAACCACACGGAAACCATTCCCGAACAAAGTTGAAGCTCGTAATGACCATCACCCATCGTAAAACAACACAGTATAAATGTTTTGCATAACACTTTCAAAAGAACTACTACATGAGAGAATAATAAGGAACAGAGACATATCATTAGGATTAAGTCAGTAGGTGATATCCAAATCTCAGAATAATCATATACGATCTACCATCAAAAAGGGATAATATAATTACGAATTTAGTTGAAATATTCAAACATGTTTCAATACTGTAATTAGATTGTCGAGGAAGGATTTTCCAAACAGTTATTCTGTTACGATGTAATCCTTACTTAAAACTATTTCTCATCTTTATATTTCAGGAATATTAATTCGAAATTATTCCCCAATTTTTATCCTGGAGTGCTAAATCTAAACTTTCATTGGCTCATTTCATTGGCGATGATTGGGAGATATCACGGGAATCACAGCAACAACAACCAGCACTAATCACCATCAACGGGAGAGATATGAGTGAGGTTGCCTTCTTCACTTATCTGGCCAGGAAGCATCGTTTCAACTGCAAGTGAAGGAACGGATGAAAATGTCGAATTCAGAGTCGGAAAGGCGAGATACGCCGGCCTTCATCAACCTGAGACAAGTTTGGAAATCTTCCACACTCGGCCAAAGAAACAACATTCGCATTTCATGCACCAGTGTGAAGTCATTCACTTCTTCTATACGCCTCACAAACTTGCAGTGCGTGTCAGTCACGAAAAGGATTTCCATCAGGTTATTTTAGACCTAGATCAACAGCTGCTCACTTCGCTAACTGAGAACAAACCAACAGGCAAGAGCCGATCACTCAACAAATGTCTAGGAGAGAGTGGAGATGGATTGTGCATATATTGAGTAGGCCATCGAATGACATCGCAAGCCATGCAATGCCTCCAGTGGATTCCCGTTAAGAAGCAACGAGTGGGTCGTCCTAGGAGTAGATCGTGTGAGGGAGAGATGAGAGAGTTTGGTCAACCGAGGACTCAGCTGAGGAGAATGGCAGAAAACAGAACAAAGTGAGGATGTGTTGTTGAAGCCAGATGTGCCACTCGTAACGCAAGGCAAAAAAAGTAATAATACGGAAATGTGAAAGTAGGTGCTGAAAAAGCATTTCTACAATTAATAGGACGGGAGCAATAGGATGAAGTATAGTCGTCTATTAATTTCTTAGTTTGAATCTGTCAACTTATAATAGGGTAGCAATATATTTTCAATAAGATTTAGGAATGTATCATGCAGCAGTCATCATTCACTTTGAAATGAACATCTTTCATCAAAATTTATGCCCAACAGATAGAAAACCGACAAGCTGTTCCAGTGATAGTGTCTTGAACGAACATGATGTTAATAAGATTTCAGAGTAACTGTTAGAGTTTTATATTTCAATCATTTTGCTTCGTCGGACTAATTATCAAAGTGTATGTATGGTCAACGAACTTAACTCGTATCCTAAAGGTGCTGGTTAAGAAATTTGGTGATATCATGGGCGTGTACCGCTCAAAAGATTCAAACTAATAAGAAACAGCTGTCCAGTAATGCATAGTTTTCACTGGTTCTCTAAATGATTTCAATCCCATTAATAACGAATCAGATCTCTGCAACCAAATACTTGTAGCATATATATATTTATATATTTCCTCTGTCTGCTTCCACGAAGAAAACAAGAAACGATATCACTTTTGAAGTCAGACGTGTATCGAGGATGAAGAACTGAATAATCTTCGAGAAATCTTGTCGGAAAATAGTTTCGCACTCAGATTCATAAACATAAATCTGAAAAGAAAGAAAACATCTGATCAGATCCAGTTCGTCGTCGGAAAGATATTTCTGCCTAATCACGAATTTAAAATTGATACTGAGGCGAAAATTCCACTCATAAGTACTTTCGAAGTCTCTTGGTAAAACATTCTTCTGCGACTACCTGCGATTAACATTCTCTTGCAAGCAACTACTTAGCCAGCAAGTGAAAGATAAGGTGTTGTACTGGGCCACTCATTCGCTCTTGTGAAGATAAACAAAACGCTCTCATGAACTCTGTTCAGATTGGCTTGCAAAGGGGAAAACAAGTGTGTATATAGTTCGGCTTAACAGAACATCTGATACACTGAGGGTATTTAACTCCATTTAAAAATTCCTTCAAAGTCAGACACGAGATCCAGTCAAACTTCCCAAACGGAATGCGATCAAGGTGACAGGACATGCCTGAGACGCAAGAGATTCAGAAGTCCATGTCCACGCTCTGCATTCAAAAGAAGTGCATCCAGGCTTTTTCTCTACCATGGCTATCATAGACAGTCAGTTATCTTAACAGCGGTCATCCAATTACGTTTCCTATCTAATCTTTATTTTCAGTTTTCATCGCACATTTCCCGTCTACTCATCTAGAAAAAACAACAGATTCAGCACAAAAATAATAAATTCCTCTTCTGTAAGTTCCTCATCACTGAATTTGTACTATTATATGGATTTCTCACATCGAAATTTTATCAATCAAGTGGTTATTTTAGTTAATCAGTTTTAGGCATAACGGTGGGGCGGGGCGCGGAGTGGCGGGGCGAGGCAAATTAAGAAGTTAAAAGTCATCAAAACAGTTAACTCACTGATAGCTTTTAGTTTCCAGATGAAGGAGGGGTGAAAGTTATTCAAGGAATTCAAGATAACTTAATTCTTAGGCGTTGGAAACAAGTTATTATGCAATCAAGCGATCTGTAAAGTAACGATGACTCCATTTTTGGTCCCTATTTGCACTAATAGTCAATTTGATTAGTTAATTATAATATCCTACCATGTTCATGTCTGATCTTTCTGTTTATTTTGTTACTAGAACGTTTTAGTCTTTATTTGCAATCTTGTAAATTCGACCCGTTACTCGAAATAGTTCTGAAACTTTCTTATCCAATTACTTTCACAACGAACTGATATCAGTTAGAGAACCATAGAAAACCAACACCAATGTACTAGACAGCTGTTTCGCCATCCTAGTTCGGGAGTCATTGGCAGTACACATCCACCACCAAAGTTCGTACCCAGGACCTACCAGCGACAAGACAAGTTGACTCGTATACCATTCAGCCACTGGGACCCACCGATTCACTATTTAATATTTCTTATGAAGTCTTCGTACTTGAAAATCGGTGTCTATATTGAGAGCAGTTTCATAGTCCCTCTTGTAAACTGTCACTGAATTAAAGCATCAAACTTCGATTGTATCTGTAATATACATCAAAGACATTTATCTCTGTATACATAAATATATATATCAGATACATACATCAAATCATGTAAAATAATTTCCAATTTTTTCATTAAATATTCTGAAATCTTCTGTCCTGAAAAACATTCACACACTACACTAGAAATAACATTATTTTGTAGCTTTGTTATATTATAAAAAATTGTATACATTCATAAGAAAACTAGTAAAGTAGATAATAGAACAATAAGATGAAAAAAAGAGGATCCTATCACCTCATCCTCTAACATTTCCGCTCTACTGGGAGTTTGAAACATGTGGGATGTATTTGTGCTTCAGTGAATCTTAAAACATGCAGGTTCTTTATTTTCTCAGCTGAAAACATTTCACTTTATGTTATGCTGGTTTTTACTCTTATTAAATTCATGATTAAATTTCAAAACTTAACATGTATTTCGAGTATTCAAGCTGATTGGACAGGCATGCAATTATGGCCAGGTTAAATTTTAGCCACCACCAAACTACCAGTGGAGTGTGACCGCAGCAATGACCCTGAAGCACTCAATAAATGAGTTAGTGATATCTGGTAAGTAATGCAGTCGTCAACAATGAAACATGCTCATGAAAGTGTTAGGTTATTGAATGTGATATCTGGGAAGTTTCAGCTTAGGTTTGGAAAGGTTAAGTTATGGCTCAATCCAAGCACAATTTAGAGTTAGGTTAATCTACTGAAGTTGACGTTAGGGTTGGTTTAAGCATATTTTCACTTTAGGGATCGGTTAAGGAAAGATTAGGGATGTTGTTGTTGTTGTTAAGGCTAGAAGGCATAAGAAATTACATTTATGGAATGTGGTTAAATTACTCTGTTGTTATAAGAATAAAACTTGTGCATTGCAGTGGAGTATAATTCCATTGTGGGTAAAATTTATTCTGATAAAGTTTCACAGTGTTATACAGTAATATTTACTCATCACGGCGTTTCGAGCACACTTTATTGCCCAGTATGTGCTACTGCATAACACATGAAACTTAATCAAAATAAATTTTACCGACAATGGAATTATACTCTGCTGGTACTCTAAGCTAAATCTGAGAGCTATTTTTATCACATGTGAGGGGAAGGTATCCTCTGTTACACTTTTCTACAGTTTTATGCATTTTTTTCCCATAAATATATCTATCCATATAGAAAAATGCCTCCTTCACGCGATAGGTGCGCTCAAAGTCATTCGCTGATTGGTAGTCAGTGGTGCTTAAAGTTCAACTTTTCCACAATTAAACATTAGTTGAATTTACAGAGATGCTGGTTAGTTTTATTCAGGTTCGATGTTTCAACACATCTTTTAGGCCAGAATTATACAGTATAATCGTTAAGCAAAAAGCATATCTTGGCGACTCGTTAGTGGAAGAAGCTAAATAGCTACGTTTTCTTTTTCAAAGAATTAATTCTGTTCATTGGTCCTCTGAAGATAACTTCATCACAAAAATGCTTACTTTGTTGCTGGTATGTGAATGGTTAACTTATCCTTTTTGTGAAAAATGATTTTGACAGGAAAGCCATAATATCTGAACTCCATGAAGTATATTTGGCTATGGAACTCACGTGTAAAGAAAAATTTAAAGGCCAAATGACCTTATTAGACGTCGTACTGACAAGGAGACTAGACAATAGTATAATAAGGAATTTGCTTTAGAAAACTGCTTCTATTATTATTATTATTATTACTGTATCCTTTAGTTCCTAGAGGAACATAGGGCTTCAGCTGCGCACGTCCATTGACTTCGGTTTTCTGACAACTTTTTCACCCTGCTCCAAGTCTGTCCACATGCTTTCATCTCCTCCTCGCATAACCTCCTCCAAGTCACCCTTGCACTGACGACCAACTCGCCGCCTCCCTTTCGGGTTCCACTCGAGGGCTTGTCTAGTGATGTCACTTGATGGTTTTCTCAGAGTATGGCCAATCCATCTCCATTTCTTTCTGCCTATTTGTTTCACAATCGCTTTCTGATTGGTTCGCTCCCAGAGATCCCAGTTGCTGATCTTTTCTGGCCATCTGATCTTGAGTATTGAGCGGAGACAGCTGTTAATGAAGGTTTGAAGTTTGTTTGAGATGCTCTTTATGACTCGCCAAGTCTCTAATCCGTATAGTAGCACTGACTTCACTTAGGAGTTGAAAATCCGGATCTTATTTTTGATTTTGAGTGCTGTTGACCTCCATACAGATTTGAGAGTAATGAAAGCTTGTCTTGCTTTTCCGATTCTGGCTTTGATGTCCTCGTCAGTTCCGCCTGTAGTTGAGACGATGCTTCCCAGGTAGGTGAAGGAGGTTGTTTCTTTCAGGTTCTTCCCATTTATGCTTATTGTGGTCTGTTGGTGTTGTTGATGTTGGCTAGGAATCTTCATTATCTCTGTTTTATCTATGTTCACGTGAAGTCCTATCTTTGATGCTTCTTATGCCAACTTGTTAGTTTTCACTTGCATATCTTCCAGTTTATGGGAAATCAGACATATATCATCGGCTTCTACTAGTCACTAAACACACACGATCATAGATTTACTCCTACTCGGTACAAAAGAAACTTGAAAAAGATTCTCAGCTGTTGACTGAATAGAGCCAGTCTGAGTTCACCACTAAACGTATTGCGAAGAATGAATGGAAGAATTCTCCCGTATCTGTTGACAAGAAACCTCTACATACAAGACTACAATTCAGAGGTGATATTCCGAGGGAAGCAATAACCAACAAATTTAGAAAATCACTTCAATGACCGTCAAGTACTGGTAAGATGCTACTTTTGTTTTACTCACAACCGGTTTTGATTTTCGAGAGCGAGGGGTTGCAGAACTGAAATTCGAAGTACTTACACTAGCCAACTATAACTATACCTATTGATTCAACTGCCTCTTTGGAAGCAGTTTTATTGGGAATTCCTGCACGAGCATTAGGTATCGTGCCGGAGGATACCATAGTTTGTAGTGTGGTCAAATAATGGTGTGGTTAAAACCGTCAATAGTTCGACATCAGATCACCTCGTCCAGACAGGCAACCTAGCTAACTGGCATTGAAGAATCTTCCTCCATCATGTATCGGGAGTCGAATAGAATGCCGAAGACTTGTAGATGCTAAACGATAAACAGTGGAAGTCACTGCAATTCGCTTAAAACTACGTGAATTTCGAGTAGAGAAACGATAGATCCGGACGCTCATGCTACCCTGACCTGCTGTCTGACCCATAAAACAACATTTATTCATTTTTTTGTTAATTTCGCTGATATTCAGCTAATTTAGTGCTATATTATTGTATATCATCTCTCTATTACTGAAAAATTTGAAATATAATGTGTCCGTGCTATTCATTCCATGTAATTTAAAATATTAATGTTGTTAAACACAATATTTCTTTTATTAGTATGATCATGTTACTGTAGAACCTGATGATGAATTCATCGAAAAGGATATTCTTTGTCGATTAAATTCGTCTTTTGCATTTTGAATGAGCATGTTCTTTGAGTTTCTGAGAACTTCTAAGATCAACTGCATTCGGTTTTATATTTGAAGAGAATTCACTGCATTTTGGTTCATAGTTGAATCACGTTACGCACCGAATGCACCACAGATTAGATCCGGTTCGGAAGACAACTCATGTGATCACTACTCAGAAATGAAGAAGACGTAAGTCTCATTGGATTTTCACTGACATGTGGGAGAAAGAGCAGAGAACCTAAGGTTTCTCGCTGTTTTTTAATTCATCCATCAAAACATTCAGAAGCGCAAAATTTGGAATTAGTGATATGAGTAAATGCAGGGGGATGACTTTCTCCATCGTTCGAGAAAGACAGTGATATAACATTGTCAGAATCGATTATTATCTTAGTAATGTACATGTCCAGAATGAAAATCTTCCTACCTGTAGCTACAAACCTCAGTTAACTGACTGGTGATTGGCGAAGACCGTAGGCATAACGTATCCTTCTTTTAATGAATAAGGTACTTATTCTGACGAGTCCTGAATAAGACGAAATGCTCATCCTGGATTCCACTGCTAGTCACAAACCACCAAACAGTTTCAAGAAAAGCCTACATCTTGATTCTATGTACTACATAGAACTGCTGATAGCTTTCTAAGTATAGTTTTCATTTTCGACCAATAAAATGTATATTTTGCTTTGATCAACTGTCATCCTTATCAGTAATGAAATATTGAGCTATGAGACATCCATAAAAAACACAATTTTAATTCTCCTTATTTCCATGCATTTGATGAAGCAGTCTCCTTCCCCGCTGAGGGGAGAATGTTCAACCACAGATGGGTTGTATTCGTATCTACTTGAAAAAATTATATCAAATCATGGATAACATAATTACATTTTTCTTCATTCTGGGTTCTCTTTTTCCAGGCAGTGACTGTTTATCTGATGTTATGTATTTCTGTATCTCATGAGTGATATTGAAACCCGTCAATTCAGTGAATATCACACTTCAGGATATACGTTCTAAGAAGCAGTAAAACATAATTCCTTTTTATGTATTCGCCATTTTTAATATTAGTGGACTGGCCAGTGATACGTCATTCATAGTAATCTTAGAGATAATAAAAAGAGTTGATGAATACCTATCGCAAACACACTTATCACCACTAGTTTTAATTCAATATTAGATTTTTCCGTCGATTGACTGGATGCAAGTGCTCGGTCTCAGGTTGAGATGTCAGCTACTTGTGCAGGTGCTTCTACGATTTCTAGTTATGCAACTTGAAGTAGAATGGTGGTTGGTGACTACCTGTGACTACTTGTAAGTTTCGCGTTTCATGAGATTTTGGACTCGTCATCTGATTGCACCAGCCAAATCTCTCGTATAGCTAAAACTCAAGTACTTTGATACATATTTGGGGGTATTGGAGTTTGGAGATAGTCCCTTTTATTGAGCAGAGAACTGTCTTTGGTACTAACAGCTTTGGGGACAGTTATGTTAATAGTTTGTTTACTTTTCAATGCACGCTGCCAACCACTGTGATGTTTTTTTTCTTCTCAAATTTCGACTATGACACAACGCGATATGTAGGAGAGATTTTGAAAATACGCAGTTATAAAATTTGGAATTACTTGTACTCTCTGAGCTGGTTGGTTTAATTGCGAAGCCTTCGTCGTCCTTCTGGACAAAATCTTCAACGCAGTGTGTAGCATACAATTAAAATGATTTAAATTCTCCATTCAATTATAAATAATACGATTTGAAGACATTTGTGATTGATCAAAATAAAAATATAGTAGCAAATCCAAGCGAAATGTAAATTGATGGAAACTGGTATTTTTCAGTAGCCCATAATTGAAGCAGGTTGACTGGTTTCTGCGGATGGTTCTGTGTTTTTATAATAGAATAGGGGGAGGGGAGAAGACAGAAAACAGGAAAAGCCTGATAAACAAAGTTAGCTTATTAGTGTACAAATCAACTCCAAAAGGTTATAGTTCATAAGGTTTCTCGGTGGGCGAAAATCACTAGAATGGATGACTAAAGAATGTAGTCAAGATGGAGTTACCAATGGAGTGAGAGAGTGATTACACTTGCCTATTACTCTCTCCTATACGGACACACATCACAGTGTCAGAAGAATCTCCACGGCTCTGTGACTGTAGAGCAAACCAACTAGGTAAGCTATTAGATGGTTGGAGGCAATTGGCAGGAAGCCTTGCCTGACCTAGGCTTCGTGCTAGTTAGCACTCACCAGTCAGCAAGGCGTATCTGCAACCTTGAAGGAACTCATGTCCTTTCTGAGATTCTAACTTGCGTTATCCAGTGGTGCAGTGAGAGGCGTTCCCACTGGATTATTCGGGCTCGCGGTCGACTTCCTTTGCGACTGTAGTGGATACTTTGATTGGACACTAGTAACTAGTGTTATGCGTCTAGTCCTTTCTTCGGTGCAGACTGAATTCTGTCAGTCAGGTTTGCAATGTGGCCACCATCAATATCACTAAATCAATGTGCATCGTGGTGGCGAGCTACCTAGAATGGACAAAAGAACGGACGAGACGCACAACACTAGTTACTAGTTTCCAATCCAAGTAGGCAAGCTACTATTGTTCGAATAAGGGTGAAAGTTAAGAGGGGAACAATCTTTGATCTGCATATTTTAGTCATTCAGAGAAACAGTTTGTGTAACAGAATGATTTAAAAATCCCACTTGAACAGTCTACTAACAATATTACTACTTTCTTAGATATTCCAACTAACTTGATAGTTATTATCCTTTTCTCTTCCAGACTGTACATCATTAATCTGACGTTCGCATATCATCGCTTGACTGAATCCTCTAGTTTTAATGTTTCTCTTTATAATCGTATTAAGGCATTGACGTGTTGTTTCACGATATGATTTTGTTTGATTGGTTGAATGTCATTCTGACCTTGGACTGCTTGTGTAATTGTTTTCGGCGTGTGACTCTTGCTGATGGAGTTTTGTTCCACCTTGTTGAGAATGTTCTGTTTGCTTCTCCGATACTTCCTATGGGTTGAATTGTGAGCAACGCAAGGGAGGTTTGCTAATCTACACGTTAGTACTCTGAGATTGGATTCCCGAGTTCAAACTATAACACACATAGGTTCTGATTTCAGAAGCTTGGTAGAAGTAAAAGGCTGCACTTGGTAACACAGTTAGTTGTACATACTATGGAAGGAATGAAGGTCTTATTTAGATAGTAATAAATATAAAAAATCACTTCACTTGGATTGACTAACACATTTAAAGATATGATGATTTCATATCAATACACTGCCATGATTTGACATAAATGCTGAGTAATATTGTGGTGAAGGCTGTCTCCGAGCCAAAACTGGTAGACAGCAGTTTACGTCAATGTTTATTTCCCATACATTGACGATTCACCTGGGGTAATTCTAACTTTCGAATAATTTCGATGCACATTTTGTTACTCTAGGTGTTGTGAACAGATAGCGGACAGTGAGGAAACATGCATAAAATGGACCAACACAAACAAATTCGTAGGATTTGGACTTCGCCAGTGATATGTATATATATATCTGATTTCTCACAAACTGGAAGATATGCAAATGAAAAACAACAAGTTGGCGATAGAAGAAGCATCCAGAGAAGATACGACTTCAGGTGAACATAGACAAAACAGAAGAGATGAAGATTCCTGGTAAGCAGCAACGGCAACAGCAACTACAACAACTAAAACAACAAAGAACAATCAGCCAGCATGAATGGGAGAAATCTGAGAGAGGCAACTTCCTTCACCTACCTGTAACAACAGAAGACAAGGGCTGGCAACAGATCGTTGTATTACGGAAATCAACACGTATTTATATAAATTTCACATACATTATTATAGCCTAGTCGAGTAGACAAACGCAGTCTTCTGATTGGTTGTTTTCGAGCTCCTCGGAAAGTGGAGCCATCTATCTGCGAATCATATTTGCCTACGTTTAAGTTTGCTGTGATTGGTTGTGGAAACAGCCTTGTTCATATTTTCTCACGGCCCATATTAGTGACCTAGACATTGACGTAGATTAATGTCAACCAATCGGCTAGCAGCCTGCTCTCACCACACTCGACCCCCGTCAAATAGCTTCGTGCGCTGAAGTTTCGTCCTTCTGGGTGCTACATCCTTTAGTTGAGGATTGTTACTGACTGGCTTTTCCCACTGTACCCATCTTTGGAGCTGACTGGAGTTAACTCGATTCTGTTTATCACCTCTTCGGATGGTATATACTTGACCCCGTCTTTTTGTGATTGTGTACGGTCCTTCCCACTTTGGAAGGAGTTTGCGTGAATCCGGCCCACATCCAACTGTATATCTTTTGTCTCTACACCTTACTTGGTCCTCGACTGCAAAAGTAATGCACTGAGTCTTTATTTTCAGCTGAGACTTCGCGACATCACTCCGCTGCTTCTTCATCACATTCTTGACTGCTTCTTTCCGCTCTGCTTTTAATTTCGTCGTACTCCATTTTTGGTCAAGGGGCCAGGTCTCGTTGTGTATCGGTAATCGTGGTTTTCTACCATACATCAGTTGGAAGGGTGACTTCTTCATTGTGTGTGTCAGTAAAATCAGTGGAAGCTCCGTTTCCCAGTTCCCGCCCTTCGAGGCCAGCCACTCCTTCAGTGTACGGTTGTTTCTCTCCGTCAGGCCATTCGTTTGTGGATCATATGGAGTCGTTCTGATCCTCTTGATGCCTAGCTGTTCAAAACGGAAGTAAATTCTTCACTCTCGAAACAGGGACCTTGGTCTGTCAGTATCGTCTTTGGTACGCCGTGGTCTGCAACAATGTGTCTAACTACTGCATCTGTCACGGTTCTTGCACGTTGGTCTGGGATTGCTACGGCGTCTACCCATCGTGTCGCGTGTTCCGTAATCACCAAGAGGTACTGATTACCATTGGATGTCTGAGGAAATGGACCCATGACATCTACGGATCACAAGTCACCTATCGTGGTAACTGGAATCGACAATAATAATAATAATGATAATAGTCTTGATAGTTCTTAATGAAGATACCAATACCTACCAACAAACCGATATTTGAATATCAATGAGATGCTCACTGGCGACTGGCCCTATTCAGGTAGGTAGTTCCTACCTGGGGTTCCAGTGGGAAGTCGTGACCAGTAGGGTGCAGCAGGTCGGGTGTGAGGACAAATACTCGACGAGGACATTGGCTAGGTGTCGAGCTATGTCGTGAATTGGCAGAAGTTAGAACTCATGAGCCATTGGATCGGGTCCCAGTGGCTTACTGGTCTACGAGCTCACCTTGTAAACAGAAGGTCCTGGGTTAGAAGCCCGAGATGGTGGTGCGTAGTGGTAAAGATTCACAAACTAGGCTGACGAAACAGCTGTCTGATATTCCCAGGTTTTCCAATTGTTTCTCTAACCAATGTCAGCTCATGATGAAATCAACCGAATCCCTACAAACCAATACTTGAAAAAAATATCGTCAACTTGCTTCAAATTCTATATTACTTAATTTTAAATTAGTCGTTGTTTAGTATTTGAAAAACCTGAAGATATCAATAAAATGTTCGCTGCGTTGCTATTCTATCTCAGTTTTTGTCTTCATTAGGGAGCGCTGCATTGCTATAGAAACCTGTCACTTTGTAATACTAATGAAATGATCGAGTGACGTTTTGTATTATTGACGATGTCAGTTTCACTGAATTTGTGTTCACCTTCGGAATTCATCGCATTCCTTCTGGCTGTAGAACAAGAGATGAGTGAAAATTTCCAATAGGTAATATGTCTGCAGGATAAAGATTCTAAGCTAGTGAATGAAAAATTGATTAACTGATGCACGAAATATCCTATCAAATAGTTTAACATTCTATGAGTTAATGAAGTGTTGATCACATATTTTATGAAACTCATTGTAGTTTGATTGTGTTATCAGATGAGACTGAACAAAAATGAACGCATTTGATAAATTTTAGAGATTAAAACAAGAAGTTGTAGGAACCTTAAAATCGCCTATGCTGGTAGTAATTACGAAGTACTGAGGGACTGAAATATTTGCGTGAATATTAAGCGGAAATCTTTATAAATATTACTACATAGCAAGCAGTAAAAGGGATACTTAAAGTCAGTCGAGAGGTGTTCTATTTGACAGTGTTAGGCTTAGTTTAACTTACGATTAATGTCAGCGTTGAATAGAGTTATGGAATGAAAGACTAAATACTTCAAGAAATTGTGTCTTTTTCCTTAATTTCCGATCTCGAATTTCATTGTGTTTTAGTCTATGGCTTTTTATGAAGTTCGACATGGCTGACGGTAAATAAAAACAATATTGAAAGCTGTAAAGTTCTGATAATGCTTCAAGAACATGAACAAGTGATAATTGAACAAATGTGAAAGAGGAAAACATTCAAATACTTTCAGTGTGGTTTCTGATTACACAGGTATGTTATAGATTGAATGTGAGTGGGTATGTTTCAAACTTTTCCTATTCAGATAAATACTGGGAGACCTAATTGAGCACAAAAAATCAAGTTCCTAGAGGAACGCCCGATATCAATCGCTCTACAAGCTTAGTGGAATTGGTAGATACAATTTGAATAGGCTAGTCTAGGTACTTCATGTTTCAGTCGAGGAAACACCAGCGTTCGTGTAGAGAGTAAGACGTGTAATCTGCTGATATCACTATTTATTCGACGTTATTTGAACATTAATGCTGTTCATAACACTAATTCATTCATTCATTCATTATAACCTATATATGATTGTAGAGCCCGATGATGAAGAGGTTATCAAAAAGAGTACTCTTTGTCCATTAGTATCCATTCTTTCGAAAGTAAATATAAGTCATCGACTGCATTTCCTTAGAAACAAGAAGTTGAGCTGATATATTTATCGTGGTTTCCTCTGAGCTTAAGTGGTGTATCCTTCTAGCTGTGATATTGCTGTACAGTTTCTGACTATTAGATACAAAAAGTATGCAGTAAACGTCAGCGGAAATCCTGAACATAATTATAATAAAGTCGAAGTATTTCACTTTACAAATATACAATGTCAGATTATTTTCTTTCTCTTCATAACACTGTTCTGCTGTACTGAACACGAAATTTGTGATTAAATGTATGCTGCAACCGAGATTGACTCTTTGAATTTCCAGCGCAGGGAACCTACCTCTGACTGAAACTTCCTTGGAAAACGTGCAGTCACAGAACGCTCCAAAGATTGAAAAAATAAAGAAGATTGTCCGCACACCTGATATCTATGGTCGGCCTGCAAAATTCTGACTACCGATATCCATGCTGAAAATTCCATACTTCTACCAAAATTATGGTGTGGAATCAAGCTGTAGATAAAAAGTAAAAAATAAATAAAATAAAAATAAATATGGTCGTATTCAGTAATGATAACATCAACAACTCAACATTACTTCAACGGAGCAGTTAAGCAGCTATGCAGAACAAGTAACTGAAATCTATTATTATTTTTATAAGTATAAAACTTGGTCACTTTGGTAGAGTCTAACTCCATTATAGATAAGATTTTATCTTGATGAATCACAAGGTGTTATACAGTAGTATTGACTGATGTCCACGTTTCCAGCACACATTATTGCCACTCATAATCATATCAAGACACTAACCCAACTAGTCACCTCATTTATATACATGAATGAAATCTATGATTAGAAATTTGAATGAAATCTAATATAGGATGATGTACATTCAGAAATACTACTACTACTACTAATAATACTAATATGACTGTTATTGATCAATTGCAATCGGATGGGAAATAAGACGAAAGTTTTTATAGTCGGAATAAGTAACTTGTTGGAATGTTGTGATGTGCTTGAGTTGAAATAGAATTTTAAGATTATTTATTATCCTCTTCTGGTTCGACTGACCGGTGGTAATAATATCTTCCATATACCTCTGGCATCTGCATTGAGCCATTTCTATTGCATATGTTGTGTTGGGTTATGTTGGGTCGATGAACCAGGCAGGATTCAGTAATCCACCTCTGTCTCCACCTACTTATATTATTTATTAGTACTTATTTCAATTCACGTACATCATAACATACTAACAAGTTACTTATTTATTTTACAATAAAAACAGTCGTCTTATTTTCCATCTGATTGTATTTGATCAATAACACTTATATTATTATTTCTCAATGTACATTATATCTCATGTTGATGTTTATTCAAATGTCTAATCATCAATTCCACACTTGCATATAAATGAAGTAAAAAATTGTGTGAGTGACTTGATATGATTATGAGCAGTCATAAATTGTGCTGGAAACTTGGTCATCATTAATATTACTGTGCAACTCTGTAACTGAAATCGACTGGAATATTCTCATCAAGGTGGGATCAATACTAAGTCCATAATAACCACACGCAAAACATTCCCGAACAAATCTAAAGGTCGGAATTACCATGACTCATCGTAAAACAACACAGTCACGAAAAGGATTTCCATCAGGCTATTTCACACATATATCAAAGGCTGCTCACTTCGCTAACTGAGAACAAACCAACAAGCAAGAGCCGATCACTCACCAAATGTCTAGGAGAGAGTGGAGATGGATTGTGCATATATTGAGTAGGCCATCGAATGACATCGCAAGCCATGCAATGCCTCCAGTGGATTCCCGTTAAGAAGCAACGAGTGGGTCGTCCTAGGAGTAGATCGTGTGAGGGAGAGATGAGAGAGTTTGGTCAACCGAGGACTCAGCTGAGGAGAATGGCAGAAAACAGAACAAAGTGAGGATGTGTTGTTGAAGCCAGATGTGCCACTCGTAACGCAAGGGAAGAAAAGTAATAATACGGAAATGTGAAAGTAGGTGCTGAAAAAGCATTTCTACAATTAATAGGACGGGAGCAATAGGATGAAGTATAGTCGTCTATTAATTTCTTAGTTTGAATCTGTCAACTTATAATAGGGTAGCAATATATATTGAATAAGATTTAGGAATGTATCATGCAGCAGTCATCATTCACTTTGAAATGAACATCTTTCATCAAAATTTATGCCCAACAGATAGAAAACTGACAAGCTGTTCCAGTGATAGTGTCTTGAACGAACAAAATGTTAATAAGATTTCAGAGTAACTGTTAGAGTTTTATATTTCAATCATTTTGCTTCGTCGGACTAATTATCAAAGTGTATGTATGGTCAACGAACTTAACTCGTATCCTAAAGGTGCTGGTTAAGAAATTTGGTGATATCATGGGCGTGTACCGCTCAAAAGATTCAAACTAATAAGAAACAGCTGTCCAGTAATGCATAGTTTTCACTGGTTCTCTAAATGATTTCAATCCCATTAATAACGAATCAGATCTCTGCAACCAAATACTTGTAGCATATATATATTTATATATTTCCTCTGTCTGCTTCCACGAAGAAAACAAGAAACGATATCACTTTTGAAGTCAGACGTGTATCGAGGATGAAGAACTGAATAATCTTCGAGAAATCTTGTCGGAAAATAGTTTCGCACTCAGATTCATAAACATAAATCTGAAAAGAAAGAAAACATCTGATCAGATCCAGTTCGTCGTCGGAAAGATATTTCTGCCTAATCACGAATTTAAAATTGATACTGAGGCGAAAATTCCCCTCATAAGTACTTTCGAAGTCTCTTGGTAAAACATTCTTCTCCGACTACCTGCGATTAACATTCTCTTGTAAGCAACTACTTAGCCAGCAAGTGAAAGATAAGGTGTTGTACTGGGCCACTCATTCGCTCTTGTGAAGATAAACAAAACGCTCTCATGAACTCTGTTCAGATTGGCTTGCAAAGGGGAAAACAAGTGTGTATATAGTTCGGCTTAACAGAACATCTGATACACTGAGGGTATTTAACTCCACTTAAAAATTCCTTCAAAGTCAGACACGAGATCCAGTCAAACTTCCTAAACGGAGTGCGATCAAGGTGACTGGACATAGCTGAGACGCAAAAGATGCAGAAGTCCATGTCCACGCTCTGCATTCAAAAGAAATGCATTCAGGCTTTTTTTCTACCATGGCTATCATAGAAAGTCAGTTATCTAAACAGCGGTCATCCAATTACGTTTCCTATCTAATATTCATTTTCAGTTTTCATCTCACACTTCCCGTCTACTCATCCAGAAAAAACAACAGATTCAGCACAAAAATAATAAATTCCTCTTCTGTAAGTTCCTCATCATTGAATTTGTACTATTATATGGATTTCTCACATCGAAATTTTATCAATCAAGTGGTTATTTTAGTTAATCAGTTTTAGGCATAACGGTGGGGCGGGGCGGGGCGGGGCGAGGCAAATTAAGAAGTTAAAAGTCATCAAAACAGTTAACTCACTGATAGCATTTAGTTTCCAGATGAGGAGGGGTGAAAGTTATTCACGGAATTCAAGATAACTTAATTCTTAGGCGTTGGAAACAAGTTATTATGCAATCAAGCGATCTGTAAAGTAACGATGACTCCATTTTTGGTCCCTATTTGCACTAAAAGTCAATTTGATTAGTTAATTATAATCCTACCATGATCATATCTGATCTTTCTGTTTATTTTGTTACTAGAGCGTTTTAGTCTCTATTTGCAATCTTGTAAATTCGACCCCTTACTCGAAATAGTTCTGAAACTTTCTTATCCATTTACTATATATATATATGTATACAGCCTAGTTGATGACTTAATCAGAAAGAAACGTTTCCTCGCTGTTAACGTCTTTTTCATATTTTAACGAGTTTGACCACGAACTGATATCAGTTAGAGAACCATAGAAAACCGACACCAAAGTACTGGACACCTGTTTCATCCTGGTGTGGGAGTCAACAGCAGTACGCACCAACCCCGGAAGGGTTCGAAGCCAGGACCTTCCGGTTACAAGGCCTGCAAGCTCATATAACATTCAGCCACTGGGACCTGACCCCCAGTCGCCAGCGAATGAACTCTAACCACGTGATTTAGCGCGACTGGTACCAGTCAATGTCATCAGCGGGAAATCTATCCTCACAGTTGACTGGTTGAACCTCACTGGCCATGGCTTCTTACTAGAACTCCAGGAAACTCTCTTCTGTAGCAAGTCACTAGCAAGCATCAGATTCATTTTCTATAGTTGGTTTGTAAAGATGAAATATTATGTTTACGAGTTTGACCATGGTTATGATGCGATATCAGTTAGAGTACCACTGAAAACCGGAGTACTGGAGTACTAGACAGCTGTCTCGCCATCCTACTTCGGGAGTCATTGGCAGTACACATCCACCACCAAAGTTCGGACCCAGGACCTTCCAGCGACAAGACAAGTCGTCTCGTATACCATTCAGCCACTGGGACCCACCGATTCAGTATTTAATATTTCTTATGAAGTCTTCGTACTTGAAAATCGGTGTCTATATTGAGAGCAGTTTCATAGTCCCTCTCGTAAACTGTCACTGAATTAAAGCATCAAACTTCGATTGAATCTGTAATATACATCATAGACATTTATCTCTGTATACATAAATATATATATCAGATATATACATCACATCAAGTAAAATAATTTCCAATTTTTTCAGTATATATTCTGAAATCTTCTGTCCTGAAAAACATTCACACACTACACTAAAAATAACATATTATTTTGTACCTCTGTCATATCATAAAATATTGCATACATTCATAAGAAAACTAGTAAAGTAGATAATAGAACAATAAGATGAAAAAAGAGGATCCTATCACCTCATCCTCTAACATTTCCGCTCTACTGGGAGTTTGAAACATGTGGGATGTATTTGTGCTTCAGTGAATTTTAAAACATGCAGGTTCTTTATTTTCTCAGCTGAAAACATTTCACTTTATGTTGTGCTGTGTTTTACTCTTATTAAATTCATGATTAAATTTCAAAACTTAACATGTATTTCGAGTATTCAAGCTGATTGGACAGGCATGCAATCATGGTCATGTTAAATTTTAGGCACCACTAAACTACCAGTGGAGTGTGACCGCAGCAATGACCCTGAAGCACTCAATAAATGAGTTAGTGAAATCTGGTAAGTAATGGTGTCGTCAACAATGAAACATGCTCATGAAAGTGTTAGGTTATTGAATGTGATATCTGGGAAGTTTCAGCTTAGGTTTTGGAAAGGTTAAGTTATGGCTCAATCCAATCACAATTTAGGGTTAGGTTAATCTACTGAAGTTGACGTTAGGGTTGGTTTAAGCATATTTTCACTTTAGGGATCGGTTAAGGAAAGATTAGGGATGTTGTTGTTGTTGTTAAGGCTAGAAGGCATAAGAAATTACATGTATGGAATGTGGTTAAATTACTCTGTTGTTATAAGAATAAAACTTGTACATTGCAGTGGAGTATAATTCCATTGTGGGTAAAATTTATTCTGGTAAAGAATCACAGTGTTATACGGTAGTATTTACTCATCACGGCGTTCCGAGCACACTTTATTGCCCAGTATGTGCTACTGCACAACACATGAGACTTAATCAAAATAAATTTTACAGACAATGGAATTATACTCTGCTGGTACTCTAAGCTAAAACTGAGAGATATTTTTATCACATGTGAGGGGAAGGTATCCTCTGTTACACTTTTCTACAGTTTTTATGCATTTTTTTCTCATAAATATATGTATTCCATATACAAAAATGCCTCCTTCACATGATAGGTGCGCTCAAATTCAATCGCTGATTGGTAGTCAGTGGTGCTTAAAGTCTAACTTTTCCACAATTAAACATTAGTTGAATTTACAGAGATGCTGGTAAGTTTTATTCAGGTTCGATGTTTCAACACATCTTTTAGGCCAGAATTATACAGTATAATCGTTAAGCAAAAAGCATATCTTGGCGACTCGTTAGTGGAAGAAGCTAAATAGCTGCGTTTTCTTTTCAAAGAATTAATTCTGTTCATTGGTCCTCTGAAAATAACTTCATCACAAAAATGCTTATTTTGCTGCTGGTATGTGAATCGTTAACTTATCCTTTTTGTGAAAAATGATTTTGACAGGAAAGCCATAATATCTGAACTCCATGAAGTATATTTGGCTATGGAACTCACGTGTTAAGAAAAATTTAAAGGCCAAAGGACCTTATTAGACGTCGTACTGACAAGTAGACTAGACAATAGTATAATAAGGAATTTGCTTTAGAAAACTGCTTCTACTAGTCACTAAACACACATGATCATAGATTTACTCCTACTCGGTACAAAAGAAACTTGAAAAGGATTCTCAGCTGTTGACTGAATACAGCCAGTCTGAGTTCACCACTAAACGTATAGCGAAGGAAGAAGGGAAGAATTCTCCTGTATCTGTTGACAAGAAACCTCTACATACAAGACTACAATTCAGAGGTGATATTCCGAGGGAAGCAATACACAACAAATTTAGAAAATCACTTCAATGTGCGTCAAGTACCGGTAAGATGCTACTTATGTTTTACTCATAACCGGTTGTGATTTTCGAGAGGTGGTGGGGCAGAACTGAAAGTCGAAGTACTTAGACTAGCCAACTATAACTATACCTATTGATTCAACTGCCCCTTTGGAAGCAGTTTTATTGAGAATTCCTCCACGAGCATTAGGTATCGCGCCGGAGGATACCATAGTTTGTAGTGTGGTCAAATAATGGTGTGGTTAAAACCGTCAATAGTTCGACAACAGATCACCTAGTCCAGACAGGCAACCTAGCTAGCTAACTGGCATTGAAGAATCTTCCTCCATCATGTATCGGGAGTCGAATAGAATGCCGAAGACCTGTAGATGCTGAACGATAAACAGTGGAAGTCACTGCGATTCGCTTAAAACTACGTGAATTTCGAGTAGAGAAACGATAGATCCGGACGCTCATGCTACCCTGACCTGCTGTCTACCCATAAAACAAAATTTATTCATTTTTTTGTTAATTTCGCTGATATTCAGCTAATTTAGTGCTATATTATTGTATATCATCTCTCTATTACTGATAAATTTGAAATTGCATGTGTCTATGCTATTCATTCCATGTAATTTAAAATATTAATGTTGTTCAACACAATATTTCTTTTATTAGTATGATCATGTTACTGTAGAACCTGATGATGAATTCATCGAAAAGGATATTCTTTGTCGATTAAATTCGTCTTTTGCATTTTGAATGAGCATGTTCTTTGAGTTGCTGAGAACTTCTAAGATCAACTGCATTGGTTTTATATTTGAAGAGAATTCACTGCATTTTGGTTCATAGTTGAATCACGTTACGCACCGAATGCACCACAGATTAGATCCGGTTCGGAAGACAACTCATGTGATCGCTACTCAGAAATGAAGGAGACGTAGGTCTCATTGGATTTTCACTGACATGTGGGAGAAAGAGCAGAGAACCTAAGGTTTCTCGCTGTTTTTTAATTCATCCATCAAAACATTCAGAAGCGCAAAATGTGGAATTAGTGATATGAATAAATGCAGGGGGGTGCCTCTTTCCATCGTTCGGAAAGACAGTGATATAACATTGTCAGAATCGATTATTATCTTAGTAATGTACATGTCCAGAATGAAAATCTTCCTACCTGTAGCTACAAACCTCAGTTAACTGACTGGCGATTGGCGAAGACCGTAGGCATAACGTACCCTTCTTTTATTGAATTAGGTACTTATTCTGAAGTAGGACGCTAAAGTGAGAAAAATTTGAAACATTTACAGGTTTGAAAATAAGAACAGTTTACTTGCGCTAACGAGCAGAGCATTCAATCCTCAAACTTTTTGTTGTGAAAGTTTCAAGAAAACTATTTAACTGAATTTTAGATTTCCCGTCGATTGATTCCACCAAAGTTCTCGGTCTCAGGTTGACATGTCGATTCTTGTGCAGATGCTTCGACGATGTTCGGCATGTAATCAGAAGTTATCTGGTTGAAGGTTGACTAGCAGTGGAATCCCGGAAGCGAATTTCGTCCTACTTGGGACTCATCGGTGGTAATATCATCACTCACTGCGAAATGCACGTACATCCGGCTGACGAGTCCCGAATAAGACGAGATGCTCATCCTGGATTCCACTGCTAGTCACCAACCACCAAATAGTTTCAAGAAAAGCCTACATCTTGATTCGATTTACTACGTAGAAGTGCTGATAGCTTTCTAAGTATAGTTTTAATTTTCGACCAATAAAATGAATATTTTGCTTTGATCAACTGTCATCCTTATCAGTAATCAAATATTTAACTATGAGACATCCATAAAAAACACATTTTTAATTCTCCTTATTTCCATGCATTTGATGAAGCAGTCTCCTTCCCCGCTGAGGGAAGTATGTTCAACCACAGATGGGTTGCATTCGTATCTAATTGAAAAAAGTATATGAAATCTTGGATAACATAATTACATTTTTCTTCATTCTGGGTTCTCTTTTTCCAGGCAGTGACTGTTTATCTGATGTTATGTATTTCTGCATCTCATGAGTGATATTTAAACCCGTCAATTCAGTGAATATCACACTTCAGGATATACGTTCTAAGAAGCAGTAAAACATAATTCCTTTTTATGTATTCGCCATTTTTAATATTAGTGGACTGGCCAGTGATACGTCATTCATAGTAATCTTAGAGATAATAAAAAGAGTTGATGAATACCTATCGCAAACACACTTATCACCACTAGTTTTAATTCAATATTAGATTTTTCCGTCGATTGACTGGATGCAAGTGCTCGGTCTCAGGTTGAGATGTCAGCTACTTGTGCAGGTGCTTCTACGATTTCTAGTTATGCAACTTGAAGTAGAACGGTGGTTTGTGACTACCTGTGATCTTTAAGTTTCGCGTTTCATCACATTTCGGACTCGTCATCTGATTGCACCAGCCAAGTCTCTCGTATAGCTAAAACCCAAACATTTTGATACATATTTGGGGGTATTGGAGTTTGGAGATAGTCCCTTTTATTGAGCAGAGAACTGTCTTTGGTACTAACAGCTTTGGGGACAGTTATGTTAATAGTTTGTTTACTTTTCAATGCACGCTGCCAACCACTGTGATGTTTTTTTTCTTCTCAAATTTCGACTATGACACAACGCGATATGTAGGAGAGATTTTAAAATACGCAGTTATAAAATTTGGAATTACTTGTACTCTCTGAGCTGGTTGGTTTAATTGCGAAGCCTTCGTCGTCCTTCTGGACAAAATCTTCAACGCAGTGTGTAGCATACAATTAAAATGATTTAAATTCTCCATTCAATTATAAATAATACGATTTGAAGACATTTGTGATTGATCAAAATAAAAATATAGTAGCAAATCCAAGCGAAATGTAAATTGATGGAAACTGGTATTTTTCAGTAGCCCATAATTGAAGCAGGTTGACTGGTTTCTGCGGATGGTTCTGTGTTTTTATAATAGAATAGGGGGAGGGGAGAAGACAGAAAACAGGAAAAACGTGATAAACAAAGTTAGCTTATTAGTGTACAAATCAACTCCAAAAGGCTATAGTTCATAAGGTTTCTCGGTGGGCGAAAATCACTAGAATGGATGACTAAAGAATGTAGTCAAGATGGAGTTACCAATGGAGTGAGAGAGTGATTACACTTGCCTATTACTCTCTCCTATACGGACACACATCACAGTATCAGAAGAATCTCCACGGCTCTGTGACTGTAGAGCAAACCAACTAGGTAAGCTATTAGATGGTTGGAGGCAATTGGCAGGAAGCCTTGCCTGACCTAGGCTTCGTGCTAGTTAGCACTCACCAGTCAGCAAGGCGTATCTGCAACCTTGAAGGAACTCATGTCCTTTCTGAGATTCTAACCCGCGTTATCCAGTGGTGCAGTGAGAGGCGTTCCCACTGGATTATTCGGGCTCGCGGTCGACTTCCTTTGCGACTGTAGTGGATACTTTGATTGGACACTAGTAACTAGTGTTATGCGTCTAGTCCTTTCTTTGGTGCAGACTGAATTCTGTCAGTCAGGTTTGCAATGTGGCCACCATCAATATCACCAAATCAATGTGCACCGTGATGGCGAGCTACCTAGAATGGACAAAAGAACGGACGAGACGCACAACACTAGTTACTAGTTTCCAATCCAAGTAGGCAAGCTACTATTGTTCGAATAAGGGTGAAAGTTAAGAGGGGAACAATCTTTGATCTGCATATTTTAGTCATTCAGAGAAACAGTTTGTGTAACAGAATGATTTAAAAATCCCACTTGAACAGTCTACTAACAATATTACTACTTGCTTAGATATTCCAACTAACCTGATAGTTATTATCCTTTTCTCTTCCAGACTGCACATCATTAATCTGACGTTCGCATATCATCGCTTGACTGAATCCTCTAGTTTTAATGTTTCTCTTTATAATCGTATTAAGGTATTGACGTGTTGTTTCACGATATGATTTTGTTTGATTGGTTGAATGTCATTCTGACCTTGGACTGCTTGTGTAATTGTTTTTGGCGGGTGACTCTTGCTGATGGAGTTTTGTTCCACCTTGTTGAGAATGTTCTGTTTGCTTCTCCGATACTTCCTATGGGTTGAATTGTGAGCAATTCAAGGGAGGTTTGCTAATCTACACGTTAGCCCTCTGAGATTGGTTTCCCGAGTTCAAACTATAACACACATAGGTTCTGATTTCAGAAGCTTGGTAGAAGTAAAAGGCTGCACTTGGTAACACAGTTAGTTGTACATACTATGGAAGGAATGAAGGTCTTATTTAGATAGTAATAAATATAAAAAATCACTTCACTTGGATTGACTAACACATTTAAAGATATGATGATTTCATATCAATACACTGCCATGATTTGACATAAATGCTGAGTAATATTGTGGTGAAGGCTGTCTCCGAGCCAAAACTGGTAGACAGCAGTTTACGTCAATGTTTATTTCCCATACATTGACGATTCACCTGGGGTAATTCTAACTTTCGAATAATTTCGATGCACATTTTGTTACTCTAGGTGTTGTGAACAGATAGCGGACAGTGAGGAAACATGCATAAAATGGACCAACACAAACAAATTTGTAGGATTTGGACCTCGCCAGTGATATGTATATATATATCTGATTTCCCACAAACTTGACGATATGCAAATGAAAAACAACAAGTTGGCGATAGAAGAAGCATCCAGAGAAGATACGACTTCAGGTGAACATAGACAAAACAGAAGAGATGAAGATTCCTGGTAAGCAGCAACGGCAACAGCAACTACAACAACTAAAACAACAAAGAACAATCAGCCAGCATGAATGGGAGAAATCTGAAAGAGGCAACCTCTTTCACCCACCTGTAACAACAGAAGACAAGGGCTGGCAGCAGATCGTTTTATTACGGAAATCAACACGTATTTATATAAATTTCACATACATTATTATAGCCTAGTCGAGTAGACAAACGCAGTCTTCTGATTGGTTGTTTTCGAGTTCCTCGGAAAGTGGAGCCATCTATCTGCGAATCATATTTGCCTACGTTTGAGTTTTCTGTGATTGGTTGTTGAAGCAGCCTTGTTCATATTTTCTCACGGCCCATATTAGTGACCTAGACATTGACGTAGGTTGTTGTCAACCATTCGGCTAGCAGCCTGCTCTAACCAGACTCGACCCCCGTCAAACAGCTTCGTGCGCAGACGTTCCGTCCTTCTGTGTGCTACATCCTCTAGTTGAGGATTGTTACTGACTGGCTTTCCCACTGTACCCATCTTTGGAGCTGACTGGAGTTAACTCGTTTCTGTTTATCACCTCTTCGGATGGTATATACTTGACCCCGTCTTTTTGTGATTGTGTATGGTCCTTCCCAATTTGGAAGGAGTTTGCGTGAATCTGGCCCACATCCAACTGTATATCTTTTGTCTCTACTTGGTCCTCGACTGTAAAGCTAATGCCCTGAGTCTTTCTTTTCAGCTGAGACTTCGCGACATCACCCTGCTGCTTCTTCATCACATTCTTGACTGCTTCTTTCCGCTCTGCTTTTAATTTCGTCGTACTCCATTTTTGGTAAAGGAGCCAGGTCTCGTTGTGTATCGGTAATCGTGGTTTTCTACCATACATCAGTTGGAAGGGTGACTTCTTCATTGTGTGTGTCAGTAAAATCGGTGGAAGCTCCGTTTCCCAGTTCCCGCCCTTCGAGGCCAGCCACTCCTTCAGTGTACGGTTGTTTCTCTCCGTTAGGCCATTCGTTTGTGGATGATATGGAGTCGTTCTGATCCTCTTGATGCCCAGCTGTTGCAAACGGGAAGTAAATTCTTCACTCTCGAAACAGGGACCTTGGTCTGTCAGTATTGTCTTTGGTACGCCGTGGTCTGCAACAATGTGTCTAACTACTGCATCTGTCACGGTTCTTGCACGTTGGTCTGGGATTGCTACGGCGTCTACCCATCGTGTCACGTGTTCCGTCATCACCAAGAGGTACTGATTACCATTGGATGTCTGAGGAAATGGACCCATGACATCTACGGATCACAAGTCACCTATCGTGGTAACTGGAATCGACTGAATCGGTGGTCGTATGCACCGGTCGCCTATCATCAGCTGGCACCGTGGACATCCAAGTACGTATCTTGCTACGTCTTCTCTCATACCTGGCCAGTACATGCTTTGTCTTAGGAGGTCGGTTGTTCTGGCCACGCGTGAATGCGCTAGCTGGTGACATTCTTATATCATGTCGTTGCGCGACGATTGAGGTATGACAGCAAGCCAGCTTCCGTCGTTCTCTCGCATTCACTCTTAGTCGATCCCTCTGTCTGAGTAGTGTGCTTAACTCCTCACTCGCCGTAGCTTGATCCACTTCTATTCCGTTGGTGATCACATGTATTACTGTATTCAGCGTATCCTCCAACCCTTGCCTGCGTGCAAGTCTTAGTGGGTCTTGTTCTACTGCATGCACTCCGTAAGCGTGTTCGGGCAACTCAGACTCGTCTTCTGGTCTCGATAACAAATCTGCCAAGACATTTTCACTTCCAGGAACGTGTCAGATCGTAAAATCGTATTCCTGAAGACGTAACATCCACCGTGACAATTTCCGCTGTTTGTCTCTCGCTGTCTTCAAAAACTGTAGCGGCTTATGATCAGTTTCGATGTGGAACCGCCGGCCGAGTAAATAAGGTCTCCATTTGTCGACTGCCCATACCATTGCTAAACATTCTTTCTCTATCGTTGAATACTTTCTCTCTGAGTGTGTCAAAACCCGACTGGCATACTCAACGATTTCCTCACCCTGTCTTAGGACCGCACCTATAGCGTAGTCACTGGCATCTGTGCACACTGTGAACTGTCTTCCAGGTACGAGTAGTTTTAGCGTCATTTGTTGGTGGTCGAGCAGCTGTTTAATTCTGTCGAATGTCCTCTGCGATTCCTCCGACCAAACAAACTTTGGCTCACCTAGTAGCCTGTATAGAGATGCTGCCATCTCATTGAAGTTCTTCACGAAGCGACTATAAAACGCTGCTCTACCCAAGAATTGTCTCAGTTTTCTCTTTGAATTCGGGGCTGGAATCGTTTTAATCGTCAAAATTTTCTCCGGTAGTGGTTTAATCTCACCATTTCCCACTTTATGTCCCAACAGAGTAACATTCTTTTTGGCTATCTGGGACTTGGTTTTGTTGACGCGTAGTCCAAACTCTTCGATGCGTCGCAGCACGGCTTCTACATGGTTGACGTGATCGTTTTCGTTTTGACTGTATATGACGAGATCATCACCATACACCTCCACGTTTTTCAAGTTCTTAAGTAATAGCGTCATCAGTCGTCTGAACGTAAACGGTGCGCCTGCTAGTCCAAACGGCATGCGTTTAAATCGATATTGTGTCTGACCCACGATGAAAGCCGTTTTATCTCTATCACCTTGTTTTATCGGTATCCGCCAGTATCCTGGGTGAAGATCGAGAACCGAAAACACATTCTCACCTTGTAGGCGATCTAAAGTTTCTACCACTGTTGGCATGGCACACGGTCTTAACTCTGTCATACTGTTTAACTGTCGAAAATCAACACAGAATCTATACTTTCCATTCGCTTTTTTACTAACAGCACTGGAGAGTTGTACGGGCTCTCAGCTTCCTCAATAATATCATCTTTTAACATCTCTTGCACTTGTCGCTCCACTTCGCCTTCCAGATGACATGCCATTCTTCGCGTTGTAAATGACCTTACTTTTGGATCACTTAACGGAATTTCATGATTCACCTTATCGCAATAACCCTATGGGTCCCCATCTCCAGTGAACAGATGGTCGTATTTATTAATTAATTCTGTCATATTCTGTACTGTCTACAGCTTAACCGCCGCTATCTCGCTGTTCTCATACACGTTGATATGCCCGTATTTCGTGACCACAACTTTAGCTTGCGTGTCAATTATTGCACCAATCTCCCGCAGAAAATCCGCTCCTAATATCGTTCGCTGTAGTTCGGGTACAACAATGAAAGGAAACGTCACCTCTCAGCCGCCAACAACGACCGTACAGTTCGATCTACCCGTGATACGCAACACAAGCCGGCCCACTGTTTGTACTGTCAATGAACACGGACTAACACTCTTACATAAATTCTTATCTATTGACGACATGGCGACCCCTGTATCTATTAAACATACTACTTCTCGATCATTCACTCGCAAGGCCTCGAAGTCACGTAAGAAGCTCCGTATGTCTCCTTCTCCAAACCCAGCTGGCCACGGGATCTTCATTTTTTGGAGGCAGCGACACCAAATGTAACAACAGAAGACATGATCTGGCAACCGATCGTTGTATTACGGAAATCAACACGTATTTATATAAATTTCACATACATTATTATAGCCTAGTCGAGTAGACAAACGCAGTCTTCTGATTGGTTGTTTTCGAGTTCCTCGGAAAGTGGAGCCATCTATCTGCGAATCATATTTGCTTCGTTTAAGTTTTCTGTGATTGGTTGTTGAAGCAGCCTTGTTCATATTTTCTCACGGCCCATATTAGTGACCTAGACATTGACGTAGGTTGTTGTCAACCATTCGGCTAGCAGCCTGCTCTCACCACATACCTACCTACCTACCTACCTACCTACCTACCTACCTACCTACCTACCTGGGAAGATTTGTTTCAACTACAGGCGGACGGGATTGATGAGGATATCAAAGTGATGATCGTGAAAGCATGAAAAGCTTTCATTTCTCTCAATTCGGCGTACGCAGATCAACAGCACTGAGCATGAAAAATAAGATCCATATTTTCAACTCCAATGTGAAGTCAGTGCTACTTACTGAGCGGATCAGGAACTTGGCGCGTCACCAAGGGCACTTCGAACAAACTATGCATCTTCATCAACAGCTATTTCCACTCAATACCACTCACGATCAGATGGGCGGCCAGAAAGATCAGCAACAGGGATCTCTGGTAATGAGCGAACTAACACAGCAGGAACCAACTGTGCAACAAATAAGCAATAAGACATGGGGGTGGATTGTCCATACTCGGATAAAACCATCGTGTGACATCACAAGACAGACCATCGCTCGACTGCAACCTGAATGGAAAGTGGCAATTTGGTCGTCAGTGGGAGGGTGGGGGACATGGAGGAGGCTATGTGAAGAGGAGATGAGAGCATATGGACAGATGTTGAGCGAGGTGAAAACGTTGTCAGAGAACTGAACGCAATGGAGAAGTTCAGCTGAAGCCCTATGTTCCTCTAGGAACTAAAGGAAACAATAATAATAATAATGATAATATTCTTGATAGTTCTTAATGAAGAAACCAATACCAACCAACAAACCGATATTTGAATATCAATGAGATGCTCACTGGCGACTGGCCCTATTCAGGTAGGTAGTTCCTACCTGGGGTTCCAGTGGGAAGTCGTGACCAGTAGGGTGCAGCAGGTCGGGTGTGAGGACAAATACTCGACGAGGACATTGGCTAGGTGTCGAGCTATGTCGTGAATTGGGAGAAGTTAGAACTCATGAGCCATTGGATCGGGTCCCAGTGGCTTACTGGTCTACGAGCTCACCTTGTAAACAGAAGGTCCTGGGTTAGAACCCAGAAATGTGGATGCGTACTGGTAAAGAGTCCCAAACTAGGCTGACGAAACAGCTGTCTAGTATTCCCAGGTTTTCCAATTGCTTCTCTAACCAATGTCAGCCCATGATGAAATCAACCAAAACCCTACAAACCAATACTTGACAAAAATATCGTCAACTTGCTTCAAATTCTATATTACTTAATTTTAAATTAGTCGTTTTTTAGTATTTGAAAAACCTGAAGATATCAATAAAATGTTCGCTGCGTTGCTATTCTATCTCAGTTTTTGTCTTCATTAGGGAGCTCTGCATTGCTATAGAAACCTGTCACTTTGTAATACTAATGAAATGATCGAGTGACGTTTTGTATTATTGACGATGTCAGTTACACTGAATTTGTGTTTACCTTCGGAATTCAACGCATTCCTTCTGGCTGTAGAACAAGAGATGAGTGAAAATTTCCAATAGTTAATATGTCTGCAGGATAAAGATTCTAAGCTAGTGAATGAAAAATTGATTAACTGATGCACGAAATATCCTATCAAATAGTTTAACATTCTATGAGTTAATGAAGTATTGATCACATATTTTATGAAACTAATTGTAGTTTGATTGTGTTATCAGATGAGACTGAACAAAAATGAACGCATTTGATAAATTTTAGAGATTAAAACAAGAAGTTGTAGGAACCTTAAAATCGCCTATGCTGGTAGTAATTACGAAGTACTGAGGGACTGAAATATTTGCGTGAATATTAAGCGGAAATCTTTATAAATATTACTACATAGCAAGCAGTAAAAGGGATACTTAAAGTCAGTCGAGAGGTGTTCTATTTGACAGTGTTAGGCTTAGTTTAACTTACGATTAATGTCAGCGTTGAATAGAGTTATGGAATGAAAGACTAAATACTTCAAGAAATTGTGTCTTTTTCCTTAATTTCCGATCTCGAATTTCATTGTGTTTTAGTCTATGGCTTTTTATGAAGTTCGACATGGCTAACGGTAAATAAAAACAATATTGAAAGCTGTAAAGTTCTGATAATGCTTCAAGAACATGAACAAGTGATAATTGAACAAATGTGAAAGAGGAAAACATTCAAATACTTTCAGTGTGGTTTCTGATTACACAGGTATGTTATAGATTGAATGTGAGTGGGTATGTTTCGATCTTTTCAAATTCAGATAAATACTGGGAGACCTAATTGAGCACAAAAAATCAAGTTCCTAGAGGAACGCCCGATATCAATCGCTCTACAAGCTTAGTGGAATTGGTAGATACAATTTGAATAGGCTAGTCTAGGTACTTCATGTTTCAGTCGAGGAAACACCAGCGTTCGTGTAGAGAGTAAGAGGTGTAATCTGCTGATATCACTATTTATTCGACGTTATTTGAACATTAATGCTGTTCATAACACTAATTCATTCATTCATTCATTATAACCTATATATGATTGTAGAGCCCGATGATGAAGAGGTTATCGAAAAGAGTACTCTTTGTCCATTAGTATCCATTCTTTCGAAAGTAAATATAAGTCATCGACTGCATTTCCTTAGAAACAAGAAGTTGAGCTGATATATTTATCGTGGTTTCCTCTGAGCTTAAGTGGTGTATCCTTCTAGCTGTGATATTGCTGTACAGTTTCTGACTATTAGATACAAAAAGTATGCAGTAAACGTCAGCGGAAATCCTGAACATAATTATAATAAAGTCGAAGTATTTCACTTTACAAATATACAATGTCAGATTATTTTCTTTCTCTTCATAACACTGTTCTGCTGTACTGAACACGAAATTTGTGATTAAATGTATGCTGCAACCGAGATGGACTCTTTGAATTTTCAGCGCAGGGAACCTACCTCTGACTGAAATTTCCTTGGAAAACGTGCAGTCACAGAACGCTCCAAAGATTGAAAAAATAAAGAAGATTGTCCGCACACCCGATATCTATGGTCGGCCTGCAAAATTCTGACTACCGATATCCATGCTGAAAATTCCATACTTCTACCAAAATTATGGTGTGGAATCAAGCTGTAGATAAAAAGTAAAAAATAAATAAAATAAAAATAAATATGGTCGTATTCAGTAATGATAACATCAACAACTCAACATTACTTCAACGGAGCAGTTAAGCAGCTGTGCAGAACAAGTAACTGAAATCAATTATTATTTTTATAAGTATAAAACTTGGTCACTTTGGTAGAGTATAACTCCATTATAGATAAGATTTTATCTTGATGAATCACAAGGTGTTATACAGTAGTATTGACCGATGTCCACGTTTCCAGCACAAATTATTGCCACTCATAATCATATCAAGACACTAACCCAACTAGTCACCTCATTTATATACATGAATGAAATCTATGATTAGAAATTTGAATGAAATCTAATATAGGATGATGTACATTCAGAAATACTACTACTACTAATAATACTAATATGACTGTTATTGATCAATTGCAATCGGATGGGAAATAAGACGAAAGTTTTTATAGTCGGAATAAGTAACTTGTTGGAATGTTGTGATGTGCTTGAGTTGAAATAGAATTTTAAGATTATTTATTATCCTCTTCTGGTTCGACTGACCGGTGGTAATAATATCTTCCATATACCTCTGGCATCTGCATTGAGCCATTTCTATTGCATATGTTGTGTTGGGTTATGTTGGGTCGATGAACCAGGCAGGATTCAGTAATCCACCTCTGTCTCCACCTACTTATATTATTTATTAGTGCTTATTTCAATTCACGTACATCATAACATACTAACAAGTTACTTATTTATTTTACAATAAAAACAGTCGTCTTATTTTCCATCTGATTGTATTTGATCAATAACACTTATATTATTATTTCTCAATGTACATTATATCTCATGTTGATGTTTATTCAAATGTCTAATCATCAATTCCACACTTGCATATAAATGAAGTAAAAAATTGTGTGAGTGACTTGATATGATTATGAGCAGTCATAAATTGTGCTGGAAACTTGGTCATCATTAATTTTACTGTGCAACTCAGTAACTGAAATCGACTGGAATATTCTCATCAAGGTCGGATCAACACTTTGTCCACAAGAACCACACGGAAACCATTCCCGAACAAAGTTGAAGCTCGTAATGACCATCACCCATCGTAAAACAACACAGTATAAATGTTTTGCATAACACTTTCAAAAGAACTACTACATGAGAGAATAATAAGGAACAGAGACATATCATTAGGATTAAGTCAGTAGGTGATATCCAAATCTCAGAATAATCATATACGATCTACCATCAAAAAGGGATAATATAATTACGAATTTAGTTGAAATATTCAAACATGTTTCAATACTGTAATTAGATTGTCGAGGAAGGATTTTCCAAACAGTTATTCTGTTACGATGTAATCCTTACTTAAAACTATTTCTCATCTTTATATTTCAGGAATATTAATTCGAAATTATTCCCCAATTTTTATCCTGGAGTGCTAAATCTAAACTTTCATTGGCTCATTTCATTGGCGATGATTGGGAGATATCACGGGAATCACAGCAACAACAACCAGCACTAATCACCATCAACGGGAGAGATATGAGTGAGGTTGCCTTCTTCACTTATCTGGCCAGGAAGCATCGTTTCAACTGCAAGTGAAGGAACGGATGAAAATGTCGAATTCAGAGTCGGAAAGGCGAGATACGCCGGCCTTCATCAACCTGAGACAAGTTTGGAAATCTTCCACACTCGGCCAAAGAAACAACATTCGCATTTCATGCACCAGTGTGAAGTCATTCACTTCTTCTATACGCCTCACAAACTTGCAGTGCGTGTCAGTCACGAAAAGGATTTCCATCAGGTTATTTTAGACCTAGATCAACAGCTGCTCACTTCGCTAACTGAGAACAAACCAACAGGCAAGAGCCGATCACTCAACAAATGTCTAGGAGAGAGTGGAGATGGATTGTGCATATATTGAGTAGGCCATCGAATGACATCGCAAGCCATGCAATGCCTCCAGTGGATTCCCGTTAAGAAGCAACGAGTGGGTCGTCCTAGGAGTAGATCGTGTGAGGGAGAGATGAGAGAGTTTGGTCAACCGAGGACTCAGCTGAGGAGAATGGCAGAAAACAGAACAAAGTGAGGATGTGTTGTTGAAGCCAGATGTGCCACTCGTAACGCAAGGCAAAAAAAGTAATAATACGGAAATGTGAAAGTAGGTGCTGAAAAAGCATTTCTACAATTAATAGGACGGGAGCAATAGGATGAAGTATAGTCGTCTATTAATTTCTTAGTTTGAATCTGTCAACTTATAATAGGGTAGCAATATATTTTCAATAAGATTTAGGAATGTATCATGCAGCAGTCATCATTCACTTTGAAATGAACATCTTTCATCAAAATTTATGCCCAACAGATAGAAAACCGACAAGCTGTTCCAGTGATAGTGTCTTGAACGAACATGATGTTAATAAGATTTCAGAGTAACTGTTAGAGTTTTATATTTCAATCATTTTGCTTCGTCGGACTAATTATCAAAGTGTATGTATGGTCAACGAACTTAACTCGTATCCTAAAGGTGCTGGTTAAGAAATTTGGTGATATCATGGGCGTGTACCGCTCAAAAGATTCAAACTAATAAGAAACAGCTGTCCAGTAATGCATAGTTTTCACTGGTTCTCTAAATGATTTCAATCCCATTAATAACGAATCAGATCTCTGCAACCAAATACTTGTAGCATATATATATTTATATATTTCCTCTGTCTGCTTCCACGAAGAAAACAAGAAACGATATCACTTTTGAAGTCAGACGTGTATCGAGGATGAAGAACTGAATAATCTTCGAGAAATCTTGTCGGAAAATAGTTTCGCACTCAGATTCATAAACATAAATCTGAAAAGAAAGAAAACATCTGATCAGATCCAGTTCGTCGTCGGAAAGATATTTCTGCCTAATCACGAATTTAAAATTGATACTGAGGCGAAAATTCCCCTCATAAGTACTTTCGAAGTCTCTTGGTAAAACATTCTTCTCCGACTACCTGCGATTAACATTCTCTTGCAAGCAACTACTTAGCCAGCAAGTGAAAGATAAGGTGTTGTACTGGGCCACTCATTCGCTCTTGTGAAGATAAACAAAACGCTCTCATGAACTCTGTTCAGATTGGCTTGCAAAGGGGAAAACAAGTGTGTATATAGTTCGGCTTAACAGAACATCTGATACACTGAGGGTATTTAACTCCATTTAAAAATTCCTTCAAAGTCAGACACGAGATCCAGTCAAACTTCCCAAACGGAATGCGATCAAGGTGACAGGACATGCCTGAGACGCAAGAGATTCAGAAGTCCATGTCCACGCTCTGCATTCAAAAGAAGTGCATCCAGGCTTTTTCTCTACCATGGCTATCATAGACAGTCAGTTATCTTAACAGCGGTCATCCAATTACGTTTCCTATCTAATCTTTATTTTCAGTTTTCATCGCACATTTCCCGTCTACTCATCTAGAAAAAACAACAGATTCAGCACAAAAATAATAAATTCCTCTTCTGTAAGTTCCTCATCACTGAATTTGTACTATTATATGGATTTCTCACATCGAAATTTTATCAATCAAGTGGTTATTTTAGTTAATCAGTTTTAGGCATAACGGTGGGGCGGGGCGCGGAGTGGCGGGGCGAGGCAAATTAAGAAGTTAAAAGTCATCAAAACAGTTAACTCACTGATAGCTTTTAGTTTCCAGATGAAGGAGGGGTGAAAGTTATTCAAGGAATTCAAGATAACTTAATTCTTAGGCGTTGGAAACAAGTTATTATGCAATCAAGCGATCTGTAAAGTAACGATGACTCCATTTTTGGTCCCTATTTGCACTAATAGTCAATTTGATTAGTTAATTATAATATCCTACCATGTTCATGTCTGATCTTTCTGTTTATTTTGTTACTAGAACGTTTTAGTCTTTATTTGCAATCTTGTAAATTCGACCCGTTACTCGAAATAGTTCTGAAACTTTCTTATCCAATTACTTTCACAACGAACTGATATCAGTTAGAGAACCATAGAAAACCAACACCAATGTACTAGACAGCTGTTTCGCCATCCTAGTTCGGGAGTCATTGGCAGTACACATCCACCACCAAAGTTCGTACCCAGGACCTACCAGCGACAAGACAAGTTGACTCGTATACCATTCAGCCACTGGGACCCACCGATTCACTATTTAATATTTCTTATGAAGTCTTCGTACTTGAAAATCGGTGTCTATATTGAGAGCAGTTTCATAGTCCCTCTTGTAAACTGTCACTGAATTAAAGCATCAAACTTCGATTGTATCTGTAATATACATCAAAGACATTTATCTCTGTATACATAAATATATATATCAGATACATACATCAAATCATGTAAAATAATTTCCAATTTTTTCATTAAATATTCTGAAATCTTCTGTCCTGAAAAACATTCACACACTACACTAGAAATAACATTATTTTGTAGCTTTGTTATATTATAAAAAATTGTATACATTCATAAGAAAACTAGTAAAGTAGATAATAGAACAATAAGATGAAAAAAAGAGGATCCTATCACCTCATCCTCTAACATTTCCGCTCTACTGGGAGTTTGAAACATGTGGGATGTATTTGTGCTTCAGTGAATCTTAAAACATGCAGGTTCTTTATTTTCTCAGCTGAAAACATTTCACTTTATGTTATGCTGGTTTTTACTCTTATTAAATTCATGATTAAATTTCAAAACTTAACATGTATTTCGAGTATTCAAGCTGATTGGACAGGCATGCAATTATGGCCAGGTTAAATTTTAGCCACCACCAAACTACCAGTGGAGTGTGACCGCAGCAATGACCCTGAAGCACTCAATAAATGAGTTAGTGAAATCTGGTAAGTAATGGTGTCGTCAACAATGAAACATGCTCATGAAAGTGTTAGGTTATTGAATGTGATATCTGGGAAGTTTCAGCTTAGGTTTGGAAAGGTTAAGTTATGGCTCAATCCAAGCACAATTTAGAGTTAGGTTAATCTACTGAAGTTGACGTTAGGGTTGGTTTAAGCATATTTTCACTTTAGGGATCGGTTAAGGAAAGATTAGGGATGTTGTTGTTGTTGTTAAGGCTAGAAGGCATAAGAAATTACATTTATGGAATGTGGTTAAATTACTCTGTTGTTATAAGAATAAAACTTGTGCATTGCAGTGGAGTATAATTCCATTGTGGGTAAAATTTATTCTGATAAAGTTTCACAGTGTTATACAGTAATATTTACTCATCACGGCGTTTCGAGCACACTTTATTGCCCAGTATGTGCTACTGCATAACACATGAAACTTAATCAAAATAAATTTTACCGACAATGGAATTATACTCTGCTGGTACTCTAAGCTAAATCTGAGAGCTATTTTTATCACATGTGAGGGGAAGGTATCCTCTGTTACACTTTTCTACAGTTTTATGCATTTTTTTCCCATAAATATATCTATCCATATAGAAAAATGCCTCCTTCACGCGATAGGTGCGCTCAAAGTCATTCGCTGATTGGTAGTCAGTGGTGCTTAAAGTTCAACTTTTCCACAATTAAACATTAGTTGAATTTACAGAGATGCTGGTTAGTTTTATTCAGGTTCGATGTTTCAACACATCTTTTAGGCCAGAATTATACAGTATAATCGTTAAGCAAAAAGCATATCTTGGCGACTCGTTAGTGGAAGAAGCTAAATAGCTACGTTTTCTTTTTCAAAGAATTAATTCTGTTCATTGGTCCTCTGAAGATAACTTCATCACAAAAATGCTTACTTTGTTGCTGGTATGTGAATGGTTAACTTATCCTTTTTGTGAAAAATGATTTTGACAGGAAAGCCATAATATCTGAACTCCATGAAGTATATTTGGCTATGGAACTCACGTGTAAAGAAAAATTTAAAGGCCAAATGACCTTATTAGACGTCGTACTGACAAGGAGACTAGACAATAGTATAATAAGGAATTTGCTTTAGAAAACTGCTTCTATTATTATTATTATTATTACTGTATCCTTTAGTTCCTAGAGGAACATAGGGCTTCAGCTGCGCACGTCCATTGACTTCGGTTTTCTGACAACTTTTTCACCCTGCTCCAAGTCTGTCCACATGCTTTCATCTCCTCCTCGCATAACCTCCTCCAAGTCACCCTTGCACTGACGACCAACTCGCCGCCTCCCTTTCGGGTTCCACTCGAGGGCTTGTCTAGTGATGTCACTTGATGGTTTTCTCAGAGTATGGCCAATCCATCTCCATTTCTTTCTGCCTATTTGTTTCACAATCGCTTTCTGATTGGTTCGCTCCCAGAGATCCCAGTTGCTGATCTTTTCTGGCCATCTGATCTTGAGTATTGAGCGGAGACAGCTGTTAATGAAGGTTTGAAGTTTGTTTGAGATGCTCTTTATGACTCGCCAAGTCTCTAATCCGTATAGTAGCACTGACTTCACTTAGGAGTTGAAAATCCGGATCTTATTTTTGATTTTGAGTGCTGTTGACCTCCATACAGATTTGAGAGTAATGAAAGCTTGTCTTGCTTTTCCGATTCTGGCTTTGATGTCCTCGTCAGTTCCGCCTGTAGTTGAGACGATGCTTCCCAGGTAGGTGAAGGAGGTTGTTTCTTTCAGGTTCTTCCCATTTATGCTTATTGTGGTCTGTTGGTGTTGTTGATGTTGGCTAGGAATCTTCATTATCTCTGTTTTATCTATGTTCACGTGAAGTCCTATCTTTGATGCTTCTTATGCCAACTTGTTAGTTTTCACTTGCATATCTTCCAGTTTATGGGAAATCAGACATATATCATCGGCTTCTACTAGTCACTAAACACACACGATCATAGATTTACTCCTACTCGGTACAAAAGAAACTTGAAAAAGATTCTCAGCTGTTGACTGAATAGAGCCAGTCTGAGTTCACCACTAAACGTATTGCGAAGAATGAATGGAAGAATTCTCCCGTATCTGTTGACAAGAAACCTCTACATACAAGACTACAATTCAGAGGTGATATTCCGAGGGAAGCAATAACCAACAAATTTAGAAAATCACTTCAATGACCGTCAAGTACTGGTAAGATGCTACTTTTGTTTTACTCACAACCGGTTTTGATTTTCGAGAGCGAGGGGTTGCAGAACTGAAATTCGAAGTACTTACACTAGCCAACTATAACTATACCTATTGATTCAACTGCCTCTTTGGAAGCAGTTTTATTGGGAATTCCTGCACGAGCATTAGGTATCGTGCCGGAGGATACCATAGTTTGTAGTGTGGTCAAATAATGGTGTGGTTAAAACCGTCAATAGTTCGACATCAGATCACCTCGTCCAGACAGGCAACCTAGCTAACTGGCATTGAAGAATCTTCCTCCATCATGTATCGGGAGTCGAATAGAATGCCGAAGACTTGTAGATGCTAAACGATAAACAGTGGAAGTCACTGCAATTCGCTTAAAACTACGTGAATTTCGAGTAGAGAAACGATAGATCCGGACGCTCATGCTACCCTGACCTGCTGTCTGACCCATAAAACAACATTTATTCATTTTTTTGTTAATTTCGCTGATATTCAGCTAATTTAGTGCTATATTATTGTATATCATCTCTCTATTACTGAAAAATTTGAAATATAATGTGTCCGTGCTATTCATTCCATGTAATTTAAAATATTAATGTTGTTAAACACAATATTTCTTTTATTAGTATGATCATGTTACTGTAGAACCTGATGATGAATTCATCGAAAAGGATATTCTTTGTCGATTAAATTCGTCTTTTGCATTTTGAATGAGCATGTTCTTTGAGTTTCTGAGAACTTCTAAGATCAACTGCATTCGGTTTTATATTTGAAGAGAATTCACTGCATTTTGGTTCATAGTTGAATCACGTTACGCACCGAATGCACCACAGATTAGATCCGGTTCGGAAGACAACTCATGTGATCACTACTCAGAAATGAAGAAGACGTAAGTCTCATTGGATTTTCACTGACATGTGGGAGAAAGAGCAGAGAACCTAAGGTTTCTCGCTGTTTTTTAATTCATCCATCAAAACATTCAGAAGCGCAAAATTTGGAATTAGTGATATGAGTAAATGCAGGGGGATGACTTTCTCCATCGTTCGAGAAAGACAGTGATATAACATTGTCAGAATCGATTATTATCTTAGTAATGTACATGTCCAGAATGAAAATCTTCCTACCTGTAGCTACAAACCTCAGTTAACTGACTGGTGATTGGCGAAGACCGTAGGCATAACGTATCCTTCTTTTAATGAATAAGGTACTTATTCTGACGAGTCCTGAATAAGACGAAATGCTCATCCTGGATTCCACTGCTAGTCACAAACCACCAAACAGTTTCAAGAAAAGCCTACATCTTGATTCTATGTACTACATAGAACTGCTGATAGCTTTCTAAGTATAGTTTTCATTTTCGACCAATAAAATGTATATTTTGCTTTGATCAACTGTCATCCTTATCAGTAATGAAATATTGAGCTATGAGACATCCATAAAAAACACAATTTTAATTCTCCTTATTTCCATGCATTTGATGAAGCAGTCTCCTTCCCCGCTGAGGGGAGAATGTTCAACCACAGATGGGTTGTATTCGTATCTACTTGAAAAAATTATATCAAATCATGGATAACATAATTACATTTTTCTTCATTCTGGGTTCTCTTTTTCCAGGCAGTGACTGTTTATCTGATGTTATGTATTTCTGTATCTCATGAGTGATATTGAAACCCGTCAATTCAGTGAATATCACACTTCAGGATATACGTTCTAAGAAGCAGTAAAACATAATTCCTTTTTATGTATTCGCCATTTTTAATATTAGTGGACTGGCCAGTGATACGTCATTCATAGTAATCTTAGAGATAATAAAAAGAGTTGATGAATACCTATCGCAAACACACTTATCACCACTAGTTTTAATTCAATATTAGATTTTTCCGTCGATTGACTGGATGCAAGTGCTCGGTCTCAGGTTGAGATGTCAGCTACTTGTGCAGGTGCTTCTACGATTTCTAGTTATGCAACTTGAAGTAGAATGGTGGTTGGTGACTACCTGTGACTACTTGTAAGTTTCGCGTTTCATGAGATTTTGGACTCGTCATCTGATTGCACCAGCCAAGTCTCTCGTATAGCTAAAACTCAAACATTTTGATACATATTTGGGGGTATTGGAGTTTGGAGATAGTCCCTTTTATTGAGCAGAGAACTGTCTTTGGTACTAACAGCTTTGGGGACAGTTATGTTAATAGTTTGTTTACTTTTCAATGCACGCTGCCAACCACTGTGATGTTTTTTTTCTTCTCAAATTTCGACTATGACACAACGCGATATGTAGGAGAGATTTTGAAAATACGCAGTTATAAAATTTGGAATTACTTGTACTCTCTGAGCTGGTTGGTTTAATTGCGAAGCCTTCGTCGTCCTTCTGGACAAAATCTTCAACGCAGTGTGTAGCATACAATTAAAATGATTTAAATTCTCCATTCAATTATAAATAATACGATTTGAAGACATTTGTGATTGATCAAAATAAAAATATAGTAGCAAATCCAAGCGAAATGTAAATTGATGGAAACTGGTATTTTTCAGTAGCCCATAATTGAAGCAGGTTGACTGGTTTCTGCGGATGGTTCTGTGTTTTTATAATAGAATAGGGGGAGGGGAGAAGACAGAAAACAGGAAAAGCCTGATAAACAAAGTTAGCTTATTAGTGTACAAATCAACTCCAAAAGGTTATAGTTCATAAGGTTTCTCGGTGGGCGAAAATCACTAGAATGGATGACTAAAGAATGTAGTCAAGATGGAGTTACCAATGGAGTGAGAGAGTGATTACACTTGCCTATTACTCTCTCCTATACGGACACACATCACAGTGTCAGAAGAATCTCCACGGCTCTGTGACTGTAGAGCAAACCAACTAGGTAAGCTATTAGATGGTTGGAGGCAATTGGCAGGAAGCCTTGCCTGACCTAGGCTTCGTGCTAGTTAGCACTCACCAGTCAGCAAGGCGTATCTGCAACCTTGAAGGAACTCATGTCCTTTCTGAGATTCTAACTTGCGTTATCCAGTGGTGCAGTGAGAGGCGTTCCCACTGGATTATTCGGGCTCGCGGTCGACTTCCTTTGCGACTGTAGTGGATACTTTGATTGGACACTAGTAACTAGTGTTATGCGTCTAGTCCTTTCTTCGGTGCAGACTGAATTCTGTCAGTCAGGTTTGCAATGTGGCCACCATCAATATCACTAAATCAATGTGCATCGTGGTGGCGAGCTACCTAGAATGGACAAAAGAACGGACGAGACGCACAACACTAGTTACTAGTTTCCAATCCAAGTAGGCAAGCTACTATTGTTCGAATAAGGGTGAAAGTTAAGAGGGGAACAATCTTTGATCTGCATATTTTAGTCATTCAGAGAAACAGTTTGTGTAACAGAATGATTTAAAAATCCCACTTGAACAGTCTACTAACAATATTACTACTTTCTTAGATATTCCAACTAACTTGATAGTTATTATCCTTTTCTCTTCCAGACTGTACATCATTAATCTGACGTTCGCATATCATCGCTTGACTGAATCCTCTAGTTTTAATGTTTCTCTTTATAATCGTATTAAGGTATTGACGTGTTGTTTCACGATATGATTTTGTTTGATTGGTTGAATGTCATTCTGACCTTGGACTGCTTGTGTAATTGTTTTCGGCGTGTGACTCTTGCTGATGGAGTTTTGTTCCACCTTGTTGAGAATGTTCTGTTTGCTTCTCCGATACTTCCTATGGGTTGAATTGTGAGCAACGCAAGGGAGGTTTGCTAATCTACACGTTAGTACTCTGAGATTGGATTCCCGAGTTCAAACTATAACACACATAGGTTCTGATTTCAGAAGCTTGGTAGAAGTAAAAGGCTGCACTTGGTAACACAGTTAGTTGTACATACTATGGAAGGAATGAAGGTCTTATTTAGATAGTAATAAATATAAAAAATCACTTCACTTGGATTGACTAACACATTTAAAGATATGATGATTTCATATCAATACACTGCCATGATTTGACATAAATGCTGAGTAATATTGTGGTGAAGGCTGTCTCCGAGCCAAAACTGGTAGACAGCAGTTTACGTCAATGTTTATTTCCCATACATTGACGATTCACCTGGGGTAATTCTAACTTTCGAATAATTTCGATGCACATTTTGTTACTCTAGGTGTTGTGAACAGATAGCGGACAGTGAGGAAACATGCATAAAATGGACCAACACAAACAAATTCGTAGGATTTGGACTTCGCCAGTGATATGTATATATATATCTGATTTCTCACAAACTGGAAGATATGCAAATGAAAAACAACAAGTTGGCGATAGAAGAAGCATCCAGAGAAGATACGACTTCAGGTGAACATAGACAAAACAGAAGAGATGAAGATTCCTGGTAAGCAGCAACGGCAACAGCAACTACAACAACTAAAACAACAAAGAACAATCAGCCAGCATGAATGGGAGAAATCTGAGAGAGGCAACTTCCTTCACCTACCTGTAACAACAGAAGACAAGGGCTGGCAACAGATCGTTGTATTACGGAAATCAACACGTATTTATATAAATTTCACATACATTATTATAGCCTAGTCGAGTAGACAAACGCAGTCTTCTGATTGGTTGTTTTCGAGCTCCTCGGAAAGTGGAGCCATCTATCTGCGAATCATATTTGCCTACGTTTAAGTTTGCTGTGATTGGTTGTGGAAACAGCCTTGTTCATATTTTCTCACGGCCCATATTAGTGACCTAGACATTGACGTAGATTAATGTCAACCAATCGGCTAGCAGCCTGCTCTCACCACACTCGACCCCCGTCAAATAGCTTCGTGCGCTGAAGTTTCGTCCTTCTGGGTGCTACATCCTTTAGTTGAGGATTGTTACTGACTGGCTTTTCCCACTGTACCCATCTTTGGAGCTGACTGGAGTTAACTCGATTCTGTTTATCACCTCTTCGGATGGTATATACTTGACCCCGTCTTTTTGTGATTGTGTACGGTCCTTCCCACTTTGGAAGGAGTTTGCGTGAATCCGGCCCACATCCAACTGTATATCTTTTGTCTCTACACCTTACTTGGTCCTCGACTGCAAAAGTAATGCACTGAGTCTTTATTTTCAGCTGAGACTTCGCGACATCACTCCGCTGCTTCTTCATCACATTCTTGACTGCTTCTTTCCGCTCTGCTTTTAATTTCGTCGTACTCCATTTTTGGTCAAGGGGCCAGGTCTCGTTGTGTATCGGTAATCGTGGTTTTCTACCATACATCAGTTGGAAGGGTGACTTCTTCATTGTGTGTGTCAGTAAAATCAGTGGAAGCTCCGTTTCCCAGTTCCCGCCCTTCGAGGCCAGCCACTCCTTCAGTGTACGGTTGTTTCTCTCCGTCAGGCCATTCGTTTGTGGATGATATGGAGTCGTTCTGATCCTCTTGATGCCCAGCTGTTCCAAACGGAAGTAATTGCTTCACTCTCGAAACAGGGACCTTGGTCTGTCAGTATCGTCTTTGGTACGCCGTGGTCTGCAACAATGTGTCTAACTACTGCATCTGTCACGGTTCTTGCACGTTGGTCTGGGATTGCTACGGCGTCTACCCATCGTGTCGCGTGTTCCGTAATCACCAAGAGGTACTGATTACCATTGGATGTCTGAGGAAATGGACCCATGACATCTACGGATCACAAGTCACCTATCGTGGTAACTGGAATCGACAATAATAATAATAATGATAATAGTCTTGATAGTTCTTAATGAAGATACCAATACCTACCAACAAACCGATATTTGAATATCAATGAGATGCTCACTGGCGACTGGCCCTATTCAGGTAGGTAGTTCCTACCTGGGGTTCCAGTGGGAAGTCGTGACCAGTAGGGTGCAGCAGGTCGGGTGTGAGGACAAATACTCGACGAGGACATTGGCTAGGTGTCGAGCTATGTCGTGAATTGGCAGAAGTTAGAACTCATGAGCCATTGGATCGGGTCCCAGTGGCTTACTGGTCTACGAGCTCACCTTGTAAACAGAAGGTCCTGGGTTAGAAGCCCGAGATGGTGGTGCGTAGTGGTAAAGATTCACAAACTAGGCTGACGAAACAGCTGTCTGATATTCCCAGGTTTTCCAATTGTTTCTCTAACCAATGTCAGCTCATGATGAAATCAACCGAATCCCTACAAACCAATACTTGAAAAAAATATCGTCAACTTGCTTCAAATTCTATATTACTTAATTTTAAATTAGTCGTTGTTTAGTATTTGAAAAACCTGAAGATATCAATAAAATGTTCGCTGCGTTGCTATTCTATCTCAGTTTTTGTCTTCATTAGGGAGCGCTGCATTGCTATAGAAACCTGTCACTTTGTAATACTAATGAAATGATCGAGTGACGTTTTGTATTATTGACGATGTCAGTTTCACTGAATTTGTGTTCACCTTCGGAATTCATCGCATTCCTTCTGGCTGTAGAACAAGAGATGAGTGAAAATTTCCAATAGGTAATATGTCTGCAGGATAAAGATTCTAAGCTAGTGAATGAAAAATTGATTAACTGATGCACGAAATATCCTATCAAATAGTTTAACATTCTATGAGTTAATGAAGTGTTGATCACATATTTTATGAAACTCATTGTAGTTTGATTGTGTTATCAGATGAGACTGAACAAAAATGAACGCATTTGATAAATTTTAGAGATTAAAACAAGAAGTTGTAGGAACCTTAAAATCGCCTATGCTGGTAGTAATTACGAAGTACTGAGGGACTGAAATATTTGCGTGAATATTAAGCGGAAATCTTTATAAATATTACTACATAGCAAGCAGTAAAAGGGATACTTAAAGTCAGTCGAGAGGTGTTCTATTTGACAGTGTTAGGCTTAGTTTAACTTACGATTAATGTCAGCGTTGAATAGAGTTATGGAATGAAAGACTAAATACTTCAAGAAATTGTGTCTTTTTCCTTAATTTCCGATCTCGAATTTCATTGTGTTTTAGTCTATGGCTTTTTATGAAGTTCGACATGGCTGACGGTAAATAAAAACAATATTGAAAGCTGTAAAGTTCTGATAATGCTTCAAGAACATGAACAAGTGATAATTGAACAAATGTGAAAGAGGAAAACATTCAAATACTTTCAGTGTGGTTTCTGATTACACAGGTATGTTATAGATTGAATGTGAGTGGGTATGTTTCAAACTTTTCCTATTCAGATAAATACTGGGAGACCTAATTGAGCACAAAAAATCAAGTTCCTAGAGGAACGCCCGATATCAATCGCTCTACAAGCTTAGTGGAATTGGTAGATACAATTTGAATAGGCTAGTCTAGGTACTTCATGTTTCAGTCGAGGAAACACCAGCGTTCGTGTAGAGAGTAAGACGTGTAATCTGCTGATATCACTATTTATTCGACGTTATTTGAACATTAATGCTGTTCATAACACTAATTCATTCATTCATTCATTATAACCTATATATGATTGTAGAGCCCGATGATGAAGAGGTTATCAAAAAGAGTACTCTTTGTCCATTAGTATCCATTCTTTCGAAAGTAAATATAAGTCATCGACTGCATTTCCTTAGAAACAAGAAGTTGAGCTGATATATTTATCGTGGTTTCCTCTGAGCTTAAGTGGTGTATCCTTCTAGCTGTGATATTGCTGTACAGTTTCTGACTATTAGATACAAAAAGTATGCAGTAAACGTCAGCGGAAATCCTGAACATAATTATAATAAAGTCGAAGTATTTCACTTTACAAATATACAATGTCAGATTATTTTCTTTCTCTTCATAACACTGTTCTGCTGTACTGAACACGAAATTTGTGATTAAATGTATGCTGCAACCGAGATTGACTCTTTGAATTTCCAGCGCAGGGAACCTACCTCTGACTGAAACTTCCTTGGAAAACGTGCAGTCACAGAACGCTCCAAAGATTGAAAAAATAAAGAAGATTGTCCGCACACCTGATATCTATGGTCGGCCTGCAAAATTCTGACTACCGATATCCATGCTGAAAATTCCATACTTCTACCAAAATTATGGTGTGGAATCAAGCTGTAGATAAAAAGTAAAAAATAAATAAAATAAAAATAAATATGGTCGTATTCAGTAATGATAACATCAACAACTCAACATTACTTCAACGGAGCAGTTAAGCAGCTATGCAGAACAAGTAACTGAAATCTATTATTATTTTTATAAGTATAAAACTTGGTCACTTTGGTAGAGTCTAACTCCATTATAGATAAGATTTTATCTTGATGAATCACAAGGTGTTATACAGTAGTATTGACTGATGTCCACGTTTCCAGCACACATTATTGCCACTCATAATCATATCAAGACACTAACCCAACTAGTCACCTCATTTATATACATGAATGAAATCTATGATTAGAAATTTGAATGAAATCTAATATAGGATGATGTACATTCAGAAATACTACTACTACTACTAATAATACTAATATGACTGTTATTGATCAATTGCAATCGGATGGGAAATAAGACGAAAGTTTTTATAGTCGGAATAAGTAACTTGTTGGAATGTTGTGATGTGCTTGAGTTGAAATAGAATTTTAAGATTATTTATTATCCTCTTCTGGTTCGACTGACCGGTGGTAATAATATCTTCCATATACCTCTGGCATCTGCATTGAGCCATTTCTATTGCATATGTTGTGTTGGGTTATGTTGGGTCGATGAACCAGGCAGGATTCAGTAATCCACCTCTGTCTCCACCTACTTATATTATTTATTAGTGCTTATTTCAATTCACGTACATCATAACATACTAACAAGTTACTTATTTATTTTACAATAAAAACAGTCGTCTTATTTTCCATCTGATTGTATTTGATCAATAACACTTATATTATTATTTCTCAATGTACATTATACCTCATGTTGATGTTTATTCAAATGTCTAATCATCAATTCCACACTTGCATATAAATGAAGTAAAAAATTGTGTGAGTGACTTGATATGATTATGAGCAGTCATAAATTGTGCTGGAAACTTGGTCATCATTAATATTACTGTGCAACTCTGTAACTGAAATCGACTGGAATATTCTCATCAAGGTGGGATCAATACTAAGTCCATAATAACCACACGCAAAACATTCCCGAACAAATCTAAAGGTCGGAATTACCATGACTCATCGTAAAACAACACAGTCACGAAAAGGATTTCCATCAGGCTATTTCACACATATATCAAAGGCTGCTCACTTCGCTAACTGAGAACAAACCAACAAGCAAGAGCCGATCACTCACCAAATGTCTAGGAGAGAGAGGAGATGGATTGTGCATATATTGAGTAGGCCATCGAATGACATCGCAAGCCATGCAATGCCTCCAGTGGATTCCCGTTAAGAAGCAACGAGTGGGTCGTCCTAGGAGTAGATCGTGTGAGGGAGAGATGAGAGAGTTTGGTCAACCGAGGACTCAGCTGAGGAGAATGGCAGAAAACAGAACAAAGTGAGGATGTGTTGTTGAAGCCAGATGTGCCACTCGTAACGCAAGGGAAGAAAAGTAATAATACGGAAATGTGAAAGTAGGTGCTGAAAAAGCATTTCTACAATTAATAGGACGGGAGCAATAGGATGAAGTATAGTCGTCTATTAATTTCTTAGTTTGAATCTGTCAACTTATAATAGGGTAGCAATATATATTGAATAAGATTTAGGAATGTATCATGCAGCAGTCATCATTCACTTTGAAATGAACATCTTTCATCAAAATTTATGCCCAACAGATAGAAAACTGACAAGCTGTTCCAGTGATAGTGTCTTGAACGAACAAAATGTTAATAAGATTTCAGAGTAACTGTTAGAGTTTTATATTTCAATCATTTTGCTTCGTCGGACTAATTATCAAAGTGTATGTATGGTCAACGAACTTAACTCGTATCCTAAAGGTGCTGGTTAAGAAATTTGGTGATATCATGGGCGTGTACCGCTCAAAAGATTCAAACTAATAAGAAACAGCTGTCCAGTAATGCATAGTTTTCACTGGTTCTCTAAATGATTTCAATCCCATTAATAACGAATCAGATCTCTGCAACCAAATACTTGTAGCATATATATATTTATATATTTCCTCTGTCTGCTTCCACGAAGAAAACAAGAAACGATATCACTTTTGAAGTCAGACGTGTATCGAGGATGAAGAACTGAAAAATCTTCGAGAAATCTTGTCGGAAAATAGTTTCGCACTCAGATTCATAAACATAAATCTGAAAAGAAAGAAAACATCTGATCAGATCCAGTTCGTCGTCGGAAAGATATTTCTGCCTAATCACGAATTTAAAATTGATACTGAGGCGAAAATTCCCCTCATAAGTACTTTCGAAGTCTCTTGGTAAAACATTCTTCTCCGACTACCTGCGATTAACATTCTCTTGTAAGCAACTACTTAGCCAGCAAGTGAAAGATAAGGTGTTGTACTGGGCCACTCATTCGCTCTTGTGAAGATAAACAAAACGCTCTCATGAACTCTGTTCAGATTGGCTTGCAAAGGGGAAAACAAGTGTGTATATAGTTCGGCTTAACAGAACATCTGATACACTGAGGGTATTTAACTCCACTTAAAAATTCCTTCAAAGTCAGACACGAGATCCAGTCAAACTTCCTAAACGGAGTGCGATCAAGGTGACTGGACATAGCTGAGACGCAAAAGATGCAGAAGTCCATGTCCACGCTCTGCATTCAAAAGAAATGCATTCAGGCTTTTTTTCTACCATGGCTATCATAGAAAGTCAGTTATCTAAACAGCGGTCATCCAATTACGTTTCCTATCTAATATTCATTTTCAGTTTTCATCTCACACTTCCCGTCTACTCATCCAGAAAAAACAACAGATTCAGCACAAAAATAATAAATTCCTCTTCTGTAAGTTCCTCATCATTGAATTTGTACTATTATATGGATTTCTCACATCGAAATTTTATCAATCAAGTGGTTATTTTAGTTAATCAGTTTTAGGCATAACGGTGGGGCGGGGCGGGGCGGGGCGAGGCAAATTAAGAAGTTAAAAGTCATCAAAACAGTTAACTCACTGATAGCATTTAGTTTCCAGATGAGGAGGGGTGAAAGTTATTCACGGAATTCAAGATAACTTAATTCTTAGGCGTTGGAAACAAGTTATTATGCAATCAAGCGATCTGTAAAGTAACGATGACTCCATTTTTGGTCCCTATTTGCACTAAAAGTCAATTTGATTAGTTAATTATAATCCTACCATGATCATATCTGATCTTTCTGTTTATTTTGTTACTAGAGCGTTTTAGTCTCTATTTGCAATCTTGTAAATTCGACCCCTTACTCGAAATAGTTCTGAAACTTTCTTATCCATTTACTATATATATATATGTATACAGCCTAGTTGATGACTTAATCAGAAAGAAACGTTTCCTCGCTGTTAACGTCTTTTTCATATTTTAACGAGTTTGACCACGAACTGATATCAGTTAGAGAACCATAGAAAACCGACACCAAAGTACTGGACACCTGTTTCATCCTGGTGTGGGAGTCAACAGCAGTACGCACCAACCCCGGAAGGGTTCGAAGCCAGGACCTTCCGGTTACAAGGCCTGCAAGCTCATATAACATTCAGCCACTGGGACCTGACCCCCAGTCGCCAGCGAATGAACTCTAACCACGTGATTTAGCGCGACTGGTACCAGTCAATGTCATCAGCGGGAAATCTATCCTCACAGTTGACTGGTTGAACCTCACTGGCCATGGCTTCTTACTAGAACTCCAGGAAACTCTCTTCTGTAGCAAGTCACTAGCAAGCATCAGATTCATTTTCTATAGTTGGTTTGTAAAGATGAAATATTATGTTTACGAGTTTGACCATGGTTATGATGCGATATCAGTTAGAGTACCACTGAAAACCGGAGTACTGGAGTACTAGACAGCTGTCTCGCCATCCTACTTCGGGAGTCATTGGCAGTACACATCCACCACCAAAGTTCGGACCCAGGACCTTCCAGCGACAAGACAAGTCGTCTCGTATACCATTCAGCCACTGGGACCCACCGATTCAGTATTTAATATTTCTTATGAAGTCTTCGTACTTGAAAATCGGTGTCTATATTGAGAGCAGTTTCATAGTCCCTCTCGTAAACTGTCACTGAATTAAAGCATCAAACTTCGATTGAATCTGTAATATACATCATAGACATTTATCTCTGTATACATAAATATATATATCAGATATATACATCACATCAAGTAAAATAATTTCCAATTTTTTCAGTATATATTCTGAAATCTTCTGTCCTGAAAAACATTCACACACTACACTAAAAATAACATATTATTTTGTACCTCTGTCATATCATAAAATATTGCATACATTCATAAGAAAACTAGTAAAGTAGATAATAGAACAATAAGATGAAAAAAGAGGATCCTATCACCTCATCCTCTAACATTTCCGCTCTACTGGGAGTTTGAAACATGTGGGATGTATTTGTGCTTCAGTGAATTTTAAAACATGCAGGTTCTTTATTTTCTCAGCTGAAAACATTTCACTTTATGTTGTGCTGTGTTTTACTCTTATTAAATTCATGATTAAATTTGAAAACTTAACATGTATTTCGAGTATTCAAGCTGATTGGACAGGCATGCAATCATGGTCATGTTAAATTTTAGGCACCACTAAACTACCAGTGGAGTGTGACCGCAGCAATGACCCTGAAGCACTCAATAAATGAGTTAGTGAAATCTGGTAAGTAATGGTGTCGTCAACAATGAAACATGCTCATGAAAGTGTTAGGTTATTGAATGTGATATCTGGGAAGTTTCAGCTTAGGTTTGGGAAAGGTTAAGTTATGGCTCAATCCAATCACAATTTAGGGTTAGGTTAATCTACTGAAGTTGACGTTAGGGTTGGTTTAAGCATATTTTCACTTTAGGGATCGGTTAAGGAAAGATTAGGGATGTTGTTGTTGTTGTTAAGGCTAGAAGGCATAAGAAATTACATGTATGGAATGTGGTTAAATTACTCTGTTGTTATAAGAATAAAACTTGTACATTGCAGTGGAGTATAATTCCATTGTGGGTAAAATTTATTCTGGTAAAGAATCACAGTGTTATACGGTAGTATTTACTCATCACGGCGTTCCGAGCACACTTTATTGCCCAGTATGTGCTACTGCACAACACATGAGACTTAATCAAAATAAATTTTACAGACAATGGAATTATACTCTGCTGGTACTCTAAGCTAAAACTGAGAGATATTTTTATCACATGTGAGGGGAAGGTATCCTCTGTTACACTTTTCTACAGTTTTTATGCATTTTTTTCTCATAAATATATGTATTCCATATACAAAAATGCCTCCTTCACATGATAGGTGCGCTCAAATTCAATCGCTGATTGGTAGTCAGTGGTGCTTAAAGTCTAACTTTTCCACAATTAAACATTAGTTGAATTTACAGAGATGCTGGTAAGTTTTATTCAGGTTCGATGTTTCAACACATCTTTTAGGCCAGAATTATACAGTATAATCGTTAAGCAAAAAGCATATCTTGGCGACTCGTTAGTGGAAGAAGCTAAATAGCTGCGTTTTCTTTTCAAAGAATTAATTCTGTTCATTGGTCCTCTGAAAATAACTTCATCACAAAAATGCTTATTTTGCTGCTGGTATGTGAATGGTTAACTTATCCTTTTTGTGAAAAATGATTTTGACAGGAAAGCCATAATATCTGAACTCCATGAAGTATATTTGGCTATGGAACTCACGTGTTAAGAAAAATTTAAAGGCCAAAGGACCTTATTAGACGTCGTACTGACAAGTAGACTAGACAATAGTATAATAAGGAATTTGCTTTAGAAAACTGCTTCTACTAGTCACTAAACACACATGATCATAGATTTACTCCTACTCGGTACAAAAGAAACTTGAAAAGGATTCTCAGCTGTTGACTGAATACAGCCAGTCTGAGTTCACCACTAAACGTATAGCGAAGGAAGAAGGGAAGAATTCTCCTGTATCTGTTGACAAGAAACCTCTACATACAAGACTACAATTCAGAGGTGATATTCCGAGGGAAGCAATACACAACAAATTTAGAAAATCACTTCAATGTGCGTCAAGTACCGGTAAGATGCTACTTATGTTTTACTCATAACCGGTTGTGATTTTCGAGAGGTGGTGGGGCAGAACTGAAAGTCGAAGTACTTAGACTAGCCAACTATAACTATACCTATTGATTCAACTGCCCCTTTGGAAGCAGTTTTATTGAGAATTCCTCCACGAGCATTAGGTATCGCGCCGGAGGATACCATAGTTTGTAGTGTGGTCAAATAATGGTGTGGTTAAAACCGTCAATAGTTCGACAACAGATCACCTAGTCCAGACAGGCAACCTAGCTAGCTAACTGGCATTGAAGAATCTTCCTCCATCATGTATCGGGAGTCGAATAGAATGCCGAAGACCTGTAGATGCTGAACGATAAACAGTGGAAGTCACTGCGATTCGCTTAAAACTACGTGAATTTCGAGTAGAGAAACGATAGATCCGGACGCTCATGCTACCCTGACCTGCTGTCTTACCCATAAAACATAATTTATTCATTTTTTTGTTAATTTCGCTGATATTCAGCTAATTTAGTGCTATATTATTGTATATCATCTCTCTATTACTGATAAATTTGAAATTGCATGTGTCTATGCTATTCATTCCATGTAATTTAAAATATTAATGTTGTTCAACACAATATTTCTTTTATTAGTATGATCATGTTACTGTAGAACCTGATGATGAATTCATCGAAAAGGATATTCTTTGTCGATTAAATTCGTCTTTTGCATTTTGAATGAGCATGTTCTTTGAGTTGCTGAGAACTTCTAAGATCAACTGCATTGGTTTTATATTTGAAGAGAATTCACTGCATTTTGGTTCATAGTTGAATCACGTTACGCACCGAATGCACCACAGATTAGATCCGGTTCGGAAGACAACTCATGTGATCGCTACTCAGAAATGAAGGAGACGTAGGTCTCATTGGATTTTCACTGACATGTGGGAGAAAGAGCAGAGAACCTAAGGTTTCTCGCTGTTTTTTAATTCATCCATCAAAACATTCAGAAGCGCAAAATGTGGAATTAGTGATATGAATAAATGCAGGGGGGTGCCTCTTTCCATCGTTCGGAAAGACAGTGATATAACATTGTCAGAATCGATTATTATCTTAGTAATGTACATGTCCAGAATGAAAATCTTCCTACCTGTAGCTACAAACCTCAGTTAACTGACTGGCGATTGGCGAAGACCGTAGGCATAACGTACCCTTCTTTTATTGAATTAGGTACTTATTCTGAAGTAGGACGCTAAAGTGAGAAAAATTTGAAACATTTACAGGTTTGAAAATAAGAACAGTTTACTTGCGCTAACGAGCAGAGCATTCAATCCTCAAACTTTTTGTTGTGAAAGTTTCAAGAAAACTATTTAACTGAATTTTAGATTTCCCGTCGATTGATTCCACCAAAGTTCTCGGTCTCAGGTTGACATGTCGATTCTTGTGCAGATGCTTCGACGATGTTCGGCATGTAATCAGAAGTTATCTGGTTGAAGGTTGACTAGCAGTGGAATCCCGGAAGCGAATTTCGTCCTACTTGGGACTCATCGGTGGTAATATCATCACTCACTGCGAAATGCACGTACATCCGGCTGACGAGTCCCGAATAAGACGAGATGCTCATCCTGGATTCCACTGCTAGTCACCAACCACCAAATAGTTTCAAGAAAAGCCTACATCTTGATTCGATTTACTACGTAGAAGTGCTGATAGCTTTCTAAGTATAGTTTTAATTTTCGACCAATAAAATGAATATTTTGCTTTGATCAACTGTCATCCTTATCAGTAATCAAATATTTAACTATGAGACATCCATAAAAAACACATTTTTAATTCTCCTTATTTCCATGCATTTGATGAAGCAGTCTCCTTCCCCGCTGAGGGAAGTATGTTCAACCACAGATGGGTTGCATTCGTATCTAATTGAAAAAAGTATATGAAATCTTGGATAACATAATTACATTTTTCTTCATTCTGGGTTCTCTTTTTCCAGGCAGTGACTGTTTATCTGATGTTATGTATTTCTGCATCTCATGAGTGATATTTAAACCCGTCAATTCAGTGAATATCACACTTCAGGATATACGTTCTAAGAAGCAGTAAAACATAATTCCTTTTTATGTATTCGCCATTTTTAATATTAGTGGACTGGCCAGTGATACGTCATTCATAGTAATCTTAGAGATAATTAAAAGAGTTGATGAATACCTATCGCAAACACACTTATCACCACTAGTTTTAATTCAATATTAGATTTTTCCGTCGATTGACTGGATGCAAGTGCTCGGTCTCAGGTTGAGATGTCAGCTACTTGTGCAGGTGCTTCTACGATTTCTAGTTATGCAACTTGAAGTAGAATGGTGGTTTGTGACTACCTGTGAAATCTAAGTTTCACGTTTCATCAGAATTCGTACTCGTCATCTTGTTGTAATATCCAAGTCTGTCGTATAGCTAAAACTCAAACATTTTGATACATATTTGGGGGTATTGGAGTTTGGAGATAGTCCCTTTTATTGAGCAGAGAACTGTCTTTGGTACTAACAGCTTTGGGGACAGTTATGTTAATAGTTTGTTTACTTTTCAATGCACGCTGCCAACCACTGTGATGTTTTTTTTCTTCTCAAATTTCGACTATGACACAACGCGATATGTAGGAAAGATTTTAAAATACGCAGTTATAAAATTTGGAATTACTTGTACTCTCTGAGCTGGTTGGTTTAATTGCGAAGCCTTCGTCGTCCTTCTGGACAACATCTTCAACGCAGTGTGTAGCATACAATTAAAATGATTTAAATTCTCCATTCAATTATAAATAATACGATTTGAAGACATTTGTGATTGATCAAAATAAAAATATAGTAGCAAATCCAAGCGAAATGTAAATTGATGGAAACTGTTATTTTTCAGTAGCCCATAAGTGAAGCAGGTTGACTGGTTTCTGCGGATGGTTCTGTGTTTTTATAATAGAATAGGGGGAGGGGAGAAGACAGAAAACAGGAAAAGCCTGATAAACAAAGTTAGCTTATTAGTGTACAAATCAACTCCAAAAGGCTATAGTTCATAAGGTTTCTTGGTGGGCGAAAATCACTAGAATGGATGACTAAAGAATGTAGTCAAGATGGAGTTACCAATGGAGTGAGAGAGTGATTACACTTGCCTATTACTCTCTCCTATACGGACACACATCACAGTATCAGAAGAATCTCCACGGCTCTGTGACTGTAGAGCAAACCAACTAGGTAAGCTATTAGATGGTTGGAGGCAATTGGCAGGAAGCCTTGCCTGACCTAGGCTTCGTGCTAGTTAGCACTCACCAGTCAGCAAGGCGTATCTGCAACCTTGAAGGAACTCATGTCCTTTCTGAGATTCTAACCCGCGTTATCCAGTGGTGCAGTGAGAGGCGTTCCCACTGGATTATTCGGGCTCGCGGTCGACTTCCTTTGCGACTGTAGTGGATACTTTGATTGGACACTAGTAACTAGTGTTATGCGTCTAGTCCTTTCTTTGGTGCAGACTGAATTCTGTCAGTCAGGTTTGCAATGTGGCCACCATCAATATCACCAAATCAATGTGCACCGTGATGGCGAGCTACCTAGAATGGACAAAAGAACGGACGAGACGCACAACACTAGTTACTAGTTTCCAATCCAAGTAGGCAAGCTACTATTGTTCGAATAAGGGTGAAAGTTAAGAGGGGAACAATCTTTGATCTGCATATTTTAGTCATTCAGAGAAACAGTTTGTGTAACAGAATGATTTAAAAATCCCACTTGAACAGTCTACTAACAATATTACTACTTGCTTAGATATTCCAACTAACCTGATAGTTATTATCCTTTACTCTTCCAGACTGCACATCATTAATCTGATGTTCGCATATCATCGCTTGACTGAATCCTCTAGTTTTAATGTTTCTCTTTATAATCGTATTAAGGTATTGACGTGTTGTTTCACGATATGATTTTGTTTGATTGGTTGAATGTCATTCTGACCTTGGACTGCTTGTGTAATTGTTTTTTCGGGTGACTCTTGCTGATGGAGTTTTGTTCCACCTTGTTGAGAATGTTCTGTTTGCTTCTCCGATACTTCCTATGGGTTGAATTGTGAGCAACTCAAGGGAGGTTTGCTAATCTACACGTTAGCCCTCTGAGATTGGTTTCCCGAGTTCAAACTATAACACACATAGGTTCTGATTTCAGAAGCTTGGTAGAAGTAAAAGGCTGCACTTGGTAACACAGTTAGTTGTACATACTATGGAAGAAATGAAGGTCTTATTTAGATAGTAATAAATATAAAAAATCACTTCACTTGGATTGACTAACACATTTAAAGATATGATGATTTCATATCAATACACTGCCATGATTTGACATAAATGCTGAGTAATATTGTGGTGAAGGCTGTCTCCGAGCCAAAACTGGTAGACAGCAGTTTACGTCAATGTTTATTTCCCATACATTGACGATTCACCTGGGGTAATTCTAACTTTCGAATAATTTCGATGCACATTTTGTTACTCTAGGTGTTGTGAACAGATAGCGGACAGTGAGGAAACATGCATAAAATGGACCAACACAAACAAATTTGTAGGATTTGGACCTCGCCAGTGATATGTATATATATATCTGATTTCCCACAAACTTGACGATATGCAAATGAAAAACAACAAGTTGGCGATAGAAGAAGCATCCAGAGAAGATACGACTTCAGGTGAACATAGACAAAACAGAAGAGATGAAGATTCCTGGTAAGCAGCAACGGCAACAGCAACTACAACAACTAAAACAACAAAGAACAATCAGCCAGCATGAATGGGAGAAATCTGAAAGAGGCAACCTCTTTCACCCACCTGTAACAACAGAAGACAAGGGCTGGCAGCAGATCGTTTTATTACGGAAATCAACACGTATTTATATAAATTTCACATACATTATTATAGCCTAGTCGAGTAGACAAACGCAGTCTTCTGATTGGTTGTTTTCGAGTTCCTCGGAAAGTGGAGCCATCTATCTGCGAATCATATTTGCCTACGTTTGAGTTTTCTGTGATTGGTTGTTGAAGCAGCCTTGTTCATATTTTCTCACGGCCCATATTAGTGACCTAGACATTGACGTAGGTTGTTGTCAACCATTCGGCTAGCAGCCTGCTCTAACCAGACTCGACCCCCGTCAAACAGCTTCGTGCGCAGACGTTCCGTCCTTCTGTGTGCTACATCCTCTAGTTGAGGATTGTTACTGACTGGCTTTCCCACTGTACCCATCTTTGGAGCTGACTGGAGTTAACTCGTTTCTGTTTATCACCTCTTCGGATGGTATATACTTGACCCCGTCTTTTTGTGATTGTGTATGGTCCTTCCCAATTTGGAAGGAGTTTGCGTGAATCTGGCCCACATCCAACTGTATATCTTTTGTCTCTACACTTACTTGGTCCTCGACTGTAAAGCTAATGCCCTGAGTCTTTCTTTTCAGCTGAGACTTCGCGACATCACCCTGCTGCTTCTTCATCACATTCTTGACTGCTTCTTTCCGCTCTGCTTTTAATTTCGTCGTACTCCATTTTTGGTAAAGGAGCCAGGTCTCGTTGTGTATCGGTAATCGTGGTTTTCTACCATACATCAGTTGGAAGGGTGACTTCTTCATTGTGTGTGTCAGTAAAATCGGTGGAAGCTCCGTTTCCCAGTTCCCGCCCTTCGAGGCCAGCCACTCCTTCAGTGTACGGTTGTTTCTCTCCGTTAGGCCATTCGTTTGTGGATGATATGGAGTCGTTCTGATCCTCTTGATGCCCAGCTGTTCCAAACGGGAAGTAATTGCTTCACTCTCGAAACAGGGACCTTGGTCTGTCAGTATTGTCTTTGGTACGCCGTGGTCTGCAACAATGTGTCTAACTACTGCATCTGTCACGGTTCTTGCACGTTGGTCTGGGATTGCTACGGCGTCTACCCATCGTGTCACGTGTTCCGTCATCACCAAGAGGTACTGATTACCATTGGATGTCTGAGGAAATGGACCCATGACATCTACGGATCACAAGTCACCTATCGTGGTAACTGGAATCGACTGAATCGGTGGTCGTATGCACCGGTCGCCTATCATCAGCTGGCACCGTGGACATCCAAGTACGTATCTTGCTACGTCTTCTCTCATACCTGGCCAGTACATGCTTTGTCTTAGGAGGTCGGTTGTTCTGGCCACGCGTGAATGCGCTAGCTGGTGACATTCTTATATCATGTCGTTGCGCGACGATTGAGGTATGACAGCAAGCCAGCTTCCGTCGTTCTCTCGCATTCACTCTTAGTCGATCCCTCTGTCTGAGTAGTGTGCTTAACTCCTCACTCGCCGTAGCTTGATCCACTTCTATTCCGTTGGTGATCACATGTATTACTGTATTCAGCGTATCCTCCAACCCTTGCCTGCGTGCAAGTCTTAGTGGGTCTTGTTCTACTGCATGCACTCCGTAAGCGTGTTCGGGCAACTCAGACTCGTCTTCTGGTCTCGATAACAAATCTGCCAAGACATTTTCACTTCCAGGAACGTGTCAGATCGTAAAATCGTATTCCTGAAGACGTAACATCCACCGTGACAATTTCCGCTGTTTGTCTCTCGCTGTCTTCAAAAACTGTAGCGGATTATGATCAGTTTCGATGTGGAACCGCCGGCCGAGTAAATAAGGTCTCCATTTGTCGACTGCCCATACCATTGCTAAACATTCTTTCTCTATCGTTGAATACTTTCTCTCTGAGTGTGTCAAAACCCGACTGGCATACTCAACAATTTCCTCACCCTGTCTTAGGACCGCACCTATAGCGTAGTCACTGGCATCTGTGCACACTGTGAACTGTCTTCCAGGTACGAGTAGTTTTAGCGTCATTTGTTGGTGGTCGAGCAGCTGTTTAATTCTGTTGAATGTCCTCTGCGATTCCTCCGACCAAACAAACTTTGGCTCACCTAGTAGCCTGTACAGAGATGCTGCCATCTCATTGAAGTTCTTCACGAAGCGACTATAAAACGCTGCTCTACCCAAGAATTGTCTCAGTTTTCTCTTTGAATTCGGGGCTGGAATCGTTTTAATCATCAAAATTTTCTCCGGTAGTGGTTTAATCTCACCATTTCCCACTTTATGTCCCAACAGAGTAACATTCTTTTTGGCTATCTGGGACTTGGTTTTGTTGACGCGTAGTCCAAACTCTTCGATGCGTCGCAGCACGGCTTCTACATGGTTGACGTGATCGTTTTCGTTTTGACTGTATATGACGAGATCATCACCATACACCTCCACGTTTTTCAAGTTCTTAAGTAATAGCGTCATCAGTCGTCTGAACGTAAACGGTGCGCCTGCTAGTCCAAACGGCATGCGTTTAAATCGATATTGTGTCTGACCCACGATGAAAGCCGTTTTATCTCTATCACCTTGTTTTATCGGTATCCGCCAGTATCCTGGGTGAAGATCGAGAACCGAAAACACATTCTCACCTTGTAGGCGATCTAAAGTTTCTACCACTGTTGGCATGGCACACGGTCTTAACTCTGTCATACTGTTTAACTGTCGAAAATCAACACAGAATCTATACTTTCCATTCGCTTTTTTACTAACAGCACTGGAGAGTTGTACGGGCTCTCAGCTTCCTCAATAATATCATCTTTTAACATCTCTTGCACTTGTCGCTCCACTTCGCCTTCCAGATGACATGCCATTCTTCGCGTTGTAAATGACCTTACTTTTGGATCACTTAACGGAATTTCATGGTTCACCTTATCGCAATAACCCTATGGGTCCCCATCTCCAGTGAACAGATGGTCGTATTTATTAATTAATTCTGTCATATTCTGTACTGTCTACAGCTTAACCGCCGCTATCTCGCTGTTCTCATACACGTTGATATGCCCGTATTTCGTGACCACAACTTTAGCTTGCGTGTCAATTATTGCACCAATCTCCCGCAGAAAATCCGCTCCTAATATCGTTCGCTGTAGTTCGGGTACAACAATGAAAGGAAACGTCACCTCTCAGCCGCCAACAACGACCGTACAGTTCGATCTACCCGTGATACGCAACACAAGCCGGCCCACTGTTTGTACTGTCAATGAACACGGACTAACACTCTTACATAAATTCTTATCTATTGACGACATGGCGACCCCTGTATCTATTAAACATACTACTTCTCGATCATTCACTCGCAAGGCCTCGAAGTCACGTAAGAAGCTCCGTATGTCTCCTTCTCCAAACCCAGCTGGCCACGGGATCTTCATTTTTTGGAGGCAGCGACACCAAATGTAACAACAGAAGACAAGGGCTGGCAACCGATCGTTGTATTACGGAAATCAACACGTATTTATATAAATTTCACATACATTATTATAGCCTAGTCGAGTAGACAAACGCAGTCTTCTGATTGGTTGTTTTCGAGTTCCTCGGAAAGTGGAGCCATCTATCTGCGAATCATATTTGCTTCGTTTAAGTTTTCTGTGATTGGTTGTTGAAGCAGCCTTGTTTATATTTTCTCACGGCCCATATTAGTGACCTAGACATTGACGTAGGTTGTTGTCAACCATTCGGCTAGCAGCCTGCTCTCACCACATACCTACCTACCTACCTACCTACCTACCTACCTACCTACCTGGGAAGATTTGTTTCAACTACAGGCGGACGGGATTGATGAGGATATCAAAGTGATGATCGTGAAAGCATGAAAAGCTTTCATTTCTCTCAATTCGGCGTACGCAGATCAACAGCACTGAGCATGAAAAATAAGATCCATATTTTCAACTCCAATGTGAAGTCAGTGCTACTTACTGAGCGGATCAGGAACTTGGCGCGTCACCAAGGGCACTTCGAACAAACTATGCATCTTCATCAACAGCTATTTCCACTCAATACCACTCACGATCAGATGGGCGGCCAGAAAGATCAGCAACAGGGATCTCTGGTAATGAGCGAACTAACACAGCAGGAACCAACTGTGCAACAAATAAGCAATAAGACATGGGGGTGGATTGTCCATACTCGGATAAAACCATCGTGTGACATCACAAGACAGACCATCGCTCGACTGCAACCTGAATGGAAAGTGGCAATTTGGTCGTCAGTGGCAGGGTGGGGGACATGGAGGAGGCTATGTGAAGAGGAGATGAGAGCATATGGACAGATGTTGAGCGAGGTGAAAACGTTGTCAGAGAACTGAACGCAATGGAGAAGTTCAGCTGAAGCCCTATGTTCCTCTAGGAACTAAAGGAAACAATAATAATAATAATGATAATATTCTTGATAGTTCTTAATGAAGAAACCAATACCAACCAACAAACCGATATTTAAATATCAATGAGATGCTCACTGGCGACTGGCCCTATTCAGGTAGGTAGTTCCTACCTGGGGTTCCAGTGGGAAGTCGTGACCAGTAGGGTGCAGCAGGTCGGGTGTGAGGACAAATACTCGACGAGGACATTGGCTAGGTGTCGAGCTATGTCGTGAATTGGGAGAAGTTAGAACTCATGAGCCATTGGATCGGGTCCCAGTGGCTTACTGGTCTACGAGCTCACCTTGTAAACAGAAGGTCCTCGGTTACAAGCCCGTGATAGAGGGGCGTACTGGTGAAGAGTCCCAAACTAGGCTGACGAAACAGCTGTCTAGTATTCCCAGGTTTTCCAATTGCTTCTCTAACCAATGTCAGCCCATGATGAAATCAACCAAAACCCTACAAACCAATACTTGACAAAAATATCGTCAACTTGCTTCAAATTCTATATTACTTAATTTTAAATATGTCGTTTTTTAGTATTTGAAAAACCTGAAGATATCAATAAAATGTTCGCTGCGTTGCTATTCTATCTCAGTTTTTGTCTTCATTAGGGAGCTCTGCATTGCTATAGAAACCTGTCACTTTGTAATACTAATGAAATGATCGAGTGACGTTTTGTATTATTGACGATGTCAGTTACACTGAATTTGTGTTCACCTTCGGAATTCAACGCATTCCTTCTGGCTGTAGAACAAGAGATGAGTGAAAATTTCCAATAGTTAATATGTCTGCAGGATAAAGATTCTAAGCTAGTGAATGAAAAATTGATTAACTGATGCACGAAATATCCTATCAAATAGTTTAACATTCTATGAGTTAATGAAGTATTGATCACATATTTTATGAAACTAATTGTAGTTTGATTGTGTTATCAGATGAAACTGAACAAAAATGAACGCATTTGATAAATTTTAGAGATTAAAACAAGAAGTTGTAGGAACCTTAAAATCGCCTATGCTGGTAGTAATTACGAAGTACTGAGGGACTGAAATATTTGCGTGAATATTAAGCGGAAATCTTTATAAATATTACTACATAGCAAGCAGTAAAAGGGATACTTAAAGTCAGTCGAGAGGTGTTCTATTTGACAGTGTTAGGCTTAGTTTAACTTACGATTAATGTCAGCGTTGAATAGAGTTATGGAATGAAAGACTAAATACTTCAAGAAATTGTGTCTTTTTCCTTAATTTCCGATCTCGAATTTCATTGTGTTTTAGTCTATGGCTTTTTATGAAGTTCCACATAGCTAACGGTAAATAAAAACAATATTAAAAGCTGTAAAGTTCTGATAATGCTTCAAGAACATGAACATGTGATAATTGAACAAATGTGAAAGAGGAAAACATTCAAATACTTTCAGTGTGGTTTCTGATTACACAGGTATGTTATAGATTGAATGTGAGTGGGTATGTTTCGATCTTTTCCTATTCAGATAAATACTGGGAGACCTAATTGAGCACAAACAATCACGTTGCTAGGGGAACGCCTGATATCAATCGCTCCACAAGCTAAGTGGAATTGGTAGATACAATTTGAATAGGCTAGTCTAGGTACTTCATGTTTCAGTCGAGGAATCACCAGCGTTCGTGTAGAGAGTGAGAGGTGTAATCTGCTGATATCACTATTTATTCGACGCTATTTGAACATTAATGCTGTTCATAACACTAATTCATTTGTTCATTCATTATAAGGTATATAGAACTGTAGAGCCCGATGATGAAGAGGTTATCGAAAAGAGTACTCTTTGTCCATTAGTATCCATTCTTTCGAAAGTAAATATAAGTCATCGACTGCATTTCCTTAGAAACAAGAAGTTGAGCTGATATATTTATCGTGGTTTCCTCTGAGCTTAAGTGGTGTATCCTTCTAGCTGTGATATTGCTGTACAGTTTCTGACTATTTGATACAAAAAGTATGCAGTAAACGTCAGCGGAAATCCTGAACATAATTATAATAAAGTCGAAGTATTTCACTTTACAAATATACAATGTCAGATTATTTTCTTTCTCTTCATAACACTGTTCTGCTGTACTGAACACGAAATTTGTGATTAAATGTATGCTGCAACCGAGATGGACTCTTTGAATTTTCAGCGCAGGGAACCTACCTCTGACTGAAACTTCCTTGGAAAACGTGCAGTCACAGAACGCTCCAAAGATTGAAAAAATAAAGAAGATTGTCCGCTCACCCGATATCTATGGTCGGCCTGCAAAATTCTGACTACCGATATCCATGCTGAAAATTCCATACTTCTACCAAAATTATGGTGTGGAATCAAGCTGTAGATAAAAAGTAAAAAATAAATAAAATAAAAATAAATATGGTCGTATTCAGTAATGATAACATCAACAACTCAACATTACTTCAACGGAGCAGTTAAGCAGCTGTGCAGAACAAGTAACTGAAATCAATTATTATTTTTATAAGTATAAAACTTGGTCACTTTGGTAGAGTCTAACTCCATTATAGATAAGATTTTATCTTGATGAATCACAAGGTGTTATACAGTAGTATTGACTGATGTCCACGTTTCCAGCACAAATTATTGCCACTCATAATCATATCAAGACACTAACCCAACTAGTCACCTCATTTATATACATGAATGAAATCTATGATTAGAAATTTGAATGAAATCTAATATAGGATGATTTACATTCAGAAAAAATAATACTAATATGAGTGTTATTGATCAATTACAATCGGATGGGAAATAAGACGAGTGTTTATATAGTCATAATAAGTAACTTGTTGGAATGTTGTGATGTGCTTGAGTTGAAATAGAATTTTAAGATTATTCATTATCCTCTTCTGGTTTGACTGACTGGTCGTAATAATATCTTCCATATACCTCTGGCATCTGCATTGAGCCATTTCTATTGCATATGTTGTGTTGGGTTATGTTGGGTCGATGAACCAGGCAGGATTCAGTAATCCACCTCTGTCTCCACCTACTTATATTATTTATTAGTACTTATTTCAATTCACGTACATCGTAACATACTAACAAGTTACTTATTTATTTTACAATAAAAACAGTCGTCTTATTTTCCATCTGATTGTATTTGATCAATAACACTTATATTATTATTTCTCAATGTACATTATACCTCATGTTGATGTTTATTCAAATGTCTAATCATCAATTCCACACTTGCATATAAATGAAGTAAAAAATTGTGTGAGTGACTTGATATGATTATGAGCAGTCATAAATTGTGCTGGAAACTTGGTCATCATTAATTTTACTGTGCAACTCAGTAACTGAAATCGACTGGAATATTCTCATCAAGGTCGGATCAACACTTTGTCCACAAGAACCACACGGAAACCATTCCCGAACAAAGTTGAAGCTCGTAATGACCATCACCCATCGTAAAACAACACAGTATAAATGTTTTGCATAACACTTTCAAAAGAACTACTACATGAGAGAATAATAAGGAACAGAGACATATCATTAGGATTAAGTCAGTAGGTGATATCCAAATCTCAGAATAATCATATACGATCTACCATCAAAAAGGGATAATATAATTACGAATTTAGTTGAAATATTCAAACATGTTTCAATACTGTAATTAGATTGTCGAGGAAGGATTTTCCAAACAGTTATTCTGTTACGATGTAATCCTTACTTAAAACTATTTCTCATCTTTATATTTCAGGAATATTAATTCGAAATTATTTCCCAATTTTTATCCTGGAGTGCTAAATCTAAACTTTCATTGGCTCATTTCATTGGCGATGATTGGGAGATATCACGGGAATCACAGCAACAACAACCAGCACTAATCACCATCAACGGGAGAGATATGAGTGAGGTTGCCTTCTTCACTTATCTGGCCAGGAAGCATCGTTTCAACTACAAGTGAACGAACGGATGAAAATGTCGAATTCAGAGTCGGAAAGGCGAGACACGCCGGCCTTCATCAACCTGAGACAAGTTTGGAAATCTTCCACACTCGGCCAAAGAAACAACATTCGCATTTCATGCACGAGTGTCACAAACTTGCAGTGCGTGTCAGTCACGAAAAGGATTTCCAACAGGCTATTTCACACCTATATCAACAGCTGCCCACTTCGCTAACTGAGAACAAACCAACAAGCAAGAGCCGATCACTCAAATAAATGTCTAGGAGAGAGTGGAGATGGATTGTGCATATATTGAGTAGGCCACTGAATGATATCGCAAGCCATGCAATGCCTCCAGTGGATTCCCGTTAAGAAGCAACGAGTGGGTCGTCCTAGGAGTAGATCGTGTGAGGGAGAGATGAGAGAGTTTTGTCAACCGAGGACCCAGCTGGAGAGAATGGCAGAAAACAGAACAAAGTGAGGATGTGTTGTTGAAGCCAGATGTGCCACTCGTAACGCAAGGGAAGAAAAGTAATAATACGGAAATGTGAAAGTAGGTGCTGAGAAAGCATTTCTACAATTAATAGAACGGGAGCAATAGGATGAAGTATAGTCGTCTATTAATTTCTTAGTTTGAATCTGTCAACTTATAATAGGGTAGCAACATATTTTGAATAAGATTTAGGAATGTATCATGCAGCAGTCATCATTCACTTTGAAATGAACATCTTTCATCAAAATTTATGCCCAACAGATAGAAAACTGACAAGCTGTTCCAGTGATAGTGTCTTGAACGAACAAAATGTTAATAAGATTTCAGAGTAACTGTTAGAGTTTTATATTTCAATCATTTTGCTTCGTCGGACTAATTATCAAAGTGTATGTATGGTCAACGAACTTAACTCGTATCCTAAAGGTGCTGGTTAAGAAATTTGGTGATATCATGGGCGTGTACCGCTCAAAAGATTCAAACTAATAAGAAACAGCTGTCCAGTAATGCATAGTTTTCACTGGTTCTCTAAATGATTTCAATCCCATTAATAACGAATCAGATCTCTGCAACCAAATACTTGTAGCATATATATATTTATATATTTCCTCTGTCTGCTTCCACGAAGAAAACAAGAAACGATATCACTTTTGAAGTCAGACGTGTATCGAGGAAGAAGAACTGAAAAATCTTCGAGAAATCTTGTCGGAAAATAGTTTCGCACTCAGATTCATAAACATAAATCTGAAAAGAAAGAAAACATCTGATCAGATCCAGTTCGTCGTCGGAAAGATATTTCTGCCTAATCACGAATTTAAAATTGATACTGAGGCGAAAATTCCCCTCATAAGTACTTTCGAAGTCTCTTGGTAAAACATTCTTCTCCGACTACCTGCGATTAACATTCTCTTGTAAGCAACTACTTAGCCAGCAAGTGAAAGATAAGGTGTTGTAGTGGGTCACTCATTCGATCTTGTGAAGATAAACAAAACGCTCTCATGAACTCTGTTCAGATTGGCTTGCAAAGGGGAACACAAGTGTGTACATAGTTCGGCTTAACAGAACATCTGATACACTGAGGGTATTTAACTCCACTTAAAAATTCCTTCAAAGTCAGACACGAGATCCAGTCAAACTTCCTAAACGGAGTGCGATCAAGGTGACTGGACATAGCTGAGACGCAAAAGATGCAGAAGTCCATGTCCACGCTCTGCATTCAAAAGAAATGCATTCAGGCTTTTTTTCTACCATGGCTATCATAGAAAGTCAGTTATCTAAACAGCGGTCATCCAATTACGTTTCCTATCTAATATTCATTTTCAATTTTCATCGCACATTTCCCGTCTACTCATCTAGAAAAAACAACAGATTCAGCACAAAAATAATAAATTCCTCTTCTGTAAGTTCCTCATCATTGAATTTGTACTATTATATGGATTTCTCACATCGAAATTTTATCAATCAAGTGGTTATTTTAGTTAATCAGTTTTAGGCATAACGGTGGGGCGGGGCGAGGCAAATTAAGAAGGTAAAAGTCATCAAAACAGTTAACTAACTGATAGCTTTTAGTTTCCAGATGAAAGAGGGGTGAAAATTATTCACGGAATTCAAGATAACTTAATTCTTAGGCGTTGGAAACAAGTTATTATGCAATCAAGCGATCTGTAAAGTAACGATGACTCCATTTTTGGTCCCTATTTGCACTAATAGTCAATTTGATTAGTTAATTATAATCCTGCGATGTTCATATCTGATCTTTCTGTTTATTTTGTTACTAGAACGTTTTAGTCTCTATTTGCAATCTTGTAAATTCGACCCCTTACTCGAAATAGTTCTGAAACTTTCTTATCCATTTACTATATATATATATATGTATACAGCCTAGTTGATGACTTAATCAGAAAGAAACGTTTCTTCGCTGTTAACGTCTTTTTCATATTTTAACGAGTTTGACCACGAACTGATATCAGTTAGTGAACCATAGAAAACCAACACCAAAGTACTGGACAGCTGTTTCATCCTGGTGTGGGAGTCAACAGCAGTACGCACCAACCCCGGAAGGGTTCGAAGCCAGGACCTTCCGGTTACAATGCCTGCAAGCTGGTATAACATTCAGCCACTGGGACCCACCGATTCAATATTTGATATTTCTTATGAAGTCTTCGTACTTGAAAATCGGTGTCTATATTGAGAGCAGTTTCATAGTCCTTCTTGTAAACTGTCACTGAATTAAAGCATCAAACTTCGATTGTATCTGTAATATACATCATAGACATTTATCTCTGTATACATAAATATATATATCAGATATATACATCACATCAAGTAAAATATTTTCCAATTTTTTCAGTATATATTCTGAAATCTTCTGTCCTGAAAAACATTCACACACTACACTAGAAATAACATATTATTTTGTACCTTTGTTATATTATAAAAAATTGCATACATTCATAAGAAAACTAGTAAAGTAGATAATAGAACAATAAGATGAAAAAAAGAGGATCCTATCACCTCATCCTCTAACATTTCCGCTCTACTGGGAGTTTGAAACATGTGGGATGTATTTGTGCTTCAGTGAATTTTAAAACATGCAGGTTCTTTATTTTCTCAGCTGAAAACATTTCACTTTATGTTGTGCTGTGTTTTACTCTTATTAAATTCATGATTAAATTTCAAAACTTAACATGTATTTCGAGTATTCAAGCTGATTGGACAGGCATGCAATCATGGTCAGGTTAAATTTTAGGCACCACTAAACTACCAGTGGAGTGTGTTCGCAGCAATGAACTTGAAGCACTCAATAAATGAGTTAGTGAAATCTGGTAAGTAATGGTGTCGTCAACAATGAAACATGCTCATGAAAGTGTTAGGTTATTGGATGTGATATCTGGGAAGTTTCAAGTTATGTTTGGAAAAGGTTAAGTTATGGCTCAATACAAGCACAATTTAGAGTGAGGTTAATCCACTGAAGTTGACGTAAGGGTTGGTTTAAGCATATTTTCACTTTAGGGATCGGTTAAGGAAAGATTAGGGATGTTGTTGTTGTTGTTAAGGCTAGAAGGCATAAGAAATTACATGTATGCAATGTGATTAAATTACTCTGTTGTTATAAGAATAAAACTTGTACATTGCAGTGGAGTATAATTCCATTGTGGGTAAAATTTATTCTGATAAAGTTTCACAGTGTTAAACAGTAGTATTTACTCATCACGGCGTTTCGAGCACACTTTATTGCCCAGTATGTGCTACTGCACAACACATGAGACTTAATCAAAATAAATTTTACAGACAATGGAATTATACTCTGCTGGTACTCTAAGCTAAAACTGAGAGATATTTTTATCACATGTGAGGGGAAGGTATCCTCTGTTACACTTTTCTACAGTTTTTATGCATTTTTTTCTCATAAATATATGTATTCCATATACAAAAATGCCTCCTTCACATGATAGGTGCGCTCAAATTCAATCGCTGATTGGTAGTCAGTGGTGCTTAAAGTCTAACTTTTCCACAATTAAACATTAGTTGAATTTACAGAGATGCTGGTAAGTTTTATTCAGGTTCGATGTTTCAACACATCTTTTAGGCCAGAATTATACAGGATAATCGTTAAGCAAAAAGCATATCTTGGCGACTCGTTAGTGGAAGAAGCTAAATAGCTGCGTTTTCTTTTCAAAGAATTAATTCTGTTTATCGGTCCTCTGAAAATAACTTCATCACAAAAATGCTTACTTTGTTGCTTGTATGTGAATGGTTGACTTATCCTTTTTGTGAAAAGTGATTAAGACAGGAAAGCCATAATATCTGAACTTCATGAAATATATTTGGCTATGAAACTCACATGTTAAGAAGAATCCAAAGACCAAATTACCTTTTTAGACGTCTTACTGACAAGGAGACCAGACGATAGTATAATATGGAATCTGTTTTAGGAAACTACTTTTACCGATAACTCACACTTATTTTCTTAGATTTGTTCCTTCTCAGTACAAAAGAAACTTGATAAAGCTCCTCAGCTGTTGACTGAATACAGCCAGTCTGAGTTCACCACTAAACATATGGTCAAGAAAGAAGGGAAGAATTCTCCTGTATCTGTTAACAAGACACCTCTATACAAGTGACTACAATTCAGAGTTGATATACCAAGTGAAGTGATAACCAACAACTTTAGGAAATGGGTTTAATGAGCGTTTAGTATCGGCAAGCTGTGACTTATATTTTTCACACAACCGGCTGTGTTTCGTTAAGTACTTAGGCTAGTCTACTCGAATTTTACCTGTTAATTCCACTGTTCCTTTGGAAACAGTTTTATTTGGAATTCCTCCAACGGCATTATGTTTCGTGCTGGAAGATACCCTACCGACCGGTGTGGTTAGACAGAGGTGTAGTTAAAACCATCAGCCGACCTATACTGGATCAGCTCATTCAAACAGACAACAAAGCTAGCTAGGATTGAAGAATCTTTCTCCAAAATATATAGGGTGTCGAATAGAATGCCGAAGACCTGTAGATACTGAAGACTAAACAATAGCGGCCATTGCAATTTGCTTAAAACTACGAGAAATTTGAGTGAAAAATCAGCAGATCCAGCCACCGTTGCAGGCCTGACCTGCAGTCAAACCCATAAAACATAAATTCTTTATCTTTTTTTCCTAGTTTAGCTGGTACTGTAGCTACGCTAATGCTATATTATTGCATTTTATCTCTCTTTTACCAATACTTTCAAAATTTAGTGTATCTATGCTATCGACCTAATGTAATGTCAATTATAATGTTGTTAATAACAATATTTCTTTTATTAGTATGATCATGTTACTTTAGAACCTTCAATTTGAAGTATGCGCTGAAGATGTCGCCTAGTAGGGTAATGAAAGTTTCGCAAATTAACAATCCAGCTGAGAGAACACAACCACATCAAAATTACACAAAGGGTAATGTGATTTTGAACTTAACCTCAAATATTATCCTTATAATCACCTTGGGCTCCACGTGGGATATAGCGGTTAAAGCGGCAGTCCTCTTTACTGCCTCCACGATGGCCCATAGCCTTTCATCTCCCCTAAAATGATGTCCTCCACGTCGTTCTTGGAACCATGGCCAACTTGTCTTTTACCATTCAGGTACCATTTGAGGACTGGCCTGTCGCGCGATGTCATTTGATGAAAAAAAGCATTTGTTAGACCAATCTTCATTTTCCCCGTCATATGTCTTGGAGCATATATTCTTGGTTGGTTTGTTCCTAGAGTTTCCTGTTGCCGATTCCTTGTGAATGGCTGTCTGATCTTCGTTATGGAGCCAACGAAGGCAACTTTTAATAACACTCTGCCGTTGTCTGCTGTAAATACTTTCCTTGACGCGGGGAATCTTATTTCTGATCCATGTAGAGGGGTTGAATGATTTAAGATTGACGCGAAAGATCCAAATTTCGTCGTTCATTTTGAGTGCAGCTGACTTCCAAATTGATCTCAGAGAGATGAATGTCTGGTTCGACTTCGCGACACCGGATTTGATGTCTTAATCTATGCTATCGCCTGCAGTTGAAATAATGTTGGCTGTATGGTAACAGAAAACGACCTTTTTCAAATCGCTTCCGTTGACAATGATTGGAGTTTATTGTTGACAGTTAGTTATTTTCATTCCCTCCATCTTCCTTATGCTCACATGATATTATGTCTCTCCTGCCTAGCTCTTTCGCCAGCTTTTTGGCTTTCACTGATAATTCTTCATATTTATTTGACATGCCGAAGCAGAAAATTTGGAAGTAGTGATATGATTAAATGCATGGTGATGTTTTTTTCTATCTTTCGAAAAGACAGTGGTATAACATTGTAAATATCGATTAATATCTGATTTTTATATGTCTAGCTAGATTGTATATCTTCCTACTTGTAGCTGCAAACCTCAGTTTACTTACTGCCGGTTGGTGAAGACCCTAGGTATAACGTACCCTTCTTTTAATCAGCTAGATACTTATTCACAAGTAGGACGTTAAAGTGAGAAAAATATGGAACAGTTTTACAAGTTTGAAAATAAGAACATTTTACTTACGCTAGTGAGCAGAACAATAAATCTTCAAACTTTTTTTTTATTGTAACAGCTTCAACAAAATTATTTAATTCACAATTTAAGATTTGCCTATCAGTTGACTGGACCAAAGAGCTCGGTATCAGGTTGGCATGTCAGCTTCTTGTGCAGATGCTTCGATGATGTCTCGGGATGAAATTAGAAGTTAATTGGTGGATGGTGACTAGGACTGGAATCCTATCGTCGTATTTGAGACTCGTCGGTGGGAAAATCATCACTCACTGCTGATTGCAGGTACATCGGGATGACGAGTCCCAAATAGGACGAACTGCGCATCTTGGGTTCCACTGCTAGTCATTTACCACCAAATAGTTTCAAGAAATGCCTACATAGAACTACTGATAGCTATTTAAGTGTAGTCTTAATTTTCGACGAATAAAATGAATATTTTGCTTTGATCAACTGTCATCCTTATCAGTAATCAAATGTTTGATTATGATACATCCATAGAAAAACATATCTTTAATTTTCCTTACTTCCATGCATTTGATGAAATAGTATCCTTCCCCGCTGAGGGAAGTATGTTCAACCACAGATGGGTTGCATTCGTATCTAATTGAAAAAAAGTATATCAAATCATGGACAACATAATTACATTTTTCTTCATTCTGGGTTCTCTTTTTCCAGGCAGTGACTGTTTATCTGATGTTATGTATTTCTGTATCTCATGAGTGATATTTGAACCCGTCAATTCAGTGAATATCACACTTCAGGATATACGTTCTAAGAAGCAGTAAAACATAATTCCGTTTTATGTATTCGCCTTTTTTATTATAAGTGGACTGGCCAGTGATACGTCATTCATAGTAATCTTAGAGATAATTAAAAGAGTTGATGAATACCTATCGCAAACACACTTATCACCACTAGTTTTAATTCTATTTTAGATTTTTCCGTCGATCGACTGGATGCAAGTGCTCGGTCTCAGGTTGATATGTCAGCTACTTGTGCAGGTGCTCCTACGATTTCTGGTTGTGCAACTTGAAGTAGAATGGTGATTTGTGACTACCTGTGACTACATGTGAGTTTCGCGTTTCATGAGATTTTGGACTCGTCATCTGATTGCACCAGCCAAATCTCTCGTATAGCTAAAACTCAAGTACTTTGATACATATTTGGGGGTATTGGAGTTTGGAGATAGTCCCTTTTATTGAGCAGAGAACTGTCTTTGGTACTAACAGCTTTGGGGACGGTTATGTTAATAGTTTCTTTACTTTTTAGTGCACGCTGCCAACCACTGTGATGTTTTTTTTCTTCTCAAATTTCGACTATGACACAACGCGATATGTAGGAAAGATTTTAAAATACGCAGTTATAAATTTAGAATTACTTGTGCTCTGTCATCTGGTTGGTTTAATTGCGAAGCCTTCGTCATCCTTCTAGTCATCATCTTCAGCGCAGTGTTTAGCATAAAATGAAATGCTTTAAATTTTCCATTCAGTTATAAATAATACAATTTGAAGACATTTGTGGTTGATTAAAAGAAAAATATAAGAGCAAATTCTAGCAAAATGTAAAAACATTGATGGAAGCTGGTATTTTTTAGGTAATCTATAATTGACGCAGGTCACCTGGTTTCTGTGGATGGTTATATGCTTTCATAATAGGATAGGAAGGAGAAGACAGAAAACAGAAAAAACGTGATAAACAAAGTTAGCTTATAAGTGCACAAATCAACCCAAAAAGGTTATAGTTCGTAAGAGTGAAAGATACCTTAGTAGGCGGAAATCACTGGGATGGATGACTAAAGAATGTAGTCAAAATGCAGTTTGGCTTATTAATATTTACAAGATATCATTTACACGGATCTCTTTAATTATGAGATTAGTCAACATTAACATTAATTGACAATTATTATTATTTATTATTTTTCTTTTAATCCCTAGAGGAACATAGGGCTTCGGCCACGCGTCTCCATTGCGTTCGTTTCTCTGCCAACGTTTTCACCTGGCTCCAAGTCTGCCCACATGCTTTCATCTCCTCTTCACATGACCTCCTCCAAGTCACCTTTGGACGACCAACTCGCTGCTTCCCTTTCGGGTTCAACTCGAAAGATGACCTGTCTAGTGATGTCACTTGATGGTTTGCTTCCTCAGATTATGGCCAATCCATCTCCATTTCTTCCTGCCTGTTTGTTTCAAAAACGGTTCCTGCTGAGTTGGTTCGCTCCCAGAGATCCCAGTTGCTGATCTTTTCTGGCCATCTGATCTTGAGTGGTATTCAGCGAAGACAACTGTTAATGAAGGTCTGAAGTTTGTTTGAGATGCTCTTTATGACGCGCCAACTCTCTGATCTGTGTGGTAAGTAGCACTGACTTCACATTGGAGTTGAAGATTCGGATCTTATTTTTGATGCTGAGTGCTGTTGACCTCCATACAGACTTAAGTGTAATGATATCTTGTCTTGCTTTCTCGATCCTCTCTTCTTTGATATCCTCGTCAGTTCCATCCGCCTGTAGTTGAAACGATGCTTCCCAGGTAGGTAAAAGAGGCTGTTTCTTTTACGTTCTTCTCATTTATTCTCATTGTTGTATGTTGTTCTTGGCCAGGAATCTTCATCACCCACCTATGTTTTCTCTATGTTCACCTGGAGGAGGTCTTATCTTTGATGCTTCGTCTACTAACTTGTTGTTTTTCACTTGCATATCTTCCAGTTTGTGGGAAATAAGACATATATCATCGGGGAAGTTCAGATCCTCCAAGTTCTTTATTTTGTGGGTCCATCTTATGCCTGTTTCCTCGTTGCCCGTTGACAATATGTACCAATAACTTTTGTGAAGTCAATTAGTAAGCCACTGGTCTGACTCTTCCACTTACCAAAGACGAGCTATGCTTACTATGACCAACAAACAATACAGCTTCAAAAGAATATTTACAGCTCTGTGACTGTAAAACAACGAGACTATGCAAGCTGTGCTTGTACGAATAAGGGTGACAGTTAAGAGGAGAACATTTTTTGATCTACGTATCTCAGTAATTCAAAGAAACAGTTTGTGTAACAGAAAAATTGACAAATCTCTCTTGAACAATCTATTTACTATATTTCTATTTATTTAGATATTCCAACTAACTATGTAGTTATTATTCTTTCCTCTCCTACACAGTACATCATTGACTTGACTTTTGCGAATCATTGCTCAACTTAATCCTCTAGTTTTAATGTCTCTCTTTATGATTGTGATATGGTATTCATGGTGTATTGTTCCACACTGCGATTTTGTTTGATTGATTAAAGGTCATTCTCACCATGGACTGCTTGTGTAATTGCTTTTGGTGGGCGGTTCTTGCTGATGCAGTTTGATTCCACCTTGTCGGGAATATTCTGTTTGCTTCTCAGGTATTTCCTAAGGGTTGAATTGTGAGTAAATCAAGGATGTTTTGCTCATTCACACGTTAGAACACCAAGATTGGCTTCCTGAGTTCAAACAATAACATATATAGGTTCTGGCTTCAGAAGCTTGATAGAACTAAAAGGCTGCACTCGGTAAAACAGTTAGTTACACACGCTATGGGAGAAACGAAGGTCATACTTAGATAGCAACAGATATCCCCCAAAAAATCACTTTACGTGGAGTGGGTAACAAATCTAAAGCTGTGATAATTTCATATAAATACACTGCTATGACTTTGGCTTAAAATGCTGAGTAACATTGTGGTGAAGGCTGTCTCCTAGCTAAAATTAGCGGACATCAATTAACGTCAATGTTTACTTCCCTTATCTTAGTCATGAGAAAAAAAACAAGAAAAAAGACTTTGCGTGGGTGGATATGAATAACAGATATATGGCCCCTGACCTTCAAAGAAACGACCACAAAGAGATGACAGAATAACTTCAAGTGAGGAAACGGCCAATCAGAAGACTCTATTTCTCTGCTAAAATAATGAATAATAATGTACCTAAAAATCTATAAATATCCGTTGATATTCTCAATAAACTGATATGAAATACGTTCGTAATCACACAAATTTCAGAGTCTTTACACGACACTGCGTCAGTAATGAATCCAATATAATGGGAGGTGAAAAATGCTTTGTCGATACGACATATGTTTAGGGGCTTACACTGTCTGCCTTCGAAAAGCAGCTAGCTTCGTTTTGGATGACAACCCCTGGTGATGTATTCCTTCAAGCAAATGTACCACATGGTTGCGTTATCTAAAGTTAATTGACACAAGTTCTAATTCATCGGATATCGAGTTAGATACCAGAGGAAATAATAGTCTACGAGTTCATCTTGGATCGGGTCCCAGTGGCTTAATGGTATACGAGCTCGCCTTGTAACCGGAAGGTCCTGGGTTCGAATCCCGGTGGATGCGTACTGCTGAAGAGTCCCAAACTAGGCTGACGAAACAGCTGTCCAGTATTCCCAGGTTTTCCAATGGTTCTCTAACTAATGTCAGCTCATGATGAAATCCTGAAACTAATCAAATCCCTACAAACCAACACTTGAATACAAATAAGATGCTCACTGGCGACTGGCCCTATTCAGGTAGGTAGTTACCTGGGTTCCAGTGGGAAGTCGTGACCAGTAGGGTGCAGCAGGTCGGGTGTGAGGACAAATACTCGCCGAAGACATTGGCTAGCGGTCGCGCTATATCGTGAATTGGCAGAAGTTAGAATTCAAGGACCATTGGATCGGGTCCCAGTGGCTTAATGGTCTACGAGCTCGCCTTGTAATCGGAAGGTCCTGGGTTCGAATCCCGGTGGGTGCGTACTGCTGAAGAGTCCCAAACTAGGCTGACGAAACAGCTGTCCAGTATTCCCAGGTTTTCCAATGGTTCTCTAACTAATGTCAGCTCATGATGAAATCCTGAAACTAATCAAATCCCTACAAACCAACACTTGAAAAGTCTATCTATTTATCGTATAATTAGATAAGAGGAGAATGGAGTTGAGATTTAGCTTGTTAAACACGATAGACTAGAGACATAAAACAAGATGGAACAATAAAAAGACGGTTGCAGTGAAGGAAAATTTTGAAAATATTTGTTTCCCGATATGAATTTAAGACAAGCGATAAAGGTTAATAAAGCAGGATTTAATGAATTCATCAAATTTCGGTAGAACTCTTCAGCTGAATACTCTACATACACGAATATATATATATATATACTTATGAAATTACATTGAGAGATATAAGTCTGATAAGTAAATAAACTACATTGAATTATTCATGCAGAAAGACAGGTGTGAATGTTTTCCAGGTCATGTTCAAGTAGATAAGGGGAGAGAGAGTATAAGACATCAAAATTAAGATAAATTGCATTACGCTTCAAATACATCACTTAGATAAATAATTAGACATTAGAGAATATAACAAGAATTGCAAACAGAGTAATATCACTGGTAATAGTTATAAGTGAGTTAAGATAATCCTGCTGATAAAGGATATTTTTAAATGAATCAAGAATAATAATAATAAGAGGTAGAATAATAAGTAAAACGTATTACCATAGTAGATTAAGAGTCACGACCATCTCCTTTTGACCTGATTTACAAACTCGAATTGCACAAGCCTTTTGTAATTGCAAGCATCTTCTTGTTTCTTGTCTGCTGACGATAGTGAATGACTTGACCGCGTCGATGTCATGTCCGTAGTCCACAAAATGTTTTATTATTGAGGTTTTCTGGCACTTTCATTCAGCTGTTTTCAGCCACTTTGACTAATGCTCAGTCATGAGAATTAGACAGATAATCGCCTTTCTGTATGACCTATGCATTTGCATCCATTAACACACTCAAATTGGTATACGTAGTTTGAAGTGTCGAGGATTGGCGAGTACTAGTCTTTCCCAGATTGTTGAAGTACTCGCTTAGTGATGTCAAGGATAACACGTTTTGCAGCATAATAAGTCTTCTTAATGGCTTTATTGAGTCTTCGTTTGACTACTTCCTGTACATCATCTCCTTTGAACAGCAAACTGATATAGACAGATTTCTTCGGAACTGTTTGGATTGTTTTGCAGAGGCTAATTTCTTTAAAGCATTTATTAATGAACTCAGGATATCCCTTCTTATATAAAATATTCTCCAGAGATTTTATTTCATGCTCAATAGTACTCTCAGGACAATTTTTTCGTGCTCTATTGAACAGTGTTCTGACTAAGTTCTTTTTATACTGGATTGGAACAAAGCTCTTGAAATGCATGTACTCTCCTGTCAATGAAGACTTTCTAAATATAGATCTTTCGATTGTGTCATCATTCATTTTAGCTAGAAAAACGTCTAGGAATTTAATAGCATGGTTTTTCTCGTGCTCTACTGTGAAAATGAGATTTGGATAGCATTAGCTGAATTTTGTCAACATGTCTTCGGCTTTTGATCTGTTTCCACAGGCAGTAAAAATGTCAGCAACATATCTCAGTTATACATCCGTTTCTGGTATATGTTGCTGCAAGGTACCGGTTTCTAGGCCTAACAAAAATAAGTCTGCTAAATGTCGTTCCAAAGGACTTCCCATTGCGACACCATCAACCTGACGGAATAGACACCCGTCGAATTGGAATTGGATATTTTTAGTACACAAAAGTAACAATTTCCTCAATTATGATTTCGGAATTGGTAGGTTTTCAGCTTCTTTACATGTGAAGTCGAAAGCCTCAATTACTGGCATATTTGTGAAGAGAGAGGTGACATCGAAGGAGACCGAATGCTTATCAGATACACTGAAATCTTTAATTTGCTTGACAAACTGAAATGAATCGGAAATTATATACGTTCCGAAACGTTTCCGCAAGGGCTGCAACAGTCCAAATAGCCATTGTGCTAATTTATGGTATGATGAGTCTATAATATAGAGTACAGGTCTTAACGGCGCTTCTGGTTTGTGTGTTTTAACGCGCCCGTTCGGTTTGATATTCCTATATTTATTTTCATCAATGTATTTCTTTCTGAAGAGTTGCCATAGTTGCTGCACAATTTACCTTTCGGTCGATAAGGTTTGATCTTTTGCATGATTATCCGATTTGAATTTAGATTCATCAGAGGAAATTGGATGCATTTTCTCGAGATCATCTATGTTGTTCATTAGCACTACATTTTGTCCTTTATCAGCTTGTAAAATAACAAGAATTTTGTCTTTTCGGAGCTTGTTTAGTGATCTCCAGTGTTCTTTGGTGATATGCGAATATTAATTTTTGAAATTTTCTTTTCAATTAAGTCATCATCTAGGCTGTACATTCGTGTATTGCAATAATTGTGTTGGAAAGTTCCCGAATAGTTTCCAGTCAAGGGTTAAACTAATTAAATTACAATTAAGAAATTAAAATGCCATAATAAACAGGAGGACGGATAAACCTCAGACAGAGTAGCATCATGATTACTGAGAAGATTGACATACTTTTTTTTATTTTTGAATGCAGCTTAATTCCACACAGTACTTTTTGCGACAAGTATGGAATTTTCAGCATGGATATCGGTAGCCCAAATTTTGCAGGCCGATCATTGATATCAAGTGTGCGTCAGTGTGGGCTCGAACCCCGGACCATGTGCATAGTCGGCGAGAGTTCTAACCACTGTGCCACCGACATATTGTACATTTAGGGGTTAGAAATGTAGAAATAACAAATGTAGATAGGATATTTATGCAAAAAATCCAGTGGAATCATAACTAATGTAACGAATAACTGTTTATGCAGTTAGGGATTAAATATATAGAAATAGTGAAATGATCGATAACAGAGGGAGATGAGATATGAAAATATGGTAGTGCAAATAGGAATTAAGAAAAACTTGAAAATAACATTAATAAACAGGAAGTTTGGATAAGAGAGGTAATGGGATGGTCACTATTAAAAAAATTACCTGTTTATGATGGCCATGGTAGGGACAAGGGTGGAACGTATTTCTTTTGGATAATTAGCGTAGGTTATAGATTTTGGAGGGCTAGTGCCTTGGCTATGCCCACATGTCTTAATTCCTAATTGTAATTTTATTGATTCGACCATTGATCGGAAATTATTCTGGAATTTTCCCACCCATTTATCATAAATGTACGAATGTACAGCTTAGTTTATGGCTTCGTGAAGATGGAAATTTTCTTCGTTACAACTCTTTTTATTATTCCCTATGTACCCTCCAGCATAATGTGTATAAATTCACCCTGTTGTCCCATCTTGTATTATGTCTCTTCGTGATCATTGTTTCTAAGCAAAATCTGAAATATAATCTCCTCTTGACTGACTATACTATATGCAACTGATCTTTTAACCCTCAGTAATTTGTCTACTTACATCATTTTTGGGATTATATTGCTTTCATTTTCTCTGAATAACTCGAAGTCACTGTGAAAAAAGTATCTTCAGAAATTTTGTAACTTATAATTTGATTTTTTTTTAGGATGATTGCAGTTGAAGAGAATCTGCGAAATCAAACGAGCTCCTTTTATTTCTCAATATTTTTGAGTTCTTTCTTTGTTCACTCTTTTGTAACGTCTAACATGCACTCTATTACACCATGTTTACAATTTTTTTATGGCCAACTCAAGTATCTTGCACGGAGTGGTTTCTTAAAAATTTTCCTTGTTTCATAAACGTTTCTTGTTAACCGACTGATATAAAATAGTTTCTGAAATAGTCAATATCCTGCTATGAATAGTAATATAACTCTGCAGTCATTTAGTAATTACTTGTATAATTTACTCTGTCAAGTTTATGGGTTTTTTAACAATCAGGGAAATTCGACACATTTAAATACCCTGAAAAAATTAGTCGAAGCAGCAGCAAAGACAGGACTCTAAGTGAACATAAACAAGACGGAGGTTATGAAAATAACCAGCCAACCAACAACAACAGCAAAATCCTGTGCCAATCACCATCAAAGGGAGGAACCTGAAACAGGTTACCTCATTCACTCACTTATCTAGGGAGCATTGTCTCAACTACAGGCAGCCGGAACGGACGAGGATGTCGAGAGAATCGAGAATCGGGAAGGCCAGAAACACGTTCATCAATCTGAAACCAATCTGGAAATCTTCGTCACTCAGCCAACATCAACAACAAAATTCGGATCTTGAATACAAACGTCGAGTCAGTCAGTTCTCCTTGGCGGGCGGGTCACAAAGAATATTTTTAACAGCCTGTTGCAGACCTTTATCAACAACTGTCTTCGCTAGATCTATACTGAAGATCAGATGGCCGGAAAGAATCGCTAAGAAGAAACTATGGGAACAAACAAAACAAGAACCAATCGCTCAACAAATATGCAGGATAAAGTGGAGATGGATTAGACACTCTCTGAGGAGGCCGCCGCTGGGCGACATTGCGCCCGTAAGAACATTGCTCGAATGGAACCCGAAAGGGAAGCGGAGAGTGGGATGTTCAAGGGTGACATGGAGGAGATCGTCTGAAGAGGAGTTGGTTGAAGGAGCATGGACTAACATAGATGCAGGTGAAAAGCACAGAAGAAGACAGAAGCAAGTGTAGATGTGTAGTTTAAGCTCTATGTTCCACTAGGAACCCAAGGGAACAATAATAATAATAAATAATAAATACCCTGAATACAAGCCTATTTCAAGCTGGAAAAGTCACTGTGAATACTAATGGTTTCCAACTTGTATCAGGATAAAAACGGTTCTGTCTTTTACACCCTGATAAGCAAGCCCATTATTGTGTGTTTCTTGATTGGACACCAGTAACTAGTGTGACGTGTCTAGTCCTTTCTTTGGTGCAGATTGGACTCTATCAGTCAGGTTTGCAAGGGCTAGACACATAACACTAGTTACTTATGTCCAGTCAAAATACCCAGTACAGTCCTACAGGAGGTCAACTGCGAGCCCGTTTAGCTCGGTGGTAACGTCTCTGACTGCACCACTGGGTGAGGTAGGTCCGAATCCCAGAGGGGATATGAGTTCCTTCAAGGTTCCAGATACGCCTTGCTGACTGGTGAGTGCCAGGTAGCACGAAACACAGATCGGGCAAGATTTCCTGTCGATTGCCTCTAACTATCTGAATTATCTTTCTCTTGCTGCGGAAGTTCAGGCAACAGAAAGGTATACTTATTCTGCGCTTGAAACGGCAAGGCTACTCAACTCAAGGGAAGGATAACACTAGCGAGTGGAGGTCTTCCAGACGTCAGTCCTCTGGTGGGTCTTCTTCCAATACAGACTAGAGTAATCATGGGGACATGGAATATTCACACGATACTGGGGGCTAAGGGAATATAACGTGGAAGAGTAATAAATTTGTGAAATCCGATGTAATGGAAGTAGACCCTTTAAATTAATAAGTGGAAAGTCAGTAACCTACTGCAGTCACTCATGAGACATCCAAAAGCTCACTGACGGGATGAATATCATAATATCACCGACAAAATCTGAGGCGCTGATGCGGGGAAAGTCAATTTCTTCCGGGATATTAACAGTAATAGTAAACTCAAAACGAAGGAAAGTTACCAATACATAATCTTATGAGTCGGTGGCACAACAACTAGGATGACCGCCGGCCATGCAAAGTGTCTGCGGTTCGATCCCCGACCACTAAAGCACTTCTATACTACGTTTAGCCATTAACAGAACTGTTAAAGAGGTAAAGGTTATAAATGAGGCTGGCCACCCCCATCCTGTAAAAATAAACACCACTGCTAGCAAAACTTCAAAGCTGTAGCTTGAAGCATTATGTTCCACGGGGAACGTGAAGAAATAAAACAAAATTTAAGAAAAATCCTACCCACTGATGAAGAACTCTGGCCAAAAGTATGTGGAGGACTTCTGAAGACAACTTCATTACCAAATATTCAAGATCCCGAAATTCTAATAGGTGATATGAAAGCCGAAAGTTCAGCACACGACACAGGAACAGAACCTGTGATAGATCGAGAGGCATTGAAAGAACTCAATGAATGTGAAGAACTCCTTGCAGTCTTATTCATTTTTAGTGATTTAGTAATTGCAGACATTATGTACAAGCACAGAAAGTCCACAAAATAAAGTCGGTTTTACTAGATGAACACACCACACATCACATAGATCATCAAAATCTGAAGGAAATGGAGAAACTGCTCAGTGGACATTAGATAAAGAAGGGGAGCAGATGTAATCTGAAATAGCTCATTAGTGAAAGAAAGCTTCAAGAACAGGTCGAAAGCATTCAAAGAGGCTGAAAATAGACCACAACTCAAATCCAACAATTAGATGCTTAAGGACAAAACCAAAAAATACATCTCTAATAGAATCATAGGATGATGTTGAAAACATTGGGCAATATCTCTGAGGAAACCTGAATGGAAGAACGCTGAGACTCTGTGAATGTGACGTTGAATGAAAACTGTATAGACGACTAAAGAAGGAAGAGAGGGCATAGCAATCGTTTGATCATTATAGAGACCTAGAAGCTGGTAAAGAGATGTAGGATGATTAAGCAGAAGATATACTAGTGATGAAGCGTACAACATATCTCAAGAAACAGTGGAAAGGAACATTAAGAAAGACAAATTTGTGCGTTACGACATCTCACTGAAAATCGTATCATCTCGAACTTAGAGTATATTTTCCTTAAGTATCCCTTCACTTCTCAGGTTTATACCTATTAAGTAAGTGCATGGAACGGACAACTAACTAATTTTTATACTTGGGTGCCTATCTCCAGGAAAAGGAACCTGATTCAGTCACTCCGCTTCAGGTTAAAAAACATTTGTAGCTCTGATTGCGCTGATTCATAACTTCACTTCCTAAAAGCTACGCTTACAGAAAACAGTTAGCAGAACCGTTTTATTGATAGTAACGCGTAATATAAGCAGACTACACTGGTTACTGATTCAGTTTCGAAAAGAATCCTATTCATGAACTTGGAATTCAAAGGTGATCAAGCTTCAGACATGCTCAAAAATTGTTGCTCTAAAGCAGTCATTAAGACGCTCTTTGCAGCAAAATTACAAATGACGTTCACCAGTCGCAAGTTGTTCTCCATCTCTGTAAACGATAAGATCCCTCGTGTGACCACCTCCATGTGCATCTATCAGTTCACCTGCTCTTGTGGAGGAATGTATATTGATCGTGGTCAGACAACGCTTTCCACACGGATACGAGAACATATTCCAACAGCATGGTCTTACAAAGGAGAAAGGAAGTGTGTGGGAAACTCTATTCTAGAACACCAGATCGACTCCTGTCACTCTGCCAACCCTGACCATGATTTTAAGATCATCCACTGAATCCGTGCTAACTTGCCACGTTTTTTCGTTACAGGCTTCTAAAGACAGCGGAGACCTTGGCAATTCATAACTTTAAGTCAGACATTTGTGTATAAAAGAAGTATGTACAACCCCTACTTTTGCCTTGGCTGTAAAGGGATGGGCATTTATTTATTTTGTTTATTTAGTTATTCTATGTACTTTTCCCTTATTACTTCGGTTATTTTTATTATTATTATTATTACTATTCTCACACTGAATTGTTTTCACTTGTCCCACTTGTCAGTTTCAATCTCAAATCATATTTTTTTACAATATTGAATCTTATTTAAACACATTTCAGACTATGTTTTGTTTTATATTAGCCTACTAATCCAATAATTATGCACCCTTTCCCAAGATCTATACACCTTATGCATTACTCTCTCTCTCTACATAACATTAATTGTTTTGAGGTTCGACATTTAACTATGATTATAATAAAAAATATTTCAACTGCATTTCATACTATTATCATTTCGTGTATTCACACCTTCGATCTAATTCCCTCACCGGATATAGTTTCTTAAAAACCATAGATATATAAATACGATTGGACAGTTTGATAATAAATCCGTTGAAAAGAGTCTCTTCTTCACTGAATATTGTGTTCTTAATTATTATAACATGCACTATTTCAGCAGCACTCTTAATGATGCAAAATTAATTCAAAGTCATCCGAAAGTTCATGTCATACAACAGTTTGGTGAAAATTATTACGCAAATTCACAATTTCGTGAAATTCACTTCCATAAATACAAGGGAATACATTTTACGTGACTTTACATACCCACAGTGAAATTATTCAGTTTGTAGATTAAGGTACACAGTTACAGACAAAGGTGATATGCGTAATAATAACCACCTGTAATTCGATTTTAGAAACCATTTTTTTTTCTAAAACAATCGGCGATCAGCCGTAAGAATTTTAACAAATACATATGTCTGTCAACGTTATATAAATCAAAATAGCTTATTGAGTTACGTACTGTCAGTGCGAGTGTTTTTTTTTAATTCACATTCGATAATATGTGGACAGATTTCGTTAAAAACAAAATATTGTAATTTCTATTTATAGACATACTTGTCACGGGAATAATAATGTCGGGAGAAAAAATGTATGTTCTAGAATGATGTCATGCAGGAACGCTTATGACATTATTGACCATACAGAAATTTCTGTTGGTTGTACCGGTGCATTTCAGCTTATGCATCCAGGATCTTGGCACCTAACAGGGTTGACTTTTTTAGTAATTTCTGGGATCTGTTAGGTTTATGGTTAGCCCCGTACTCTTTTACGTTAATCGGTTTGACTTGTGTTTGTGTTATTGATATAAGTACAAAACTTGGGCATTGTGGTAGAGTATAACTCCATTATAGATAAGATTTTATTTTGATAAATCACACAGTGAGTTACACAGTAATACTAACTGATGACCATGTTTCCAGCATAAGTTATTACGGCGTATAATCATATCAAGTTACTCACACAACCTTTTACTTCATTTATATACATGAGTTAAAGCTCATTAAACATTTGAATATAAGTCAGTATCAATCAAACAAAGTTAGACGGGAAATAAGACGAGTGTTTGTATAGTCATAATAAGTAACTTGTAAGAATGATGTATGTACGTGAACTGAAATAGGATTTCATGATAATTAATTATCCTCCTCTGATTTGACTGACTGGCGGTAATAATATCTTCCATATCTCAGGTATTTGCATTGAGTTATTTCTTTTGCATGTGTTGTGTTGGGTGTAGACTCGATTAGCCAGGCAGGAATCAGTAACCAATCTCTGTCTCTCTCCAACTGCCTATTATACTTCGTAGAATTTTAACCCTCTTCCACCATGCTATTGTGTGATTGTGTGTTAATGCACGCAGTGCAATTGCTGAGCTCTTTTATAAATTATTTATCTTCTCGGGGTCAACAATTTTTACCTTAGCTAAATTCTTATGTTCCGACAATCTAACTACCCCTGACCTACTACTCTGACTTATGCAGTTGACTTAAGTCACTGTCATTGCAAGGTATTTTGTAAATTATATGACTTTGTTTAATTGGGTTCACCGGGTCTTTTAGCCAACAGAGCTTGTCTCTGGGTGAGTTTGTAGGTTTAAATGCCACTCTAATTCCTGCTTTGTTGAGAATTCTACGTAGATAGTGTCTCAGATGTCCCCTCCTCATATGGTATAACTGTGGTTGCCTTATATTCATTCTTATTTATGTTATCGTTATTGGTTTCACTATTATTTTTATTTTGGCTTTTTTTGATCTTCATAATGAATTTAGTACGATATATATTCAACATCAACTGTTGAAACGTCATCGATTAATAAAACTGTATAACACTCTGTGATTTATCAAAATAAAATCTTATCTATGATGGAGTTGTGTTTGTGTCGTTGTGATATTATGAGTCTATCTAAAAGAGATCCAGTCATTTATTTATTTACTGCTTCTCAGCTATCATTAGTTACATTCAACTGGTTCCCATTGTTAGTCTGAATAAAGAAATAGCGAACATATTTGAAGGCTTACACGACCACGTTTGGATTCATGGATTCGCGTCAGCTGTGTACATCCTAAACAACGTTAAATTATAAGTAATAAAAATTGTCAACAGACTTATTGCCAGAGTGACTTCGAGTTATGCAGAGAGAGTATAAGCATGTGTATTCCCAAAATAGTATAACTGGAAGACTTATGCAGTATTAAAAGACCATCTATTTATTGTATAATTAGAAAAGAGGAGATTAAGATTGAGATTTTCTTTGTAAACCATGATAGGCTAGAGACACAATACAAGGTCGAACAACAGAATGAATTTTTGCATATTATTCTGGCGAGTTCATGAAGGTGAGAGTGATCAGTAGAATATGATCACGACTTAGGCAAACTATCAGATAAATTTGTAAACTAGATTTTTAAAAAAATATTCCTTTTGCGTTCAAAATAGAACATGGGACTTCGAGCTAGAGGTCGCAGTGTTGTTTATTTTTACGGGACGCGTGTTGCTAGCCTTATGTCAAACCTTGCGTCTTTACCAGTCCTATTACTGGCTTAACGAAGTTAAAGTGTGCGTCAGCCAGGGAGCGACATGCGAACCATATGCGTAGCTGGTGAGCATTCTATCTCTGTGTCTAATTCTGTGAGTGCAAATCAAAATCAGAACTAAGTAGAGCGTCACGCAACAGAATTAAATGCAAAAGAATACGACACAAAATAATCATGGTAACTAGGGTAGTGAGAGATTAGCAACGCCATTTTTCTGTTTACAAAGGTTGAACCGAAGTCTTTTGATGGAATTGTCTTCTGAGAACCGAAGTAACCGTGCGCTTTTGGTATTTTGATTATTTTGCATGCACAACTCACTTTTACTACTGTATGTCCTGTGGCAATTCGGAATCTGGTAACTGCATTTTATAACACTTTACCGCCTTACATAAGGAGACTTCTGGTGGTAAACCCACAAAATCTGGTAGACGTTCTACCTTCAGTACTCCTTACCTACTTACTGCTGCAAACGGTAAATGCATTTGGGATTGACATGAACTGGATACTTTATCTTTTTCTGACTCAGTTAACGAGCATACTGTTTTGTAAAGTGTGTTGAGTTTGACGGTGGGAGTTGTTCTTTTCAATGCATTCTTTATTCTTTTTCAGTTCTTTTGGGTACTTCTTCTCATTTATACAATAGGCCGATGAAAACTGATTTCTTTGAGACTATTTCAGCTTTCGGTCTAGGTGTTGCTTTCACTTCCATATTTTGATATGAACTTTCAGGGGTAATCATTATTTTTTAACTGCGAGTACCTCTTCAATCTTGTCTTCTGAACATAAACCTTTAGATGTCTCAAAGAGCATTTGTACCAGACTACATTTGTAGCTGATTGAGAAAAAGCTGTGATAATTCAGGCATTGACAAGCCCAAGTTTATTTCTTATAGACGAGTTTTTAAATCGTTTCATCACTTCTTCTTTTTACATTGAGATTTCAGGTAGCGAAGCATTCAGTTTACAAGTCAAATTCCAGAAAAAACTGAAACTTGAAAGTTCTTCTGGTGGCTGAACCCAAGATGCAGTTACCTTAAGTAAAAACTGATGACATCAGCTGGCGATCAAGCTATATATCGCGAATCAACAGAACATAGAACCGATGGGCTATTGCGTTCCGTTTCAGTCACTGAATGGTGTACGAGCTTACCTTGTAACCTAAAGGTCTTCAGTTAGACCCCTAATGGAGGCATAGGTGCACATCAGTGAAGGGCCTCAAAGCAGAGGACAAAGCAGATGTCCAATATCTTGTAGACCTCAGTAGTTCTGTAAATGAAGTCGAGTTCGTGATCAAAATAGTATGTACAGGGGTATGTGAGACTATCTGAGATGGCTTTGATTTGTCAAGCGGCTTTTGATCATAACGATAATTTAAGAAGATGGAAGGATTAACTTTCAGGACTTGGCAGAAAATAGAAAATATCTAGATGGTTGTTCTTTTCGGACCTCTTTGCACTAGACATTTATTTTATTATTCATTTGTTCCTAGTGAAACATACGGCTTTAACAACACATTTTCTTGTTCTATGTTTTGCCGTACAGTTCAGCTGGGTCCACGATTGACCATTATCTCTCATATCCTCCTCACCACATGATCTCCTCCATGTCACCCTGAGACAGACGCCCAACTCGTCGCTTCGCATCCGGATTCCACTCTAATAATGGCCTGACGCACGATGTCATTCGACAGCCTCTTCAATGTAACGCCTCAATCCGTCTCCATTTTCTCCTACATATTTGTTGAGCAATCGGCTCTTTGTTGTTTGTTCCCAAAATTTCTGGTAGCTGATTCTTTCTCGAGGGCCGACCGTTTGTTCTTCAGTATGGAGCCAGCCAGCGAAGTGGACAGATGGCGATAAAACTCTGTAACTTGTTAGAAATCTTTTTCGTGACTGACACGCAGTGTAAGTTTCTGACTCATATAGAAGAACTGGCTGGCGGCATATTTGTGTTAAATATTCGAATCTTGTTCTTTTTGCCGACTGACTACAGAAGATTTCCAAACTGGTTTTAGGTTGATAAAGGCGTATCTAGCCTTTCCGATTTCACCTGACTTTGACATCTCCATCCATTCCGAGTGCCTATGGTTGAAACATTGCTTCTTAGATCAGTGAGGGAAGTAACCTCTTCCATATTTCTCCCGTTGATAGTGATTCGTGGTGGTTGTTGTTGCTGTTAGTATTTGCGCTTGGTATGGCGATATTGAGCTAATAACGCTTTTAATTATACTATTATTAATCCACACTTGTAGCTGTTTGAAGGACAAAAAGACGTTTCCAGGGTGATGAACGCAGCTATTCAAAAGGTTGTCCACAAAGATGAACACATTGGGTTTTTATCGCTTTGGAAACTGTGTTATTCTACTATAATTTTATTGTTTTAACAGTGTTTTGTTTTTACAACATAATTCTAAATCCTTGAATTAACATCTCTTTAAACGACTGGCCGTTTTGATCTCTGCTGAACTACACCTTTTGACACTTACGTAACGTGTATTGTTAGTTTCCTACCCCTAGGCAATTTCGCGACTTTCATCCTGACTCTAGAATACTGTTATCATGACTTCCATGAATACTAGAAATGATTCATAGCTCAGATGGATGATTTTGATTTGGCTCAGCTCACTAGTGTGTATGAGTAATCAGTGTAATTAAGGTAATAAGGTTACGAAGGGCATGAGAGATTGACAACAGTCTCTTTCTCTGTGCATTAGTTTGGTCTGAGACGTTCGACTGCAATCGTTTCAGCAGTAAATCGCAGTAGATTCGCTGTCCTCTGTAAGTTTATTATTTTGAAAGATTTGAAAATCTCGACAAAATGACCCGCACCCACAAGGTATTTAGTAATTGCACTTTGTAAATATTCTGCTTCTTGGAATATGTTCTGGAAACCTGATAGAAGCCTCTTTTTTCTGTCCTTCCAATGTACATGCTGCCTCAGGTGCATGTAAATTTATAGATGCAGTTGGAGGTAACATCAGCAGGGTACTTATCCAGTTTCGATTGACTTATGGAGCATGTAGTGCTGTATAGTGTCACTAGCTGAGCTACAGGGAGGCATCTCTTTTTTCGCTCCTTTCATCCTCTTGTCAATCTTTAGTGATACTGCCTTTCCTTTGAATGGGAGGCAATTGAACACTTTCTTCTTTTCAGCTGTAGGATGTTTCGCTTTCTCGTCTTTTTCCTTACTGTACTTTAGGATAAATCCCTTTGTATGCCCGTTTTTTCTAAGGCGTTTTTCGACACAGCTTAATTCTTCTTCTACATTGTTTGGTGAACATAACTTCTTGGCTCTGTCGTACAGTGTCTTTACTAATCCCCGCTTATATCTTATAGAGCAGAAGCTGTTGTAATAAAGGTGCTGTCCAGTTCAGCTTTCTTTTCTGTAGATGGACTTTACAACCGTTCCATCGATTCTTCTTTTTACATTTGGGTCCAGGAAATTGAACTCGTCGTTGTGTTTATATTCCATGATGAATTTAATATTTTGATGGATCTCATTAAGGTGGTCAGATAATACGGATGCCTGAACAACAAACGTTTCATCGACGTATCGACGACAGTATGTTGTTTCATTGATAGCGTCACTTAGTCCTGTCTTTTCGAGATAACTCTCAAAGATGTTGGCTAAAATAGGTCCGAGAGGTGAACCCATGGCGACCTCATCAATCTGTCGGTAGAATTGGTTGTTGAATTTGAAAATGATGTGCAAGGAATTAGTAGACGCTTCGTCTCTGTTTCCGGTAATGACAATAGATCTGTTTGTTTACAAATGATGTCTTTTGTTTCCATCACTGGTACATTTGTCAATAATCAGCAATTAACGGAGACATTATTATGTGCAGAATTTATCAACTTACAAAAAAAGTAAATCACATTACAGGAAAGTTTCATTTCCAAGTCAATACAAATAATCAATAAAGGTGTAAATTAACACCCAATTTAGTATGATGACATATTCAAATGAATGGAGGGTTTTAAGCGTATTGAAATTCTGCCTAAAAACCTGTGACACAAAGTTATCAAAACAAGTTGTCATCATCTGCCTATAACATGATCCTATTTAACCATCTGGCAAACACAGTTCACGTCTTCTGGACAAAAAGTCAGCGGACAACTCTTTATTCAGGATGTTACGGAGAATATAGTTTTAAATTTCCTATTGGGATTGCTGTTGTTTTTTATTAAGACAAAAGCTGTATAGGCTTCCAGCAATGTTTCTATCAAAATGGCTAAATTTTTCATTTACTATTTATAGATATTTTGGATTCTTGATGTATACCATGACATTTGCTTATTATAGTGGGTGAAAATTATTTATGTTACAAGAAATATGAATGTCTAGACTGTTATTTCGTTTCATTGACTGCTTCTTGACAGTCAGGATGAAAATTTTTAACGTCAATAAGAGAAGTTATATTCTCGTGAAAGGTGTTTGCAAGCCAAAAAAGTGTAGGCAAGAATTTACGTCAACGTTTACATCACGGATCGGAGTCATGAGAAAAAAGACAATAACAAAGCTTAACCTTGAAGAAATCACCAACCGATCACAGCAGACTTAACGTTTGCAGATACGATTCGCAGATATATGTGGATTAGCATTCTGAGAAACAATCACAGGCAGTAGAGAATAACCTTCAGCTAGAAAAGAACCATCAATCAGAAGAGGTTGCTTCTTCGCTCACAATAAAGCGAATACTAAACTACATAAAAATCTATGAATATCTGTTGACTTTCTCAATAAACAATCTGTTACCTGGCCTTTGACTTGCGTCGGTGGCACAGTGGTTACGACTCCCGCCGACCATGCACATAGTCCGGGGTTCGAGCCCACGCTGACGCACACTTGATATCTATGGTCGGCCTGCGAATTTTGGGCTACCGATATCCATGCTGAAAATTCCATACTTGTACCAAAAATACGCTGTGGAATCAAGCTATAATCAAAAATAAAAATAAAATACTACAATTTACTTTACAAATTCAAAGTAGTATTTCAATGGTGAAAAAGATTTTTTTGCTGAGTTTTTTTAGTGAACACCATTTCTCGATAAGAATCACATCCGACGATATTTCATTGTATAGTACCTTCAACAGTTGAGAATATAAGAGATATCAGGGAAAAACTGAAGCGTTTTTGTAGCGTTTGGGATGATTCTTTCGGATAAGATTATTAGCCTCACTCAATTTCCCGGCTTAAGACGGGATAGTAAACTAGGTGTGGAGATGGTTGAATTCAACTGCACATTGGACGGTGCCTTCAGTGGAGTGCATGAGTTACGTACGTCAAGTTAGGCATCCAAGGGTAGTATGAGGGGAAATGACATCTTATGAGCAATCTTGCAGCCGTTTATGAACGACTTTAGAGAACTTTAATTGAGTTTTGGATTTTCCAGTCGATTGATTCCATCGGAATGCTTGGTGTTGGGTTTATATGTCGGCTTCCTGTGCAGATACTTCGACAATGTCTGAGCATTTAATTAGAATTTAATTATGGATTCAATTAATTCAATTAAATTAATACGACCCGTTGCACAAGAGGTGGCTCTCGTGGTCTAGTGGATAACGCTTTGGAATTTAAGACTATGGGCACTGGGTTCGAGCCTCGTTGGTGGGAACATCATCATTCACCCACTGGGAAATGCAGGTACATCCAACTGACGAGTCTCAAATGGGACTGCTAGTCACCATACACAAATTAGACTTGAGAGGACTGTGTGTAACGGAGGCATTGTGTCAAAGCCGTGTTTATTCTACTCATAATGTCTTGGGAACAGCACTAGAGTAATATAAGAGAAAATTTCATAGGTGTACCCTGGAAATGTTTATTAACAGACAAACAAACAAACAAACGGAAAAACACCAAATAAAAATTTAGCTATAATTACAAATTTTTAATCGAATGTAACAAAAAAGTGGTATATATTTTTTTCGTTTACTTGAGTGAATGGACAATTTCAACATTAAAATGACTGAACACACCTGAACAGTGACTGGTATTGTAGGCGATAAATGAGTAGTATACATATATTTTGTTACAAAGAATTTGAATTATGTGTGGTTATTTATAAAGAAAACTATTCCATTGATTGACTGACTTGTGTGTTGAATTGGAAAAAGCAAGTTTATATACATTTCATAGTTCAATGGTTTGTTTCCCAGATTAGTTGAATTAAAAAAGAGAAGAGAGTGTTTTTTTAATTGTAAAGATACCTACATTTTTTTTATTAATGCTTACATACTGTACAAAAATCATAAGAATATCATACAAGAGGAATTGACTGACTGTCCTTGAAATGCAGCAGTTATATTTGAAAGATGAGGTATATATTCTGTTGGAAATTTTGGTCTTTCGTCAAATGGCCGGTCAGCTCCTGTGGTTATTATTCTCTGTGAATAATATAAATGAAAATATTGAATTTAGTTTAGATTAGAAAAGCAAATACATAATAATTTAGAAAATTTTAACTGACACGTTGCGAAAACAACAGCACATTGGGCGAACAAATATATATCCCGCTTCAGTCAGTTCCTCATCATCATGGAGGTGATAGCAATCATGTGGCTACCTAAAGTTCATAATAATTATCAGTTTCAGCTATAGTGGCGGTGAAAATAAGAGATTCAAAGTTATCAAAACAATTAATGAATATACATATAGATATTAGTAACAAGATGTCTAAGTCTTCAGAGGATGGAGCGAAAATAACTGAGGAATTCAAGACCAGTTATTTGTGGAGGTTAGATACTAGTTATTACACAATCAAGAAATATGTAAAATAGTGATAACTAAGGAGAAAAGAGTAAATAATTAGAACTACATGAGAATACCAAGACATACAGTTTACCTGAGTTAGGTTGAATTGTATTCATAATAAAATAACGAAGTCAAAAGAGAAGAGGACCTGGGTTCGAACCATGATGGTGGGTGCGTACTGATGAAGAGCCCCAACTGCGGCGAAACGGCTGTCCAGTACTCACAGGTTTTCCAGTGATTCCTTGACCAATGTCAGGACATGTTGAAATCCTGTAACCAATCAATCATATCCCCACAAACCAAAACTTGAACATCGGTGAGATGCTCACTGGAAACTGGCCATATTCATTTAGGTAGTTCCCTGGGTTCTAGTGGGGAGTCGTAACCAACAAGGTGCAACAGGTCAGGTATGAGGACAAATACTCACTGAAGACACTGGCTAGCGGTCACGCTGTGTCGTGAATTGGTAGAAGTAAAAATTCCTGGGCTGGCCATTGGATCGGATCTCAATGGCTTAATGGTCTACGAGCTAGCTCCCCTTGTAACCATAAGGTAGTGAGTTTGAAGCCTGGTGATGGATGCGTACTGATGAAGAGTCTCAAAATAGGATGAAACAGCTGTTCAGTATTCCCAGCTGGTTGCCCAATGGTTCTCTAATCAATGTTGACTCATAATGAAATCTTGTGACCAACCAAACAAATCCCTACAAATCAATACTTGAAGGGGAAGTTAGTTTGTGAAACTGAATCCGTATTATGTAGTTGGCCAAGGCAAATAAGGCGCTGCACTAATTTCATTTGAACACACAGAGATTTGCCTTGTTCAGATGAATTCGTATTACCTCTGTTGTATCTAAGATTCGTACTTTTATGCTGTGCAATATGTCAGGTGAAATACGATACATAACTTTAAAAGCTTTGTTAGAGTCTACCTGATGTCCATTATGGAAACGGTGAACTATTATTTAGCTGTGTATAATTTTATTCTGACCTTTATCAAATCAAGATGCGAAATGTTCAGAAATTCAACTATGAACTTGCTAGATCGTGTGCATAATGTAAGCAGCTCCTCAGCAACGATTTAACTAGTAAATACACACGGAAGAGGCAAAACAACAGTAGTTTTTCGTTATTTCTTGAACGGAGTACTGGTTGGTTGGGGAATACACAGTATAGCTTAGCTGTCTTGAAAACTATTTTGAAGGCGCTTCTCAAATGTTGCACTAAAATCTTACTATCAACATCCCCCATGTGTTGCAACCTTGGGAACAGTGATTCTTTTGAAACTGTGGGCATCCTTGTCTGTTTACTTGCTAGATTCATGTGTTTATTCGGTTAACCAAAAATCTAACCAAATTAGGTTTATATTTTATGGAGGCATGAAACTCAGAAAGTGAATATACTGCCCAGTTAGTGTAGATTTCCGTTAGCTCGTCTTGTCATTAAGCAATCCAAAAACGATATATAATAATTTCGCTTCTTTTTCTTGGGTAAAACCTATTGCTAGATTTAGTTCACTGATTTCTTTGAACATGTCTTTTGCCTTGCTTACTTTACTAAAAACTCTATACGCATCAACAACGCATCGGTAATATTCTCTAGTTTTTCCAGGAGCAAAATCCACTAGGGTTTTACCTGACGGTTATCCCATGGAAATAATATATATAAGGTTCTCCTGAAAAGAGATTACCAAAGACCAACCTCTTAAATGAACAGCATTTATTAAGATCTTTGAGCAGTTCATATTATTGTACGCTTTTGCAGTGAAAAGCACGTTTCAGCTGAAAACTTCAAGGAATCTCAATATTTTTGCTTGACAGTTTTCGCTTGTTTAACATAAGAATACTGATTACAAGGGCTTAAATTATTGACAATTTTTAGTTGAGTGACTTTTATTTACCAGTAAAATTAAAATTCCAAAGCTCATTCTATTCAATTTAATAACCTTATCCTTCACCAAAATTAGAATCATTGTTAATTAACATAGTGTGTCACATTTGTTTGAATAGAGCTCTTAAGGGCGGTAGCGGTAAGCAAACATATCTTGACGTGTTTTTTTCAACGAAAAAACATTAGTTACTTACATTTCATAAAAACAGCTTGACTTCTTCAAGCAGTTTTTTCAACTGGTACACGCAAATATTAGTGAGATGAAATCCATCCGGTGAAGTTTGCTCTAATTAATCCGTAGGGTTAAAACTTAGTAGTATCTGTGACACTGTAAAAGAAAAAAGCAGAAGACTTATAGGATGCATTATGAATTATTTAAATTAATCCCAGAGTGTTTAAGAAAAATATCAGAACAAGATCTGTTTTCTGAACATTTCACTGTGTAAGCCACAGCTTCTTCAGCAGATTTATACAGATTTCTATTAATCATCAAAATATATAGTAAAAAATGTTTTACATAAATTGAAGTAAGTTTATTTGAAGGTCTCTTGTCGATAGACATTAATACTCTTAGAAATATGTGAGCAGTCATCGCATATATTTGTAATGACTAATGTCAAATTGTTACTGAGTATATTTTTTATAGTTTATTTGTAAGGAAGGATTAGTTTTTTATGAGTGTGTGTGTGTAAGCTAATTGTCATATGGAAAAAACGTCAGTTGACATGTGATAAACATCATAATACATTTTTTAAAGGGTCATGTAGACTCAAAAGGTTTTTGTTGTTTTTTCATCTGTTTTGCTTCATTAGAGTTTGTCGTATAAGTGATAAGTCTATCCTTTCTTTCGTATCCATTGGATTCGATATGGTTAAAATGTACAAGGCTTCAGAAGTCAACTTTTCTTTAAGTGAATGAAATCCTTTCCCTAGAATCTCGACATTATCGAAATCAATCTTATATCCGCTGTCTATCGTATGCATTACGATGGATGAACCTTTCCCTAGTCTTTTCAATTCTACTTTATTTCCAGGTGGAAGTTTCGTGCATAGTTCATTTGACTGTGACTTTCACCTGTCTACTGCTCTCCCCTATATAGCATGCTTCACATTCTGAATACTTTAACCTCCAAAGCCTCAGGATGGTCGGGGGTGGGTGCCTTGCGTTGCGGGTTGGCCACCCCTTCGCACACCTCTTGAAATGCTCCCATATGACCGTGCGTCTTACATAGCCTCTCCTGAGGAAGTCCTACTCACTGCCTTCACCCGGCGGAGGTGTTTTTCACCGAAGTGAGAGGGCAAAAGCGGATGCCCGGCGCTCTTCACCGGGTTGACTGTCCATTGGATGACAGTCTAGGGGAGATGGCTAAACCCTGATTCCAAACCTCCAACGACTGGCGTATGAAGCTCACTGGAGCTCACCGGCAGACGTATGGACAAAGGGCTTATTGGATGCCCTGGATGTCTGGCCCCATTCAAAAAGACGTGTGAACCGGACTCCAGTCACCGGCTGCCAATGGATAGTGGACTCCCTACTCCACTCCTACTGCCTTGTAGGTCACACTTGGTTGTGTAAAGGCTAGAGCTGCACTCTCAAACAAAAGGCTGAGGGATGCTGGGGACATCACTCGTACCTAATTCCCATGAAACTACATGAACTCTTGTTCATGAAGCCGGCTCATCCTCCCGTAGGAGATAGCCGAAGTAAAGTAAAGTAAGTATAGACACAATTTTTTTTGTGATATTTTGGCAGCCATATCCTTGAAATTCACCGAAGCTTTCTCTAGAGAATAAGAGGACTTCAAATAGACTTCAATATTATATGAAGTAAATAGTCTTTGAAGTTGTTCAGCTGTGTCTTTTCGATATGGAATGGCTATTGTCGGTAGCCAAGATTTTTCAATTTTCTATTTTCTCTTCTGCTCCTTTTTATTGATAATATTATCTGTTAGTTTTTCCGGATAACAATTTCCAATCAAAATTTTTGTATTATATTGGAGATCTCATTCTCCATATCGTCATTATCTGTGATAATCTTTCTAACTCTGTTAACGAGATTTAAAGCTACTGAAACTTTCATTCCAATTGGATGATCTGGTTGGAAACTCAAATACTTGTTGGATTGTGTTGGCTTTCTGCATATGGTAAACTTTAATTCCTCGTTAGTTTGTCTTTTTACAAGACGATCAAGAAAGTTTAGAGTTCCCTCAGCCGATTATACTTCATTAGTAAACTCAATATATTCTGAGATTAAGTTAATTTCTGTTAGAAAGTTTTCTTTTTCAGCTTTCTTTATGATGATGAATGTGTCATCTGCATATGTGTACCATATTCTAGGATGACAACTAAAACTTGTTATTACTTTTCTTTCGACAGTTTTAATTTGCAGGTTTGCTACAATTGGAGATGCTGGTGAACCCATTGCAACTCCATTTTTCTGACAGTATAGTTTGTCTTTAAAGGTAAAATATGTTGATTCCAAACAAAGTTTTAAGCCTTTTATAACTTCTTTTTCAAGTGTTGGTTTTGTAGGGATTTATAACTTCATCTATTGATAATAAAGATTTAGTTAATACTTCTTGATTGTTTTCAAGTTCATATTTCATATCGAATACAAAAACATTTAAATCACATTACCAGTTACGGAGCATGAACAAACAACAAAGACAGTGAGAAACGGGAACCATATTTGTATGAACACAACTTTACATCATACCAACTGTGAAAACAGTATTCAAGTTGACCGAGGCTTTAAAATGCCGGTGATATTATTTTCTCCGTAGAGCTTCAAATTGACTGGAATAAGGTTGATTTTAATTAAGTCTTATTATTATGAATACAGCCCATGCTTTCTGTCTGTAATTGTAACTATAATTATTCCATTATTAGGTTTATACCCAGCTAGGTTCGATTCCCGGTAGACATGCTACTAAACCTAGCCTTGACATTAGTAAGCTCGGTGAGTTGGGAAGTTTGTGCGTGGAGCCAGTAGCTCCACCTCGTAAAAAGACTTCACCGCCACTGAAACCTCAGAGCTCAGGCTTGAAGCCACTGTTCTACTCGGGGTGTAAAGGAATGTTTATCTGTATTTCTTTACCTGTTTGAAAAATTTCTACATTTCACCTGCCTGATATGTTTTCATTTGGAACATCGTTTAGGCATTAAACTAGTGTTAGCTCTGACTGTTTTTGTTTGTGGTATGTGATCACCTACATTTACATTATTCAAAGTCCAATAGGGTGGACTCTATTTCAGTACTATCAAGAATGCTAAGTACCTCCAAATTCCAACAATTCTCGTCAATTTTGTACTGCTGTCACCTTTAATTTTCTCTGTATCCAGGAATAAACAAAAAACGAAATGTATAAAAACTGGTAAACGTAGCAACCAAACAATGAACATTAATTCTCACATTATACCAGTTGTCCTTCGTCTTCGCCGAATGAAACTCTTCGCATTAAATATCCAGAATATCACAGGATTTGCTGTAGAATTCAGAGGTACTAAATGCTTGAAAGGAAATAAAGCGAGATAAGCAAGATAAAACTCACATTACGCTTGGACAAAGTGTGCTGATACATTAAAATGGCAAAGTACAAATCATGAAAACAATAAGTATTACGCTGATCAGAAGAGTCATCAATATTAACGAAATAACCACATGATATGTAGGATGATGGCACATGCTTTCACAATCCAATGGCATATCAAAAAGAACTGTATTGCTGATTAGTTAGTTATAAAGAGATGAGTATCATGAGTACAAGTATTCAAGCTAGCAGGAATACTGTGTTTCATGCACGAAGCATGACAAGAAATTAAGCTGTTAATCCGTTTTGCCAGTTCAGTGTACCATAAATTCGAAATATTTTACTCTAAATATAATCGTGGACACTGTACAGTACTAACAACGATTATTAGTGAACAATTATCTCTAGACTTTATATACATGTATAAAATCATATGAAGGTAGGACGGTTTTCTATGAGGTGAGTGGTTCATCCACCAAGATTAAATAGATACAAAGTAAGCACTATAGCTCTTGCTTAAAGCATAATTTAAACCGTACCACCTACTTAAGCTACAAATCTCAACTTTTCTCAATACACATATTCACATAGTTTTTCTCTACTACACAGTGTACTGCTTCACTGAACTTAGTGATGCCTGTAACAGAGTGACTAATTGGAAAACCTCCCCCCTGATCTACCTTTATGTAATATTTAAACTTTTCAATTAGTTCCCCCTTTTCTGATAGACTGCATATCACTGTATCTGAAATTCGCATATCATTTGTTGACTTGGTTCTTATTATTTGTCTTTGTTCTTGTGAAATCTTTAATTTTAATGTTTCTTTTTAAGCATATATCATTATGATATTGTTAATTTGTTGTTTTATCACTGCGATTTTGTCTGAATAAATCAAGATGATTGTGATCTTGAACTATCTACGGGAACGGCGGTGTGCGATGCATGACAACAGAGCATCGATCCCACCATTTTGGTGAATATTCTACTTGATTCTTAGATAACTCTTTAAAATTGCATTTTAGTTAACTTATCTGTCCGGGATAGATGTCTAACAGCATTGTTGAGATAATTTTGAGTTTCCCATGCTTTTCGAGCTGAGTAGTATGTCAGATTCCATCTCAAATAACTGTCATTTTTCATCTTTGTTCAGAAGCTTTATGACTGCGCGCAATTCAAAGAAGTTTTGGTCATCCATACATCAGAATGCAAAGATTGGTTTCCTGCATTTTAGACCACAGAAAACCGGTTTTAATAGTCACAAGTTCTGAGACAGCAAACTGAATAGATAGATCGTCAATGCATTACCTATATAACTACTTAAAGATCATAAATCATTCATTTTTTCTCAGGAGTATGTACGAAATAATTTTGAAGAGATTTGAGCACTTTTGTGAATAACGAAATTCAAAATTTTCTATAGCTGGTTTGTAAGGATAAGCTTATTTTTTCAAGAGTTGATCACAGGTCGGTATCAGTTGAAGAACTATTGAAAATCAACAACAGAGTACTGGACAGCTGCTTCATCGTAGTTTGGGAATCATCGGCAGTACGCGAATTGATAGATGCTAGAAATCATGGGCCAATGAATGTGGCCCCAGTGGCTGGATGGTATACGAGCTTGCCTTATAACCTGAAGGTCCTGGATTTGAAACCTCAGTGGTTCAGTGCGTACTATCAATGATTCTTGAACCAGGATGACACAGCTGTAAAGTGCTCTCTGGTTTTCAATGATTCTCTAACTCATATGAATCCATGATCAACTCGTAAAACAGAATTCAAAATTGTCAATTTATATCTGTTTTTTCAAAAATTGAAATATAACCACGATTTTATGAAACGGAAACTAACTTGGATAATTGGTGAATACTTCATTAAATGTGGAGCACACTGTCTCATATATCCATAAGTAACGAGTAAATTCCAAACCATAAATGGACACCAACAAATAACATAAGCTATTAGTAAATGAAATTATGATACAAATTGGTCTCTTTACAACTAACAGAAATCGTTAATTAGGATAAACAAGTTTGTTCAAATAATATATTGAATAAAAGGCTACAACGAAACTAGGACGATACAGCTGTCCAGAACTCCCAGATTTTCTAACGGTTCTCTAACCAACGTCAGTTCATGATGAAATCCTGTAACCAAAACGCTAAGTGTTAAGTGACAGACTTGCAGGTCAAATGAAAGTCAAAGATGTCAAGAATAACATCTTATACTGAGGGGAAAGCCTTTCTTTGAACACGCAGTGCAGCTGGGACTAGTCACAAGAGAGATTAAGATGCATCTAGTCTCCAGTTTTGGTATTAGCAGAATTCTGTCATTAAAGTGTACAGTATGGTCACCAATCTAGTAACTTGGTATTAAGGTGCACTCTAAACTGATGTTAACTCTTTAGATGCAGTTCTCGGGAAATCCTGGTTGAATTCTGTCAACACTAATGAGCTAAGGAATAGACTCAAGACATTGATTACTTTCAAGTTACCAATCATTGTACGGGTGTTAAATCTTCACAAAAATTAATTAGCCAGCTCGAATAACTCGGTGGTTGCTTCTCTGATGAAAACACTGAATGGTGCACCCATCTTAATCTCTGAACACGCCATTTCCCTCGATGATGCATGTATGTCTTCCTGAAGGGTTTCAACAGGCGAGAAATCAGGGTTCAGGTCTACTATCCATTTAGCTTTGTTAGCCAATATAGCAGCAAGTTGTGAATCCGGTTAAATTACAGATGTGTCACGCCACATGCAAAACGTAGGCTGAAAATAAGAAGCTACGTAGTACAATAAAAAGTGTAATGTTTGTTGAATAAAGTTCCAAGATTAATAAAGGATTGATATCAAATAGAGAACCATTGAAAACAAGCACTGGGGTACTGCCAGACAGCTGTTTCATCCTAGTTAGGGTCCCCTCGAAAGTACGCACCCACTGGGTTTCGAAACCAGGACTTTCAGGTTATAAGGTCACCGTAAAGACCTATCAGCCACTGGGATCCGATTAGGCGATCAGTCAATAAATTCTAATCTACCAATTCGTGATTTTAACGCGACAACGAACCAGTATCATCAGTTGCAATTTTTGGATCTCATTCTCAACTAGGTGGACCCAATAGAAGTTTGAATTCATGGGTTATTTAATCAGACTTCAGTAGCTGAATGGTCTACGAGGCTTGTAACTGGAAGGTTCCGAGTTCCAAAGGCGGTGGGTGTGCACTGTCGACAAAATAGCTGTCCAGTAATTTAAGGTGGTTTTCAGTGATTCGCTAACAGAAATTCATCAATACGTGATGAAACTTGAAATAAACGAGATCACTACGAGCAAGCCTTTGGAAATTAATAGTGTTCAATTGTTTGAGCTACAACTATACTATAAAGGATTTCACTTGACATAAATACCATTTTCACGCATTCATATTTGCAAGTAAATTATTTAGAAATAAAATGCTGCAGGTTATTTCTTATTAACAAAGCAAATGAAAGAAAAATGCAAAACTTCAGGGAGTCTGTCTCTGGTTGCATACGAATGTCTTAAGAGCTCTTTATTTAAATTGGGTAGACAGTTTAGCAGGTTTGAACAGGAACACATAAAATTAGATCTGAAACGTTTGTAACAGTAATTATCTTTTGAGTTGTGTGAATAAGGACAGGTGGATGGGGTGGTGACGGGCACCCAATTGGATCCCATCTTGGCCGATCTATTTCTAAGTAAACTAGAAAATAGACCTTTGAACAACCTTATCAGAAAGTTCTCATTTTATTGCCAGTATATGGATGACACCTTCATTCTTTGTGATAATGATTTGGATGGGAGTACAATAATTACTGAATTGAATGAAGTACATTCGGCTGTGAAATTCACGTGAGAAGAGGAGTCCCAAGACAAAATTGACTTTCTGTATGTCTTCCTTACAAGAAAACCAGATGATAGCGTAAAAAGAAATTTGCTGAGTAAAAGTTCTTGGACAGGACAATATACAGATTTTCATAGCTTCGTTCCTCTCAAGTAAAAAAGAAATTTAGTGAAGACCCTCAGCCACAGAGTTAGAGCTATATGCTCAGAAGAAGTAAATGAAGATGAATTAAGCATTGTATATGATACTTTAACCAAAAATGACTATCCCGAGAAATTTATCAAGAAACACATGACAAAGAAAGCAGAAAAGGATGTCTCACTACCTGTAAACAAGAAGCCACTTTATATACGACTACAATTCAAGGGCAATATACCAAGTGAAATAATTACGAAAAAAATTAAGAAAATCAGTTCAAAGGATTTTTAGTGCTGGCAAACTACAAGTCTTATTCTCTACACGACCAATGATGATTCCTTGGCTGAAAGATGAAGTACCTAGATTAGCCATTTGTAATTGTATCTACCATTTCAACTGCACTTGTAGTGGAGCTAGTTATATTGGCCGTTGCTCTAGGAACTTGACTTCTCGTGCTCACTCGAGAGCATCTCCCACTACGGCTAAGTAGAGGTGTAGTAAAAATCATCGACAGACCATCTAGTTCAAATCGGCCACAAAACCAGCGTTGAAGGATCCTTCTCTATCATCTACTGGGGGCTTAATAAATTGCTAAACACGTCAAAGTACCACATGGTTAAAACAGGATAGGCTGTCGCAATTCGCGTGAAACAATCACTGCTTTTGATGTGGTTTTGTTCTCTGAGCTGTATGGTTAGTTTGCGAAGCTTTCATCACCTTACTGGGTGACATCTTCAGCGCATACTTCAAATTGAAGTATGCGCTGAAGATGTCACCCAGTAAGGTGATGAAAGCTTCGCAAACTAACCATACAGCTCAGAGAACAAAACCACATCAAAATCATCCACCTGAGCTACAAATCTTCTCTATCATATCTAAATCACTGCTTTGTGTGCAAAAGAAGCAAGTACAGCAAGTACTACTGTCCTGACTGGCCATCAGTAGAGACTAGAAATTCATGAATTTGTGATATTATCTTTCCCAATTATTCTAACATTCAGCTTATTTTATTTTGATACTATTGAACTGTAACCTATTGATATCATTATTGATTCGATATTATTTACATAACATCAATTTTGTTCACAACACTAATCTATTCATCACTATGTATGTATGTATGGCTGTAGAGCCTGATAAAGAAGAGGTTATCGAAAAGAGTATTCTTTGTTCAGTATCCATTCTTTTGAAAAAAATATTTTAAAGAGGTTACATCCTTCACTTATCTAGCGAGCATCGCTTCAGTCACAGGGAACGTTAAGGATGACAGTGTCACCAGTAATGTTAGGTCAGTTCTTCTATATATATGCGTCAGAAACAGTACCAGCGTCAAGGAAGTCATTTCCAGCAAGTTACGGAGTTTTATCAACAGCGGGCCTCTTTCCATGTTGAAAATGAGATGGCCACCCATAAAAAAATAATAAGTGAGGAGAAACTCCGGGAATGAATTAACCAAGAGCCTTTTGTTCAACAAACAATGCGAAGACAAGGGAGATAGATCAGGCCCATACTGAGGAGACGGCTGGGTGACATGTGACACTAGGCCCTTGAAAGGAGGTTGACGTGAAGGAAATCCTGTGAGGCGGAGACGAGTGACTATGGAGACCCTGGCTCAGGGTAAAATACATACTAAGAAATAGAAAGTAACAGCTTTTGTAAGAATTACTTAAATCTGGTTTACACTAGTCATCCCATTATGTTTCGTTTCTCAACATGTAATATATGACAGAACTGTACTCACATTAAAAATTAAAACTTAGAGTTTTTTAAATTTGTTGCTCATACTGAAATTTACCTGAAACTATAAGACAAGTCATTTTAACCGTTTTCACTTTTGCTCTTGATATAGAACTAGACTGTACATGTTTATGATTGATTTGTCGACGTGTTAACTCAGATGCTAGATGTTTTCTCTGATATTTTTGTCCAGATATATTCATGCCTATACTCTTTCTATCTCGTGATAAATAATTTGCCTTTCCCGTGGATATTGTAATTGTCGCCACAGACGGACGACTGGCAACTTGATTTACTGGTGATGATCTATGACGTACTTCTGGTAGATCATTGATTCTGAATTTTTGAAACTTGGATGCCCGCCATATTGTAATGACAATGATTATATGACAAGTGGCTATAATAAAAGCTGGTATAACAAATACTGATAAAGCAATAGAGGTTAAATATGCCTGAAATGAAAAAAGAAGGGCAATTTCACTACTTTAAAGTTCAAAGGAATTTGGATTCGAGTATAAACTGGTAACGAAATATGTTTATAACTTTTAAAACATAATATAACCTCGCCTAGATTACTAGCTCGCTAGTTTAATAGCCGGTCCCAAGCCAGGATAAAGAGGGAGGGTTGGGGTGTGGTGCTAGCAACTCCACACCCAAAAATTAACCAAATTTCTTCAGAAACTTCAACGCATAAATATATTAAAAATACTAAAAATATAAACAATAACCTTATTTTTCGCTGAGATCGGGGAAGTGAAATAACGCAGGCTGGTGAAAGCCTTCGGGAAGCCAGTCAGCCAGTGTCCCTTCTTTCGATGAAAGCAAAAGTGAGGATGGGGACGTGAAATGTACGTACAATGTAAGAAGCTGAAAAGGCTGCCCAGGAAGCCATAGAAATGAAAAGATATGGGAAACATATTATAAAAAAGTGCTGAACTCATGAATCATTATTAACAGTAATTTCCAGACTACCTGCTGTCCATTACTACTAATACTGGTTAAAATACCTCAGGAAACATGTAATAAAAAAGGGCATTCAAAAGACAGACTTTTTTGCCACAATCAGTATGTCCGAGCAACTGAACTTTGCTGAATTCATTTTACATCAGACTTAAACATTATGCATTACAGTTAATAAATATATACTGGATGAAGGGAAGCAGTACAGATTTCCATTAGGAATAAAGTTAACAATATATTTATTATATTTTTCCGGTATCGCATTTCCTCTTTATATAGTAAGGAAATCATATACTTTCTGCATAATATAAAATTGAAAATGAGCCGGTTTCCCTCGGTGTTTAATTCATGTATAAATTTTAAATTTAAATTTTTTTTTAATTTTTGATTTACTGCTTGATTCCACACTGTATTTTTGGTACAAGTATGGAATTTTCAGCATGGATATCGGTAGCCAAAATTTTGCAGGCCGACCATAGATATCAGGTGTGCGTCAGTGCGGGCTCGAACCCCGGACCATGTGCATGGTCGGCGAGAGTCCTAACCACTGTGCCACCGACGCACAAGAATAGAATTTAAACTTAGCTGGCTTAGGCGTCCGGGGACATTTTCACAACATTCTTTATAAGTACTTGCCCTTCAAATAAAATTGGTATGTTTTTCAAAAACAGACCTATAAATCCATTTATTTCATCTCGAGTAAACTGAGAAGTTCAGATAGGAATGTCTAATCTTAAAATTAACAAAACTGTTGTTTTCAATCAGTTTTCTCTTACGCGCAAACTTAGTGATACATTTCACCCAGTTGAATATTTAAAAGTAAAACAAAATTTTCTGGAATGCAGTCTCGACGAATATTAATTTTCAAGTATTGCTTTTGTGGGGATTTTGCTTGATTGAACTGAGAGTTTCATCATGATCTGACATGAGTTACAGAACCGTTGAAAAACCAGTAGGGAGTACTGGACAGCTGTTTCCTCCGCCCTAGCTTGGGACTCTTCATCAGCACGCAGAGCGGGGTTGAAACCCAAGACCATCTGGTTCCAAGGTGGGTTCATAGACTATTGAGCCATTAAGACTAGATCCAAGGGCCTATTTCAATGGCTCTCTAACTGATGTCAGCTTACGATGGAATACTTCATCCAATCAAACAAAATCCTTACAAAACCAAAAATTTAATTAATCTAGTGCTTACTAGCTATTGGTCCTATTCAGGCAGTGACCTGGGGTTCTAGTGAGAAGCCGTGACGAGAAGCGTACTGCAAGTTGGAGGCTGTAACTCACTGAAGAAGAAGACATTGCTAAATTGTCGTGCTATTTCGTGGCTTGGTAGGAGTTAGAATTCATGGGCTGGTCATTGGATCGGTCACAAATGGCTTAATGGTCTACGAGCTAGCTATCTTGGAACCAGAAGGTGCTGGTTTGGGACCCTTGTGGTGGGTGCCTACTGTTGAAGAGCCCTAAACTGGGACGAAACAGCTGTCCAGTAGTCACAAGTCTTCCAGTGGTTCTCTAACTGATGTCAGCTCATGATTAAATCCTCCGTCGACTATTTATTTGTAGGACATACCTCCGATTTTCTTAACATGTACCAAAAAGCTTGTGTCTCAAGAGAATAAATTCTTTCAACAGTGGTGTTGCCAGATATCTCCTTGACACGGTTCATGAGGTGGACGTCACTAGATCGTTCGGAAATATGAACAGGCAGAACAGTTTAATCCTCCTTAAGTTTTCCGAAGCAATACCCATCAAGCGCCTGAAGTCCGATTTTTGCATTCAGAAATAAACAGTTATCAGTCTTCCCTTCCCCTGGTAACTGGGTATTTTCATCCTCTCTTTCATCTGATTACTTAACGCCAAAAGACGGTTTTGTGTATGATTATTGTCTGTGATAAAGTGATTATTACTATTATAAACATCATATACATATATTGAATGAACTCTGTGCAAGTATGTTAAAATTGTTTCTGTAGATATACTTAATACTGTCTTTGTGCTGCGAGGCGAGATATTTGGCCTCTGTTGATATGTCAGCTTCTCGTACGGACTCTTTCACGATATCCAAAGATTAACTTGAAGCAATTTGGTGGATAGGGGTTAACAACAGAAAGGTCAGAGGTAGATGTCGTGGTCCGATTCACCCATCGGTTAACACTTTGGCGTTCAGAAAAGAAACGGGTACTTGGTTCGATTTTCAGGCGAACACCGTCATTCACTAGGTATTGCAGGTACATTGCGGGTGAATCCTAAATGCACAACACAAGGATTTTACTGATGATCATCAAATAGTTTGAGAATCATCGACAGCACTAGGGTGAAACAGCTGTCGAGCACTCCACTGCTGGTTTTCAATGGTTCTCTAACTGATATCAATATGTGATCACCTCTAAAAAATAAATCTAATCCTCACAAATCAACTATAGAAAACTAATCCGATGCTCGCTAATGACTTCCTACAGGACGGAGTTTCCTGCAGAGCTAGTGAGAAGTTTTGACCACTGAGGCCCATCTAGTCAAGTGTGAGAATACAGTTCCCACCGATGACATTGGTGGTGGTTTGGGTGTCCCGCTAAATCACGAATCGGTAGAAGTTAGAATTCATGGGCGGGTCACTGAATCGGGTCCCAGTGGTTGAATGGTATACGAACCAGGTTGCCTTGTTACCCGAGAGATCGTGGGTTTGAACTCTGTTTGTGGGTACATATCATCGATGGTTCTCAAACTAGGATGAAACAGCTGTCCAATAAACTATTTATACTTATTTGAGTGTTTTAACTAACTCTGTATCTATGAAGCGTCTCTCTCTTAGACTGCATGTTGTTTCTCTGATATTTGCACGGTATCTGTTGATTTAATCCTTATTATTTGTCGTTTCCTCTGTTTAATCCCTAATTTCAATGCTTCTCTTTGTGTTTGTGGGACACGTTAATACTGTGTTGTTTCATGACTACAATTAGGTTTGATTAAGTTCAGGTAATTCTAACCTCGGATTGCTTACGAGGACTGTTGTCTGCGATTCTTTTGAAAGGAGTTTTGAACCCAGCTTTTTGAAAATATTCTACTTGAATCTTAGGCACCATTTAGGGTTGACTTTTGAGTAACTAATATTGTTCTACAGTGTCTACAGACCTTTTCCTTATTCCTTTACCTTCCCACTGAAACACAGGGTTTCAATCCAGAAGCAGTGGTTTTGATTTTTTTACGGGATGGGGTTGCAAGCCTCATGTCCAACCTTCCTTCTTTACTAATCTTGTTCCTGGCTGAGTGAGGTAAAGGACTGAGTCAGTGGCTGGGGATCAAACTCTGGACCTTATGTGTGGTTGGCGAGCATTCTAGCGCTGTGCCAAAGACGCACCTAGAGACCTACTTTGTCTATATAGGTGCCTAAAGGAATTGTTGAGGGAATTTTGAGTTTTTGATGGTGTTAACATTTAGTAAAACAACAGATTTGTTGACGAATAATCGTTTTTTGCTGTTTTTGAAGTACTTTGTGACTGTGTGTATGGCTCATGGAAGTCACTTCCTGCCATCAAAATACAATTGTTCGGTTTTGGTTGTAACACACTCACACAAACCTCGTACTCTCAATTATCTCGACAATATTAGTCTTTTGATGTCTGATATCCATGGTTTAAGACATCCCGATTGCACTTCGTAAAATACTATGAAGAGATATTTTTTTTACTTTGCATTCACGCCCTTACAGAAGCTTAAATTATGTACCTCTTTGAAAGATGTTCCTTCATCTCTCAGACTTTTATATGTTTCTGTTGACAGTGATGAATTCTATTTAAAATTATGCAGTATTTGATACCCAAGAATATAAGTAAAGGTAAATTATCATATAATATCTATGAATAAGAGGAATGTCTTACTTGTGGACTAATATTACTGAAATCAAATCTACAATTTTCATATGGTGTACCTTCGTTCACCTTGTGTGCAAGTAGTGCTGCTGGAATACCACAGAGTAAAGCTGCAAACCATGCAGATCCAATTAACGCTAGAGCGTGTTGTTCTGTATAATCAAAATCAAATTTTAAAAAAATAAATCATAGATGAGAGTATGAGTTAGTTCATATTCCTTGTGATGAACTGATAAACAGCACGTATTTGATATTCCTTGTAAAATACACTTTATTACAAACAGAAATCATTTGTATATATGATGAACAGCTTTCATTCAAGAATTAGCAAATGGTCTTCGTGTAACGTTCTTAAAGTAAATCCTTCCAAATGTCAGACTGTTAATTTCAGCTTCCGATGTAAACGAAAGTTAAATGAAGCTGTTGGTTCCTATGACCCTTGCAAAATTGATGACACGGATATAGATATCAAGTTTGAAGTTAAGTATCTTGGATTAATTCTTTCTTCTGACCTATCCTTGTCTTCCCATGTCTTAGCGATTTCTAAAAGAATATTTCATCTGACTTTTTACATTAAGAAGTCAAAGCACTCAGGCATAACCCGACCCCTCCTCTTACAGTTTGTCAACTCGCGTATTTCACTTATTTTTCTTTTGGGTTCACCCTCATTCTTTCCTGGATTGCTTAAAAAAGACTTCGTAGAACTCTGAAGACTGTCAGTCAGTAGGGTGAGTGGTGGTAACCCATTGGGACACATCGTTGACATTGTCACTGATAGGCACTTGATGTCATGCAACAAATTTTCCAAAGCAATTTTGTCAAACTGTGAGCACCCACTCTATTCGCAGCTCCAATCTTGTGTCTCCTCAGGTAAAACAAGAAGTCTTTTCAGAATAATTTATGCAAGTACGTCTAAGTATAAAAATTCCACTATACCATATTTGACTGCACGTACTTTATGTGATGAAAATAGTGTCAGGCATGAACTAACTAACCTTCTTCGCACTACTAAATAAACCATTTATTCCACCCTTACAGTACCAAACTTTATTGTTATTGTATTTCTTATATTTGTAATCCTCTCAATATTTTGTTTTTATTTATTTTTCATAAGTGTGAACATCATTTAAGCTGTCTGAATAACTGTTAATTTTTTATTTCCCCTCACTATACTAAATCAACAGAACATTAGGTTCAATACTGTATAGTAACATGCTAAAATGTTCAAATTGAATCGACAATACTGTTTGAAACAAACTCACTGTTATTATTATTATATTTAGTGATCTCAGTTCGTGCTTTGAATATTTTTGACTTTATATCGTAAATGTGGACAAATTCCTCTGATTACTTTTGTTTTAATTTTAATTTTATTTATATTTTAAGTAAATCAAATGCAATATTGTGACAAATGCTGAGAATTCTATTCTGTATTACAAGTACTGTTTTAGGAATAAAGTAAACTATTATTATTATTATTTTATATTTTGAAACAATTAGTCCCTTTGATAAATTTGAATAAGGCATTAAGAAGACAAATTTCGCGAGATGATATCATTTCGTAGTTTCTTTACAACCGCTTTACAACTAACATGGTTAACAATGATAAAATAAAGTTCATGAAAATTACTCATTTAAATAAAAACAAAAGTACATACTAATGACCAATCATATTAAGATAGGTCATGCAGTCCAGGGTAGGCGAAGATTGAAGTCTATTGATTTTTGTACACACAGTTTAGGCTGTATGTGATTAATCCAAAGTGCTTCCATCACCTTCAATAACCTTGAATTAGAGTTATGTGAAATAATTGTGAAACAGTCATTAATATGAACTGTATCTACATGTTCACCTGCAGCTGCGGTGACACCTATATAGGTAGAACTAACAGAATGTTCCAATGTCGTCGAAAAGAATATATTCCAAAATGGCTGGTAAATCATATCGAAAATCCTAACGCGATTAATCTTAGTAGAAATCCAGCATCATTATCCATTGCAAAACACTTATTAATGTCTGGTCTCAAAATCAATATTAATGACTGTTTCACAATTATTTCACATAACTCTACATAAACTACGAAATGATATCATCTCGCGAAATTTATTTTATATATATCCAAACCAAGTTCCCTTTTAACAATTTGAAAAAATGTGGGCATTGGGTATATGATATTCATTATAATAAAAATTGTTTTTGTATTTCCCGTTGAATAAAAAACAAAACGATACGGTTTTTACTCAGGTTTCACTATCTAATGCTGCTAAGAGCTTTATCAAAGTATTATTAAACCAGAACTTACACAATCTCAGATTTTAACGAGTTGATCACGGATTGACAGCAATTAAAGAACCACTGAACACCAGCAGCACAGTACTGGACAGCAGTTTCATCCTAGTTTGGGAATCATTTGCAGTATGCAACTTGGTTTTCAATGGTTCTCTAACTGATATCAATTGGCGATCAACTCGTAAAAACATAACAAACCCTTACAAACCAAACTATAGAAAAATAATCTCAGATTATATATAACAACTTAATCATCGTTCCTCAGCATCGGGTCTTTTTTGCGTAGTCAAGTTGGCCAATTGGCAAAAATAGCAAAACCAGGTGTGGATTGTTGGATGTGATAAGTGTGTAAAATTATAAAAGCAGCATGTATTCACACAGTGGAGTTGCTTATCACATTTGTGTTAATTTTGTCGCTTCATTGAAGAGGTAGGTATTGTAACCAGGTCAAATTCTGTTTTAGTCCGTCATTCCTATTCAGACAATTTGGATTCCACTTGAAATGATATGAGACGTTCTTTGTGATTTCTGAAATTCTTTTTCTGGGTAATGATTTCAATATTGTCAAAATTAGTTTTGTGGCCTGATTCTATAGCTGATGATTTTTCAAGCCTTTCTAGTTTGATTGGATTTACTTCTCGGTGGTTGAACAGATGTGACTCTACGGTGTTCATTTCTTCTAATTTTGATTTCACTCTGGTGATGTTTGTCCGATGTATATCGCATCACATTCCAATCATTTTATTTTATAAACACAATTAGATAGAGAATCTTTAGGGATACGGTCTTTTATATGCACAAGTTTGTTTCTCAGTGTGCCTAATGTTTTGAAGAAAACTCTGATGTCGAACTTACTGAGAATTCTTCTGATATCATCTGACGTCTCCGCTCTATATATGGAATGACAACTGCTGAGATCATTTTTAAAGAATATATGAGACTTAATGTGCATTTATAATTTTTGTCAGGTCACAGTGGATTCTATGCTGAATTTACGCGAATCCGTACACGGTAAACATCCAAGTACCAATCTCTTGCTGCTCAATGTATATGTCTTCGAAGTCCTAAGATCAACTACCCTCTTGATAAGTATCAGGCCAAAATAAAAATATTTTGATTACCCCACCCCCCAAAATGTTTTAGTGATGTGGTTCCAGTTCATGATGAATGTGCAATGATATCATCTGGTGCCACATGTACAAAGCGTCCAGAAAACCTGCTTTAATTGTTTAGCGTCTATTGCTTACAAAAACCTTACCTAGTATACATATATGTATATATACTAGGTCGCATGATTGCCCGTAGTGTCCAATTTCCCCCCTCTCAAGATCTCCTCCATGTCATCCTCGGAAACCCAAATCATCGTCTCTCATTTGGATTCCAATCGAACAGTTGCTTGGCACTTCCTTGGCGCACACCCGATTCATCTCCATTCTCTTCCGCGTATTTCATAAACACTGGGTTCGTGGATGCTAAGTTCCCAGAATTTCCTGGTACCAATACTTCCTGAAATTCATTCCATAGATAATAGTTACTTCGACATGGCGCAATATGCGTGTAGACACTGTTTTTCTATTTACCGACTGCTTGATCCAAATAGACAAAGCTTATGTGTTGTATTACAATAATTTATTGGTATTGTAAACCTTTCGTGCCTCCTTGAAAAATGTTTTCAACACATATTTATCACTGAATGTCTTTGAACTAGTTCAAATACTGATGTCATGCCAAGAAGTGAAGGCGTTATACCGATTCTCAGTAGAAATTTGTCTTTAGTTTGCCATCAAACACTTATTCGAATAATCGATTACTACCTGGCAACATGTCCGCTTCCACTTTTTTTTTAAATGCTTAGCTGATGTAACAGATATGAAGGACATTTGTTGTTCTTCAGGCTCATCGGTTACGTAGGACAATTTTAGTGTCACTTGGTTTTATACAAGTAAAAGCCAGAAGTAGTTGTTAGCATACACACGCATGAAAAAAGCTTATAGCACGTGAAAGCAGCGCTTAAAATGTCATTTTCGTGGTACAAATTAATAAAACAGGACTTTCCTTATTGTCTAGACAATATAAATTACCTGCCTATTTAACTTTCGATCTAAATAACTTTATGATCAATCGGTGTGGATTTATCAGCTTTTATTTTGCATTTCCAACGCCGTAAAGTTCATCTCCAAACTATTTATCCGTATGATGGATATGATTATAGTATACAATCAAGAGATAATGGAGAAGAATTGTAACTCAGTTGGACGAATTTTATGTGACTGTATTCTCTGAGCTGGATAGGGGTTTATTTACGAAGCTTTCATCGCCCTACTAGACAACATCTTCAGCGCATACTTCAATTTATTGAAGTGAGCTTTAAGATTTCTACACCAGTTTATACGGTCATCTCTCCTGGTCGCCTGACCTAGAACGTGATTGGTAGTTTTCGTGTGTTTTCACATCCTCTTGGCAGCTACTTATATTGGAACTGATTGTCTTCTTGACTTGAACTTTGACACTTTGTGCATGTGATTTCTTTCTTATCGGTTGGTGGATTTTGTCTATGTCGATATGTCTACTGATCGATGATTCACTGGAAAACCAGGCTTCTAAAAAATCTCTATCATTCTTGATGTTTCCTCTGTCTAATATTTGTACTTTGTCCCAGTGGAATTGATGTCAGTGGTTATTGAATTATTTTTGGTTTTTTATTTTTTTTGATTACAGCTTGATTCCACACTGTATTTTTGGTACTAGTAGGAAATTTTCAGCATGGATATCGGTAGCCTAAATTTTGCAGGTCGACCATAGATATCAGGTGTGCGTCGGCATGGGATCGAACCTAGGACCATGTACATGGTCGGCGAGAGTCCTAACCAATGTGCCACCGACGCACTGTCTGTTTGTAGTGATATTAGGGAGTGGATGTCATGTCTTCTGATGGCTGGCTTATGTTTGTGGATACGAAGACGAAGGGGACGGCGCAAACCAACCAAATCCCCTCATTCACTTCTATGTCAACCAAAAGACTCAAGAGCGAAAAAAAATAAAACCAACATCATCTACAAAATAAATGGTAACAATTGCGAAAAGCACTACATTGGCCAAAGTAGATGTCCTCTTCGTCTTCGTATCGACGAACATAAGCTAGCCGTCAAAAGATATGATATCCACTCCATCACTCGTATCATTACATAAAAACAACCACGGAGATCTATTCGACTGAGACAACGTTCAAATATTAGACAGATGAAGCAATTTTTAAAAGCCTGTCTGGTATTCCAGTGAATCATCGATCAATAGACATATCGACATAGACAAAATCCACCAACCGATAAGAAAGAAATCACATGCACAAAGTGTCAAAGTTCAAGTCAAGGAGACAATCAATTCCAATATAAGTATCTGCCAAGAGGATGTGAAAACACACGGAAACAACCAATCACGTTCAAGGTCAGGCGACCAGGAGAGATGACCGTATAAACTGGTGTAGAAATCTTAAAGCTCACTTCAATAAATTGAAGTATGCGCTGAAGATGTTGTCTAGTAGGGCGATGAAAGCTTCGTAAATAAACCCCTATCCAGCTCAGAGAACACGATCACGTCAAAAAAGTATACAATCTTCCCAAAATTAGTGTGAATAAACGTTTTGGTAAACTCGAAAGCTAATAATGTCTTTTGAGTGATATTTAGCCTAAATAAAACTTGTGATTTCACAATTAAAATTGTTATATTTGCTTCGTTGAAGTAAAGGAGACACGACTTCTGATAAATGACAATATTATAGACTAGGAAGCAGATCCAGATCCATACAGCCATGTGCCCAGTGTAAAACACCTCACATGCATCATCGGAACAGCTGCCTTTTCCTTAGGTAGTGGCTCTTCAGAAAGGATGTCAGTTCAATTACCTCTTCTGCATCAAGGATGAAATCTATGACATAGGCGTCTTGGTTGATAGATGAGCTACACTTGGTATCATACAGAACAGAAATCCAATCGGGAAGTTAAAAGTCTGCTACACACTGCATGCCTCTAGTAAAGGCCTGACTGACTGAAGAGGTTGTGAGGTGTTGGATTCTGCATTTGTTTTTTTTTATTCCTTTACGTTCGCAGTGTAACATAGGGCTTCAAGCTAGAGACGTGAAGTTTCAGTAGCAACGGTGTGGTACGGGGTTAGATCTCCACCCAAGGCACTCTTTTATGTCCCAGTGGCTGAATGCTATACAAGGTTGCTGACTCCTTCTTAAATTCCTTTAAGCCTGTATTAAGACCGGTAATGAGGGAGGGTTGAGCATGAGGCTTACAGCCTTACCCCGTAAAAATAATACAACTGCTGTTGATCAAACCCTGATGTTCCACTGAGAACGTAAAGGGATGAAATAATAATAATGAAATCTTTAATAATGACAAGTTGTGGCTGACAGTAACCAAGACTAACACAAGTCGGAAATGATTTAAGTTGTTAAATAATTAGAAGTTAAAAATGATTCACCATTTATAGGAAAATCAGACGAATATGTTTGGAAGCAAAAAGCTAGATGTTCAACAGATTTTTGTGTGTAGAAACGAAGTTTAACTAGAAAGAGTCTAACAAAACAGCAGGTTATGTAACCACGGAAAATATGTTTTTATAAAATAGCCAAAAAAGGGACGGGCTAGGGTGAGGCATTTTTAGACGTAACGATAAAGTTTTCTAAACAGGACAGAGGATGACGTAATAAAGTTTGCATACAATTTGTCACCAAAGTAGTACAAGATTCTCTTCTGCCTACAAAGATATGGTTTTAATCGTTTGATGGCAATTGTTTCAGCAAAATGTCGCAAGTCAGATTTCTTTCGCATGTTAACTATTCTGAACGCCTTCAGATTGCCCAGAATATGTCCACTGTCCAACTGATGGCACGCATTTACACTATTTAGTGACTAGCAATGAACGAACCAACCCACCAGGAATCAATTATGCAAGAAATATGCAGGAGTGACTGCAGAGTTCTCTTCCGGTTGCTGACCTTTTCTGGCCGGCCATCTGATCTTGAGTTGTATTAAGCGAAGACAGCTGTTGAGGAAGGTGTGTAATTTGTTTGAGGTAGTCTTCATGACGCTCCAAGTCTCTGATCCATCAGCATAGTAGTGCCAACTTCATATTGGAATTGTTTTCTTGATCTTCGCTTTGATACCTTCCATCAGATCCAGCCGCCTGTAGTTGAAACGATGCTTCCCAGGTAGTCTAAGGAGGTTGTTTCTTTCAGGTTCCTCCCATTTATGCTGAATGTTGTATGATGCTGTTTCTGTTGGCCAGGAATCTTCATCATCTCTGTTTTCGACGCCACGTTTCCTATATTTGTCGATGAACTTCTATAGGCGACTTTTATCACGCAGGTATCTGTCCACAAAGGATAGCTCTATTTTTCATTTTTTTTTCTTCTGAATAAAGTATCCTTACACAATGAAACAGGATTCCTTTTTTATTAACTTATAGGACTAAAGCTTTTGAGGTTCAAATGAATCGCACTCGAGGAATGTCTCTGAATAAATTTATCATATCTAAAAGGGCTTATTACGTTTTAATGTTAGGTTCAATTAACATTTTATTCAATGGGCACGCGAGACGTTAGCTCAAACGTTGTAATAATTTCCACTTCCGTGACTTTAATTTTAATTGTAAATAGAAATTTGGTTTAGTAACAAGATTTTGTCATGAGCTGACATCGGTTAGAGAACCATTGGAAAACCACTGGGGGATACTGGACAGCCATTTTGTAGGCCTAGTTTTGGACTCTTCAGCAGTACGCACCCACTACCAGGCTTCGAACCCAGTAACTTCTGACTACAAGGTGAGTTAGCTCGTAGACCATTAAGCCGCTGGGAACTGATCCAATGCCCAGCCCATGGATTCTAACTTCCGCCAATTCACGACATAGCGTAAACGCTGGCCAATGTCATCGGTGGCGAGTATTTGTCCTCACACCCAACCTGCTGTTCCTCTAATCAAGGTCAGCTCATGATGATATCCTGTAATCAATCAATCAAATCCCTGCAAACCATTACTAGAAATTCTGTTGTTAGTATCTTAACTTAGTTTTCTTTAAATTATAAAACTGTTTACATATATATATATATATATATATACGTATATATTATGTAACCTAAGCAACATCACTTTATTTCATTACTTAGACGCTTAAATCACATTCGATTCGGATCACCAACGCTCGAAAACACGTGTCTGCATAATTAGCTATGTTACAGTTATCTCAAGTTTAAATTGCAGTTGTGCTATTTAGTGACCAAAATCAGAACTTAACACGGAGATACATGATCTTCGGGACTATATGAATCATGTGAACAAAAGTATGAGACATGTTTGCATATTACATAACAGCATTAGCATATATATATATATACATATCCCAATTCTATTTAACTAATACTCCTCTTGTGCTTAAGTGGCTTAGCAATACACATTATAGAATCAATCATTTATGCAAACTAAAACACCAAATTTACTGATTGTAGCACATGAAGATACATAGGCAAATAAGTACACATTTCGTCCTATTTGGGACTTGTCATCTGGATGTACCTGCATTTGCCAGTGAGCGATGATGTTCCTATCAAGGCTAGAAGCCGACATGTCAACCTGAGACCGGGAACTTCGGTCCAATCAATCGACAGGAAAATGTAAATTTCAATTAAATAATAAATGTGACCCGTTGCACAAGGGGTGGCTGTGGTGGCCCAAGTGGTCAAGTGGATAACGCTTTGGCGTTTGAAACTATGGGCATTGGGTTCGAGCTTCGGTGAGAACACCATCACTACCTGGGGAATGCGAAGACACCCAGATGGCGAGTCTCAAAATGGACAGTCAAAATGCGCATCCTGGATTCCATGGCTAGTCACCATCCGCCAATTAAATACTAATTAAATGCCTATACATCGTCAAAGCATCCGCACAAGAAGCCAACATGTCAACCTGAGACTGAGCAATTCTGTGCAATCAGTAGACGTGAAAATCTAAAACTCAATTTAAATAAGTACACCTTTTATAACCAAAATGAAATCGTTAGTCAGTCAACGCTTACTTTTACTGAATTTTGAGGAAGTTGCTCGTAGTGGTCGACAGACCGCTTCTGCACGATCAATACTTAATGCTATCAGTGCGAATGAACTTCCATATGTTATAGTGGTCTGAAATGATACAAAAAAAGAATTTAAAACAATTAGTTTCCTTTATGAATTCAGAAGATGTGATTTGTCTGAATCGTGTAATGTTGTATTTGCGCAACACATTTCGAACAATCTGATCCAGCACACAAGGACTTGTCATAAGAATATATATGATTTTAATAAAGGGTTAAGAGGTGGGTGAGAAAATAGACTTAGGTCAAGTTAAAAAGACATGTTCAAGATCAAAATAACAAGGAAGACCATTAAACCAAATAACAGAGGTAATAGCACATCTGCCATGGCTGGTGTCGAAACAAAGTTTACCAATGAAAGGAGGTTTAGTGTGATGACGAATTGTTTGTGATGAACGCATAAAGATGGTTTAAACTTTCGAATTGCCAGCTAGAGCTTCCAAAAACTTTAGGATGCGCCCCAAACACGTTTTATAGATAGGTTTAAAAGATCTGTTAACATCAATTTTATGTTCTGTCTCTATAATATGTTTCGCAATAGAGGAGCAAGGTCCCCTGTTCTCACTGTTAGTAGGTTCTGCAGATTCCACTTGTTTCTGGAGCCATTTAGGAATATGCTTTGAATCCAGCCCTTACTTGCAGAGATTGATGAGTCCTCCCTATGTATGCGTGTCCACATATACATTCAAACTGGTAATCAAGGGGGGATATGACATCATTTTTTGCATGTTTAAAGGGCTTAGATGGATATACTGACTTCCCATTCTCAATTAAAATTATATTAGCTGCATAAAAAGTCTTTTTAACAACAGCGTTCAGTCTTTGTCTGGTCATCCAGCTGCTATGATGCCCCATATAAAGTAGCCTGATGTCACATCCCCATTTGATTACCAGTTTGAATGTATATGTGGACACGCATACATAGGGAGGACTCATCAATCTCTGCAAGTAAGGGCTGGATTCAAAGCATATTCCTAAATGGCTCCAGAAACAAGTGGAATCTGCAGAACCTACTAACAGTGAGAACAGGGGACCTTGCTCCTCTATTGCGAAACATATTATAGAGACAGAACATAAAATTGACGTTAACAGATCTTTTAAACCTATCTATAAAACGTGTTTGGGGCGCATCCTAAAGTTTTTGGAAGCTCTAGCTGGCAATTCGAAAGTTTAAACCATCTTTATGCGTTCATCACAAACAATTCGTCATCACACTAAACCTCCTTTCATTGGTAAACTTTGTTTCGATACCAGCCATGGCAGATGTGCTATTACCTCTGTTATTTGGTTTAATGGTCTTCCTTGTTATTTTGATCTTGAACATGTCTTTTTAACTTGACCTAAGTCTATTTTCTCACCCACCTCTTAACCCTTTATTAAAATCATATATATTCTTATGACAAGTCCTTGTGTGCTGGATCAGATTGTTCGAAATGTGTTGCGCAAATACAACATTACACGATTCAAACAAATTACGTCTTCTCATTGCTTTATCTAGAAACAGATAAAGTTTCGTAAAATCCTAAATTAAAAGCAGTTAAAGTGTGAATTACTTGCAAACGTTCTTTACAACATCAAATGTGTTGAGTCTACAAGACTACATTTTGTTTTCAAAGTTTATTCTGGAAGTACTTAAGGTTATTAAAGCTATAATATGATTGGATGAGCACTATTTGTAAATCAAAATGGCTTTTAGCAGAGAGAATTTTAGAAAAGAGAATATATGTTTGAAATGAATGCTTACCAAGAAAAGTAGGCATATAATGGATTTATTATGAAGAAATACTATGGAAACGGTACCACAAAACCATTCTTCAGATGTTTACGTAATATTTAGGCAGTATATCTCTATTTAATGCTCATTTTTACAATCTCGCTGTCAAATAATGAATATATTTCTGAACTTGACTGATGGAAAAATGGTAAGTGCATTGGCAGAAATCCTAATTGAATTACAGCTATTGTTATTTGCATGTAATCTTCACAGTTAATTTTCACTACCCATCTCCTTTTTTAACGTTCAGCTGTTCTTTAATTACACCTGTGAAACTCATCGTCAGATGTTGTGTTATAGGTCAAGGGTAATCGATTTTTTCCGATTACGTAGACTTCTTAAAGGATGTACTTTCATACTGAGAACAGAACTTAGACGAATTATGACACAAGCAGTCAACCTTTCTATATAAATTAAAATCCACTAGTGTAATTTATTGTATTCAAATACCACAGTTTGTTTAATAACTTCATTTTTACAGTAATACATGAATGAAATATTGTGATGACTGACTTCCATAAATTGATAAATATATTCTGATGAATGAAGAGAATGGTACTCAGGTAGCAAGTGTGATGGAAACACATACCGAAAAATTGTTTCTGACGAACAGCCATGGGCCTCCGGATTTAAAGCCTGAGTATGAAAAGCAGGAATTCCAGACATATCTCTGGCCATTATCCTCCGTCGTTAACAAGAGGATAACACAAGACTATTACTAGCTTAACCCCCTTCGCGATTTCCCCCAAACGTTATCTACGATTTAAGATTGAGTGTTTAGAGCGATTTTATGTTACAGCATTTTTGTATATGGAGGGGAGACGGTTGCGATTGATCCTTTCGACTGTGAACATTTCATACGCAATGGTTTTGTTCAGCCGCTTATCTTTTCATGGTCTTAGGCTCTTTCCGACTTCTTTGTTTCTATTTTTAATAAGTAATTCATTAGTAGCACTTTGACACATTCCTTTTGTGTATTTTACTGTTCTCTCCCCAATTCGGCATTTTCCAAGTAAACGCTCATCATTGCACTTCTTGCTTAATCTCAAAATCTTAATCCCATCGTGGTTCTGACCAATAATCAACTCTTCTTTCTTGGAAACTGCTTCCCAATAATTGTGTCAGTGATGTCATAGATTCCTTTTACTCGGTAATATTCAGTTGTAGTCTTCAGTAGACATAATCAGGATTAAACAGCCTTTGGTGGTGGCCCTCTTTGAATCGTCTTTAACTCCTTTTATCAGTGAGTGGATATTTTCAGTTTTCAGCCCTAAATACTTCAGAAATTTCGACTGATAAATTCATGTGTGACTCTTAAAATATGAAAGCTTATGAGAAATTGTGAACGGAACAAAGTAGAAATGGGACGTTGGAGACCCATGTTCCCCTTCAGGACCTAAGGGAACAATAAAGTAAATAGAATATCTTGGAACAATTAGTTGGATAAATCTTCTTCTTTAGTACTTTTCGATGTATGACATTTTGACATTTACCATGATGGAGTTTTTCAAAACTAAGAATCTCACTTTCATCTTCATAAATCAGTGTTTGGATTTCTCTGTACTTATGCTTGTTACACTAACTAATAGCTAAACTTTCTACAAATTTTTCGCCAAATTATAGTCTACATAACTTCCATACATTGAAATGTCTTCATTTTTTTCAAAAATATTTATTCTCTGTCATGACTGGAATTACACATGGAACTAGTCTTATGTAAAATTACTGAACTTAAAAGTAAGCACGTAGCTGCTTTACGTTTAATTTATCTACAATAATAATAATAATAATTTGCTTTATTCCAAAACAGTACTTTCGATACAGAATGGAATTCTCAGTATTTTACTACAGTATTGCATCCAGTTATTACATTAACAATAAATAAAATTCTACAGAGATTAAGGGTAATCTCGGTTAGTTTTGACAACAACAGATTGGCATGTCGGTAGCAAAGCCAAAAATGAACAGAATGTTTGAAGGTGTTAGAAAAGTAGATACTACTAGCATATTTACTGGCGTAAGCGGTAATAATAAGGTCGACATATACAGAGTGTGAAAGAACGAAGAAGAATGTTTTAAATAGAGTTTGTAAGTAAGAAAGAAACAAAGCAGCACATAGCAGAAAAAGAGAGAGAAAAGGAAAAGAAAAAAAAGAAAAAGTTGTACTTATAAATGATATGATTTGGAAAGATAAGATCAAATTGTTCTACAGACTGTTTAAAAAGTCATAGGTTTTACGCCTAATGCTTTCATTATCGCACAGAACACGAACGAAGTAGGGCATGGTTGAATTTTTGTACTTGCTGATGCGAGCATATAGTTTTCTATATAGGCTTCTGGTTTTGCCTGATGAGATAAAAGGGGAGAGTTGTGAATGAAGAGGATGGTGTGAGTTAGATCAAATGGATTTAGCCCATTTTTCACGTGAGTCCAAGTGCCTGTTAACCAAAATATTAACAATCTGGTTAAGTGGCACGTTAGTTCACCTTGACCTTGGCGACCTGTTCGAATTTTTGGGCTTTTATAATATCTACATATTGCATCCAATCTACCGTTTACTCACACTTATTTATCACCCAAATTTGAATTTTAACTAGATCATTTCCTCGCTTAACTTTATTATTCATGTACGACCAAATGACCTTTATATACCCAAGAAATCAAGGAGGAAGCATCGTAGTGGTTGACAGAGAGCTCTCAAACGTACATCGATACATTTAACTACGGTCCTTGCCATAATGAACACAAACTGCCGCTCTCTGCCTAACAAGATAATGTACCAGTATATGTGTATGTACCTACAATCTGTGATGTGCACTGACACTTATCATAATACTGCCATAATCAAATTACAAGAAACGTGGTTACATGAACTGTATGATGGCAACCTTATCTCACTAAAGGACTTCATTTTATTTAGACAAGACTGTCATTGTTGTATTAGGAAAAATGATGGTGGCGTTGCAACTTTCATTTACTCCAAATGGTCTATTTCAAATAATGTTTGCTTCTCATTCTTAAATGACTTCATAGACTGTATTACTGTCAAATGTCGTCCCAAACGTCTCCCCAAATATAAACAAATCTTTTACAAACGTGTACATCTCTCTCAGTCGCTCACTATCCGATCTTTCCAATTTTGCTGACGAATTCACTATGTTTGCCGCTGCCAACTTTGACAACTCTCTATCTGTTATTACTGGGGATTTCAACTCCTCAGATTGCTCCTTCCTTGAAGCACTTGGTCATACAAACATAGTCAAATTTCCCACTCGACTTGACAAAACACTCGATTTGGTTTTTTACAAATGACTAAGGAGTATATGAAACACGTAAACGTGCACCGATACTTAACTCTGATCACTGTATTGTTTGTGTTTTACCAAAAATATACGACAAAACATTTATATATACTTATACATAGTATTCCTGTATTTCGGTTTGCTAGCCATTCTGATAAAAGAATAGAACTTGAGCACTGTAGTACAGTGCGCCAGTGGTTTGGTGGTAAGACGCTCGCCCACTGCTAACATGGTCTGGGTTTTGATCCCCGAGCGACGTACTCCTAAATCTCACTAATGCATGAAATAATGCTATTAAAGAGAGAAGCCTGTATGTGAAGCTGGAATTCCCATCCCCGTGAAAATAAAACCACTGCTACGGGAACTTCAGAGCTGGAGCTGGAAGCTCTATGTTACATCTGGAATGTGAAAGAATGAAATAAGTGAAAAATAAATGAGGTAGAGCATAACTGCTGAGTAATTGAAAAGAAAAACTCAGCAGTTCCAGTGTATGCGTTAACACAGCCACACAGTATGTTTGGAAAAGATTACGATCCTAAAAGGAAATATAGATAGATGAAGAAAAAGGTTGATTACGCAGTCTTTTTTCATGGAATCTACACTAAAGTGGTCTTGTGGATAACGATTTGTGCGTTGGTGGCACAGCGGTTCGGGCGCTTGCCGACCATGCAGATGGTGCGGGGTTCGATCCCCGACTGACGCACTGCTTTGCCTCACTGAGCCAGAAATAAAACTGGTGCAGAGGAAGGGATTGGAATGAGGCTAGCAACCCCATCCAGTCAAAATAAACACTGCTACAGAAATTTCAAGCCTTTAGCTTGAATCAGTATGGGAATGTGAAGAAATAAAAAGACAACATCCAAGATATACCATGGGAATCACAAAGACATGAATAATATTACTCCCGATCCCATTAGGTGATGAAGAATAATGCAACTATATCAACGAAGTTAGAAAGTTGTGTATGCACCTTAATATGATTATGCGTGTTAATAAATTGTGCTCGAAACGTGATCATCAGTAAATATTACTGTGTAACAATCGGAAACTTTATCAAATAAATTTACTCTGTGACGCAAATCGATTTTATTCTTTACAGTGAGTATTTATTTGAGAAACATGGTTGATATTTCTCAGGCTTATATGGTTGCTTATTGATGACAGTGATCTTCTTCCAAATTTTTTATTTTAATGTCCCATTTATTATTATTGCTTCATTTGGTTCCTAGAGGAACATAGGGCTTCAGATGCACGTCTCCACTGCATTCGGCTCTCTGACAACCTTTTCACATGGCTCCACATCTATCCATATGCTTTCATCTTCTCTTCTCATCACCTCCTCCATGTCACCTCACCTTCGCACTGACGACCAACTCGCCGCTTCCCACTCGGTTTCCACTCGAGTGCTGGCTTGGCGTGTAATGTCACCTGATGGTTTTCTCAGAGTATGGCCAGTCCACCTTCATTTCTTCCTGCATATTTGTTACAAAATTGGTTCCTGCTGTGCTGGTTCGTTCATTGCCAGAGATCCCTTCCTGTTACTTTTCTTTTCTGGACAGCCATCTGATCTTGAGTAATATTTAGCGAAGACAGCTGTTGATGAAGATGTTCAGTTTGTTTCAGGTGCTCTCCATGACGCGCCAAGTCGCTGATCCATAAAGTAGTACTGAATTAAGGACCGTTTTACTAAAGGAGATTAACGGAGAACAAACTGTCTTTTGGTTTACATTTCTTCATGCCTGTACAGAAAACTTTCATTGTTTTGAAAAATAAATATTATATGAAATCAAGTTGCATGATGTCAAAACACAGAATCGGCAGCTATACTGCAGTTCACAGAAAGTGGCTAAAAGCAATTAATATAACCTTATGCTTAATTAGACTAGAAGGGAAAAATGGAACTACTGAGGTGAAAGAGAATTTTCATTATAACGCAAGTGGACAACCTTATTGCCCAATTTTATTTTTACTTTTATATGGTGTGTAAAATTGCATTATTCCCACCGATAGGGGCTAGTAATAATTCTGTCTTAATTCTCCTAGGCTCTGGAGGTCAGAAGTAATCGGTCATCATCTAACTCCAATATATAGATCTTCGCATTTTCAACACCATTGTGAAGTCGGTCATTCCTTCTATACGAGTCAGAAACTTGGCCAGCGTGTCATAAAAAGGATTCCGAGCAGTTCCACACTAAAGATCCAATGGCCACAAAGCATAAACTACAGAAAACTATGAGAAAAAACCAACCAAAAGCTCAACAAATATGTAGGAAAAAGTGGAGGTGGAATGGACATATACCGAGGAGGACACCGAACGACATCGCACGTCAGGCAACACCTCGAGTAGAATCCGGATGGGAAGTGACGAGTAGGTCATCAGTGTGATGGTGACATGAACGATATTGTGTGAGGAAGAGATCAGATAGTTTGGTCAATCGTTGACTCAGTTGAACAGGAAGGCAGGAAACAGAAAAAAAGTGGGTATGTTTTGCTGTAGCCGTATGTTCCACTAGGACAAGAAAAGAATAACAATACAATGATATGTTATACTTAGATTTCCACCGCAGTTTTCCTAGAAGCAGCTGTGAAATGGTTTATGCTCGGATAATTATGTGTAAGAACTCTACAATACCTCATTCGACATACATCTAGTGTTACGAGAAAAGTGTATGGAGTAAAACCAAGCAGTAACTTACTGAGTAAAATCGAGTAAACGGTCCTTTTTATTCGTTATTTCATTAATAGATACATATATTGTTTTCACCAGTTTATCAACGGATTTATTCAGTATATATACGAGCTTGCCTTGTAACGGGAAATGCCTGGGTTCAAACTCCAGTGATGCGTCCTGTGAAGAGTGCCAAACTAGGGTGAAACAGATGTCCTGTACTCCAGTGCTGGTTTTCAATCGTTCTCTAACTGATATCAATCCGTGATCAAACTCGGAAGAACTAAACTAACCCTGACAAACCAAACTATAGAAAATTATTCTGATGCTCGCTAATGACTTGCTACAGGACGGAGTTTTCTTAGAGTTCTAGTGAGAAGTCGTGACCAGTGAGGTGAATCCAGTCAAGTTGGTTTTTTGGTCGGGCTAAATCTCGAATTGGAAGAAGAAGAAGTTAGAATTCATGGGCTGGTCATTGAATTAGGTCCCAGTGAGTGGCTGTATGGTAACCGGAAGGTCGTGGGTTCTAATCTTGTTGGTGGGTGAGTACTGCCGATGATTTCTAAACTAGACGGATGAAACCGCTGTCCAGTACTCTGGTGTTGGTTTTCAATGCTTCTCTAACTGATATCATCACTCCATGGTCAAACTCGTAAAAACAATTTTAATCCTTACAAATCATCTCTTGAATATATTTTGTTGTTAATATTCCCACTTAATTTTTAACTTTATATTCACATATTCTTAGTGAACAATAATATTACCAATGTGAATACCCTATTAATTATTTCTCTCCATGATTAAAAGAAGAAATCACAAGCTGAAAATTTCGCACTATCAAAAGTATTCTTTTAGGATAAATCCATTTTTCTTACCTTGAATGCTAACAGTCAATATGGCGGATGATAACAAAAAAAAACTGAAGATTAGAGACAAAGTCTACATCGTTTAATACTGATAAATAATTCTCGCAAATACATACACGGACACAATTTAATGTGTGCAATAATACCAGTAATTTTACTTTCCATGATTAAGACTTGTAGTTTACCTGTCTATTAGTCTAGTGTTAAATAGAAAGGTTATTTTCAAGATAAACATGCATTGAACATGCATTGAACATGCATTGAACATGCATTAAACATTGCTGTATTGAAATATGGTTTACACTAAGTAGATTATAGTTATATATATATGTACGTATATCATAAGACTTACAGACACGTACTTCACCAATTTGCACACAAAATTAGGTGCATAGAAAATAATTGTAACATTCCAAATAATCTCCGGTAAAATTCCACCGATGGCAACAAATAAATCTGTGCGGAGAAAAAAGAAATTTGTGTTAAGCATCTGTGATATAAGTAATAACAACTGTCTATTATCTACACCATATTATACAACAAACTAAAAGTAATTTGATACTATATATAAAATAACTTACAAAATACACGATGTATTAAAAGTCGGTTTATATATATATATATATAAAACACACTGCTTTGCTTGATGTACTTGCATTCATGATAAATTAACTTATTGACGTCGTTGGTCGACTTAACAAAAGCATTGGTGTTTTGGGGATTTTGTTTGATTGGATGGAGGATTTCATCACGAGATGACATAAATTAAAGAACCATTGGAAAACCTGAGAGTACTAGACAGATGTTTCATCAGCCTCGTTCAGGAATCTTCGCAGAACTCAGCCACCGGGGATCGAAGCCAGAACCTTCTGGTTACAAGACTAGAGAATTCGTTGACAGTTGAGCCACTGGGACCCGATCCAATGGCCAGCCCATAAATTCTAACTTCTACCAATTCACAACATAGCGCGACCACTTCGCAATGTCCTTTTCTTCGATGAGTTACTGCCTCATTTCCATCCAGCTGTACCCTAGTGGTCATGGCTTTCCAATCGAACAAAATCCCTACGAAACCAATACTTGAAAATTAATATATTGCTCACTAGCGACTAGTCCAATTCAGGCAGTTACCTGGGGTTCTAGTGGAAAGCTGTGACCAGTAGGTTACAGAGGGTTGAAGATGAGGCAGTAACCTATCGAAGAAGAGGACATTGCGAAATGGTCGTGAATTGTTAGAAGTTAGAATTCATGGGCTGGCCATTGGATCGGGTCCCAGTGGCTCAATGGTCTACGAGTTCTCTAGCCTTATGAATGGAAGGTTCTGGGTCCGAGGTCTGGGGGGTGAGTGCCTTGAAGAGTCCCAAACTAGGCTGATGAAACATCTGTCCAGTACTCCCAGGTGGTGGTTTTCCATTGGTTTTCTAACCAGTATCAGTTCATGATGAAATCCCCCATCCAATTAGGGAGAGCAGTTTAGTGACACAGAGAACACACAGTTTGCATATGAACAACTAATGTTGAAAAGTGAGTAAAAATATCTCTAAGGATGCCATGTACATTAAGCTTATTATTGAAATTTTCCTTATTTTTCATCTTTCTTCACAAAAAGTATACATCTGATTGGTGTCCAGTTTGAAAATTTATCAGTTAACTTTATTTGCGTACGGGTAGGCTATTTAATTGTTAAACAGAATAAGAATTTGGTAATTTTAAAGTCGGGAAATCCTTTCACTCTACTCTGAGGAATTTAATTGGTGGACGGTGAACTGCAGTGGAATCTACTAGGATGAGCTTTTCGTCCTATTCGGGACTCGTCACCTGAGTGTACCTGGTGCTGGATGCACATCCATATGACGAGTCTCAAGTAGAACGAAAAGCGCATACTGCACTGCATTGCTAGGCACCATCTGCCAGATAACTTCTAATTACATGCCCAGACATCGTCGAAGCATTTACAAAAGAAGCCAACATATCAACCTGAAACCGAGTACTACGGTCCAATTAACTGACGGAAAAATCTAAAATTCAATTAAATACTCTGAGGAATGTTAAAATAAATATAACACGGTATAAAAGGGTGAAATAATTACAAAAAACATCAGTAGTATGCTTGTCTACAAAGAAATATTTCTGAAAAACTAATTTTAAGGATGATGGTGCGGAAAATCAGTTATTCCAACAAGTGAATAACTGCCAAGCATGTTCCACTTATTAATTAAATTTTTAAACAAATATCTTTAGCACTTAGTTTATAGGGATCTGATGAGTTGTCACTATCGTGTCGGTATTGAGCCACACATGTCACTGGCTAATCGTAGCTTTGAAATCATGAATTTGTAGGGACTGGAATTCATTGACCATTGGATTGGTTGGTTCCCATTTGCTGCTAAATTTTTAACCAGCTTGCTCTGTAACTTGAAAGACCTGAGTTCGAGTCTTGGTAGGTGCTCAGTGATGAGGAGTCTTAAACTAGTATTTCCTGGTTTTCAAATGATTGTCTAACTCACATCGTCTTGGGATCAAACTTCAAATAAATATCTCCTTACTGGTCAACAGTGTTTATGTTTGAAGGTAAATACAGCAATCCTTAAAAACCAGCACATTATTATAAAAGGTCTCACTAAATGTAAGAAAAAGGTTTTGATTTATGATCTGTAGCACTGCAAAACAGATTGAAAATGAGAGTCACAGAAATGCATTTGGTTTGAAAGTTTAAGATTATAATGGTTTCTGTTTTCAGATGACAGTGTGAAAAACACGTCGAATTTGAAAAAAAAAACGACAAGGAGATTATTGTTCAAAAATAATTGAGCACATCAGTAACGCTGAGCAAAAGGAACAAATTCTAATGTCAGGTGTTTATGCAAAGACACGGTGTGTACATTAAGAAAAGTTTTTTCTAGCAGACGAATTTAGTCCTGAATCAAAACCTGTCTTCACATAATACTGAGCATTTAATAGCTAGAAAGGATGATCACCAAGTATACAACGTTGTTAGTAGCTCAGAAAAGTACCCATCGTTCAAAAAATTATAGACAGAGTAGACATACTCTGAGATACAGCTGTGTGACGTCATGAACTAGATTAGGACTTGAATGGGAAGAGGAATAATTTTGTACCGGTCCCAGGGTAACGTGGAGGAGACCATTTGAAGAAGTAATGCCAACATATGGGCAATTGTATAGCCAGCTAAAACAGACCACAGAGGACTTATCAAAATGGCAGTGTACTGCTCAGGCCTTGTGTTTTTCACCGGGAACCTATGGGAAGGACCAATAATACGAATTTTTTGGACTGCTCGTCATTAAAGTTACCTGAAACTGTCTTAGGCCACCTAGTTATTACATGAACCATAGTCTGACGTAATATATAATAGACACTACTTTTAAATTAACCAGTAAAATGTGTACCGCAGATGAGTGAAGTCACTAGAGACCACCTTTAGTATTCTTATGTAGTCAGTCAGTCGTGATGTGATATTTGCCAAACATAGACAAGACGAAATTCCCTCATTTTGTTTGATGACAAAAGTAAAAACCATCTGTGCTGTTTGGTATACTAGCCAGCTTGCCTTGTCACCAGAAGGTAGTGGGTCCGAATCTAAGTGGGTGGGTGCGTAATGCCGATGATTTTCAAACTAGGCGCATGAAACAGCTGTCCGGTATTCTGGTATTGGTTTTCAATGGTTCTCCAACTAATATCAATCCGTGGTCAAACTCGTAAAATGAAGTAAATTAAAACAGGCATATAGCACATGCTCCTTATGGATAAAGACAGTAAGACTTCTTTATTCTTAGCCTTTCGACACCTAGTTCTAGTGAAAATCAACTGAAGTATCTTACAAAATTACCAGTTGTTTAAATGAAGGGTGTTAATACCGATCGAATGTCAGGAGGTACTGGTACATTTCACACACCGTATTAACCAGTCAATATATAGTATACTTTTTGTAATACAAAGATATTTTGATTGAAGAGGCCCACTAACGGCTTAAAAGACCGACTAATGAACTAAGAATATCATTTTCATATGTGACTGGATGTCCAGAATTCACCAGATGCTCTGTTATCGAACTGTACACTGTTCTTCCTTTGCTATCCATGCTGGATAGTGTTTCCCCGTGCATTTTATAAGTGGACGCATGAAACAGCCAATGTACTCAGCTCCACGCGAGCATGTGAATTTGTTTACGCATACTGAAGTGACCTAATGCGACAGCTTGTCTTTCACATGTTGTGTGAGTAGTTTATTCCAGGAGAATGTTATTCGTAGGCTGGCGGCAAAGTATTTTATTTCACTGAGAGACTTTGAAAGCCGTCTGCGGAGAATTTCTGCTTTAGTATCACTTTTAAATTCGAAGTTCAATATTACCACCTTTTTGGAGGCGACTTGGATCTTTTCATTTATTTTCCTTAGTTTTAGATTCTTGTCTATAAATCTGGGTGGTAATCAATTTTCTATCAAGGTCCTTCAGACTCCTCAGCGCAAATCTCTTAGGTCCTCGAGGAAAGCGAGTATATTAGGCTTCTCCTTCTGCTTGAAGGCACACAACTTTGAAAGTTAATAAACTGTCCGTTTCATGTGGGCTTTTTGTAGATGAAGACATTTTGCTAAGAATATCCATCTACAAAACGTCCACATGGAACAGGCAGGCATAGACAATATAAACTGGTTTCACAGGAGCAAGTGAACTGAGAAGTAAATCAAAGGTAAGTGAATCCTTTACTTATATTTCTTCCTCATAACATTATTCCTGCTTATTTCTGTTTTATAATGGAAATTTGCAGACATATTTTAACCATTCGGTATCTTCAGTTTCAATAATGTCCAATCATGAGGTCAAATGACGAGAGAAGAACTCCTGTAAATGCATCATATACAGTATTTAATACACAAATATCAGTTCTAAGTGAAACTTGTAGACAGTTCTCGACTGTTAAAATCACAAATTGATTGGTGTAAAATAACAGGTTCCGAATTTGGGGAACATATACTTAGTTTTTTTTTTACAAAGACGAAATTTGCAAGCAAACTTAGATCTATCTGCGGGAGCAGTTACATTGGAAGGACAGAAAGAAGGGCATATCTACGATTTTCTGAACATGTACCAAAAAGCTTACGTCTAAAGGGAACAAATGCTTTAAATAGTGCCATCACCAGGCATCTTCTCGACACGGGTCATGAGGTGGACGTTGAAAAGTCGTTCAAAATTATCAATAAGCAAAATAGATCAATTCTCCTTAAGTTTGCTGAAGCCATTTCCATCAAGCGCATGAAACCTGATTTATGCGTCCAGAAAGAAGCGGTTATCAGCCTTTCTTTGCCCTGGTAACTGGATAATTTCACCTCTCTTTCCTCCGAATGTGAAATGCTAAAAGTTTCCATTGTGTTTGATTATTATTGTTCGGAATAGTGGTTAATATTGCATATTTATATATGTATATATTTTTAGTGTATGCGTATATTGATCGATTGATTTTTTGTTTAAACTGAACTCTGTGCAAGTATGTTAAAATTGTTGTTGTAGATATATTTAATAATGTCTTTGCCATGTAAGCAGCTGACGAGAAGGCAACGAAATAAAAGATGGTACCATTTTATTCTGCTAAAACTGTAGTTCTTGCATTGTTCAAATTCATTAAGGGGAATAAATGTATGAAACTTAGATGAATCAATGTTAAGCTCCCAACAAATTATTTTTTTTTATAGAAAATGGCTCACTTTTAAAATTAGATTACGTATAATAGAATTAAGCGCCTATTTATAATTGTAAAGCATTAATTCTAATGAGCGGAAGCTGATCATAATTTATGCCTGCATCTAATTTTTCTAAACTTTTATTCAAACTGTATAGACTAAATACAAAAGCTAAGTCGGCATAAAAGTAGTAGTAGTGTTGAAGAAATATTCAGTTGTCAAGAGAAAAAAATAGTTGCAGTCTTTATGAGCTTCAAATTGTGAAAATTAATAAATGAACACGAATTCTTATTTTCTTTGAAAGCTAAGTTTTAATGTTTGTTTTTTTCATTTCATTCTAACCTGAATTTTCCTCTGGATTGTTAGGATTTAATTTAGATGTTTATCACTGATTTGGAAACTACTTCGCTACTACGGGGTCCCATCGACAATTATACACCTCATCCAACAATTATACGACAATGCTGCATGCCAAGTAATCCACAACGGGAAACTTACGGAAGCCTTCGAAGTGAGGACGGGAGTGAGGCAAGGCTGTCTACTATCACCAATGATCTTCCTGATTGCAATTGATTGGATAATGCGACAGACAACGGCAACCAACGAGGGAACAGGCATAAAATGGACTGACACAAAAGACTTGGAGGATCTGGATTTCGCCGATGATATATGTCTGATTTCCCATAAACTGGAAGATATGCAAATGAAAAGTAACAAGTTGGCAGAAGAAGCATCAAAGATAGGACTTCACGTGAACATAGATAAAACAGAGATGATGAAGATTCCTTGCCAACATCAACAGCAACAACAGACCACAATAAGCATAAATGGGAAGAACCTGAAAGAAACAACCTCCTTCACCTACCTGGGAAGCATCGTCTCAACTACAGGCGGAACTGACGAAGACATCAAAGCCAGAATCGGAAAAGCAAGACAAGCTTTCATTACTCTCAAATCTGTGTGGAGGTCAACAGCAATCAGCATCAAAAATAAGATCCGGATTTTCAACTCCAATGTGAAGTCAGTGCTACTATACGGATCAGAGACTTGGCGAGTCATAAAGAACATCTCAAACACACTTCAAACCTTCATTAACAACTGTCTCCGCTCAATACTCAAGATCAGATGGCCAGAAAAGATCAGCAACAGGGATCTCTGGGAGCGAACCAATCAGGAACCGATTGTGAAACAAATAGGCAGAAAGAAATGGAGATGGATTGGCCATACGCTGAGGAAACCAACAAGTGACATCACTAGACAAGCCCTCGAGTGGAACCCGAAAGGGAGGCGGCGAGTTGGTCGTCCAAGGGTGACTTGGAGGAGGTCATGTGAAGAGGAGATGAAAGCATGTGGGCAGACCTGGAGCAGGGTGAAAAAGTTGTCAGAAAACCGAAGTCAATGGAGGTGCGCAGCTGAAGCCCTATGTTCCTCTAGGAACTAAAGGATACAATAATAATAATAATCACTGAATTCTGCATTGGAACAGCAGTGTCTGATTTACATTAGAAAAGAACTTATATACTGCCAGGAACTAATGTTGAATTTACGCACTCAGTCGGCATTAAGCAATAAGATTCGGATTTTCAACATGAATGTGAAATCAGTCTGTCGGTTTTTCTGTATGGGTCAGAAACTTGCACTGTGTTTCACGAAAAGCATTTTCAACAGTTTGTTGCCTTTAATCAACAGCTGCCTTTGCTGGCTTTATGCTGCAGATCAAATGACCGGCAAGAAAAAAAAATATTACTCTTATCGTTTCCTTTAAATGCTTGAGGAACATAAGGATTCAGCCAAACATCTCCACTGCGTTCGGTTCTCCGCCAACGTTTTCACATTACTCCAGGTCTGCCCACAAGCTTTCATCTCCTCTTCACATCCCCTCCTCCATGTCACCCCACCCTGGCACCGACGACTAACTCGTCACTTCCCGTTCGGGTTTCGCCCGAGCAATGGCCTGTCGTATGATGTCATTCACTTGATGGTTTGTTTTCTCAGTGTAACTCCATTTCTTCCTGCATATTTGTTGCATAATCGATCTCTGCTAGGTTGGTTCGCTCCCAGAGATCCTTTCCTGTTGCTGATCTTTTCTGGCCAGCCAACAAAGACAGCCGTCGATGAAGGTGTACAGTTTGTTCGAAGTGGTCTGCATGACGCTTCGGTTCTCTGATGCAAAAAGTGGCACTGACTTCACATTGGAGTTGAAAATCTGGATCTCATTTTCATTTTTACGCTGAGTGCTGTTGATATTTCTCAACACAGACTTGAGAGTAATGAGAGCTTGTCTTGCTTTCCCGATCCTCGCTTTGGTATCCTCATCAGTTCTGTCCGCCTGTAGTGGAAACGATGCTTCCCAGGTAGGTGGGTAGGTGGAAGAGGTTGCTTCTTTCGGATTTCTCCCAATCATGCTGATTGTTGTCTGTTGTTGTTGTTGTTGCTATTGGTGTTGGCCAGGAATCTTAATCATCTCTGTTTTTCCCATGTTCACCTAAAAGTCTATCTTCTCTGGGTGCTTCTTCTATCGCCAACTTGTTGCTTTTCACTTGCATATCTTCAAGTCTGTAGGAAACCAGGCATATATCATTGGTGAAATCCAGATCCTCCAAGTTCTTGCTTTGTGTGGGTCCATTTAATGCCTGTTTCCTTGCTGCCCACTAACTCTCTGTTGCATTATCCTGTCTACCACCTGCAATCAGGAAAATCATTGGAGATGGCAGGCAGCAAGCCATCCTTCTCTTACTTTTGTCTCCTCTTTGAAGGATTCCGTGAGTTTCCCGTTGTGGTTTACTTGTCATGCAGCATTGTCGTACAACCCATAAAAAAAATTAGAAGCAAGAAACTCAAGAGCCGTTTGTTCCCCAAATATGTGGGAGAAAGCAAAGATGGATCAGACATACTTTGAGGAGGCCACCGAATGAAATCGCTCGCAATGCAGAGTATCGCTGGAAGAGAAGATGAATGGGGAGCAACGAGTTGTTCCTCGGTGCGAGGGTGACATGAAGGAGATCGTGTATCGAGGAGGAGGAGGAGATAAGAGATTACGGGCAAACGATGACTCAGCTGAAGAGGACGACAGAAAACAGAACAAAGTAGAGATGTGTCGGTGAAGCTTCATGTTCCACTCGAAACCCAAAGAAATGATTATAATAACACTCTTAACCCTATATACAATCTTATTAATCTGACGGTTGACCGAGGATAGCTCTGCAACTTTCTCACCCATTTACCATGTATGTACATACACAAATATGATAGAGGAGATTTGTAGCTCAGGTGGATGATTTTGATGTGGTCGTGTTCTCTGAGCTGGATAGTTGATTTGCGAAGCTTTCATAGCCCAACTAGGCAACATCTTTAACAATTGAGAACATTTATTTCCCGATACGAATTTAAAACAAGCAATAACGGTTAATAGAACAGGATTTAATGATGGATTCATCAAATGTCGGTAGAACTTGTCAGCTGAATACTCTATAAAATTACATTGAGAGATATAAGACTGATAAATTAACAAACTACATTGAATTAGTCATGCAGAAAGACAGGTGTGAATGTTTTCCAGGTCATGTTCAAGTAGATAAGGGGAGAGAGAGTATGAGAGATCAAAATTAAGATAAATTGCATTATGTTTCAATTACATTAATTAGATAAACAATTAGTCATTAGGGAATATAACAAGAATTGCAAACAGACTAATATCAATAGTAATAGTTATAATATTAATAATAATAGAGTTGAAGTGGGTTAAGATAATGCTACTGATATAGGATAGTTTTAAATGAATCACGAATAATAATAATAAGTAAGGAATAATTAAAACGTGTTACCATGGTAAATTAAGAGTCACGACCATCTTCTTTTGTACACAGAAACCTTGTTTATAAACTGGAATTGCACCAGCCTCTGCAATTGCAAGCATCTTCTTGTTTCTTTGTTTGCTGACGACAGTGAATGACTTGACCGCGTCGATTTCGTGTCCGTAGTCCACAAGATGTTTTGTTATTGAGGATTTCGGCACTTTGAACTCAGCTGTTCTCAACAATTTTGGCAAATGCTCCATCATACGAGTAGACAATCGTCTTTCCATACGACCTATGTATTTGCTTCGACCAACACACTCAAATTGATATACGCAGTTTGAAGCGTCGAGGATTGGTGGCTGGTCTTTCGCAGATTGTTGAAGTACTCGCTTGGTGGTGTCAGGGATAAAATGTTTTACAGCATAATAAGTTATCTTGATGGCTTTGTTGAGTCTTCGTTTGACTACTTCCTGTACATCATCTCCTTTGAACGGCAAACTGATATAGACAGGTTTCTTCGGAACTGTTTGGATAGTTTTGCAGGGGCTCATTTCTTTAGAGTATTTATTAATGAACTTCTCAGGATATCCATTCTTAGATAAAATATCCTTCAGAGATTTTATTTTATGCTTAATTGTACTGTGAGAACAAATCTCTCTTGAACAGTGTTCTGATTGGGTTCTTTTAATACTGGATTGGAACAAAGCTCTTGAAATGCATGTACTGTCCTGTCTATGAAGACTTCCTAAATATAGATCTTTCGATTGTGTCATCGCTCATTCTGGCTAGAAAAACGTCTCGCAATTTACTAGTATCGTTTTGTTCGTGTTCTACTGTGAATTTGAGATTTGGATGGCATGAGTTGAGTTGAACATCTTCAGCGCATACTTCAATCACACACAAAGGGTCAAAGTTCTAGTTAAGGAAACAATCATTTTCAATACAAGTAACCTAGAGGGTGTGAAAACACACAAAAACAACCAGTCACATCCAAGGTCACCCATCAGGAGTGATGATTAGTAGACTCCTAGAGAAATCTTAAACTCACTTCAACAAATTGAAGTATGAGCTGAAGATGTCTTCTAGTAGGGCGATGAAAGCTTCGCAAATCAACCATCAACCAGCTCAGAGAAGACAGCCACATCAAAATCAAAATATACCCAAGTATACAATCTAGTTGGTGACTTCATTAAAAAGAAAATTTTCTTCACCACAAGCGGCTTTTTTTTCAAAAAAAGAAAAGAAATTATCAGATGAAATCGTTTTTGTCTTTAGCAATTATTGTTTCCTTGTTCTAATTTATCAACATTATCATTATTTGTTCAGTTTTAAACCTTTATGAAGAAAGCTTCTCTGTCATTGTATATTAATTATTCTCCTGTTCTTATTGTCCATTAAATTCTATTCAACATTTCAAAATGAACTCATTATCAAAATTGGTTTCTTCAAAATGAAAGTCTCTGTAGAACTATATGACAATCTAAGCAGAGTGTTCTTTTTTGATTATCAAAAACCAATATGACTACTTCTTTCATTATTCACGAATAGAAATTCTAAATGTATACAAGACTTCATAGTGAATCAATGTCGCTTGCCTTACAATATAATAATATGGCGCTAAATGATGGCCATTGTGATAGGCAATATTTTATATTTTAGAAAAAAAAAATATTAACCTTAATATTCTCTGCCTTCTTTTCAGATATGTAGGAATCTAATATTAAGTTTCTTTAGTAATAATAGTGACAAACAGATGGCCTATTTGACTTTATTATTGACGTGAAAATAATATATGCATATGTATATATGTACATATAAATCTGCTGAAAGAAGGCTGATTGAATGAAGCATTCACGAATTAATTGTCCTTAAAATTAAATTAAGTTTCATTATTTCTAGCAAAGATATATATATTTATATATTATGATAAGATATACAATATAAATACTTCATATCATGTTTGTATCGATCAATAATAGTCATACAAGCTGGATTCAGGAAAGGCAAATCATGTACTGACCAAATTGCAACTCTACGCATCATCATCACAGAACAAAGCATGGAATGGCAATCAAACCTCTACCTCAACTTTATACACTTTGAGAAGGCCTTCGACAGGTAGCGTCGATCGTGAAGTAATTTGGAAATTACTCGAGTACTATGGCGCACCCCAAATATTCATCAACCTTATTCAACAGCTGTACGACAACGGCACCTGCCAAGTGATCCACAACGGAAGACTCAGCGAGGCGTTTGCAGTAAACACAGGAGTCAGACAAGGGTGCTTACTATCACCAATGATATTCCCAATTGTGGTGGACTGACTGGATTATGCGTCAGACAGTGAGTGGGAAACGAGAAGACAGGAATATCCTGGACCGACGTGAAGAACCTAGAAGACCTGGATTTCGCGCGTGGATGACTTATGTTTGATGTCACACACAATCGAAGACTTACAAGCGAAAACCGACAAACTGGTCGAAAAGGCAGTCGGCGAAGACAGATCTCCAAGTGAATACAGACAAGACGGAGGTTATGAAAATAACCAACCAACAACAACAGCAGCATCAGCAACATCCAACGATAATCACCATCAACGGGAGGGATTTGAAAGAGGTTACTTCATTCACTTATCTAGGAAGGATTGTCTCAACTACAGGAGGAGCGGACGAGGATGTCAAATCGAGAATCGGGAAGGCGAGAAACACATTCATCAGCCTGAAATCAATCTGGAAATCTTCGTCACTCAGCATCACCAACAAAATTCGGATTTTCAATACAAACGTCAAGTCAGTCAGTTCTTCTATACGGATCAGAAACTTGGTGGGTCACAAAGTATATTTCCAAAACGTTGCAGACCTTTATTAACAACTGTCTTCACTCAATACTGAAGATCAGATGGCCGGAAAGAATCACCAACAAGGAATTATGGGAACAAACAAAGCAGGAACCAATCGCCCAACAAATATGCAGGAGGAAGTGGAGATGGATCGGACACTCGCTGAGGAGACCTCTGGGTGACATCGCGCGCCAAGCCCTCGAGTGGAGCCCGAAAGGGAAGCGGCGTGTGGGACGTCCAAGGGTGACATGGAGGAGATCGTGTGAAGAGGAGTTGAAAGAAGATGGATTAACATGGGTGCAGGCAGAAAGTATTGCAGAAGACAGAAGAAAATGGAGACGTGCAGTTGAAGCCCTATGTTCCACTAGGAACCCAAGGGATCAATAATAATAATAATATATAAAATACTAATCGACTACAGATACTAAGATACAACTAACTCAGTTGTAGCATTTCCTTGATTAGTTGGCTTTTAACTTATTGTAACAGAAATGAAACGTCTTTTCATGCATTTGGTTCCTTTTTATAAATTTCGATAAAGAAAGAAAGACCAGGTTTGCAGTATGAAATGAAATCATCATTCTATTTCACAGGTTCTCATCAACTGCGAACTACAGTGGTTATTGGTAATGAAAACAGCATACTTCAATATTTGAAAGATAATAAAGAAAGCATTATAAGATGAAAGCATCCAGAATATAAGTATTACAATTTTTAGCTTAAGTTAGCGCCAATTTATATCCTGTCAAACTAAGAAAAAAAGGGAATAAGAGACATGGACCTAAATGTAAAATCAAGAAACGATGGAATAGTTTAAAAGTCCATCTTCAGAAAAGAAACCTGGACTGAAAAATACCTTCATTACAACAGCTTTTCCGTATAAGCTATAAGCGGGGATTGGTAAGGACACTGTACGAAAGAGTCAGGATGTTCATCTAACAAGGTAGAAGAAGAATTAGGCTTTGTTGAAAAATGCCTTAAGGAAAACGAGTATCCAAAAGGATTTATCCTAAAGTACAGCAAAGGTAGAGATGAGAAAGAGAAGTATCCAATAGTTGAAAAGAAGAAAGGGTTCATTTGCCCCCGATACAAAGGAGAAACAATATCATGAAAGATTGACAAGAGGATGAAAGGACCGATAGCGAGATGCCTACCTGAAGCCAATCTGGTGACACTATACATCACTAAATGATTGTTCTATAAGCTAATCGAAAGTGGATAATACCCTGCTGATGTCATCTCCAACTAAATTTATAAATAAACGTGCACCTACGGCAGTAAGTATATTGAAAAGACAGATAAAAGGGCTTCTATCCAGTTTTCAGAGCATATTCCGAGAAACTCATGCTTAAAAAGAAAGCAGATATTTACAAAGTGTAATTACCAGACACTTTGCGGATACGAGTCATTTCGTTTAGATTTCCAAATCCTTCAAAATATTGAACATACAAACGACAGCGAATCTATTACGATTTACTATTGAAGCGATTGCAGTCAGACGTCTCAGATGAAACTTATGCGCACCAAAAGAGATTGTAGTCAGTCTCTCACTCCCTTGGTAACCGTATTCCTTTCATTACACTGATTAGTCATACACAGGAATGAACTCAGTTCACTAAGTAAATTTTCAATTTGATGAAGTTTAACCTTCTTGAGTTGACATGTTGACGTATGAGCTAACAATATTTATTAGACTTTTCTGTTTTCTGTCTTCTTTCACGAGCCTTTTTTCTTTCATGGTTTGATAGCATATAAATTGATTGTAAAGTAAATTAAAAATTGTAATATTTATATTCCGGACGCGTTCATCTTATACTGTTCTCAGCAGCTGATGAGAACCTGTGAAATAGAATGATGATATCATTTTATACTGCAAATCTGGTCTTTCTTTCTCCATCGAAACATCTTTTAATAATAATAATAATGATTTACTTTATTCCAAAAACAGTACTTGTGATACAGAGTGGAATTTTCAGCATTAATCACAATATTGCATCTAATTTCCTCAAATTATAAATAAAATTAATCACACAGAAAATTTTCCACATTTACAATAGAGGTAGTGTCAAAAACATGCAGCATATAAAATGGAAATAGCAATAATAATGATAACAGCTAGGGTAATAATAATAAGAATACAAGTGAAAATTGCCGTTGGCTTGTGCCACACAGTATTGTCAATGTGGTATAGAAATCCTAACATGTTTAAAAATATTGAATATAATGTTCTCTTTACATGATATGGTGAAGGGAAAAACAAAGATTACAGCCGTCATGGAGATAAGTTGGTGTTTGCAATTATGAGAGTAAAACAGAGAAGTAACAGGACCATAAATATAATAGAAATAATAAAAGTAAAACTTGAAGTTATATAAGGATGGTGGATGGAGGAAATTGTTTATTTACTAGATGAAAAAAGGTTAGTTAATTCTTTCCTGACACTATTTTCATCACATAAAATACGTGCCAAGTATGGTATCATAGACTTCTTATACTTAGACGTGCGAGCATACAGTTTTCTGAAGTTACTCCTTGTTCTACCTGAGGAGATGCAAGGTGAAAGCTGAGGGTAAAGCGGATGCTCCAAGTCAGACAAAATCCCTTTAGCAAATTTATTGCACGAAGTCAAGTGCCTATCGACAACGACGTTAACTATGTGGTCCACTGGGACACCACTCACTCTACTGACAGTCTTCAGTATTCTACGAATTGTGACATAGTCTTTTTTAAGCAAACCAGGAAAGAATAAGGGTGAGCAATAAAGAAGAATAGGTAGGATGCAAGAGTTTACGAACTGTAAGAGGAGGGGTTGAGTTATACCCGAGTGTCTTAACTTCTTAATGTAAAATGTCAAGCGGAATATTTTACTGGAGATTGCTAAGACATGGGAAGACCAGGAGAGATCAGAAGAGAGAATGAGTCCAAGATACTTAATTTCTGATTTGATTCCTATATCATTGTCGTCAATTTTACAACTGTCATGAGAATCGATGACTTCTTTTAACTGTCGTTTACATCTTAAGCTGAAATCAACAGTTTGACACTTAGAAGGATTCAGTTTAAGACCGTTAGACTCAGACCATTTGCTGACTTCCGATAGAAAGCTATTTATTTTAGTACAATCTAGCTGGGAGTTAACAGCCATTGAAACCGTTAAATCATCAGCGTACTTCACAAAGTTTATTTCATCAGAGTGAGGCAAGTCATGCAAGAAGAAAGAAAAAAGAAAAGGAGAAAGAACAGCACCTTGAGGGACACCAGCTTCAGTAGGCAATGAAGTGGAAGACTTCCCTTTATATACGGTGTACTGCTTTCTATCTGAGAAATAGGAATGCAACCAGTTAACAGCCCAACATTCTGTTTGACTAGCAGCAAGTTTATTTAATAAGATGTCCCTAGTGGCACAGCTTAATACTACTTCTACTTTGAACAAAACTAAAGAATATTGACCCCGGAGTGCGAATGCGCCAATGATATTGAGCGCATATGATTCATTTGAAATACAATGTATTATTATACTTTATGAAAGGGATTTATTAACCAGGGTAATTAACATAACGATAGTATTAATAATAATAATAATAATGCAACGCATACTTTGATGTAATGGAGAAACACTTTTCGATTACAATGAAGGGTATTAGTTTGTGAGTTCCACAGCTATCAAAATGATTTCATTATTTTATGAAGAGGGAAACATTTTCTTCCAATTTATTTAATTACATGAAAAAGCAAACTGTTAAACTGTAAGCGCTAGTAGGTACCAATGCACAAAGGACAAATGAACGCATCAACTATATGAAAAGGCCATTTTTCACTGTAAAGTAGGTATATTTATGAAACGACTACTCAGGATACCTTTTTCTGACGTATGACAAATATGTTTCTATAATAAACAAAATAATTAAGCCAAAAAATATCATTTTTGATAATTGTCTCTTCTGGATATACAATTATGTGTATATATATGCATACATAGAATATTCTAGAATAGCAGTCAATGACAGTATTAGTGTTTTTCAGATAATATCGATTTGTTAAGTAAGATCAATGGAATTACAGTTCAATAAAGATGCTTAAATTATAATGATAAGAATAATAATAATGATAAAGATATTGTAGCAAATAGAATATCAACTTAGATTAGGAAAATTCAACAAAAATTGAAGATCATTCAAACCTAGATGACCAAGGTAAAGATAATGTCTGAACTAACGTCTTTTGGATGCACAAGTTAGGCTTCTTAATGTGGATCCCAAAAGCTTCAGCAATATTTAGTAAAAGAACTCTTAAGGCGAAGTTAAGATTTGTTAGTATGCCATAAATAACTTTGAAAGCCTAATTGACATCAGTCTTGTGTTCTGTATCCACAAGATAAGATAAAATAGCACTGCGAATAGATTTTGTTTGTCCTTTACTTAACCACTGTGCAGTTTGATGTTCGGAAATCCGTCGAGAAACATGCTTCATAGTGCGGCCTATGCCACTAACTGGCTCCACAGGAGTAGTGGTTGAATTTCTAGATAAAGTGCTTGGTTCACAGAGCAACAGCAATCTGCTCAGATGAATGTCTTGATGAGAAACTTAATAATATTAAACGGTTACTAAGTGAAAACGGTTACTCAGAAAAGTTTATTGATAAGAATATGAATCTAAAATCATAGTAGCTTAAGGCACCAACAGTTCCTATGAAGGCCTAATTCCTACGAATTCAGTTCCTTAAAGATAACGTCGGTGAGATACCAAGACAAAGTCTTAGGAATGAGGTAAACAGAGCATTTCCTGCTGTTGGATTACGCTGTATTTTCAAAACGATCCATATTTTGCGTTCCGAAGTAAAAGACAAACTGCCTCATTTCACCTCTTCCACTGATCTTACTTTTAAAGTCGATGATACTTAAAAGTCACTAATATTGTTGTTGACTGGTAATTCTAAAATATTCAATGTGTGCAAACATATACAGATATATAATTGTAGAGCCAGAAGAGGAAATTATCGAAAAGGATATTGTTTGCTCAATTATTTTCTTTTTTAAAGATATCT